>JAHXMQ010012338.1:28293492-28369386 GCA_020466415.1 Ammodramus savannarum pratensis | reverse complement strand
ATAAAATCCTTTCTTCTATTCTTTTAGTGTAGTTTTAATATAACATATAAAATAATAAATCAGCCTTCTGAAACATGGAGTCAGATCCTCATCTCTTCCCTCATCCTAAGGCCCCTGTGAACACCACATCTGGGTGCACATCTGTGTAAATACATTTAACAACTCGTTATCCTCAGGTGCTTCAGGCCTGTTTCACACTGGCACAACACTGAGTTCTCAGACATCTCTTTTGCTGCATACTTCACATATTTAAATACCAAATGCAAATACATAAGTCATCATACTCTTAAACTGTCCTATGCATCCAACTAATACTCAGTAAAGGGACAGACAAGGCTGAAACAGTTTGACATTGTAAAGCATTTTTTGAATAGCAGTGAAGTGTGCCTGTGATATTTTATTTCTGGGCAGAGCAAGGATTAGGCTGTTTAGAATCCTCCTCAGCTACAATCTTTCACACTGTGGTTTGGGAGATAGGATTTGCAGAGCAGAGTCACATTCAGAGTGCCTGGCTGAGGATGCACCTGTGGCTGACTGGGATGAGCATTTCAATGACAGGCTTACCACTGGCAAAGCCCCCACAGAACAAGCCTGGGACAACCATCTCCAAGACTTTTGTAAGCTATTCAGTACACCCACAGGCATCATCCTCTTTGGAATAAGTGGTATTAACTGCAGCATACCTTTTCACTTCTGTGATTCATGCTGGATCACAAGCCCTATCTGAAAATGTTTCTACCAAACCTACTAAGAATTTAAAGCATGTTAAAGCTTAATTTTCAGTGAAACCTGCATTCTAAATGGTTGTGAGCTCCTGGGAACAGATGGGATTCAAACAACAGGTTTCAAGACCAGCCAGTTTTTGTCCAGGTGAGGTGATGTACAAACATAAATCTTCACTGAAGTTCTCCTGAATTAGCAAATACCCTGTAACACTTGAAATGACCAAAATGAGCATAAACTATGTTTATTTCCTTGAAAAATGGTTCAATATTATACACTGCTCAAATAGATTCACTAGTTATTTCAGTAAAGATTTTAATCAAATGGTCCCTAAGCCCTATATTATACATATAAAGAGGAATTCACTTTTAATTGAAAAGCCTTATTTCACTGAGTTAAACAACATGAAGTTTAAAGGAAATTTTCGTAATAATATTTCTTGGCATTGGTCTTCTTTTCTTGTTTACAAATGTGAATATATTTTCTTATTTCACATATATGGAAGTGTGATACAAAATCACAGGACAGTATGGGTTGGAAAGGACCTTAAAGATCACGTAGTTCCAAATCCCCTCCCACTGGACCAGGTTGCCCAAGGCCCCACCAAACCTGGCCTTGAACACTTCTAGGGATGAGGCATCCAAAATTTCCCTGGGTAACCTGTTCTAGTGCCTCTCAGATAAAGTGAGAAAAAAAGATTACAGAGATGTTACTGTAGGAGCACTTTTTAATCAATTATGATTACTTAAAAACCCCCAAACTAGGCCAACTGAACACTCAGTTATGTAACAAAAATAACAGTTTAATTATCTATTATCTGCTGCATAAATTCTGTTTAGTGTTAATTACATAATCATTTCCATTATTATATGTGTTCTAAGAATTCCAAGATACAGCAATTTTTTAATTAGCACCCTAATAAGTTATTCTTAGAATGAATATTTATTAAAATGGCAGTTAAATACACTTGATGTAATTGCATTTTGAAACCTGTAAAGTGTACCATTTTTATTTATAAAGCTGGCAAATGCTGCCTGCACTTGCTGCTCAGCTGCACAACACCTTTCTCAAAAGCAGCTTCACGATAATGTCAGGCAAACATCTGGCAGCAAGTCCACAGTGGCTTCAGCCACTGGGCACAGCAGTCATTTCTCACACTGCTGGCACCACAGTGAAACCAAGAGCAGAAGAACAAAGCTGTCAGAGCCAGCACGCAGCCAGGCAGCAAAGATTAAAAGAGAGGGAGGAAGGGGAGCACCCCTACAGAGCCACTGTGTGTTCAGTGCTGTACTAAACCCACAAATTCAGACACATCTGAAAGGCAAGGGACTGAAGTCACACAGCAAACAAAGTCCTCTTTCTGGAGATTAGAAGGAATAAAGAACCAATTGCTTGAGACACATAAAAACTTAATTATTTTCCTTCTACTTAAGCAACAGTGCATAAAAAAATTAGGTAAATATGCTTTTATGCTTTAAAGTGGGTGTAATAAATTCCCAAGCTTTCACTGCTGAATGTGGAAAAGAAAAATGTTTCATGAACACGGCTGTTAATATGCTTGCATCAGTATTTCCAGAAATTTTATTTTCTTAAGTAAAGTAATACCACGTGGTTGATCTCTAGCTCTTTGCTTATGATCTGGATACAGAACATCATATTTGCTTCCTGGGATGAATCAAATTTGGGACTCCAAACAAGGTCAGAACAATGATGATTTGGTCAGTGACACTTAGTATCCCTCTCCTGGAAGCCTGTATCTGGGCACATGCCAGGAAATCCTAAAACAAAGAAAAGGCCCCTAATACAAAATGCTGTATTTCACGCTAAAAAAAAAAAAAAAAAAAAAAAAAAAAAAAAAAAAAAAGAGTGAAATGTGGCCCCAAGACTGAATTCTGTATTTGCAACCAGAAAAACATGGGCACCATTTCTGCAGTAGCAAGGATAAAATGAGTCCTTAGAAAGAAACCCTTGTTGAGTGTTCATGCATTCCTGTGATCCTTTACATGGATCTGTTCTATGGTTAACATGCTGCCACACTTACAGAAGTGTCTGCTGGGGGAAAAGCCTGCCTCCATCTCTTATGTTACATTTCTGCACTGAAGTATTTAATTCTAATGACACTTTGTTTATGAAAGTCACAGCAGAGCTATTAAAGTTAGGTATTTATGAAATTGGTACTCATAGAAAGAACTGTATTTACAACCAAACCAGCTGACAGTTTCTCTAAAAAAACAAAGAAATCTCAAATCCTTCATTAAGTTAAAGAAGCAAACCCCTCAGAAAGGCTCAGGTAACATTCCCTGTACCAAAACAGGACCAGTTCCTGGCCCTGGTCCTACATCTTTGTGGAAGAAGCAGAGCTGAGACAGGAACAATGCATTCCCCAGAAAGGCAGTCTTGAGATTACAAACATCAAAAGTGACTTCAAGTGTTGATCTTCAGGTCCTCCTGAGAGGCATAAATTACTACAGGTTCCTTCCATCACGACCCAGACATTCTTGAAAAAAAAAATGTCCTAAAAAGCATTAATTTTTATATTCTATTTTATATTACCACAGGTACATGATTAATTTAAATTCTTCCTACCTTGTTACCCCAACTTGCTTTATTGTTTGTACAGCCCACACAGAAACTACAGTGGTATTTTACATACCAGCAACATAAACTCCATGACAGTCAGCTACCCAGATATTACAGAGTTTCTTTTCCAAATTCCACATTTGTGCATTTTCTTATGAACAGAGGTGTCACTAATACCATGTGATTTTTGTGGTCTATAAAAAGATGCCTCAAACTCTTCACCACTGAGACACACACACACTAGATGAATCTTCAAGAAAACTCCTGTATAACAGCAGTTATACCTGCAACACTACAGTCACTAAATACTTGGATTATGGCTTCTCATAGGGTTAAATGGTAATTCAAAACTAAGTCAAGCTGGTACAGAGCTTTTCACTCTCTGAAATGTCCTCATATTTTCTGCCTTCAATGAAATGAAACCTATAATGGTGCCTTCCTTGTGCTTTCATTAGATCACAGAAAAGCTGGTGGGAAATGACCTCTAATGGACATTGGGTCCAATCCTCACTCAACATGAGATTACTGCATGCACTGGATCAGGATTGCTGTGATTTCCTTGAGCAAACTCTTGAAAACCATGTCCAACCTGAACCTTTGCCTTCCAAGCAACAATTCCTGGCCATTTCCCTGTGTTCCAGCAGCTTCCACTCAAGGACAGTTTGGCTCTGACATTTTTGTAATTGAAGACCACATCAAACATCCTCTCAGCCTCCTCTTCACCAGACCAACCAAACCCAGCTTCTTCAACCTCTCTTTGCCCATCATGTCCTGCAGGCTCCTGATTATCTTGTCCTTTGTAGGGACCTTTCCAGCTCAAATGATGAAGCCCCAAACTGGGCACAGTAGTTCAAGTGTGGGCCCAATAATATCACACAGAAGGAAGGCACCTGCCCTTATCTGTGAAATATGGTACAACAGAACTGACAATGACCAGAAATTCCAGATTAGTTGGTATCCAAATCAAAGGCAATGAGTCACTCATTCTTCCTTCAAATCCAGTCTATATATGGTACACTATCATGAAATATGATGACATACAGATTTGTAGTATTTTTTACTCAAAAGAGATGAGCTCAAAGCTGACAGTACTTTTTTTCTGAAACCCTTGAAAACACGCAGAGAGGGAAGTGCAGAATCTTACAGATACTTTTGAGAAAAATAACTTATGATTCACTACAGCCTTCCAGTACCAAAAAGCTAAAGATACTGTCATGCAATTTCACTATGAACTAAATAAAGCCTTTTGAAAACACTGCCCCCACAAAATTATTCTAAAAAATGGAAGTCTAAATAGATTAAATAAATAAAAATAAGAAAACTGAAAAGGGTAAGATGTTTAATGAAATAAGCAGAACAAGAGTAAGGTCTCAACTTTGAGAAAATCTCTCACAAGGTGAAAGTTGTTCAAGGATAAGATCTGTGGGCCCCTTTGCGGGGAAAAAAACCCCACAAGACAACAACAAAACATCACAAAACTCTCCCAGTTTTCATTCCAATGCCCCATTAACTAATTTTGGAATTCTTCTCCTGAAGTGGATGATCCATAGCAAGGCCAGTTTAGATTAAATTATCCTGCCCCTCTCTATGCTAGAAGTAGCCCAAGAACTGTATTTAAAACACTGCTTTCTTGGTTACAATTTTACTCTTTGTCACAGACAAAGGTATTTTGCAGACTGTTTTCACAGCCTGCTTCCAGAACAACCAGTTTGGGTTCTGAAGGAAACCTCAATCTGTCCTTATCAGCTAATTTATTCAGCTTCCCATGGCCTGACTGCATACAAACCTGTGTATCAACCACACACACCACCCTAATAAATGAAGGTGTAGACTATTAGAAGGCTGGAGAAGAACTGGTAACCACTTTCTTTGTGAGGACATTTCTACAGAAATGAATACAGGTAAGAGAACCTTGTATATGTTGAATTAAATTCTGAAAAACAATTTCAATGTACTATAAGCACAAAACACTGCCCTTTAAATTGCTTCAAAAAACACTCAGCATGTTACAAGAAAGCAATCTAGATTTAAGAAAAGGCAGATAAGTAATGTGCATTGGCTTCTAAGCAGTAAGGAGTGATCACCATTCTGTTTCTGAGAAATGGTGGCTGCACTTCAGAGATATTTGGTGTTAGAGCAGGTAACTAAAATCAGATATGCAAGCTGAGAAAAAAGACAAGAGAAAATGCATGGGCTGTGAAGAGAGCTGCAGAGGAAATGGACAATCAAACTAAGATGTGAGCTGTAACAAACTCAGAAATAAGGAGCATGCTTCTCACAGTTTTCTATACCAGAAGTTCTGAGTATAGCAACTAAGAGCTGTACTTGAAAATAAGTTTATTTACACTGATATATTTTTTTAGACCTCAATGAGTCTGCTACTACTGGCTTCTGAGAGCATCAAGTGCTCTTCCACATGGATTCTCTCAACTGAACAGCAAAAAAGAGACTCTTATGTCTAAAAATATCCAACCTTCACATTTTCTTATTTTTGATTTCTTTGTATCTCTGTGATATGAGTGAACTGTAGTAGAATCTGTCAACATGTAAAATATTCAACATTAATCCAGCAGACCACATGGCCACTTCAGCAGTGACAAGGTGTCAATATACTTCATTAATATGGCTGAATTACAACACTACAGAGATTGATGATACACAATATGCAAGACCATGAATACTAATACATAAATCCAATAGAATTTAGCCTAGATTAGATTTGCTAGCTGTCTGGCATCGTTACATGGCATTAATTTTCCCTGCTATTATCAAACCACTCCAGAGATGCAGCAAGACACAAAAATCACTTGAGAGGTCTGTGTCTACACATGCTGTGAGTACTGAGCAGCCTTATGGAAAGAACACCATACCTGATAAAAGTTTGTCTTATGAGCTTGAGGATTCTCCATCATATGCCACAAACGCTCACAATAACACCAACTGGTAACACATCAGCCTAGAGAAGCATTTCAGCTTGGTTTTGTTACAATGATGGTATCTCCTTACCAGGGTAAGACACCAGTATGTATTTTTCTAAATCAATTGTTGAGAAAACAGTCCCTTTAAAACCTATTCAGTTCTCGGCTGCCTCACAGGTTAAAGAAATCAAAACTAGTTTTAAAAAATTGTATCAAAACTAGTTTTAAATTACCTCCTTTTTAGCACAGTAATGCTATGCTTAAATTTTCTCCCTATGTAGAATTGGAACTATATTGGCCCACAGATTACACATTACTACAAACACCACAGGATCATCTAGGTTGGAAGGACCCTCTGGACCTAGTGACCTAGTCCAAACTCTTGCTCCAAGTAGGTCAAAATAGACCTGGCAGCTTGGAGCCTTGTGCAATCCACTTCTGAGCATCCCTGAGGATGTTCTCCATGAGCCCTCTGTGCAATCAGGTGCAGATTTTTCTTTTCTTTGTCTCTAATTGGAATTTCTTCATGTGGCAATTTGTCCACACGGCCTTTTGTCATTTCATTGTAAGCCCAAATCAAGAGTTTGGCTCCTTCTTCTCTATATCCTTTTATGAAGTAATTGAACACAGCACCAAACCTCACCTCAGCCTCTCTTATTAAATCTTGACTCAGTCCGTCTCTGGCGGACTCCTGCCAGCACATCACTGCTTTTCCTGTGCTGGAGAGACCAGGACTGCACACAGTGCTCCAGGTGTGGCCCCACAAGTGATGAACAGAGGAACAATCTCTTGCTTTGCCTGGCTGGCTGCACCTCTGCAATGCTCTGCTCTGCAGCTGGCTGCCTTTGCCACAAGAGTACACTGCTGGCAAACAAAAATGAACCTCTGACCCATAAACACACCATCCTACAGGGGTATTTATGTAAAAGCACTCAAGAACAAAGACTTTTCAGATTTAATCTCAAAGTGTGGAGGCATATTGGGACCTTTAGCTCCAAGCACTCTAGATTTATGTGAATTAATGGAAGGAATTGTTATCAGCTCCCTCAATGCAGAATGTCCTGTTCTCCCACTCTTGTGCCTCAAAGAAAGACTGGAGGTGGAAAGTTTGCAAAAATAACCTTCAAGAGCAAATTGAACTTGTAGAGGTCAAAACTTCAAGGTAAAGAGTATCTCCAAGGGTTAATCTTATCACTTCATTACAGCTCACACTTTAACACAGTTTACAAACACAGCTTCCTCACAGGTATATTTACTTTATACCAATACCACCATGATGGCTGTCCACCAATGAACTTAATGAATGCCAGAGAAAAAAAAAATCTTCAAAACTCCCCTAGAACCTAGATAGATGTGCAAAAAAACCATCTCACTAAAAAACAAGCCAATGAAAAACAGGAAATAAAACAGTACAGAAGGTGGAAAGAGTCTGTGAAAAATTCACATTCTTATGTAAAGGTAAGAACTTGTTCCACTCTCACTTACATATTTATGTGTCTTTGTGTCTTAATATTACAAATCTAAGGCATAACAATTCAAAACCTTTAAAAGAACCAACCCCAAAACAACAAAAACAAACTCAAACAACAATCCAAAACCACAAAACAAAACAAAGCACCACTAAACTCAGAAAATGTTTATGATCGTACCTCAGTGATCTGCTACCTTGAATTAAAATTACAACACAAAAGTGGAATTGGAAAAACCCCAGAGTTCTTAATACATTCCCAAGCCTATTCTTTAGACCCAGGCAGAAATTGCAAACCATTCACATTTATCCTTTTTCCAGTTAATCTATTTTTACTGTTGGCTTTTCTTTTCCTCCGGATGAGTCCCTTCTCTTTTGCCTATGACTTTTTCCTTTCAGAAATTCTTCAAGGCCTCAAAAGGTTGAATTTTACTGTCATGGAGCCAGGAAGGTAATATTCCACCAAAGGCAGAAATGTGTCCTATCATCAACAGTTCAAATGAGGATTAGAAAAAAAAGAATTTGGACACAATTTATTTAAAAGGTATCAAATCATTTTAATAAACATTCAGTAGCTCAGAATGCAATGGTTTTGGTGTATAACTTGCCAAATATTTTATGGCTTATATTTTGTTATAGGGCTAGAAAAAAGAAACAGCAATGGCATTATTAAATGAAAATATCTGGTAAAATTTGAAGCAAGACCTGTGATTTATCTTGTAAATCAAGCTAGTCATTAAGGCTCAAGATACTGTTTGTTATAAACACCAACAAAATCAATTGATCCTTTTTGCTGAAGTAGGATTTACAAGGATTTTGATGACATCAGTGGAACCCCCCAAAAACGGTACTGTACAAAAGAATATTATCTCCAGAAAAAAATATACAGGACACACAGAATTCAGCAAGTGTCACTTAGCTGGCAATGCTCTTCTCCACGTAGGGTAAAAGAAGAACTTTATGCACACACAGGTTGTGTATTCAACGCAGATTGTTTTACTCTAAAGCAGGAAATGTTAGAGAGTTACAGCCTTGGGTTTACACTGTAGCAGTTCTGCATTATTGCCTGTAATCCTGACTACATAAAAATATATTTTTATATAATTTCCACTTTAATAGCAACTCTTCACCCATTTATAGCAAATTACTTGCTAAAACTAGTATAACCAAAACTCATGTTCTTGCTTTACTTCCTGTGTATGCTTTTTTGACTCAGAACTACCTTTTTCTTTACAAAATTCACATTCTTAAGACAAAAAAATCCAAACAAAAAGAGAAATGGCTTAGATCTAACTATCTTTCTAGTATTTATGATCACCACTGAATATATGTAGAAACTACTAAAAATTAGAAATGCAAGCACTAAGCTAATTTTGAGATATACAACCTTGCTTTAAAACTTCTAGAAGAAAGTATCATAAAGAGAGCAAACACAGGAAAGGCTGACAAATCAAAAAAAACCTGTCTGCTGGGAGTTTGCTTAATTATTAATTCTTACCTTCTGTGCTTAATCCAGGACTTGAAGTGAATTTTGCTACATCGACGATCTTCACAGCGAACTGCTGCCCCGTCTCCCTGTTGATGCATCGCCGCACGACGCTGAAGGGACCCCTGCAACACAGAGAGCAGCCATGAAAAACCACTGAGACCAGCCATGAAAAACCACCCTCCTCCTCCTCACTGGGCCACAACTCCCCTGCTTCTCAACAAGTCTTGGATTGTGCTTTCAAATGTAGTATCTACACAGAATATACCTCTCGTCCTTGCTGCCCGTTAAATGTAAAATTAATGGTTCTGACCATAGACTGGTGTGAAGAACATCATGAGTTCTGTATTTTCCTGTATTAAAGACATTTCTCTTGCCCTGCCCCTTCAGAAAGGCTATACTCTTAGAAACTTTATGTAATATGCAACTGACATCATCATTATTAAATTTTAAGTGGACCTTATTTAGATGCAAAATCCAAATGGGGGGGGAAATAGAGGTGAGAAACCCATTCCTTCTTTCAGTCCTAATCTGAAAGGATAATGGACAATGACAAGAGTAACAGTATTGTGAGCTGTTTCAGTTTGTCTGTTTTACACAAATTAAGTTTATTTCAAGTTTGGCATCACTAGATACAACCTCCATTACAATACTTTGAAATTCCACAAAAGCTCATGATTTTCTCTCATCTATGACACTTAGAGAATCCCATTAGTTAGAAATTAAAAGATTAAAATTAGTTCAGACAAATGTCACTATTGCACTAAAATAAAAAAGAGTAGTTATTTTTTAAAATTGAAGTTACATTTGCCAAAACATCAGTTAGAACAATGGCAACCTTTTAAAAACCACCAGCACAAATGTGTATTTTTGGAAGCACCTTTTAGTAAGTTTTTGGTGCCTTAGCTTCTAGTATGGAATCTTCTGTCCAATGTTAATAACAACCAATACAATCAGATAAACAAGGTATGTCAAGCTTTCAAACGTGAAATATAAATGTGTTATGAAAACAGAATGGGATTGTTTCAGGAGTGCACTAGCTGTGGCAAATCAATCCTCTTTTACTGCTACTTATGTAACGACAGACATGTGAGTTCTAAAGAAATCCATTCTGAAGTCTCCTCAAAAAGATGTGAGGGAAAAATTGAGGATGGAAAGAGCCTTTGTTCAGAGTTTATTGAGTGAACATTCACCTGCTGAGTGAAATAAATGCTTTAATACAGCTTGAAAGAAAAAAATCTTCCATTCAAACAATGGACTGGAAGTTAGTTGACACGTTTCTGAGCAATGGGATTGCAAAGCAACACCATTCTCAAAATAAAGGGTACCCTGAGGAGGCAGAAATGTCCCTCTGAGGGCACTTACAAGCCTTAATAACTGGCTTTTGGTATTCCTTTACACACCAGATGATCTGAAGTGTGTAATCCATCACACTACCAAACCTGTACTCACAAAGCTGAACTCCAGGTTTTGTACTCTTGCAATGTACAACATACTTGCAATGATTTCTTGAAATAGGATTATTTCTGATAGAGAACATGAATTGCAGAAGTAGTCAATGAATGCCAGTCTAGATATTCACAGGGAGGAAGATATTTATTATCACAACTATGGACATGTGATGCACTCAGAACAAACTACTCAAGAAAATGCATGTTTGTGTTCTTTCTTCTTTCCTTGCTCCAAACAAAATTAAATCCCCTGTACTGATGGCTATTTTCTCTTCTGAATCCACACCCCACTATTATTCAGTATTTGGTAATTTACCAAAAATGACCACAGACATTTTTAAAAATATGATCAATTAAGCCTCCAATAAATAGAAATCCACTTTCATCATTACATGGAAAAGATTCAACTGACTTAATTTGGCATTGGAAGGATACAGCTATTGACTAAGAATCCTCCCTCCATGTTTCAAAAAAGTGATTTTCTATTAAAAAGTTCCACTTTATACAGATCAGTGTCACTTTCTTATTCCAAGTTCCTGCTTCCTCTTTTCGCATTTAAAGTAAAATTGCCTTAAACCAGTATCAATACATTTAGATTATGCTAACCTAAAAATATTTCAAAATCTAAACCACAGCTTTGGAATAATGCTGGCAACACCTCCTTTCACTCCTAATTGTCATAAATCACTAGAAACTAAACATATTTAATTCAAATGATGCTTTTTCTCTTTCATTGCCATTGTTTCTTCCACCCCACAAAGCCTTTCTGGATACATGAAATAATGCTTTTAACATACTCTGATACATAAAAGAGTAGATCACTGGAGTGGATCTTCATATAGAAGAGTAGCTCACTGGAGTGTAGAGATTCCTCACGAGACCATATCCTTACTTGCAGGTAGATCCCCAAATTATGTAAATTCACCCAAACTCTACAAATATCAGAAATTCTCACTGTTGCCTGAGCTATTTTTTTATCTCCTGGTTTTGCGAAGCCTGGGCAGGAGAGCTCACCCAGCCACCACAGTGTGTGTATGTGCTTTGAGCAGGAAAAGAGCTGGAGGAATCATAAATCAAAAAGGAGCCAATAAACTGCAGTTCTGAGAGGATTAGATCTGTGTGTAACCCACCTTTATCTTGTACCACCATGCCCTGATTTTTCCTTCCATTATCTATTAACATTTTAAAATACTGACTTGAGCAATTTCTGTCCTGCATATTAAATCTGGGACAAAAAAATTTAGAGCATTTTATTCAGTTCTGTAACAGAAAAGGTACAGAGACACCCCTACAGTCTCAAAATTTATGGTCATATTGGAACTACACCATGATTATGACAGAGGCTTCTCTACTTGTATTGAAGAATGTCAAATACTCTTAATGAAATGTGCTGTAATAGAATAGAATACAGAATACAAAAATTGGGATCGGAACCAAATGATCTTTAAAGTCCCTTCCAAACCAATCCATTTTATGATTGTGTGAATTCAGTGACACCCACAATTAACTCACTCTATTGAAACAACACAGCAATTTCATACAGAAATAAAAATACTTTAAAACACAACCTGAAGAAAGACTTAGATATTTACAAATCTCAGACTTGCAACTTTTTCAAAACTCTCTCTCTGACACTCAAGCTACACACGGCGTCAAAATAGCGTTAAGACACTACATTAGATGAATGCATCCCATGACAATAGCATCAAAACAAAAGCTTGTACAGTCCAATTTTAGGTAACTTTAAATCACTCACGAGACATGCCCTGATCAATTAAGCAGACACCATCACTTCCATGTGCCAAGTAACACAAAGGAACTTTTTAATAAATTATGGTTGCAGCTATTCCTCTCCAGCTGCAATGGCACACAGCAAGTTTACAAATGAAGCCCACGGTGATGCTGTATAACCTGAGTCAGGAAACAAGAATCCCTGTTTCCCAACACAGAAATCTTTCAGCCCACCCTGAGTCTCAGCACTGAAACCATCCAGTGAGGAAAGGAAGCACAACAATTCATCTCTCAGCTGAGATGAGGAGCTGCTCCTGCTCAACAGTTGTGCCTGCAGATGGGGAATGTGTATCACATCCTTGCTAAATGACAATTTCTAAAGCTCATTTTGCCAACCCTGCAGCTCAAATCTTACAGATCTGAAGTACAGAGGTGACACAGACGGGGGAAGGAACAACAGTAACCCCAGACACAGATTATCAAAGCTGTCAGAGATAGATAAGACTGCTTATTTATTAGGAGTGACTGAGTTAAGTTGTGTAAGACTTCATTTTCTAAGTCATACAAACTGTAATCCTGTTCATGTGCATTATATTTCATTTCTCCCTGTGCTACCTTTAACAGACATAACCTGAGCTTACAAAATCTTTCCCTGCAGACAGCTGGGACACCAGAGACTAAAGCAGCTCCTATATGAGGATCCTTAAAACATACAAGCAAGCACTAAGGACAGATGATTCCTTCACTGATATTTTATCAAGGTTGGCAGCAGCACACTCCAACACCTGGAACACTTGGAGTACCACCTACAGTGTACGGCAAAATCCAAAATGCATCAACTTAAACTGAAGCTGGGATTCATGGTGGGTTTTTCTGTCTTATGCAGATGGAAATCCAAGAGTTACATTACTGAGAAGGTTACTGAGCACATACAGGCCAGAAAATGTGGATTGAAATGCTAAAGAGGCCGTCTCAGGTCTTTTCATTAGTCCAAAATTTTAAATTAGCAAAGCAGCCCAGATGTAACCTTAACCCTACTGAAACTATCTTCTGATGGTAACTTTACAGAGCAGTTCATTTTCTATCAGCTAGACACAAACTTGAAGAAAATCAATTATTAATTACTCTTTTCTTCAGGAGTACATCACTTGAATAAGAATAAAACCTTAAAACTTTGATATTTTACCATCTCCTTCACTTTAAATTATTTTACTTTGTGTGTCATTGGGACTTCAAGGACAATGATCATAAACCAATATATTGCAAACTATCTTTTTATACTAAAATCTTGTCAGTTTATCTGTCTGTTCTGCCTCCTGTCTCCTTTCCTTCAATCCCTGGCGGTCTGCAAGAAGGAGACCTGGTTGTGGTTGGAATATTCCACAGCCTGTTGCCTTCCCATGTCCCTCAATGAAATGAGCCCACCTGTGGGAATGGAATTCCTGTAAAGACATTTCCTGAACCCTTAGCTTCAGAGCCTCAAAATCTGAGATTTTAGATCATATCAGACCATCATGAACTTGCTCAACATCTCTTCCAAGTGATTTTTTGAGGAACTTAATATAAAACAAGGTGTTTTGGCTCTCTAATTATTTTTCATTAAGTTAAAAAAAAAGGTAAGAAATACAAATTGAACATTTTGACAGAAAAAACTCCCTCAAATAATGAGCAATATCTCCTCCTTTAAAAATTATCTTCCATTTAGAAGTAAAAGGCCTGGGACTCCTTTACCTTATTTAACAAGATTCAATAGCTAAGAACTTGAAACATGCAACACAGGTCTTAAAGTCACCTTAATTCAACATTTTAGATCAAGTGTTTAGATCAATATCAGTGTTTTCTAAAAGGGTTTTGTCAGTTTGTTGGAATAAGATACCACAGCAGTATGCACATAAAAAAAAGACATTTATATTCAGACTTTTTTTTTTATTTTTTAAAGGCTTTACATTTGATTATCTAAGCAGCAAACACTACTTTGTATTAATGGGATTAATACTTTCAAAACAATTGTATTCAAATTGATGAAAATTACTGGGAAGAAACAATTTGCTACTACATTTAAAGAGACAGATCTTTTCCCCTCTTTACTCATCCACAAAATTTAGAACATATATTTGTTCTTTAACTTTCCCTTTGCCTTCTATTGGACCTCTTTAGAAAATTAAGTATTTTCAGAATTAATTAAACCTCCAATTAGTCACTGTATCAGCTCATTTACACATGGCACTGCAGCTTAAAATAGTGATTGAACCTTTCTGTGAAATAGCACTTCAGATCAGAAGGCATCCACATTTAGAAAGCCATCACTGGCAATGCTGGGTTGACAGTTTTTGGTTTATTCTCAAAGGAAAATTTAAAATAATGCATTAGGATGACTATGGCACAAAAGAACATTTGGGTTGAAGATCTGATACTTTGGAAAATTAGATATCCCAGTGCAAGCCATGAAACTGAGTTCCCAGACAGCAATATTTCCATCACATTCTATCTATTTCTACTTTTCAACTCCTCCCATCTTTGAAACCAAGTTTTAAACTTTGCTTTGGGGTGAAACCTACAAAGAACAAAGCACAAGACAGTACTTCTCTGGATCTCACCCCAATATGAATACATATTCATAGATACTTTAATATTAATTCCAAGAGGAAAAAAAAAAGTATAATACCAAATCTTAACCATTGCTTTTCATCCACAAGAAAACCGGAGAAAGAGCAGCACTCCAGTGCTTGTGAAAGGGAAATAGCCCCCCAGAAACCCTTAAGGTATGCTTGGAATTCATGCAGCAAACTGAAAAAATATTTACCTTCAATTTTAGAGATTTTCTGAAGTAGTTCAGAAGTGTGTTTCCATGGTTTTGTCAGTATAAAAGCAAAATACAGGCCAAAAGAGATTTCTTCTGCTGTCCTGTCTTTCATATCTCCAAGCTAAAAGGGGATAAACTACCCTTAAATGATCAGCCACCTCTACCAATAAAATGGGAAGTTTGGTTTGTGGTCTGATTTTTCTTCTTATCAAGCAAGAAAATCACAACTATTTTATCAGTCACTCTATATCTACTAAATGTCTTTGGCATCCATTAGGCATACATTATAAACAGATGTTGGTATGTAAAAATATCTTTAATGTATCTATAGTTTGTAAACAACTCTTCTTTTACACTGACTGGCTGGGATATTGAAGGGATGGAAAAGGAAGAACATTGAGATAAGATGCTGACTAAATTTGCTATTCTATTATAATGAAATAAACACTTCAGCACCAGGCATCTGCAACATTCTTCACACACAAAGGATTCAGAAAGTATTTTTTTGTTCACATATACTTCATTTTCTGAACTCCACAATTACCTGTTAACATTGACCTTACCCTTGTCAATTCTCCTATTTTATTCATAGAGTCACAAAAGGGTTTAAGCTGGAGGGTACTTCTGAAGTGATGTGTTTAATAAATTTTATCAAAACATGCCCTTGTTGCTATCAAAAATGATATATCCATGGTTTGTTTAAGAACACAAACAATCTCCCTCTTCAAAAACAAGCATTTCCATATAATGATTTACTCCAACACAGAGACAAGTAAAATCTGTTTTCAATAAATATTTTAGTAAGAGGTTTCAAGGTCTTAAAAGAATTGCAGCTGTGGCAGGTACAGAGACAGGAAATGCATTTTGTCAAGGCCTTGTGGAGAAAGGCCCAAGAGGAGCTGCTGGGTGGCACAGCCAGGAGGTGACAGCACAGCATCTCCAGGTCCTGGTGACACTGCAGTGTGGGGACTGCCCCACACAGAAACAACAGCTCCAGACACAGGGCAGCCCTTAAGAGCCCAAGCTCAGACCCTCCCTTCCTATTCTTCAACTCATTAAAGGTCATTTCCTAGCAAAGGGTCAAGACCTCAAATTCAAGTAGCTACTAAGTAGAACTTCTTAAGGAGTTCAGGCTCTTGGCTCCACAGATTCTTTTTTCAGCTCATTTCCTCCTTGAGAGTACATTTCCAATGATTCACTGCTAATTTACTTTTTTTTTTTTTTCTGCAAGATTACACACTGGACACTCTTTTCAGTTTCCTAGAACAGCACATGGGTCCAAAACTATGATTCCAGAATTAATCTTCAAAGAAGTGATTGATTCCTATTACCAGGTAGATAAAAGAAGGAACAAAAATGATTTTTGGGCATGTATGTACTATAAGCATACACAGGTAAATGATGAGACATTTCCTTGAGGTATAAATAATTACCAGGATCTCAAAAAATGGAACTTAGCAATAAGGTTTTTTTGACTAGTTTTTTAACTCTTGGTATGAAAGAAGAATCAAAATTGGTTCATTAAGCTGAAATGAAACATTCTGTCCCCTCAGCAATAAAGAACTCAAGAAACTGATGACAAATAGAACTTTCTCTTTGGTTCACCTTGAGGTAGATGAGAATCTACAGCTCACACAAGAAGTGATTTTGGGCCAGTGAAGACTGATAACCAAAGCACAGATTCTAGTACTTGAACAGGAGAGGGGAGAAATAAGGAGAGCTTTGTCCACTGATGTATTTCCACTGCGAGTATTGAAATAAATGCATAGACTCAAAATCCTCAACATCTTATTTTTACACTCAAACATCCTGTAACACTTCACAAAAGGCCAGCAGCTGAATCAAAAGCATCAGCTCAAGAGTGTTCAGAAAAGCTGATGCTGTTCTAACACTCCTTTAATACATGACCAAGTGTTTTTGCCTGTTTCTTTTCCTTGTGAAGAAAAAGAAGAACAGGAGGAAGAGAATGAAAACAGAGAAAAAAAAAAGTAGAACTACTTCAGGTATTAAATCATTCAACAGTGAGGAGAAAAGCAGCAAGAATGAACAAATGTGTCAGAAAAAGCACTTCAATTACAGGAACAAAAGGGAATATATTAAAAATAACAGCTTTGCCTTCAAAAGAAGAGATGTTGTAGAGCACCTTCAGACTCAGCTCATCAGCTGGAGATGATGATCACTATTTTTCTCTTTTTCCATTCAGAGAACTTTTTTACCCCATTCATGTGTAGCACAGTCTTGTTCCATCCATCCCAGGCTGTGGCCTCCCCAGGATTCCTTCAGCAGAGCACTGGCCAAACCAGCAGCCCCAAAGAGCCTGGGCACGGCTACACTCAGCCAAATCAAAGGAGAAACTAAAACTACTCAAAATACCTCAAACAAACCAATTCTTCCTTTTTTTACTGTGTTGTTTTTCAGTCAGGGCAGATGCTTGGTTTGGCTTGAAGCACAGCTGTGCAAAGAGCTGTGTCCAGACAGTCAGACCCAGGAAGGAACAGGAGGTCAAACAAAGGTCTAACAAAGCAGCAAAGCTGCTGCTAAAGCTGAGCCTTGTCTCAGACCCCAGTGATCCTACAAGGGTCCTGCAAGGGTCCCACAGCCCCCTGTGGTACCTGCACCTCTCCTTCACACCTGCACTCGCGCAGAGGAGCAAAGGAACTGATCGGGCAGCCCTGGGTAAATCCACACACAGCTGCCTCCACTGTGTTTGTTATCTGTGCTGCAGCTGCAACTGGCTTTGGTTGGATGCAGCACACACAGCAAGATGAGTAATAAAACTGGGAATATGTCCGCCACCACTGTTGTCAAAAACTCCTTCATGAAATTACACCCTCAGGTGAATGCAGATGCATTAACCAGTCCCTACATCATCTCTCCCCCTGCATTCTGGTTATATTTCACACTTCCCCTTTATGACTTTTAATGTCCACTTGAAATCTAACAGTCCTGCTAACAAAACTGAGCTTACATACTATTTCCTCTACTCTCTCTCACAGATCAATGCAAGTCCAACAAAACACTTTTTTTTAATGTCAGGGTCTCTCATTTCAGAATCTCTTCCTAGTGCCTGCTCCACTTCTAATTTTTCTTAACAGAAGTAACCAGAACTGTAAGTAGAACTCCAGATGAGGTCTTAGCAAGAGTTTGCACAATGCTAACAATATTTCCTTCTCTGCTGGAAATATTGTGCCTGGTACACAACATTTCAAGCACTGGTGCACAGTCCTGTGCTTGCATTGTTGACACACAGATCACTGAGCCAGCTACTGTAGCTGTGTTGCTCTGCTGAGTTGCTGACACTCAAGGAGTCTCAGCCCACCCCACAGGCTGTCACTACTTTCTCCATTCTCAAGTGCTCAGTCCTCTTTTAGAAGTTCATAATTCCCACTACTAAAGTCCTTTCTGGATGGTGTCCAGGCCCTCTGCATTGTCCTCAAATGTTGCCTTGCAAGAAGAATACTTAAACTGTAATAGCAGACTTCAATTTAGCACTTTTTAATTTTAAAATAACCTGACAGACATCCAATCCAAAACTAGCCAATGACAAACCTTCATTTTTACACTATTTCTTCTCTGAATAAATAGTGTTAATTTCTTCTTTAACCCAATACAGACTACTTAGATTTATCATATTGCCATCCTTCTGTTTGTTTTAAAAAATGCCAGCAACTCAAAGTACAAGAGGCAAGTCAGAGAGAAGCACTGGAAGATCTGATTCATAAAAGTGTTTTTTTTTATTGCTTGAAATACACCAGAACTAATTCAGCTGCTCCAATGCTACTGCCTTACAAAATCAGAAGCTTTCTACAGGTTCATTACAAAGGACAAAGGTACATCTAACTTGCAGAGGCCACTACAGAAGCAGAGAAGAAACTTCACAATTTTAATGAAATAACCTCTTTTAAATATTAATATTTAATCTGTGGTAACATGACAGTTCCTCAAAATTGAAAATCTATCACCTTTATGTTGTATTATATGCAAAAAAAATCAGCACTTTTTTAAGGGCCTCTCTGTTCCCAGTATTTGGCGAACAACAAAATTCCCATTAATATGCTACCACAACACAGTAAAGTCTAAAACTTGAAAAACAGCAATGGTTAAACAAAATAATATTTTCATAACACAGAGAGCGAAACAGAATTTACTCTGATAGTTCAATCAAAATTGCTTTCTGTGGAGCTCAGAATTAATTCTTGTTTCAAAAAAATCCCCCCCAAAAAAACCCAACAAAAGCAAACCAAAACCAACAACTCAGTTCAGTCTGGCTGTCACTGACAATCCCAGGCTCGGGGATATTTCCATGTGCATTCCAATTCACAAGACCCTTTGGAAGCAATAAAGAGAAATTATTGAGGCCAAGTTTCTAAGTGAGGAAGTTCTCCATTGCAGCACTGATCAGTAAAGCCAAATTATCTGAAACATCTTGATCCAGACAGACTTTCCTGTACTTCTTACAGGAGTGTGGCCTCTGAAATGCCAAACACATTCATGTGCTAGGAAAAGGAAAAGTATCCTGAAAAAAAAGTCTGGCTTGTGTGTTTCAAAACCATTAAATTTCATAAGTTGTCATCAAAATTGTGTATGAAGTGATGGAAAGCACAAATACTTGAGGTTTTCTTTAAAAAATGTTGGAAGACTTCCAGTGTTTCAGAAATTGAATTTGCCACTGAAATAATCAGCCTTTAGGGTCATTCATAACATTTTAAATTATGGAAGGATTACGGGATTTATTAAGAACATTCAGCTGAATATTGGGAAAAAAACTTTTCTGGTTATAGTATTTATAGAAGGTTGCTGAATTCTCTTTCCAGGGAAGAAAAAATGAATTCTGACCTCTTAAGGTCTGAACTTTTCAACAGTGTACTGAAATGAAAAAACTGTCACAGATGAGGAAAATGTATTTTCTCTGTCTGGATCTGTTGGGTTTCTGAACAGCAGTTTCTTGTATTTTTACATATTGAATGCATATAAACTACTGTTTGAAGTCATATTCTTTCTGGTTTGGGGTGTTTTTCTTCTAATTTTTAAGTATAGATTATAAATTTCTTTTTAGAATAGATTATATTTCAACAGTCTAGGAATCTCTATGAAAAAAATATTAGTCTATACACCATCTGTATTCAGTTCAGCCTTTTCCTGCATTGAAATAAGCTAATTTTTAGTGGTTTAGTTAAGAATTGGACTCAATGATCCCTAGGGGTCCCTTCAAAATCAGAATATTTTGTGATTCTGGGAAATATCATCTCTCTTGCTAACTTAAAAAATTAAGCTAAAACTATTATATGATTCTACAATTCTTGGGAAAAACTAATGCAGCTATTAGAAAAAACTTTTAAACTGAAAAGAACTATTTACTTAACTAAATATCTGGATGGTAACAAATACCCTCCCTAAGCATTTAAACATAAAATACCAGCTTCCTGTAAAACAACTGTTCATGAATTTTAAATTCACCTCTTCTCTCCATGTGCCAAAGTGAAGTTTAAGGTCTGTCCTTAGCAAAATCTTGCCATCATGAAGAGAATCTGTAGAGAATCTGACATATTAACTGCAGGACAATTACTCTTGTGTGAACTACAACCACCTACATGACAATTAGTGCGCATGCAGCACAATGCATTACATGAGCATTTTACAACTCCTTTATTAAAAAACCCACAATGTTTTCTAATGGCTAAACATTTAGCAGAACTGTTAACTGAAACTAATTTAGTTGAAGTGAAGCCTTTATTTAAAAGCCACATAAAATATTCCTCTCTTTTTTTGTCCATCACAAGAAGGGAAAGCTGCCTGGATGAATTTCCCAGTGAGCTCTGAGCACAGCTGCACTCAAGTTTGTGCCAGAACCACTGTGAGGAAAGCACAGGGTGCCAGGAGAGGACAAGGCTTTTACTACTGCTTTTCAAAAAAGACCAAACAACAAATTACTCCTGGAAATACAAAAAGCAGGAATCAGAGCATTGACTCCATCAGTGCATGACCAAATAAAAGTGCTCATGCTGAACGACTCCACACTCCTGCAAGTGATTATTTGACCTTTGGGACACTGACAAAAATAGGAAACTGAATCCATGGTCCAAGTCAGGAACAGCATCAGCATTTCACCAGGTTCCAGCTGCCCTTTATTTATGTTCAAGGACTGAACAGTGAAATGAGGCAGCCAAGCAACACCTTGGATCCATGAGCAGATCTCAGTTTGTTTCCTTATGTTCTCACACCAAAAAGCAGAAAGTCAAAGTATTCTTCCAGTCATGTCACTTCAAATTCAAATCAAACAAAAGTGATTTCACCTGAAGTGATAAATGCTGTGGTTCCTCATTTGGACCATAGAATCAAATTCCTTCCCTAAATCAGAATTTGGTTTGGTGTCTCAAAGCACCAAAACACCTGTGCACTGATGTTCTTAAAATAAAACAAAATTAAAAATATTTGGTAGTACCCCAAAGAAGAATCAGGAAACTGATCAGTAAGAAACTTTCTGCTGCCTATTTGAGACATTCCCAAGCACTGCTCACTTGGCTGCCACGAGCAGCTGGTGCTGCTGTCACTGGAAAGGAGCCCAGCAGCAGAAATGCAGCTTCCAGCACATCTCCACATCAACCTCCCTGGCTGTAAAGGCAAAAATAGAGAATTCAACTGCTCCTCTGGTTTGAATGATGGAGCATTCTTGAAGCTATGAAGAATCCCAAATAATCAAAAAATAGGGTTACAAATGTGAATAAAACCAGGATTTAGAAGTGCCAATTGCTTTTGGACTAATAGTATATACCTACACTATGGAGCCCTACCATAGCAGCCTGCTGTTTTACACTAGAAATGGCATTGAAAATTCAAGCCTAACCATATTTTTAGATGAATTGAAGGCTACACAAAACAGAACCAGAAGTTAACTGCTAAGAAAGGCAACATTTAGGAAAAGTGAATGAGGAGAAATGCGCTGGCAGTTGAAGACGGGGGAGAGGGAAATGGGACTAAGAAATCAAATTATCATACTATATTTTCTTTATTATGCTTCTCTAGTCAAAACAATTTGAAGAGGGGAAAAAAAAGAGAGAGACAAGTGCTATAGACTGCAGAGAATACACAGCATTACTCAACCACAGAACACAACTCCCTGTTGGCATGCTTCTCAAATAACTACACAACACTGCTTGTAAAGATGTAAAAATATAAATACCCAACACCCAATACTTTGTGTGATGCATGTGAAAGTGAAAACTACAACCCAACTACAACCAACCTCCAAAACTTTCAAGAAAGCTTATGATGGTTGTTAGCACTGTGGAGTCAATACTTGGGCAGCTGTTTATGCAGGTGAAGTTGTCAGCAAGGCTTTATTTGGCTTTTAGGAGCACAAGATAACTTTGACAGCTCAAGCTTGTTAGGAAGGGACAGGTTCCACAAAACCAGGGCAAAGCAGTTGTGCCAACAGGATCATCACCCTGGAAAAGGAGCACTTTAGACTTTTGTGCGTTTATGGGCTGGGGAGAGTTAATTTTCTTCATAGCAGCTAATATGGGGCTATGCTTTGGGACTGAGAGGGAAATAAGGACCAAAGCATAATGTCTCAAAACCTCACTGCAAAGAATGCCCAAACTCATGACCAATTTTAACCTACTCCAGTTTAAAACTGCTGCACACACTTGTCACCATAAGCCTATAAAAAGTTTCTCTACATCTTACAGTCCCCTCTGAAGCACTCAAAGGCCACATCAAGGTCTCCCTGGTGCCTTTTCCAGGATGAACAGCCCCAAATCTCCTGGCAGCAGAGGTGACCCAGCCCTCTGGGTATCCTGGTGTCCCCTTGTCCTCCAGTCCCAAATCCTCCCCATGCTGGGGACCCAGAGCTGGAAGCAGCACTGCAGGTGAGCTCTCCCCAAATAAACTCCTCCAACAAGTGATGGCTTCACTGGAACCCCAGCAATGCCCTGAAGGGTGAAACTTTATTGGTTGATAGCACTAAAGTCAGTTTCTAATTAAAATGAACACACGGCAATGTATTTAAAGCAGCAGTTCCTGCACACCATAAGAAATCCCTATATTAAATTCCCTGGTAAAACTGCTCTAATATTCAAAACTCATTCAAAACAACAGCAATTTCAAGGAGACTGAAGACTTAGCCTTTCCAAGCCAGATTTAGCCCCTCCAAGAGTTGAATGAGTACGTTTTTTGTAATGTATAAGGGCATAGATATATGTGATGCATATATTCACACCCCAAACCTCCCCCCATATATGCACACATAATTAAAAAGTGGTATAGCAAAGCAATTCAAATATATGTTCCTGTCAAATCTCTTGCAATCATTTTAAAATCTGCTTTTCTTCTCCGAAAATTAAGTGCATTTGAGACTGCATTACTGGGCTATCATTAAGTAGCTCAGATCATTCTTCTATATTTGAATTTTACTGAAGTTTCTATTCTTCAAAGACCAAGCATGCAAGATACCAGACCAAGTTATTGCCTTCTGAACAAAAACAAAAAACCAACCAACCAACCAAAAAACTCAGCTTCATTTACTCTTGCATAAAATGCACATCTGAGGTATAAATTTCTCCTACCTTAGATATTTTAATTATTATAGCACATCAGCACAAAAACATCTCACACAATGGGTCAACAATGAAAAAAAACCTCAGTAATTTATGTTATATTAAATATGATAGTGTTTGGAAGCCTTTATCAACAATGTAGTGCTGATCAGACAACAAATTTACCTTCCTGTAAAGAGTTGAGCAAAATTCAGCAGTCACAGACTTTAGCTGACTAAAAGACAGAGAAGTGCTCATGTCTGTGAAGCACATCAAGATTTAACTTCTCAGAACAGCAAAAACCCAATTCAGCAGGACTGACTTTGATATCTCTTGTCAGCTGCTAAAAGCTCCTTCATTGGCACTCTGTGTTCTCTACTCTTTTCACCCATTAGCTAAAATCTGCACATGAGTGCAAACAGAAAAACAAGGACAGACTTTTGTTGTTTCTTCAGGAAAGTTAAAAAAGTCAAATCCCACTGAAAGTGTAAACTCAGAGAATTGCTGAAATCTACCATTCTTCCTAATAATTACTGATGTGTAATTTGCAGAAATCACTATTTAGCACATGGAAAGCTCCACTACTGCAAATTACAAGCTAAAGAGCAACACAAGGAGCCCATGCCAGTTTTGTGAAGTTTAAATTCATGATTTATAATAAAGAGTTTCTTTAGTCCAGCACAGAGTTGGATTTTTGGTTAGAATGCACAGTTATGTCCCATCTTCTCTGTATGCCTATCAATCTTTCCCATCTATTGACAAAGGTTTAGCTTCAGATCACAATCTAACAACAGACAGTCCTACACAAATATTTTAATCAATATTTTCATGTTGTGCATCAGATCTTTATCTGGGAACAACAGGCCCTGAATTTAAGTTAAAAGAAAATTCCTCTACAGACAGCAGAAGTGAAACAGAAAGACACATTTAGAATGCAGACTGACAGAATGCACATTTGCAACAGATGAGTTACTTAAATCCACAGACATAATGTAACAGCAACAACAACAAATTATCTGAGTACCACAAATTCTCATTTCCAAAGTTGCTAAAAAAAAGTTAAAGGCTTTGAAAATTCGTTCTGTTTCCCCATTGGTAAGCACAGATATTCACAGGAGCTCACTGCAGGTATGCAATGGTATCTGGTATTCACATCCCCTCTTCCTGGCTAAACCCCTGGTTCCAGCTACAGAAGGAAATTACAGGGGACATCTCTCCTTCACCTCTCAGCTCTTCAGGAGCTGTGAGTGAAATGCAGAGCCACAGGATCTTGCCATCTACCAAAATGACACAGGAGAGCCCCTTCCCTAATTTTAAAAATTTCCCTAAAAAACTGCGAAGATCTTAAAAGCCACATCACAGCCTGCCTAAATTAAAGTTTCCAACTGCTCTACTGAGAGCAGATAAATCCAGTTTGGGAGAAGAAATAAGTAGTTTATGAAGTTTTTCATTTGGAATTCAAGCAGTCGTGTGATACTAACAAAGAAAAAGGTACCTCTGTGCTTTTGTGTACACTAGAAGAAATACAGATATCACAAATTTACCAACAGAGAAAACACAAATGGATGAGGCTCCTTTTCTCAGAGCATTTTAGTCTTCAGCTGTTTGCAAAAAGTTCTATTGAAAGTCATGAAAACACCTAGAGGTGCCAACACAGCAACAGATGAGAACCTGCTCTCACTTCCTTCATATTAGAACTTTGTAGTAAGCTCATAAAATTCTTCTTCTTTCCATGGTCATGAAGCTTAACTCGACACTTCTTTGGTTGCCTCCCTTGCAGCACTCAAAACTCCCAGATTTTCTTGAAACCTTTAGAGGAAAGCTCCTTCAGTAGTTGACTAAGGATACCTCACTAATGAAGGCAGTTCCTATATGCAAGACCTACAGTTTCAGTACATGTTTTTTCTGTTGTATTTGTAACACAATTAAAAAGTTATCCTTAAAAGCTAAACACTAAAAAAATCTAAATTAAGTCACAGGTTATCAACTGCAGTTCCTGGAAATGCATTGTTTTCCATTTAAAGCTGCCTCTGCCTTGCACAGAGTATCTTTCCCTGCACCTTAAGATCAACATAGGCCACACCAAAGTGCCTGAATGTTACAGCTGTGGCTGAATGACAAAGTCAAATGCATGAAACAAAGCTACAAAAACTTTCACACTGCTTCTGAACAGAAGTCTTTCAAGGCTGGCTGTTCTCCTAGCAGCCTTCCTTCCCAGGAACACCCAGAGAGCAGGTTGAGCATTGGACTGCAGGAGCAGCTGTCCTTAATGCATTAAAATAACAAACAGAACACACATTTACTAAAAAAGGAGAGTATAAACATTTTTGTACATGCCTCAGAGTAATTTAAATGCAATTTAGGCACTGTTTTGGGTCAAAACCAAATACCACCAATAAAAAACTCTATTACTGAACATGAATTTCCAGCACAAGCAGAGAGCTTTCCACTCTTATGTACCTACTTTACACGCCAGCAGATTATTTTGGCCAGACTTCAATGACTCTTCTCTGTGCTCTGCTGCACCTCTGGACATTTTACAAGAGCTGAAAAGTTGGGGAAATGCCAGAAGTGACTCCAGCTGCCACCTGGACTATGGCTGGGTGGGTGCTTTAGGAAGAACCATTACACAATTATACAGGTAATGAGGAAATCCTGTCCTTCCCTTCTGCCAGGTTCCTCCTGGGCAAAGGTGTGGCCACAGGGGTGAGACAGGTAAGAAACAGACCCAATAAAAACCATCAGAATTGGGTGTTCATGGGTTAGTTTTCAGTTCTCTTCTGGCCCCTGGAAGGGATCACCTCCTTCAGAAACAGATGTTACTGCAATCAGCTTGGAACAAGGAAAGGAGAGTGTAACTTGACTGCTCGCCAGTGTTGAAGGACAAAAGATTGTTAGCAGAATCAGACAGGTCTCAAAAATATTTGAAAAATTTTATTCACAAAACAGGTTTGGCTTCTCTTTTATACTGATACTCTTCTATTTTACACTAATTCAAATTACACCAAGATTATTCCAGCCAGAAGCTTAATTACAAAAAAAAGGCAAAGATCTCACTCATATGAAAGCAAAATTCACATCCCATGACTTTTCTATCAAAAGCTAATTCACTTATGCCTAAGATTTAAATTCAAAGAGTTAACCTATCATTCAAAACCACATCTAAATGAGGTGAGAATCACAGGATACAAAATGCTGAAAAAAAAACACCTTTTTGTTCTTCCTACAGGTATTAAAAATCCTGAAATTTTAATGATTTAGTATACAAATAGATGACCACTACAAAGCACTCTCCAAATTGTGTATTTCACTATCAATTAGATAACTCACACTGCACTTCTGTAATTATGCAAGTTCAGAAGTTATTTTAGACATAACACCTGCCTGAAAAAATCTCCCAAGTCACAAGCCAAATAGAAAATAATTTTAAGTGAGCACTACTTGGCAGACTTTCCAATATGTACATATAAACAAATTCCTAAATTATGTGCACAAACCCCTTCTTTTAGAAGAGAACCAACTATTTAAAGCAATCCAGTGCTATTTCCCACAGACTTTGGACCATCTGCATTTTCCACATTTGCTTCCATATTTGTTTTTAACTGTAAAGTGCATTTCTCAGGTGGGAAAGAACCTCTGGAGGTCATTTGGTCCAAGCCCCTGCTCCAGCAGGGCCTCCTAGAGCAGGAGGCCAACTGCCCAGGACCATGTCCAGGTGACTTTTGAGTATCTCCAACAATCCAGAATCTCCCTTGGCAGGATGTGCCAGGGCTTGGGAGCCCTCACAGTTGAAAAGTGTTTCCTGGTGCTCAAGTTTGTGCCCCTGCCTCTGTCCTCTTTGAACCCTCTGTTCAGATATTTGTGCATCAGTGAGATCCTTCCTGAGCCTCCCCTTCTCCAGCTCTCCAGTGATGTCCCAATATTTACACAAGAGAATGCACAGTGCACTAAACCACAATGTTTTGTTCTGCTAACAGGACACATTAAATTGTCTCTTCACATCTGTGTTGATGTCACTCCATCAGGTTTGTGTGAGTCTTGGCACACACCACAACTCTGGGTTGTCACAAACCAAAAAACACATTAAGGTTGGATGATCAAGAGACTTAATTCAAAAGAGCACTTGTGAACTGAGAAAGAAAGAAAAAACAGCAATGGAGACACACCCATAATGCAGATCTACTGATCTTAAACAATATTTCTCTGTTAAAAAGAAATCTAAATCTTACATTGGTAACAGAGAAAAAATACATCACTTCAAAACAGCCTAAACTGCCAACACAAAGGGATTATTAACACTGTTACCTTTTTTTGCACATTTGTTTTTGGGGAAAGATAGGCTCATTTTCAAGTACTAGATGGGTGAATTTTGGAGAAAGGCCAGAAGTGTCACATAGTTTACACAGTTCTGTTAAAATCTCATGTTAATACCCATCCTCCTCTCAAACCCCATTAAGAATTAAACCATGATATATACTGATGTGACTTGGAAACATTAAGTCATACCACTCTTAGGCAGACATCTGGAGGAAACAGTAACTAAAAAGAAAAAATATCAGACAAATGAAAAATTTTAACACTTATTAAAAAATCTAATTGTTCCCCTTTGAAGAATTAATATTAAGAAGTGACTGAAGAGTTCAATTTGCTCTTTTTCAAATTTACATTGCATAATTAATCTCTTGATTTTCCTTTTTTTTTTTTCTGAATTCACAAGCTGAATGCTAAATTGACTTCAACATTTCAATACTTTGGCAGCAATCTTCTAAAAACACTCTATGGGGAGACACACCATGTAACCCATGGGCAGAAATAGTTACACTCCTTTTCACCTTTCCAGTATTATTCAAACTTATTTCCAGGCTTTTTTTGGGATCACAGGTATATGCCCTAAATCATAATATCCAGTTGGAGCAGGATGCATGCAAGTTGTATGAAATCTAGCCACATTCACTACATGAGTATAAAACACAGATATATTAAGGAAATTACTTTCACTGGCTCATATTTTCAGTACTAGTTAATAATGGCACTATGTTGGTAACTGTTGTGGGTTTGATGCCTCAGGTTTTAGCTTTTATGTTTTTCATATTCTGTACTGCTTTGGTGTATACTTCTGAGCTTCATATTAGGGGATGGTGAGCTCTCTGCACAGAGTAGGGAGACAAAACAATTCCTTCTCTAGCTGGGGACCAAGGACAGCTGATCCAGATCTCAGGCCCAAGAGCATAAACAATAGTGGAATGAAGAGAGAAAAACAAGAAGGATGGGACTTCATAACCTAAATCTCTAATTGGACAATTAACTCCAATATGCAAATGGACAAGATTTTATAAAAGTGTGAGACCCTGTGACTGGTTGTCCATTTTGTGACCATCTTGGGTGCAGCCCTGGCTGGGCTCTTGTGCTGCCCAAGATGGATCCACTGAGGCCTTTTAATAAATCCCTACTTTAGCTCCATCTAGTCTCTGTTCTAGGTCAGCTTTCACAGGGCATCAGGGTAACCCAGCAAGGAGCAAACACAGGCACTCACTCACTCCCCATCCCCAGCAGGATGGAGGAGGGAAAAAAGGAAAGTTGTGGGTTGAGATAAAGACAGCTGAATAGGACAGAAGCAAAAGGGGAAATTAGTATTAATAATAATATTATAATAATTATTATTACAAGCCAAACAAGTGATGCACAATGCAATTGCTCCCCACGTGCTGGCTGATGTCCAGCAGCCTCCTACCATCTTCCTCCCTTTGGTTTGTACACTGAGCACTTTACATGGTCTGGGATATCTTTGGGTCAGCTGTCCTGGCTGTGTCCCCTCCCAGCCCCAGCCTCTCCCTGCTGGGATGGGCTGAGGACAAAAAGGCCCTGACTCCCTGGAAGTGCTGCTCAGCAACAGCACCAACATCCCAAATCCAAAACCCCAAACACTGCACTGTACCAGGCACTAGGAGGAAAATTATTCCAGCTGAAAGCAGGACAGTGACCAATGCAGAAAGAAGTTTTCCAAAAATGACACTCTAGAAAGTGGGATTTGTAGCTGTACACTACAGAAGTTTGTAGAAGTTTTGGTCCCAGGCACTGCTGCTCAAGTCACAGACATGATGTGCACCTTCCCCCCTCAGTTAACATCAGGATGTAAGAATCAGCTAAGAGATGTTTCAGCTAGAAAGCAACTTCAGTATGTGCCACAAATCCAAAAATCAGCACACAATTAATTCTGTTCTTCAGTTTGAAGAGTCAGTCAAAGCAAAGAGCAAGCTGCTGCAACCAGGACTTGGAACAAAAGGTATTGCACTGAATGCTTGATCAGCTTTGAACTGCAGAGCTATGTACAGATAATACTAGAAACAGAATAATGGAGGATGTTAGAGATTTAAAACACAGACCTGTTTTGCTAGTAAAATCAGTAAGCCAAGTTTGCTAGATATAACATTTCTCAATTTATTAGCACTGCCAGGGCACAACTTTTATTTAAAACAATGCAGCTCACTGAAAGGGTTTTTTATAATGAAAATGTCAACTTTAAGTTATATTCACACAACCTTGAGATAGATTATATTTACTTCTATGTATTTAAAAGAGACAATACAGAATTCTATTTGAGCAAGATGTAACTCAATTTACCCAAAGAATGTGAACTGCAGATGTAAAGCAAGCCATAGTCCAGAAATGGTGAAATCTCTTAAATGTCTGTATACCTGAATTGCAGTCCTACTGCTTATTTGAATGCAGACTTAGTGTTACCAATATTAAAGAAACAAAGCAAATACTTCTACCAATACTGTAATATGCCCAAGCCATAACAACTCTGGAAGAACAGTGTTTGTAGGAAGAAGTTATGCAAGTTTTTTATTCATATAGGTTGAAAAATCATATAGACAATACTTCCTTTAATGAGTTCTGACAGCAGAGTTTAATGTAACTCTAATCCCATAACAACATGCATTTTACTGATTGCACTACAATTCTGTTTGAATATTTTATCATGAACAAGCAGTAATTCTAACAATTCCCAAAACACACACAAAGTCCAAGGCCAAAATCCTTGTTAAAACTAATAAAAATGCCAGGAAACCAATAGTTTTGTCTCAGAAACAAGATTAAGTAGCTCTCACTCACGAAATTTCACAGACAGGAATGATTACATTAAACCACACAAAGAGGGGCACTCTCTCCCCTGCTTCAGTTTGAACCATCTGTCAGTGCTAGAAAAGCCACACACAAAAGAGAAGTTTAGAGACCAGGAGTCTGCATATCTAACACAGAAAATAAGATGCTATCCTCAACAGCCACAACAAAATAAAGCCCCTTGCAGTGCTATGTAGTTTAATTTGAGACACATTGAGACTAAATACATAGAACTAAGTTCCGCACATATTCCTTATGGTCACCTAATGCACTTAATGTTATTTCATTACTTGAATCACTGCAGAGCTTCTGTAAACACATAATGTGGCTCTTCAACAAGAAATGCAGGGAGGGTTGGATGTTGTGTGTGTTTGTGAGGTTTTGTTTTGTTGTGGGGTTTTTTGTTTTGGTTTCGTTGTGTTCTTGTTTTGTTGTGTTTTAAAATTCTTTTTGTTTAGTCACAGTTTGTGCACAGGACAAACTTTCTTTGCTTTTAGAAAAATATTTTAGTATTACTTTGAGATGTATTTTAGCCATTGAAGATGATGTATGGAGATCAGTTTATTTTAATGAACAGTAATAGTACAGAAAATTTTACAGGATGCAATAAACTTACCTGGAAATTGTACAGGAATTCCACAGGCACTTCAATGATCATTAGCTCTGGTACATATTCACATCTAGTTTTATGCAGTATCACAAATTATTCTTCAGTTTTGAACAGAAAGATTAACAGATCCATAAGAAACATAAGAAAAGCAGCTACAGGAAAAGTTATAAAGAAGAAAAACTCAGAGTTGAGGAAGTTGTTAAGAAAGTTGTCATTGTGTATAACTTACACCATTGTGCTTGCAATCAAAACCAGTAGCATTGTTGGTTTATATTAAAGAATTTCTGCTCACTGATTTGGAAAATATTTCATTTCTGTTTGCACTTAATTGAAAATGGTCTTGCCATTCATAAGTAGCATCTGCTCAGGCCATAACCTTGGGTTTAGAGAACCTTAAAGACAAGAAATAAAACCACTAAAATTACTGTCCAAGGACTATGCTCTAAGGCATTACCACACACAGGACAAACCCATTTAAACAGTGCCCATATTAATTAAGTTGCACTATTTCCAAAACAACAGAATCTGATCAATTACAACGTTCATTTGCCTCTGCTAGTGATGCTCCCTGTCAAAAATCTCTCAGAGGTACCAAGAGCTCCCAAGACCACGGAAGAATGCAATGACAAATGTTAATTTTTCTCCATAATGTTATAAGATAAACCTTCTGACATATATTTTTCAAAGAGACAGATTAGATACCCTATAAATTATGTTTATATGCATACACAGTACTCATAACAAACACAGCTCTAGAACACTGTGCTTGGAGATATCAATGTGGACCTGAGAAAACTGTATCTTTTTTATTTCTCACTTATCTTACACTAGAAAAAAACCTTAAGAGTTCTAAATAAAATGCCCAAATAATACATTCTCCAATTACTAGTGAAATTATTTTCTTTATTTCCCTGTGTACTTGCCAAAGCAGGACTTGTCAGAATTGGCAGGGGGAATGTGCTCCTGAAATTGTCTTTATGTACTGATAGTGAAAGTATTTGCCACAATTATGTCACAAAACAATTTTGTTACAGAATAACAGTATTTTCTATATCATGGCCAGCATTAAAGTTATAACCATGCACTTAAACCCCAAACAAATTACATCTGGAGGAAATGCAAGCACACATTAATATCATTGCACAAAAGAGCACAGATGTAAAAAACCCAACTTCTCCCAAATTCTGATTTGCTGCCATGCTATTTTTCAGCTCATAAATATAATGAGATATTATTAGTTTTCCAGCTGTTAGTCTCAGTAGTTTTGTTTTAAAATTAATTTCTCTGTGACTGGACTGCAAATCAGAAATGTGCCTTAATCTCCTACATGGTCAAGACTTCCAAGCAAGTGGCTACAATAACTAATTCCACTATTAAGCAAAACCAGCTTACAGAGAGCACATAACTGACAGGCCTCAGTACTGCTAGCACCTAAACACAAACCCTGGCCCTGTAAATGAAGGAACTGCTTTGCCCCTCATGGAATTCCTTCCTGTGTGTGTCATTGTACTGTACAGAAACCAAGACATGCTGCTTTGCATAAAACAGCTACAGTGCACAGCACACACATAATCACAAATATATTTTTTATGGATAAAGCATAATAGACAACAACTCTGATGCTCTTATGCCACCTTGTATATATGGGTGTTTAACCACTTTCAGAAATTAATCTAAATAGTCCTTCTTTGAAGACCTAATTACTCATCAAATGCCTACAAGGTCATTCAAATCAGAGAAATAGCACTATGCTTTCCTGAAAGGGATTTTTAAATTATTTCTCTTGGCAAGAAAATTATTTCTATCTGACAAACTCCCTACCACCTTAATATTTCTGTAAAAATTTAAATTGTATATATAAACAGTTCAAGTGATCTCTGGTCTCCCACTCTCGTGTAGCAAATTTTGAGGACATTTGTTCCAATTACCACACAAGTTCAAGTATAATTTAAATATGGAAAAGGTATTTCACATTTACTCTTCTGGAGCTGCAAGTTTGAAACAGGTGATCCTTTGTGCTCTTTTACATATCAATTTATACTAGTGTCTTTTACAATCACTGAGGAAATTATAAATTATATCAATTGTGATGGGTGAAGCATGGTATACTCAGAGAAGAGCTGAACATTCCCTGGATGTTTGACAATGAATTTATCCAACTAATTACTGAGGCATGCAGCTAACTCCTGAAGATTTTAAGAGCTAAAATCACTAGATGGATTCACCCCCTTCCCTCTTTTTACCTTCTTTTCTTATTTACTTTCACCACTGAAAAAAGGTCCATTTAAAAGTGATTTTACTCACCAGGTGGGTCCCCCAGACACAGGTCAGGCTGTAAAGCACCACAAGCCTGTTAAGGGGCCTGCTGCCAAGGACTGGCTTTACATCTATTTATAGCATAAACATGGGGAAGGCCAGATAAGTCTCATTAGCCTATTTAACAGCTATTTGAAGATTTGTTTATTTAAGATGCAGTAGCTTAAAAATAACTGCATAAGCTTCAGTTTCTTCAAAACATTTTAAAGCTTAAGCAACACCCTGTTAAGGCTGTTAGCAACACTACCCTGGAAAACTTTTCACACCTTTAATAACTGCAGAATATTGCTGCATTACAGGGCCTCCTGAACTCCAACAATCACAACAAACAAGCCTTTCATTACATCACCTTCAAGTAAAAGCCTATATGTGCATGCTAAATCAGCAAGACAAATTCAAGAACTAATACCTTTTTGTAACTGGATTTAAATAAGCTAATTTTGGTCTTTGGCACTAGGTCTCAGCAGCAGGAGAGAGGCTTAAACTCACAGACCCACGTGGCTAAACCAGAGAAGAGTAAACATTACTGCTGCACAGATGCCACTGGAGGCAGAAGGATGCAACTTGGAAAAAGAAGAACGTGATGATCAGATTTTTAAAAAGAAAGAAAAATAATATGAACTCATTTTATGCAATGGAGTGAAAAATAAAGTACTTGAAGTGTGCGCCAGAAAGGCAAATAAAGCCCTAAGAATCATTCATGAACATATTACTGCAAATCAGTCAAAAGAAACAACTTCCTCTTAGGAAACACAAATTCTTGAGTCACAATTAAGGTTGAAAAGAAAAAAAAAAAAAAGCAAAAAGAAAAGAACAAGCAAAATAAACCATGAACTGCAAGCAACTGGGCAAATTTTGTAACAGGAAATAAAACAATTAATGATTACTTTTTTACACCTGACTGTCAATGTGAGATGTATCTCTGTATAACATCCCTCTGGTTTACATTTCAGTTTAAATTTCACTATCATTTGAAGGGGAGGAAAGGGGAAATCAACTCCATAATTGTATAATGGTTTTAAGTTAAGCTCATCTTTTTCCACTCCTGTGCAGAAGACTATTTACTTCTAGTTTAGCAACGGTGGTCCAGCAACCAAGTCAAATGTCTACATTAATTGAGCAGAGATTTAAGTGGAAAAGTTACCTTGTACCCAGGTGTTTTACCTATGCTGTTATCTCCCTTCCTGAGAGAAGTCCACATGGAAAACCAAGAGAACATGCATGTTCATTCATGTTTCTGTGATGGATGCAGTGAAACACAAGCTTTGAAAAACATTCCATTTTTTTGCTTCTCTTCACAATGGAGAATTATAGGAGACTGAGAAGCCATTAAAACTTTAAAAAGAATTAGGTTTACTAGCACATAACTCCATGCAAACCTTGTCTAGTCTCACAGCTTCTACAAGAAATGTTAACTGGAATGTGCTGTTCAAAAGGAGGAAAACATTAGGATCCTTGTTAGCTGCAGCTTTATTGTCTTGTACCCTTTTAAAGAATGATTTATTCCAGTTGTTACCAGCTTTACAGAGTTAAACACAATAGCACCACACTGTGGGAGAAAGCATTGCCATATACACGTAGTGCATCAGGCAGCAATTAAGAACTGACATCATAAAAAATGTTTCCAAATCTTTTGGAAGTTGTGCATGGCCCTCAGGTTTAGGATATGAGGTCTGAAGTGTTGTCTAATAACTTTTAGTAATAAATGAAAGCTCCAACTTAAGATGACAAACTTGAAGGTTTATTACAGCCAGATTTTGAACGCATTTCTGATCTCAGCAAATCTGAGCACGCAGAATTGTGCATCCCATTCCCACTGGTTTTATAAACTGCAAGATATTGAATGAAGTACAGAGGCCATTCCACCTCAGAAACATCAAAAGCAGCTGCCACATGCAAACCTTGGCTGCATCCAATTAAAAACTCAATGCTTCAGCCTCCTGCTGAGAAACTTGTCCCAGACCTTATAAAAACCAGGAGTGATGTTTCTCTAAATCATGTACACAGAATAAGAGAATGGTTGAGGCTGGAGGCAAACTGGGGAGGTCATCTGGTCCACCCCTCATCATCAAGCAGGGCCACACACAGTGAGCTGCCAAGATCCATCTGCTCTGAACCATCTCCAGGGATGGAGACTCAACAACCCCTCTGAGCAATCTGGGACAGTGCTCAGTCATCCTCACAGTAAAAACCCCAAGGCAGTCTCGTGTTCCAGCTTGTGCCCATTGCTCCTCTCACCTCACTGAGCCTCCTGGTGACACTCCTAAGGCAGCCCAGGATGCCAGGATGCGCCTTTTGTATCACCAGGGCTCATGGCTAGCTGGTGTTCACCTTGTTGGCCACCAGCACAGTGGTGGTGGTCTGCACATTGTCCTCCAGACACCCCCTGCAGCCCTTCTGGTTCCTGGGGCTGTTCCTCCCCACTTTCCACACTTATCCTGGTGGGATTGCATGAGGCTCCTGCCAGCTCCAGCCTGCCAGGGACTCCCTGGGTGGCACCACCACCCTCTGGGCTCCAGCCCCTCGTCCCAGTTTGGTGGCACCAGCACAGCTGCTGAGGAGCAGACTGTGCCATCACCCAGACCATCCATGAGGGTGCTGAGCAGCACTGAACCCACTGCTGACCACGGGGTGCAATGGTGGTTTCTGGCCTCCAGCTGGACTTTGTGCCACCAATAAGCACCCTGTTCAATCCTCCTCACTGTGTGCTCAACCAGCCCCTATTCCTTTATTTTCTCCAAGAATCTTAAGGGACACATTTTCAAAGGCCCTTCTGAAATCTAGAGAGACAACATCCTTTGCTTTCTCTTTATCTACCACGATTTCTTTGTCCACAGGGAAAAAAAGATGAGCCAGCTGTGAGTAGACCAAAGACCCCTGAAAACAATTGACAAATCAACCATCCAATTAAATTTCAAACATTTGTTCCATGAGGGCAAGCTGAGGAAAATGAACTTGTGTAGCCCAGAGAAGAGGAAGTGTAAAGGACTAGCTGGCACTAATCTTTCAGCAGCTAAGAGGTTCTCAGGAATACACAGCCAAGCTCTTTGCTTTGGTCCAACAGCACACACATAGTGATCATGCATGGCATAACTCATTCATTTCCAAAACTTCATTCACTTATCTGAGTCCTCAAGCTTTTTTTGTTTTGCCCAAGCAACAATGCAACACAAATCTTATTTATCCACTCTACTGCCTCTGAAATGATGCGTCACTATACAGGAGAGAAAACTGCAACAGCAAGAAAGGTTTAAAGGGATATTATTTTTTTTCCCCACCCATAACTCTTCAGACACTGAAAGAGGCCAGCAGCCAGAGAATTTGCACTGCATTTTTTACTATACAATACATTAAGCATCTCCAGCCTTATTAGTCTGAGGCAGAGGTGACAATGCCCTGCTTCTTTCCAGCAGCATAAAAGACAGAAAAAATCTGCAGGGAGGAGGGACAGAGCACCATTTTCTATTGTTGACTGAATATAAATAACTGTCTGATTGACACAAAACCCCATCTTCTGACTACATCCATACACTGGAATCTGCTTGTTCAGTGGCAGATAAGAGCATCACACAATTCTATAGAGACATGGAAAGCTGAATGGCATCACAGTATCTTGCACATTTCTAAGAAGGAAATGTAAAATTACAATGCCTGATTTCTGGTAAGCCACTATACAAAAATACTACATGAGCGAGGGCTATTTTTTATTATGTCTATACAGAAGGTTCTTTTACAGAAAAGCAGTGCTTCAAAAGCTAATTTTCAGATTTATGTTTGTAAAATAAGTATTTCTACATAGCAACATCCTTCCAAGAACATTTAATCAACTCTTTCTTTGTAAAATGCCAAAAGCAGCTGAAGGTGAATTCTGTCTGTTGCTGACCTTGCACAATCCCACCCTTACTCAGGAACACTGTGAGGATACAGGAAATCAGGATACAAGGCATCAGCCTTATGCTGATTCCTGTGCCACTCATTCAAGTCCAGACACTAGATTGAAAAAGCCAGTCTGGTTACAGTGTTCACACTGCACATCACAGGAAATGAAGAAAGTGTCACACTTGCTAATTTTAAAAGTCACACTTACTAAGTAGCCCTGGATAATTTTTCAGTTTGCAATGCTAGCAGGATTTTTTTTTTTAAACTGATGACTTACATGCGTCATATGGAAGTGTTAACGAAAACCAAAATACTGAGAATTTCAAAAAGTGGATAAACTTACTCTTTTGGAACAAAGACAGAAGAAGTACCAGTAGGTAGATAAATGAAATCCACAAGACTCAGAATTTTGATGTTAATACAGAATACATTGATCATTCAACTTCAGGAGACCAAAAAAACCCAAGCCATCACACAAACCCCTACCCCAAAGCACCAAAAAAACCCTCCAAAACACAAGCAAACTAAACAAACAAAAGAAAGGTCTGCTCTGACAGCAAGATTTTTAGAAAAGTCTGTCAAGAGGTACAAAATTCTTCTATATTTCCTACACTGTCTAAAAATAAGTCTGTCAACTGAGCATGAGTTGACAAATTTTGTCCAGTGAATGTCTTCAAGGTCGGCTGTGCCAATAATGTTTTCATATCATGTTAGCAAGTTTGCATTAATAAAAAAAGGCACAAATGACTTTTGCTAAATTGAGAATTTCTATGTATTCACAAGACAGCTGCAGTAGAGTGCATGCAAACAGGATCAGGTAATCCAAGCTGTCAAACAGAGCTATAACCAAGTGCTGTTTCCTCTACTGGAGATGAACAAAATTCCATCCCTCACCTTGGGATTCCTGCAATTGTTCCCTAACCTGCTTTAGCCTGAGTGAGCTAAGCTAACATCAGAGAATTTGTGAAACATTTAAATTAACCTTCTTTATTTAAAATGAAGGGAGCTCTGCCACAAGCACTAGAGACAAGGGAAGAGCAAGAATGAAGATTTAGCAGGAGTAATCGAATCAGTTAAAATATAAGGATTAAGAAACAAGGGAAATATAACTTGAGATGGCTGACAACAATCAACTATTACCACACACAATTATCCCATGATTCAGCTCAGTACAGTTTTCTGAAGTCAACATTTTTGTTCATATCTTATTTTAACATAGTAAGAATCTCTACTCTCTTTGCTCTTCTGGCTAAATGGCACACAAATAAAGAAATAAATCACTGCAACTAAATAACATTCAACTTAAAAGCCACTGAATGCTGAAGACTTGATGGCAATAACCTTGTCAAACATTCCATCCCTACTCATGAATCAGTCTTTGTACCCTTCTGCATACTCTGCTTTGCTAAAATGGTCTCTCTCATGTTTGATTATCACCTCACTAATCCTAATCCTGCCTTTCATCAATCTCACTTCCATTCCTCTTCCCCCTTCTCCAGCACCAGCTGTGTCTTTTCCACAACCTTTAGCTCATCTAGGATGTTTTCCCCGTGACCTTTACAAATATCCTGTTATTAACCAGTAAATAATTTTCTACTTGCTGTTGCTTTTCTTTCCCTCAACCCACTTCATCTATCCTTGCAGGCTGGCAATCACAAGATCTCCTCTGGTTGTTCAATTTCACTTTTCAAATTCTGTTCCTTTTTCCTTCCTATGAACCTACTTTACTCGTCTTTTTTCCTCTCTCTTCCTCCCACAGTCACCCTCAGCAGGAATCTTTCTCTCAGCAGCTTCCTATTCCAACTTCTGCTCCCCTTCTTTCTCATCCTGCAGCATCAGCAGAAGCTGGACCATGCTCCAATTAAAAAACAAGCTCCCAAAAATCCACTTGGCCAGCATTTCAATGATTCCTGTTCCCTCCCCATCAGGAATAACAGAAAAAAGAGAAAAGGCAAAGCACTGAGAAGTTATAATTTTTTTTTTAAACTAGGCTTTAGTTTTAAAATAAAATATGTAGATTTTTCACAAATTGTTAAAGAAGCCCTAAACCTTGAAGTCCTTCACTTACCAAACACATAAACAATGAATCAGTCACATATTTAAAAGCTGCTGCAGGAACTTTTAGAATTATTATTTTTCCAATGTATTGTCTGTACCAATGACTGCTTTTTCATACCTTTCCATAAAACATTATAACACAGTAATTCTGAGTGAGAAAACAAAGGAATTTTTACTCTTGTATGCTCTAGAACATTTTTGCTTCTGCTTTCCTACAGTCTTCATTTTTTGTATTTATCCACCTTATAGAAGTTTTGTATGTTGGATCTAAAATACAACTATAATCAATTCCAAAGAATTCTAGGTCAGTTTTCTTTAAATATTGGCATCTATTCTCCTTCTTTTTCCTACCATTTTTTCTGGATTTGTTAAAGCTCTCTTTATGACTGTCAATGACATTCTTCAATTTTAACCTCTACTACTTTTGTTATGATATACCTTATATCTTTTTATACAAGCTAAACCACTTATTATTGCATAAAAAACAATTCACCTGGAAAAATAAATAAACCTAACTGACTCCTCAAAGCAAATGAAAATCCCAAACCACAAAACACCAAACCAAAACCCAGCATTCATGAGAGGAACTGTACACAAACAGCCAGAAGAAGCACATCACACTTGAATGGACTGAAGTGCTCTTCCTTAGAGCAGCACAGAACAAGATGAATAAACAGAATTAGAAGCTCCAACCTGTAAACTGCAGCTTCCTTCACAGGCAGGATTACAACCCAAATCCCCCACTACCTGTAGAATTGTGTATTTTTGGGTACAGAATCACCCAGCTAGAACAGCACGATTGTAGAGCTCCACACCTGACTGCTCCAGAATGTAACTATCAATTATTTTCAACACAAAGTGAAATTAAGGTACATAGTAAGCTTTAAAAAAGTACATAAAGACACCAGAACACCTACAAAGTGAACCACAGCCTACAGCCAAGGCTCTGCCAGGCTTCTCCAAGTAGAATTTGGTCAAAACCTTTGGTCTAAACACAGCCCTGAATCAATTCCATTTAATACACAGATGTAGATTCTTTGACAAAAGCAGTGGCTGGAACTCACTAATGACTTTAGCAGGCACATTATATTCTAAAGCTAATTCTGAGGGGAAAAAAGAATGAAATTACATTGTAGAAATATAAAACTGGTTTTTTTTTTTTTTAATGTAGAACTTCATCCCTAGAAACTGCCTATTTACTGCTACCAGGACAAAAAGCTCAATGACTAACTCAATGCCATTAAACCACAGCTAAGTATCCTTTCAGCTTGTCACAATAAAAAAGCTCAAACTTTTAATTTGCTTTCATGTGTAATAACCCATAAGAGATGTGAATATGTTCCAAAAACATCTGCACTGGGGATATTTGGAAAAACATAATCGTTTTATTCATCTTAAAGCAGCAATGGCAAAATACTAATTAAGATAAAACTTGGCAGCACAGTATGAGTGATAGGTCCAAAAAAAGCAAAAAATGACATCTTTAGCCTGGACAGAGCAGCATGAAAACAGTTCAGCAGGTAGTTTTCTCTATATATTATATAGAGAAAACTATATATATAATAAGTATATATTACTTTTTCTGATGCAAGGTATCTGACAGTGCTCATTGTTAAGACCTGAAGACACGTCAAAGGCGGGAAGTCCCAGAAATGGAATTAAAACAAAATTCTCACAAGACATAACATCCAGCTACCTCTATAACAATAACACTAATAACAATAATAATAATAACAACAATAATATGCTACAGTAAATGCATCTACCTGTCTCAAATCTGGGTGCAGACAAGGCTCAGTCTTGGCAATGAGAAACTGGCAAAAGACAACTGAAATAAACACTGGGACTGTGGTGAAAGACTTCTACATTCACAGCAGGAGATGATAAATCTGCCACAGCCATCAGCGCAGATGCAGCTTCAGTACAGCAACAAGAGGCAGAAAAAAGTTTCAAGGCTATTCCACATGAACCTTCCCAGCTGGAGTAAGGCTGAATGCTGAAAGGAAGGATTTATGGCCAAGCAGTTTCTATAAAACTCTGTTTTTTTTTCCCCAATATGCTGAAAATTATGCTATGCATGTGCTTTAAAAACAAGCAAAAGAACAAACTCGTTTTTGCCCCCACAGACATTTATCAGCTTATTATAAAACTCTCTTGGGTAAGCTTAGGCCATATTTCAGAATTGAATGTACTAATTAAAATAAGGATTTGCAGCAGCTCAGCAAGGTTTTCTTTCATCAGTTTGTTCAAGCATTCATTTCAATTCTATCCTACCTTGCAAAAAACTGAGTCTGATTTACTCCTACCTGAAGACCCAGTGACAGAACCAGGAAGAATGATGGTCACAGTTATCTGCTTTTCCTCTCCACATTCAAGTGAGAAGCAGCTGAGTAGGTCAAGAGCTGCCACCTCAACTACCCCTACTAATGGAGATCCCATTCCTGATTCTCAATGCAAACGGATACTACAGACTGAATAATCAAAGCCCCCTTCCCCAATTTGAAATTAAAGTTCAACTGAAAAGACTAAAGCAACACTGCACACCTCTTGAGAGTCAGATCTTGCTTTTTCCCTTCCCTCTGGGTGCAGACTTGGAATGCAAAATAAATACAAACTCCTGTATACCTTGGATCTGTTCTCTCCAAACACCAAGAGGGTGATTCCCACCCCTCAATTTATTATGGAAACCTTACTCAACACCAACTGCCATAGACAAAACCAGATCATATGGCCAAAACCAGACTGAAAACAATCCATGAAGAGAGGGCTATAAGGTATCTAGGAATCATTTTAGATAGTTCACAGATGTCACAGTTCAATTGTATCTCCAGGGTAGCAGCACTGGGGTTGAGCATTACTTACACAATTGATTCTTTCCAACTGTTTGCTCATTTCATCTCTTAAGGAGAAAGGACTCCCTTCATATGGCTAGAAAGTTCCATCTTTACAGTCTTGTCCTTTCTGCAGGTATCTGCCTAAACAGAGCTTTAAAACAACTGCTTTATTCTCAAGGGTTTAGTCCAAATGTGACTTCAAATACAAACTCATGGAATGCTATGCCAAACTAAAAGCACTTTAAAAAAATATGTATATTCAAAACTGCTAATGACCTCCTGATCCTCCTCCACATGTTTTTTTTTCCCTTTGGATCATTCAAGAAAGGTGCTAGTCTGGTTCTCAACAAATGAATTTCTGCATGAGACACTCAATGAATAGATAATTGTGTTATCTATGTGATATCCCTCTGTGACAAACTAGATTCCAAGTACCACTAAGGCAGCACCACTGAAAGGTCCCTTCTCCCACTGATGTTTTCCAGCACATGACAACCACATGTAATCAATCCACTGAGAAGCAGAAAATATTTGTCTGGGAGATTAAAAAAAAAAAAAAAAAAAAGTATAATCTGTGCTCTCCTTCCAAAGACACAGACTTGCAATCTTCTTTCTGATAAACTGGTCCTGTTTAACTGTTTTCATGGCTTCCATTGCTCCCCAATTCCTATCCAGGTGAAGATTAAAGTTTTAAGAGTAATTGCACTGCAGTTGGAAAACTGGCCAAAGTCCCTGAAGAAAATTACTGAGTGGGAAACCTACGAAAGGGGTGAGAGGCAAAAGACACTTTTTAATCCTGATTTTTTTCATCAGTCTAGTTTAGCCACCCAAAAGAGCAAGAGCATGAACAAAAATGAGAAAAAGGGGTGGGGGCATACACCTCAAGGAACACTGCTTGATCAGATTTTTTTGGGTTTTTTAAGAACTTCATTGTATACATTTTACTACATAAAAAGCTTTGAAAATGAACACTTGCACAGAAACTTCTTTCTGGACAAAACAAAGATAAACTTGAGCAGTGATATTAATATTGTGAGTATTTGCTACTATTTGCTGTCAATTTCCTCACAAAGAGATAATTCCCATTTTACAGAATTGCCTATAGAAAGCTGTAGGATTTTCATACACTGCATAAACTTTACCAACTGTTTACATAAACTAACATGGACTACAATTTAAATAAACTGTTTCTATGAGAACTATCTGACTATAGTTAGAATCTCTACTACTAGACATATTTTCTCAAGAGCTTAAACCAAGAAACCATTTTGACTGGTAAAAGAGCAGATGCTAATCAATTTTAATTAGCAACTCACCTTCAACATAATACTGAGAAGCTGAAAACTTTTTTCAGTCCACTCTGAATAGCACTAAACATTGATAAACACAGAGAATTTTGGAGACTGGATCATTCCAAACCATATTATCACATTTACCTTGTGGATTACTAGCTCACTAATACTGAACAACAGCCCTTTCCAACCTATCTGTTAAAAAGGAGGAGTAACATAAAACATGCTCTGCTCAGAAACAGGACTAGGGAGGACTGAAAACATCTGGAACTACCTGGGGAACAAGACAACAACCACAAAAATAGAGGATACTTTCAGATCAGATCCACACTGTCCTCTTTCTTACTCCTGGCATGCAGTAAGGATGCCAGGATCAACAATGTGCTCCTGATTCTGGCTGTAACAACTCAGCTCCCATCCATTAAAGCAGATAAAAATATAGGGGTTTTACACATTTTGCAGGGTCTTAACTGGAAACAAGTGAAATATTTAAGCAGAACTCAGTTGAACGTGATTTTTGACTTAGCACAGCACTGTGCATTTGAGCTGCTTGAAGGAATGCTGATTAAAGATTTTTGCATATCATTAAAGAAAGAACAGAATATTTTCTGAGGCTTTATAAACAACACATTTCCAAAGAGTATTTAAACTGATAGGATAGAAGGTAATATTAATGTTTGCTAGAAGTGAAGGAGAATTGGGGAAAAAAATGAAGCATTTTACCACCCCCTTTACATGTGGATAAATTTTAAAAAACCCAAACATACAGTGTTGGTACCAGCTCTGACATACTAACAGGGCAGGATCATACACCTCTTCCAATGAGTTTACTGCTGCAACATTTTCCACAAAACATGAACTCCTGCACAAGACATGCACAAGACTTTGGAGACACAACTTTCTCCTTTCTCTTGGAGATTTGTATTTCTGAAGTCCTTTAACTTGAGCAGTAGGTATGTAAGTTTTCCTGAGATTTCAAGAGTTATCATGTAAGACATTATGTTGCCTAAAGAAAGCAAAAAGGAAAAAAAAAAAAGCAGCATTTTTTAATGCAAAATCACAGGGGTTAGAGAAAGTAAAAAATGTGAAAAATACAAAAAGCAGTTTCTTCTAATTAGAGTATACAGGAAAGAGTGGAGCAGGTTCCACTCTTAAAACTTTATTATAGGTTTATACTTTTTAGGTATAAAACACTTGGTTTATAAGTGTTGTTGCTGAAAAACCCTTATTTTCCCAGAAACTGACTGGGTAGAGAAGAATGGTTGCTAAGACAAGCAGGCCAAGATCTTATTTCCCCTGGTGAGAAGAGATCAGATAAACTTCCTCCTTCCACACATGCTCACAGGAACACAATTCCACTGCAGAGAACCACCTCTCTTCCTTGAATTCTAGGCAGAAGCACTGAAGCCACACAATTTTACTTCTTCCATGCTGCAGAGGCAAAGTCAACCTGTGAAAAGAAAACACTTTCCTCTACAGCTTTTACAGGGGAAAAAACCCAACTCAACCAACAAAAAAAAACACCAAAAAAAAACCCCAAAAAACAGCAATAACAAAAAAAAAAAACCCACACAAAAAAACCCAACATACAAAAACAAACAAACAAACAAAAAAAACCCACCCAAAAAAGTCCCATTAAATACCTGAACTGTCATCAGGACTTTGAGACAGCAACAGAACAGGTTACCCTGTACCACTCCCTCTACAGAAAACAAACACAGGTCTCAACATCTCAACACTACAGTCTCAGTTGGCTGGAGATTCAAAGATAAAACTGTAAAATGATGACACTTTTTCAAAGGTTCTTGTAACTCTGAGAAACCTTTTGTTAGCTCAGGTTTCAGACACTGAAACTGCAGTTTGATTTTGCAGCAAGCCAGTTTCCATGGGAGCAAAATTCTGACTGACAGCCATCCTAGAGTCTGCTGGGAGCCCAGTGAGAATGAAGAAAACTGAAGGAGATCTCAGTCTAAGCCAGAATACACCATGTGAAACTTTGTATATAAGTTGTTAGGAAAAGTTGTCATTGATAGGAAAAGAAATATGGGGCAAAGCAGGGGAAAAAAATCCAGAATGAAGCTTTGGCAGAGCTACCGAGGAGTGTCACATTACAAAAGAAATGCTAAAAGAATGAAAACTGGCAAAGAAACGTTTAAAAAACATTCAGGTGTATTGACACTCAAACTGGAAGTAAAATGCTGGTACTGAAGAGACCAGCAAAACCCAAAACTGTTCTATATTCAATAACCAACCAATAGAATTTACTGTCTTTATCACAGTAAATACAGTAATAGGAGACTTACAAAATTTAACAGACAAAATGAGAGCAAAAATGCAGGAAGCTGGCTTATTAACTAAAGCTGTATCTGAAGGTGAAACAAAGAAGAATACAGGATATTAAGAACACAAGATATTTCTCCTTAAAAAAACTCCCTAATGTATTCTCAGGGGAAAAAAACACAGGGGACAGCTATTTTCCTCACTGATACAAGCTTTACAGAACAAATTCTTTTAACAGCAGTTATGAAATTCAGTCAAAATCTGTCTTTTTAAGAATACAGATGAAAATGCAGGAACAAATAGCAGCTCAAGACAAATTTCATCAAGAAACTAGAGATGGCAGCAAAGTCTCAAGCTAGCATCTGAATGTAAGAGGAAAAGTTAAATGAAAAGGAAAGTTCTGAGTAATTCTTACAGCTTTGTCCAAACGGTAAACATTTCAAACTGCTTTTTCTTTTTTCCTTTTTCAAACAGTGACAAAAAAAAAGGAAACCTATCAGTAAGAACAGCTACAAACCACTGCAAGGCTCTATTTTTAAATGCAAAAACATCACAGATCAATTTTTAGCACATATGAGAAGTAGAATTTTAAAGCAGCTTTCACCAAAATACACATGTTTAAATTCTAACATGCATCAATATTCTCACAAATCACTGATTTCTGAATGTTCCAGCCATATATATGAAACCACATTTCAGGAAGGTATTATTCTTACACTCTTCCTTGTCTTTGCAGCTTTAACAAATCCTGGGAAGCTTGATACAGATGGGTTTTGAGAAGAGAATTTCCCAAATTAGTTTTCTGGAACACTTTAAATTTTTACAAAATACATTAGCAATATGAGAAACTAAGTCCCATTGTGAAATACAACTAACATTCAGGGAAAGAATCACACAAGTTTCATCCCTTTCTGCTTAACTGCATCCCTGAGAATAATTTCAGATTATACTTCTGAGTTTGCTGTTTAACACAACACCTAAAGGATCCTGGATATTGAAAAGCACCATCTCAAGAGACATTGTAGCTCATGGAGAAGACCCAAACCAACATTCTGCTGTGGATTTTGCCTCTGATACCTGGGACATGTTCTCAGAACTTGTCAGTCCATGCTACTGCATCATCAGTGCTTGGAGCAATCCTCCCAAAATCAGGACACTCAAATTAAAATCCTTCCCCAAAACACAGTGCCTGTGAAATCACTCACCAGGCTAGAAGATACAAGAATCAAAACTCCCAGCTGATGTTTTATGGAATTATTTAAAAATCACCAGACCACTAAAAAGGGAAACGAAGCACCCATGATGATCATCTTCACAAAGCAAAAGTCCACTTCCCAGTCCCTGTTCTGTGCAAATTTTAAGTATTTCAAACACACAACACTAAACAACTCTACAGTCAGCAATCTATTTGAAAACACCTCTTATCAACACAGCAAACAGATAACTTGAACTTTTGAAAACTTCAAACCACGAATCCAAGAAGATTCATCTGCAAGAGCTGAGGAAGTATCCTCAAAGTGTATCTCAATGGCAGCTAGGAAGTTTTGAATACTTTACAATTACAAGTGCCTGCAGCTGATAAAAAAATTGACACACTTGAGATCTAAGATTAGGGGAAGAACTTCTGATATTTTAAGCACCCTGTTTACTTTATGCTTTTAAAGATAATTGAACCTTAAGGGCTGAACATCTGAGAAACTCGGCCAATAGATAACTGCTTTCTCCAGAAAGGAAAAAGTAAGAAAAATTATTTTAATCTAATAGCTATAACTGAGCAATACAGTTCTGTCTGACCTTCTGTTTTGGAAGCTCCTTTTGTTCCTTTCTTGTCTGTAGTGCTGAAGGTCTGAAATTAAGATGCTTGCAGAAACACACTAAGAAAAAGATTACTTCTAGTTTGGGGGGGCTGTAGAAAAGAAAACAGTGTTTTCTGTAAATGGAAGTTGGTACTTTTCAATCTAAACTTGATCCAGATGCACTAACACAGAACTTTTCCTAAAAAGACCAGAAATTAAAACCCAAACAAAAAACCCCAAAAAACAAATTGACAGAAAGGCAGATATTTTAAGTGAAACAAGTTCTTGATCAATACAATACATTTTACATTTAAGTTTAGAGCAAAACAAAATCTGAAAATAGGTGGCTTGGGAAAACTTCGGTTTTGAATTTCTTCAATATTCCTAAATACATTATCAGAGCTTTTGCACACAATCACACCAGAAGCAGAAGTAACAGATTTGGTTTCCATAAAGATCAGAAATACCCACAAACATCAAAGCACACTTGCTGTTCAGAGTACACTCAACTGTGAACTTTTTACATTCTGAAGGACCCAACAAGGCACATGCACATTTGAAGAACATCTAACCATGTCAGAAGCTAATATACTTCAAAGAATTAATTCAAATATTCAACAAATGAAAATGCCAGACTCAGTTGCCTTCCTAATTTTAATTGGCTGTGTCACCAATTAAAACCCTGAATGAAGTGAGGTCCTGATGTAAAGTTAGTGCTTGGTTTTAATTACAGGGAATAGAAATATGTGTACAGGAAAAAGGAAAAAACAAATTAAGATCATAAAAACAACTCTTTTTGTGTGTGTGTGTTAATAATTGCATGTTAATTTGGAACATTTCCTTTCCCCTCAAAAAAAGTAAACTGTTTCCCTTTTTTCTTGCCCTTTCCTTACCATTGTGCGGATTATTGCAGAAAAGGGTTTGGAAGCTAACTTCCTGATTATACAAAAAAAATCAAACATACTTAAAAAAAAAACCTGACAAAGCATTTTATGATATGGTCATAGTAATTCACTGCTGCCAAAGGTGAGAAGAGGGAAGAGGTGCCTGCACACTTTATCTCTCTCCATCCCTGAGTCTTCCACCTTGAGCAAGCCCTGAGTGCACTGTAGGTCTGGTCAAGTGAAAACAGCAGAAAAACCATAATTTCTGTGGTGCACCTGGCTCCTACAGACCAGGTGAATGTGGGAGCTGGCACAGGGGAAGGGTGGATCACTCAGGGAACATAAAGAGAGCAAGATCTCTGAGAGCAACACCTCCTTCTTCCAGGAGCAGCAAATTGAATTCAGTTCCTGTCACCAAGATGCCCTCACACCCTGCTCACACAGGGCACAAAGAGGAGGAGAAAGGGTACCACTGCCATCTTCACACAAACAACCTCCAGCACAGCTACTGCTTGTCACAGCTCTCCTTCCTGAACTATGATATACTTGCTGAGGCTGCAGGATCACAGAGGTGCAGGATTTCACCTCAATTCCCACCCTGGTTCCTGCTCTGCATGCAGCCAGACCAGTGCTGAGCAGACAGGTTTCTTCTCTAAACCCATCCAAACACAACCTTATCTGCTGCTGCTGCATTCAAGTTCAACCCTGGCAAAAAAAAAGAACTCCACAAAGCTCTTTTCTAGGAAAAATTACTATGATGATAGTTCAGATCACTATTGATGCAGAAAAGATCATATCACTTAATACATAATTCCCTAAACTGCTTGTCATCTTCACAGGCCACCTCACTCCCACCTCCTCTATCATCTTCTTCTAACCAGAAGGAGGGGGGTGGAGCAGTGGTTTCAAGAAGGGAGATAAGATTACCTCACTTGCTTCTTCACTATCCCTTCCATTTACAGGCGTATTGATCCCTCTAATTGAGTGTAAATTAGTGCTTTCCCACCGTTCAGAACTGTTCCCTTCCGTTCAGTATCAGGAGCAACATCTGGAGCCAAAATACAAAGGAGAAAGTGGGCAGCTGACAACTCCATTTGGATGATCAGGATTTCCCTGGAGCAGTGTGGAAGTAAAGCAGTTACACAGCCAAAGGTTCCAGTTGTAAACCCTCTCCCTAAAACCAAAGTGGGAGAAAAAAGGAGGCAGAGGAACGTGCCTAAGTTCTGAGATGGTCAGGACAAGCTGAACTTTCTTTTAGGAGAACTTCTTTAGATTTCTCTGGGTTTTTGGGGTTTTTTTTTTTTTGCTTTTGGTGGCCTTATGTCTACTTCACAGACCCAAATAACAAGACACCTAGAAAAAGATTTCAAGATTTCATCAAGTTCTGAATATCTTACAGACTGTACCTGAGAAGCCTCAACCTCTCTACAGTTAAGACTTCCTTCCTTACTCCTAGTGATCTTTGGATCAAAAATTCAACTTGCAAAAAGTCAACTGCCTTCCAAACTCTGGTAACTGAATTTACACAAAGTCACAAGTTACCCTAGAATAACGTGTTCCTAGGAAAGGCACACTTTGAAATTCTAAGGGTTTCTTAATCTCAGCTGCAGCAGAACTGACACTTTGATAAGATAAAACTAGTTTTGCAACTTGTTTTAAAGTGCTTCCAAACAACTGAACAGAACACATTTGGAACCACTGTAAATGCCTGTACACCCCAGCTTTTACTTCTAAAAAATCTGTTCAGAGGAAAGTTTTGTACAACTTTCTTAGTTCACATATCCTAGGAAATTTACTCACTATTAAATGCTAGGAATAACTGCTTATGCCCACATAATGCAGAAAATAAAATGGAGATGTTAGTTAAAAATGAAATCAGAGTAGCTGCAAGCAGTGGCCTCCCATTGGGTAGTCAAAGAAACAGGTGAAGGAGCCAAGTAAAAATCTATTCAACCAAATGCTACTTAGAATCCCTGGTGGAAGGCAAATATTCAGAACTTCTTAAACAGACAATGAACTTTGTGAGCCTGTAAGAACTATGCATCAACTATTAATGTTTTCAGGTGCTGAAAACATATTCTACCTACTGACTCCTGAAAAAGTTAAGTCAAAACAGAAATTGGCACAATATTGATAACACAAGAATTCTGACAAATCCTAAGCCTGGAAGAAAAGCACAGCCCCACTCCAACAAAAGACAGAACATATGGACTAACTTGCTGGCTACCCCTTCTTATCCTATTCTAGAAAAAAAAATGATGAAAGTAAAAGAGCAAGGCACTTGTTAACCAAGGTACATTCAATTCTGTCCTGTGAGAATATATTAGGCAATAGTCCTCAGTCCTTTTAGTCCTAAATTTATCCTGTAAAAGGTTTTTAGTAATATCTCTGGAAAGACTTTGCTTCTCATACAAACTGAAGTGAAAAAATAAACCCTTATTACAATGTGAAGGTCTTTTATGGTCAAGCTCCAAAAATTATTTGAACCTCATTTCACCGTTTTCACCTCCAAAAAAAGATACTGGTAAAAGAGATCTTCAATACCCAGCAACACAAAGGTGACTGAAATGCCACAGTTCTGCTGTGCACTGCTGCTTCCAACAAGGGCAGCATTGCTTGCACCAACAGACACCTCCCAAGGAACCCTGCAACCCATTCTGACTGCAGCACAAGTTTATAAGAGAAGGTGCTAACCTGGCACACAAAGCACAGTTCAGTTTACAGCCATGCTGAACTCAAGGCACTCTCTCCCCATGCTTTAGATGCCTTACCAAGGTTTCCTCTTACACACTTATCTGATGTAGGCAAAGAAAAATAAAAGCTCCTTGGGGTTCTTTTGGTGGGAATAGCTGACACACTATCTCAAGAAGTAAATTTAATTTTTTAAACAGGTAGGGATGATAGTTCTGGCCATGCTGATATTCACGCTGCATATTTTAAAAAAAAGTACTCCATTCATGAGTTATTTTTATCAACTCCACAATTCGGCACGAAATACCTACTTATAACAACCACTCATTTCTGGAGTCATCCTTCTTTAGATGACACATTTAATATGACTACAAGTTTCTGAGAAATGATCTTTGGAAACATCATACTGAGGTTAATAATGCTTGATTACCTTTCATAGTAGTGACATCTGTATAAAAGACTATAAAAAGCAGAGTGTATCACACAGAGGGCTAAGTAGGTGAGTGGCTGTTGACATAAAATGTGTCTCTTCTTTCCCTAATATTTCTTTATCCTAGAGCATTTTATCTTAAGTACTATGTTTGAATTGAAATTCAGAAGATTGAATCAAGAATTACTTGGGGCCTGAAGCCTGGCCCCCATTTTTCTGAAGCTTTCAATAAAATGATCAAACTCCTAACTAATCAAATTTTCAAGTCAAGGTCACTTTTTTCATCCCACAACTTCTCACAGACATCTGATCCAGAATCTCAGTAGTGAATTGGTCTAAAATCTTCAAACTTTCAGGCTGAAAGCTGAAATTACACAGGACTAGTCTGCTCAGATTTGCTCAGTTTTGAGGCTTCCTTCTCTTGGGTGTTTAAACACATAAACATATTTACAAAGCCCCTGCACAATCTTTCTCAGCTTGTATTTTCCCATATCAAGTCCCTCCAAACTCCCCTCTTAAGCAATCCTCAACTTCCCAATCACTACAGCTGCACATCATAAGAATCACAGAAACATTTATGTTGGGAAAAAGCCCCAAGATCATCAATTCCAACCTCTGGCCAATCCCCACTCTGTCAGCTCAACCAAGGATGGCACTGAGTGCCACATCCAGTCAGCTCATGAGCAGCTCCAGGGATGGTGACTCCTCCACCCCCTGGGCAGCTCATTCCAATGCTTAGCAACCCTTTCCACAAAGGAATTCTTCCTCAAGAAGCTACACAGGAGTGCTGCTGCTTGTCAATATTGGAAAAAGCTGCACAAATAGAGAGTAGTGGTTGAAATGTACTCTGCAACCAGGTTTGTTAATTCTATTCTGTGTTCAACTGCTTCTCTTAAATAGGCAGAGCCTCTTAAGTAGAAATGGGTCACTGCTACAGCTAAAATCCATTGCAGAAAAACCTACCTAAGGTTATATTCTAGCAATTATACACTACAAATAATCAACCACTACTTTCCTGAAGAAATGCACTTTATGACCTCATGCTTAAATCAAATATTTATTATAATCTGTTACTCTCATGTACTGTAACAGTGACAACAGCCAAGAATGTTTTATTAACAGAATTTCAAACAGCACTAAAAAACTCAAAAGCTGAACTAGACAAATCAGTTGCCATATCACAAAGAAACTCCCTTCCCCCCTTTACAAACAGTGAGTACATACTACAGTTGTTTCACATTTCCATTTGATTTGTCATTAATTACACCCATCAGTTATTTGCATTGGTTTTACAGGAAATGCAAAATCTTAACAGTGTACTAGACTAGAAGTATGTTTGAGAGGCAACAGCACTCTAATGCCTGTGAGTGAAAATGGAGGCAATAAAGAAAAACAGTACCACTGAAACCATCAAAATGCCCCTACATAGTTTTGTTACCACAATAATTACAATTATTAAAAGTTTTCAGTATTTCTTGGACAAGGAATCCACAAGCTCTGTCATCCTTTTCCTGAACATTCCCAGACTGAGGCATAAATTCAAAGCATCTCCAACTCCAGCTAAGAGCTTAGGATGGAATTGCAACCAACACCCCTTGTCTGACTTCAGTGGGCTAGAAGCCTTCAAATTTCAATGAAAAAAAAACCAAACAAATAAATAAACCCTGTGCCATGACTTTGCATCCTCAGCTCTCATCTGTGATGTTCCAGCTGTGTTGGCAGTCTGGAAGGAGAAGGCAGAAATCCCTGCTGGCTCCTGCCCTTTAACTACTCTTTACTAGATGGCAGAGCGCAAGCAAAGAGATTCATCCCATCACAGAGCAAAGAGGGATGACAACAAACTGAAATCCTCACATGTGCAGTGCAGAAGAGGATTAGCCTCAACCAAGATTGCAGAGAATTTCCTGGAAGCTCTGACAGCATTAGCACCAAACATCATGGTATCCTTGGGTACTGGAAATGCCAACAACTACACAACTACACACACAGTGATGGTACATACAGCCCACACACAGAACAAAAAAATTACAAAAATGTACAGTTTAAGTGACTATTAATGTCACAGAATAGATCAGGCTGGAAAGGACCACCATGGGTCATCTGGTCCCACCTCCCTGCTCAAGCAGGGTCATCCCACAGCACATGGCACAGGATGTGTCCAGATGGTTCTGGGGTATGTCCAGTGAGGGAGACTCCACACTCTCTCTGGACAATCACTTCCAGTGCTCAGTCACTGCACAGTGAAGGAATTCTTCCTCATGTTCAGGTGGAACTTCCTGGCCATCAGTCCTGTCCCATTGCTGGAACCACAGAACAGAGCCTGGTCCATGCCCTGACCCTCCCTGCAGACACAGACAGGGATGAGGGCCCCTCTCTGCCCTCCCTTCTCGAGGCTGGACAGGCCCAGCTCCCTCAGCCTGGCCTCAGTGAGATGCTCCAGTCCCTCCATCATCTTTTGTCACCCTCCACTGGATCAGCTCCAGGAGCTCCATGTCTGTCCTGTCCTGAGGAGCCCAGAGCTGGACACAGCACTCCAGGTGATCCTCACAGGGCTGAGCAGGGGCCCAGGATCCTCTCCCTCCAGCTGCCAGCCATGCTCTGCCTAATGCACCCCAGGATTAATGACTTCAATTGTGATCACAGCCCTTTCAAACACAAATAAATGACTGTCAGCTTTATCCCATTGTATTTACAACTTAAACATTTGGAGAAATTTTAAGTAAGTCCTACTGTTAGAAAGGTCAGACAATCTTTATGGTTCTCCTCTAATGCTAACATAAACTGATATGGATCTTAAGAGGTACAGAAACGTAAAACCAGATAATTTAAAATAAAGTCCTTGCAGAGCAAGGCTCTATCGTAAAAACCTTGCCTCACTATTCTAGATTCAACACCTACTGACAACAGGCATTCTGTCTCTGGCATGAAGAAAACTCCTGCTATGTGTATGTGGAGCTTCTCTGATAGAACAGTCTGCACCTTGGATGAGTAGCCAAGAAGTTTCAGTTCTACACCTACTACGTTTTATAAACTACTCAAAGCATTTTGAATGAAAACTCTAATAAAAAATAAACAAGTACACTTAGCACTACTATCTGTGAGCTGTCAATCAAACACATGGTCTGATCCACATAGGAACAGCCTTAAAGATTTTAGATTGTGAACTTCTCAACCAATACACAGGGAGAATCTCTTCAAAGTCACCTGGAAGCAAGTCAGAAAAAAAATGGCACACTTGTATTTTTCATCACTATCACTTATCCTGAGATTTGCTAACACATTTTTGAAGGCTAAAAAAGAAATCCTCAATTTATTTCTTTCTGAAGAATGTTTGTGTCAGCCAAGTTCAAAAGATGGTAACCTCAAACATAACACGTCTGGTTAAGTAAAAATACATGACTAATGTTAGTGTCATAAATGTCACTTTAAAAAGTTCAATAAGAAATTTGGATTGTTATTCCAATTTGTATTTTCATATAGCTTTCAGCAATGGAAAGGTATACTAGAAATATATGCAAAATAAGATTTCCCCTAACATTTTCTTCTAATGAAAACATGAATTAGAATTTCTCTCTATCCCTCCTGGCCTTTCTTTCCACCCACACCCCTTAAAAATGAAAAATGCATGCTTGCAGAACTTAAACACCCTAAATGTCACATAATAAACAGTTTATCATTGTCATTCCCATCAATTCATTCTTATACTACTACCCTGTAATTGTTCCTCACCAAAAGCTATTATTGCTGCATTTACTCAAAGTCAGTCTTATCAGTTTATTGTATTTAGAAGTGTTTAAAGCTTATCCTAAAGATCAGAATATACCTCAACAAATTGGACTATCTACTGTCAGCCAAGAAAGTATCTCCTGATTTCTCTAGTAAATTGTATGAGAACTTTGACTAAACTCTCAAACATTTTACAGGCAAAGACCTCTTTCCCACACCCTTTATGAAAATACCTTTTACTACCTTAAGTGACAGTGGTAACTACCTATTTAGGAAAGATAAATTACATTTTAGTATTTCATGTGTCCAAAATGCAAATGAGAGCCCGATGTGCTAGCTGCAAGAACCAAATCACTGTATCAATCAATAACAAATCCCAGGGACATGCAGACATTTAGTGTATGTTTCACTGAAAGATGTTTGGTCAGATGCATATGTAGCAATTCAAAGCAGATCTACAGCAGCTTTCCTGAAGTTTCTTATGGACAGGCAAGGTGGTAGCCAGAATCTGTAAGCTAAATAAAGATGCTGCACCTCTGGTCCCTTGGAAAAAGTCCCTGTGTAGCATTGCAAAGAAACAGGAACACCACTCATAAATCGTACATGAAAGTTGTGTATTTATATTTTGAATGCCTGGGTTTTTTTAGAGGATGGACTTGACATCTGCGCGGAAAAACCTGAGTAATCACAAGCAGCTATCAGCCCTTCACACCACCACCGCTGCTATTTTCAGTGATACACCCTGTTTTTGCTACAGTGTTCTTGGCATCACCCTGCTGCTGTGATTCAATATTTATCTGTTACATCTAATTACATCACAACACTCTCCACACTACCTAAATCTCGTGTGGAACTTGTGCAGCTAACACCTAATCCACCGGTTTTGAGCTCTCCCTTCGAAATTCTCCAGCCACAGAAGAAGAAGTCGGTGGAGATGTGCAAACATCTGGCCCCGTGTGAATCGATCATCCATCCTGTGAAAGGGTGTGCGGTCATGCCTGAGCACTGCACCTTCCTGCTAATGGCAACCGGGCAGGAATGAATCCCAGTGTGAACTGCAGTGCTTAGCATAAAACCACTTGTGAAAGGAGTGTGCCAAAAATTGCATTCAAAAGACATTTAATAACAAGAGTTCTGCAACTACAGAAGCTCCTCAACAGCATCAAGTTAAAGCTATCATATACCATTCATGACGGTAAACAAGGCCCTTGGAGCTTAATATTTTTAAAAGTTGTGTTAGGAGCAAGGTGGTGGTGTCTTGTGAAACGACACAACTGAGTGCTGAAACTTCTGCTGACAACAAAGCCACCTGCTATGTCCAAGACCAGCATTTCAGTATAATCCCGAGAAAAGATTAATTCTGGAATATTTTTAGCCCTGGCTTTGAAAGCAGACAGCACTCCATGTATACTGAAAAGCATCAGGGTGGAGAGCGGGCAAGAGAATACATGCAGGAAACATTCTTTGTTTATAACCAAAACACGCTCAATTATTCTCATAAAATCCATTGTCATGAAGAAGAAAACTCCAGGCACACCGAACAGTGTCACTACTAAGGCTTGCAGAGCAATCTCAGCTTTGGAATCAGACACACAGAAAATCGGGCAGTCTCAGTATCACTGTATCTTCCCCGTCCTTTTTGCAACACTGACACAACTACAGAAAATACATGAAAGATGATGAAGAAATAAAGAACGGATTTCAAAACTGAGCAGTCACGGAAATATGGGGGCAGGGGAGAATGGAGTTCATGTTTAATTCTTTATCACCATCTGATTTGGGGGAGTCTCTGCACATTCTTGGTGACTCGGATTGTCATTCTCATCCAACAGCGGTAACCCGAAACAGCAGCTGGGGAACGCCAGCCGCTGCCTCAACTCCCAGGTTTCATACAAGCCTCGAGCATCGGTTTAACAGCAGTTGCATAATAAGACTCAAAAGGCCAAGCACTCCTCCTGCCTTGTACATCTCCATTTCCACACGAGCCACAGTGATGGATCTGGACGAGAACCGAGCACTACCCGAGCGCCACTAGCAAGCCGGTTATTATGCAGCAAAGAAGAGGAAAACCCAACACCTGGCGCACAAATATGCAGACACCCAGCGAATAGGTGGATCTACGGAGAGAGCTATCTTCCCTCTCCCTTCCCCAAGAGGCAATCCTTGATGGGTGTGCCAGGAATGGGATATCGGGGGGGAGGAGAAGAAAAGGGGTGGGAAGTGGTTGCCGCTTGCTGCAGCCAGGCTGAGCGATGGCGAGGTGGTTAATCATGGTGGCTGAGGAAACATGGGGTCACTTCTCCCCCTTCCGCCTCCCGTGTGACGAGGACGGTGGGCACCGGCCACGGGGGGGACCCGCGCCCCGCACGGACCCGCCGGCGGCGACTCAGGTGGGTCCCGGGCGGAGCATCCCGGTGCCCGGTGCGGGCGGGGGGCGCGGGGCAGCGCTCCCCCCGCCCAGCCCAGCCCAGCCCTGCCCTGCCCGCTCCCCGCCGCACTCACTTGCCGATCACCTCGCAGAGCTCGTACACGTCCTCGAACAGCACGTCGTCGTCGGCCATGGTCCGGGCGGGGGGGCTCAGCCCGAGAGGCGGCGGCCCCGGGGACGCCCGGCTCCCCCGCCGCTCAGCGCCCACCGCCACCACGGTAAATCCCGGCCGCTCCCAGCGCCGCCCGCCCGGGGCTCCCGCGGCCGCGCCGGGACTCCCCGCTCCTGCCGCTCCTCCTCCGCCTCCTGCCGCGGCCGCCGCCGCTCCCCGCGCGTGTCGCACCCCCCGCGCCCCCGCCTCCCACCCCCCTCCCGCCCCCTCCCTCCCGCGCTCAGCCGCGGCTCCCGGCGGGCGGCTCCGGCTCAGCGGGGCGGCGCGGGAGCCATGGAGGGGATCGGGGCGGGCGGCAGCGCCGGGTCACTCCCTCGCCGGGCGGGAGCGGGGCGCGCGTTCCCGGGCGGGCGGGAGCGCCGGGAGGAGGATAATAGTGGGAGGGGGGAAGGGCGGGGGGAGCCCAGGCGCGGGCGCTGATTCCGCTCCCGGGCGCGAAGAGGAGGCGGCGGCGGAGAGGCGGCGGTCGCGACAGGCGGTCGCGATAGGCGCTCGCGGTACCGAAGGGCGGGCGGGTGCGCGCGCGTGCTCCCGGTGCCGCCGTCACGCAAAGCCGTCACGGGGGCGGGCGCCGCCGGGGGCGCGCGCGCACGCGCGCGGGGGGCCACGCCCCCAACCGCCCGCTCGAGGGGTCCGGGGAGGTGCGAGGCGAGAGTGGGGTGGGGGCTCGCGCAGGCGCGGGGCGCGGTGACGTCATGGCGCGGGGAGGGGGGGGTGTGACGTCATGGCGCGGGGAGGGGGTCGGGGCGCGGGTGCCTCGCGCGCTTATCGCTCCGGCCGCCCTTATCACCATTGTCGCCCGTATCACCCCCATCGCCCCGCGGCAGTCACGGGGGGTCTCGCCGCATCCGCACCAACTGGGCTGTGGCAATAAAGAACCTCAGCGCGAGCCCGGCTCGTACAGCTCTGTGCAGTGCTTTATTTCCATTCAGTGCATTCCAGCGGGATGTGAGTGTTTTGTGAGTGTTTTCTGCAGCACGGTCTGAGCCGCCTTTGTTGCAGGGAAAGCCGTTCTCTATCCCCGAGAGCAGCGAATTCACCTTTGGGGATGCGCGTTCAGAGCCGCTCCAGCTGTGCGGCACCGCTGGCTGCTGTTCCTGCAGCAGCCCCAAAAACACCGTGCGAGACACCGGGTGAGCCTTAAACACCCGAGTGCCTTCCCCATTCATGGTTACACGGTTTTTAACATGTTGCACGTCTGTGCTTCTCCAAGTTTTTGAAAACTCGGCTGGTTTGTGGAAGAAAGCAAAGCTCTTCTTGAAGGAATTAGTCAGGAACTCGTGCAGTTTACAAAAAGTGTTTCTCTCAAGGTACATTAGCACACGTGCAACTTCCTAAAACTCCTTAACAGAGGTGAATTATGGAATTGTTCCCCAGACAGAGGAAAAAACTGTCAGAGTGGAATTATCTGATGAAATGGGTTAAAGGTTGGCTTTGAAACATAGAGCTGACAACACTTCACCTTGTTCCTGTCTCCAGGCAAATTTAAAAGGAAAAAAAAATCAAGAAAAAATAGTGAAAATAATTACATCTAATTAGTTATGTCCAATAATTACATCACTGCACAGTGCTGTCTTACAGGGTGAGAGACATTCCTGTGGGTCTGTGCTCCATCCCATACAAACCTTTTAAAAATATTTAAACCACCATCTGCTCTTTGGACTGCAAACAAAAAGCTGATATATTTAAACTGTTTCTAAATTTCGCACAGCTAAACGTGGACACCCATTTTTTTCCTTTTGCAGGCCCACAAGGCTGAGTCCCACACAGGTCACTCAGTAAGAATTTTTAGAATTTGGGTGAGTGTTCACTTTATGCTTTGAGCTGAAGTTGTCTGCAAAGCCGTTGTGAGAAGTTAACGTAAAAAACAATAAAAAAGTGCCCAAGGAAGAAAATTTCTGGTGATGGATCTCCTCCTGATCTGGGACAAATGCTTTGGCTGTTCCAGCAGCATCACCTGAGGTGTTGCCTTCCTCTGGATGAGTTCTTGGTGTCACACCAGGCCACAATGCCCAGGTGTGACAGCTTAAACTGAATAAAAGTTTACCAGGTACAATACATGGGGGCCTTTGTGCCGAAATATCGCAACAGAGCAAGCCCTTTAAGAACTTCAGAAGACCCTTGGGTTGGTTTTGGGAATAGGCAGCACATAAACGTGGCTTTCTGCTGAAGGACAAGATCCTGGGGCCCAGGTTGGGAAGGAAGGAAGGAAATTGGAAGACATGGAACAAAAATGGGCTTTTGCTGAAGAGAGGTGATCCATTCCCCATTCCCTGGCATCCTGGGAATTCCAGAAGGCATCTGGCTTACTTGAGGAACAAGGGCAGTGGCTGCTTTTTGGTTTTTTTTTTTTGTTGTTTGTTTGTTTTTTGTTGGTTTTTTTTTTTGGTTTTTTTTTTTTTTTGTTTTTGTTTTTTTTTTTTTGGTTTTTTTTTTGGTTTGGTTTGGTTTTTTTTCCCATCCTTGAGCAAAGAATGTGCTTTTTAGAGCAGCCCCAGCATTCCCTAGGCTCACAAGAAGCAAGGTGGATCCATCAAACCATCCAGCTGTCCGTGCTCAGTGCAGGGGAGGGTGAGCTCGGGTGCTGCCTCCCATGAGAGGAATCTGTTTGGGGCAGGGTTTGTCTGCAGATCTGGATCATAAAAAGTTGCACAGCGAGCCAGCAAACGCAGCAAGGACACCACTGCATCAGCAGTTACTGGAACAATTGAGAACTGTGCTGTAACTCTGTTTCACATTGAATGGGCTCAGGAAAATGTGAGCATTAGTCTGCCAGCAGCCAGGACCCAGCAGCAGGATAATCCAAGCAAAGCATTTACAGGTGTGTTTGTGATCAGAAATTCCAGCCACAAGTTCAAAAGTAGTCATTCCCATTCATAAGCAAGCATTCTTGATTTTCACCCATGCATCCAGTGTGGATCCTTATAGATTCTGGGATTAAATGAATAATTCTGAAATATGTACATCTAACATCTCATCTCAGTGTGTAACCATAATGTTTGACATAGGAGCAGAAGAAACTTTGCACTTGAGACCTGAAATGATTTACTGGCAAGGTAATGGTCTGAAAACAGTTATTTCAGAGCTGGGAGAGGGACTTTTTGATCAGGAAGGAGCAAGAGAAGGACCCTGAGTGTTCACATGAGGAAATGCCCTACAGCCCCTGGTGCCCTTCCCCAGAGCATGCACATGTTTGGGCTGCCTGTCTGCCACATTCTGGACAGGCTGGTTAAGGTTGTGTATGCTTAGGTTAACCAGTTTTGCATTTAAAAAATGCTAAGGAGTAGCTGTGTGTGGGCTTGGGCACTAGAAAACTTATTTCTAAAAATTTTATGGGGTTTTCAACTTTTATTAACCTGGGATTCTTCTCAGGGTTTCCACATACAGTCTGCACAGCATGAACCACAGGGCAGGTAAGTTGTTCAAAAGTTGAGTTTGGAACAGTAGTTATCAGTTATCCAAAGAGCCTTTACTGTGTTTTCATTTAAAGGTTTGGTGTAAAAGGTACGTGATGATAAAGAACAAGAAATTTCAGTGGTTTGCCAGCATTCTGTTATCCCACAAATGTAGGAAGCACCAAATCCTGTTCCTCAGATTCCAATTATAACAGGAATTCCAATTATAACAGGTTCCTGGTGCTTTGAGCTGTAACCCAGGTATTAGTTCCCTCCCTTTTACAAAGTTTGAGAACAACCCTGAAGATGAGTATGAGCTGTTAGTAATTTGTTAGAGAGAACATTGCAGGCCTACCAGGTTTCTGACAAACTGCAATGTTGTTTAGGTGTGCAAGTTTTATGAGCTGAAAACAGTTCATACTTTGGGCAGTAGAAATGTGTTTTGGTTGAAATGAAAAGAAAAAGTGTTTTGATCACAGGCACAGACATTTTCAGTCCTTGTAAAAACTGTTAATGAAACAAACCCTCAAAAGCCATCAGCTGACCTGGAGTAGGTCTGGATGACTCCTTGCAAAAGTCTGTAATTAAATCAGCTCAGAATCTGCCATGTGGCAGGGCAGGCTGCAGCTGCAGAGCTCAGGTGCAGCACACAAGTTCTGCCACACTGTAATTAAGGAGGCCAGGTTTCCCCTGAATGCTTGTCTTAACAGGTGAGTGAAGTTTGTCTGGGAAGATCATCTCCAACTGCATTTTCCTCCCCCCTCAGTGGAATTGTTTTTGAGCTCCTTCACAGTGTCAGTTCTCCATTGCTCAGTCGGGAGGGGACTCTCAGTGCCACCTTTCCTCTCTGAAGCCACCGCCAGGTCTCTTTTCTGCAGCCACTTCTCCTCCAAAAGCAGTTGGAGCTTATCTCAGGCCTCTGTACCTTGCCCCCAACGGATTCCTTTGGAATTGACCGCCAGGTTCAAAAGTTCCTGGGAAAGCTGGGTGCAGTGTGAGCGTGGCAAAACCTCCTTTCCTTGGGCAGCAGGCTGGGAGCTGCCTCTGGAATGAGGAATTTGCTTTCACTGTCCTTGAGACATGGTGGCCACATCCCTTTCCTCTGGCACAGCTCACACTGATCCAGTAACCAGACAGGTCTTGGTCACTTTCCTCATCTGCAATTTGACTTTGCTCATAATTTAACAGAAATTATGGTAACACAACTGGAGATGGGCATTAAACTAAACCAAAGCTGACCCAGTCTGATACTGTCAGAAGTATCACAAGTCACCTTTCAAAATCAACTTCCAAAGGTGAAACAGTCCCAGGTAAGAACAGCTGACAACATTAAAATAGAGAGGAATACTTTAAAATTACACAAACCCTTACTTAATTGAGTTTCTTTAGCTATTCCTGTTGTGCAAAATTACACAAACCCTTATTTAATTGAGTTTCTTTAGCTATTCCTTGCTATTCTGCTGATTTTCCCCTTCTTTGTATATCATATAGCTGTGTCTTGATTGCATTACTGGAGGTGTTTATTTATTTCTCCCCAGCTGCAGCTTTTCCTCATTGATGAGTATGGATTAAATTATAAGAACTGTAGAGGAAATCTCTCCAGGATGCTTTTATTGAAACTTTTTAAAATTAAAAATGTCTTAGAGGGGTTAAAACTAGGTAATAAAACCAACTGAAAATTCCAGTTATCTTTTCATCATTTGCAACCATATGCTACAGTCGTGCACCTATATAGAGAAAAATAATTAAAAATCACATTGTAAAGACAATATCAAAATGCTAGTAACATTAGCACAAAAAATGAAAACTGGTTACCTTTTTATTTTCCTTTCATGTCTTTCTTTCCTTCTTGCTTACGTTTGTCACTTTCCTGTCTTTTGTACAAGGTTATTAAGCTCTTTTGACTAGACAGGTGCCATCCTAATAGAAACTCCAGAAGGGCCCCTCAAAGCAGAGCAAATGAGGAACTTTGATGTGGATAAATGGCAGGGAACACTTCATTGAGAGGAAATCCTCATCCACACCATCCCTGCTGGATGCTGGGCTTGGAACTGGTGGTTGCAGCTCTGGGAAGATCCCTCAGACTCATTTTTCCAGGCATTTTTCTGAAACCACTGCTGTGAGGTGCAGAGACAGTGACAAAAAAAAGCCAAGGCAGTATTGGGTGTGTCAGGAGAGGCATGAAAACAAGGCAGAAAGTGTCATTTTGCCTCCTCATAAAACTCCTGTGCACCCACAGCTGGAGGGCTGGGATGTTTTAGGCCTTCCCATCTGCAGGAAGATGGCAAAGGAGTTTGCAAGCGAACAGAGAGAGAGTGGCAACAAAACCAACCCAGGGATGAGCCAGCTGCCTTGCAAGGAGAGGGAAAAAGGCTGGGATTTGTCAATTTGCAGAGAGGACACCTGAGGTAAGGTATACTTGAGGTTTACAAAAGCATGAAGGTGAAAACAGAGCTGGTGTTCAAACCCTGCACTACTGAAACCAAGGGATGATCCATAAAGGAAGTGGGAAGGTAATTTAAGACAGACCCTGCTTTCAAAAAATATTATACACACACACTAGATAGCAAACTTTTTGGGAATTTGCTGCTACAGGAAGTTGTGGACACCAATAGTTCAAAAAAGAATTAAAACATTTCAGGAATGATACACCATTATAAAAACTCCTGGATGGAATAGACAGGGGTGGAGCATACCTGGTACAACAGCAGTAGGTGCTGGGGAAGAGTTGCAGGTTGTGACCAGGCTTTCATGCACTTTCAAAGCTATCTCCTACTGCCACTGCTCTGTTTTCATTTTTGGAGGTGTAAATTCAGTTTTCACTACAAATTATACAGTCAGCTTCTCCACATCCAGGTGAGTCCCCAGAGTCAGCACACCTGGAGTTCAATTAATCTCCTTACCCAGGAAGGCCACATTTCTGATCTCAGTCTTCCCTCCCAGCTAAGGAGGGCTAGGTGAACCCATTAGGGCATTTCTTGTGTTCTCAGCCTCTTAGTTTTATTCTGTATTTAATTTTTCATTCCAAACTTTGTCCTCTATTTTGTCCCCATTCTGCCACCAATTTATTTTCCAAACCCTCTTTATGAGGTTTAAAATACCTAATTTTCCTTACTGCATTTCCCAGATCACTATTAATGTGCAGTAATGCAATACAAAAGCTGACAAGGTTTACAGTTGAAGGCTTCTAAGACACAGCCATGGCTTTACCACTTATCCTATAGCCTCAGGGTAAGCTAAGCTTGCCACATTTTAAAACTTCAGAAGAGAATACTAATTCTGTAAGTCATTGTTTACTATGTCATCTTTGTTATTCAGCTATTTTCTTTTTCTCCTGGTGTTCTCAGCCTCCTTTTTTTTTTTTTTTTTTTTTTCAGATGGGGAATATCTTCACAGAAGAGTGAACACCCTCTGCCTCACCATTTAGTTACTTCCCACTTCCTTCTCCCTCTTATGCTTTCCCTTTCTGGAGTATTATGCTGGGACTGCATGATTATTCACACCCAAACTTCAAGCTTGTTTTATATTTCATGAGTAAAACCACCTGCAATGGAAAGAGTTGGTATTGACTTCCTGATTCAGACTGGCCAAGTTGCCATTGAGAAAATTCTTGTAAAACTTTTTACCTGCAGGAATCCAAGATGGTTTGAAACAGATCTTTGAAATTTAGCAGGAGAAAAACTCCTGGAGGGCAAAGGGGTAAGGTTTTTCCATGCCCCATGAAATTCTATTCATGTCTGTCAAAGGGAAAAACTGGGAGAAAAATGTCCTTTTTTCCTCCGGCTGATGTTGGCAGCAGGGCTCTGAGAGCCATCCAAGGGGACTGGCCATGGCCATCCTCATCCCTGGCAGTGTCCTCAGCATTCCCATTGTGCTGGGGCCTGGCGCGCTGGCTGCAGCTGAAAAGCTGTTGTGAAACTGAAGTTTGGAGACAGCAGGGAGAGAAAAAGCCTGCCACACTTTATGACAGCTCTCTCTAGACCCTGTACACAGCCTCTCTCTGATCACTCCCTTTATGGGCTCTCTCTTATTTTTGAAGAAATTCCAGCCACTCTCCCTTGATGATCACCTGGGCACTGCACAGGGTCCAAATCTCAGCAGAGACTTCTGTGAGTAGCTTGGGGCCTTTTCATTTGGAAGGAGAAAATGCTTCCACTAAGGTATTTTTCCCTTGGGAAAAGGCACTTGTGTGCTAAGTATGAGCCTATTTTTGTGATTGCTGCTCTATTTGCTCTCACTATTGGAACATCAGTGGAGAATACAACAGAAGGTGGGAAGAAGTGGGAGAAGGATCTTGATTTAAGGACAGGAGAGTGACACATAGGTGAGCAAATTGTTATTTATGCTGTGAAGTGTGGTCCTCAGTGGTGCTTTGCCTGGTGTTTTTACATCAGGCCAATATGCTCAGCTTCAGGCTTTTTTTGGCCATCAGTGCTCATCTGGAGACAAGACTTGTCCTCTGTTTTCTCTCAGCTCCAGGTGTACAGCATCATCAAACACATCTCTCTGCTCCTTCACCAATGTAAAATATGTTATCATAGAAGCAGAGAAAAACCAAGGATTATGGAAATATGTAAACACTTTCTAAAGAGCTGCAAATACCTGTTCTAACCTCATGTTATGCATGATGACTCCTAATCAGAAGTCCTGTCTGATGCTGGTGATTCCTTAGCACAAGGAATACAAAAGAATCTAGCAGAACTAAGTTCTCAGGATTATATTTTTTCAGTAACTTAAGAAGGAACAAGCTCTAGGAATAATTAAATTTTCTGTGAGGAAAATCACCAGAAGTAACACATGTTGCTGACAGCCCACCCAAACCCCTGTTCTGTAAGAGGCAAAGGGACAAAGAAATGTCTCTGAGGCCAGCCCAGAACAGAAATGCACACTGGTGTTCATCCCATGCTGTCACCCTCAGATCCCTCATTTTCCCTTACTGTTTGAGTTCTCTTTGGGGATTTTCCAGTGCCATGGTGTCCATTTTGTGCTCCACACCCACAGACTTTGGCCGTGCCTGTGCCTGATGTCAATAAAGGGCGCCTCTTATACTGGAAGCTTGAGTTCTGTCATAGTAATTGATTATTTCAAACAAGGGCCAGACAGGACCGGGTGTTTTCTCCTTTCAGAAGACAGGAGATGTCTAAAAATCTTCTAAGTACTTATTTACATTAATTGTCAGATCAGTGGGTAAATCCTATCATAGGTGGGAAAGCTGTGACTCATAGTACTAAGAGGTTTACATGGGGTTGTGTTGTCCTTCCTTTGGTGCCTTTGGTTGGAAGCATGAAGATAATCAGAGAGCAGATGTGTCCCAGAGTAGCTGTACCTGTCCAGAATCATGCCAGCTCAAGGATGTGAAGGGCACAAAGACCAGGAATGAATTATGGACAGGGAAAGGCATTTGGTTTGCCTCTGCTGTGCAGATACAGCCGGTGCCCAGCTGGTCAGGTAAACCAAGATTTTGACAAGCAGTGGTCAATTCTGTTTTCTCATCCTGTAGTTTCTAACAAAGAATCAAATACAAGTCATCTCATTAACTTTAGGCCTCACTGGTCTCCATCTCAGCTAATTGTCTGGATTTCCTTTACAGACAGTCAACAGATAGAGACATTTCTGAGGCATAATCACTCTGGATGTGCTGGGGAGGCAGTAAGGAGCTCCAGCAAGTTTCCTTTAAAAAAATAGAGATTTTTTTTTCCTTTGATCTTTCAAAAGGGGGTGCTTTAAACTCTTCTGTTAATATAGTAATAGATGCCCTAAAAGAAAAGGAGATTACTAGCATTTAAAGAAGTAATGAGAAAGGTATTTTTTCCTTGTCTGGCTTTCACAGAAATGAAAAAATGTCTCCTCAATATTTCCTTGCTCTGGAACCAGCAGGCACCATGGAGTTTGATAGTGATCTGTCTGACTTGGAGTGTGAGCTCCTAACAAGAGCAGTGCAATTTGTAGCTCGTATTTAACAACTGGTTCAAGCCAGAACCTCTTAAAGACAAGGTTCTCAGCAACTTCCCTCTGCATCCTGAAATTAAACATTAACATAATAAGGAAGTTCAGTTCCTAACTTAATCTAACGTAATGAACAAGCACATGTTCAATTAGTCTGAGGTGCTCTGGGCTGATTCATGGAGTTGGAAATATCTCCCAGAGTATCAATACTGCTGCTGTCAGATGGCAGCAGGTCTGTTAGCTCCACTTGTGCCACATCCTGAAACAAATTCATCTCAACCTGTGGGATTTTCTGGAGTCCTCATCCTTGGAAGGAAAGATGAATCTGACTCCATGTTGTCAGAAGGCTAATTTATTATTTTATGTACTTATATTATATTAAAGAATGCTATACTAAAACTGTACTAAAGAATAGAGAAAGGATTCAGACAGAAGGCTAAAAGATAATAAAGAAAAACTCGTGACTCTCTCTTAGAGCCTCAACGCATCTTGGCACTGATTGGTCATGAAGTTCAAACAATTCACATGAACCAATCAAGCTGACCAGTTGGTAAACAATGTCCAAGCCACATTCCAAAGCAGCAAAACACAGGAGAAGCTAATCAGATAATTATTGTTTTCATTTTTCTCTGAGGCTTCTCAGCCTCCCAGGAGAAGAAATCCTGGCAAAGGGATTTTTCAGAAAATATGGCAGTGACACAGCCTGCTGGGGCTCTTGGCTGTCAGAAATTCTCAGGTGAGATGGCAGCGCTGGGACTCCTCCCTTGAAGAAAGTGTCACGTATTCCTCTGCATCTGTCCACCTGCTGTGTCAAGCTTTGTCTCTGGCCACAGGATGTTTCTTACAACATCATTGCTGTTTGCAGTCAGTGCTCTTCATTCCCACAGTTATTTCTTACAAAATGGTGACAGCTCCTGGTATCCCAGACTGGGCTTCCCTTTTACCTTCCCCCACCTCATGTTTTTTCCCATGTATCTGCTGGTTGCTGTGATTTTGACATGAATTCCTAGTAAGCACTCAAGAGCAGGCACTCTTGTTTTCAGTTTTCAGTTGAATAAAATGTAAGCAGTAACAAGTCATGTTACAATGGTGCCACTCCATTATTAACAGCACTAGGTACAGATCAGAATTGGCATCCATTCCTGTGTGATCTTTAACATTTTCTGCTGGCCTGTGGAGGCTGGAGATGATGGAGATTATGGTTGTATGACTAAACTTTTATTTCAGAACAGAATGGTTAAACAGGACCCTGATAGATGTCAGACATTCCTGTATCACGTGTGCCAGGCCTAGCACAAGGGTTCAAATTTGGGATGCCATCTTTCTAAGCTGTTATCTTTTCTAGCAGCACTGTCCCAGGAAAATGAGAATACTCTCAATGCACATCTAGGATAAGGGACTGCTGACTGCAGATTTTCCTTTCCAGCCAGGACATGCAAGCTTGTTTCTCCTTTGCATTGGGAACAAGTACTTGCTGTATCATATGGCAAGTCTCACCACTTCCTTGATGAATTCATTTGTTTAGGATCAGGACAAATCTCTATACCCTTTTCTTAGAGTTTTCAATCCCTAAATGAATTTCCTTCCCTCATTTTATAACTTTTTAAAGACATCTTAAAAATGATCACTCCAGTCTCTGTTAGCATTCTATCTGACATTAAGAGCACCCCCCAATTCGAGCTTGATAAAGATTATCAGTAAAGACACAATAATATACTAGGCACAGTATGTAAATAGTTTTAATTACACTTTGTAAAAAACTTGTTTGTAAGAGCAGGTTTGACAAACAAAGTCTGTATTCTGTGTTTACTTTTTTTTTTTTTTTTTAATCTGCTTGATTCATGTAAAATCTGACTCTGGACCTTGAACCACAGCTCAGTTTTTAAGTGGGGGAGTGTGCCTGCAGCCACCAAAACTTTCCTAGGTTTGCATTTAACTTGTAAATTATGTTTCTGCAGCTGAATGTTGTTCTTTAAAGTACTACTTCCCAGATCCCTGTGGCAGACAGCCAATTTCAGCCAAAACTTATCTCTGGGGAATGAGAGCATGAACCTTTTCTGTTGTGGTGCTGGCAACTATTGACAGCCACATGCGACTGAAAGAGAATCACAGAGTCACAGAATGGCTTGGGTTAGAAGGGACCTTCAAGATCATCTCATTCCAGCTCCCCTGCATGGGCAGGGACACCTTCCTCTATCCCAGGTTGCTCAGAGCCCCATCCAACCTGGCCTTGGACTCTCCCACAGCACCCACAGCTTTTCTGGGCAGCCTGTGCCAGGGTCTCAGCACCATCCCTGGGAGACAGCTTGCACCATTCTCATTCTTGGGGTAGGTGGAAGAAAACTTGATGCTGTGATTACTTTCACAGGCCTCTCACTGCTTCAGCTTCTCAAGAGCTTTGTGACTGGCAGTGGCACTTGTTCCTGGAGTGCTTTGCTGTGTCCTCTGCTCTGCAGAGTGCCAGCCTTAGAAAGCTGGTTCTGGCAGCTCTGTCAGGCACAAATTTGCATGCAACATTTGTCTCTCCAAGGAATCTTCAAACCCTTTCTTGTCTGTCAGGCTAGGTGTACTAATGATAACATCAACCTCCCTCGTGTGATCATTTCCTAAGCCATTCTAGAAAATGAGATGGATTAATGAAGACTTAGTATTTAAATTGCTCAAGGTACCCAGCTCATTTTTGACTGAACACAGGAGCTTCTGCCATGACTGCCACTACCAGAATGGATGTCTATTGGTCCCTAAGCATCCCCCACATCCCAGTTTTAAGATTATATACCTTAGTTTAAGCCTCATAAACTAAAGCAGCTATGACAAAATTTCTGAGTGTGCTCACTGGTTAAGCTGGTTGTATAGGAAAGCACAAAGCTGTGCATGGGTTAATTTGCTCCCCTGAAAGCTCACTGATTTCAAATTGCCTCAGGTATCTGTGCTGTCCATTGTAGCCTTTAGTGTAGTTACACCCTTAATTTTATTTTTGGTTCTGGGCTTTATTTTCTAAGCCTACAGAGCCAAGATGTTTGAGTGATTCATTCCTGCCATGGCTTAACCTGGCTCTGTGCTCCAGCTCTTGGCATTTTCCAGAGCTCTGGAAAGCTGTGGTTCCCTGCCCTGGCTGCTCTACAGCTGCCACTGTCAGCCCACAGTAGCTGTGGCTCAGAAAATGTTCAGGTCTTGCACTTTGAAGTCTCTGGATGTCACTCATAACTAATCACTCATCTCTGAAACGTTCTCCCCAATGCTGAAAGTGTTTACAGAAATAATTTACTGTGGATAGGCAAAAAAAAAACCTGCTGGCAATTTAAAAGTAATTAAAAATTTTCCATTTCAACACTTGAGGGTTTCCATCTTCAATGCAAAAACATCACAGGTCTCAGCAGCTGTCACCCTCAGCAGACCCTGCTTTCATTGGAATTACATTTGAAATAAAAAGGTTTTCAAAAGAACTTCTGAATTTTGTTTTCTTGCAAGTTTAACCTCTCACTTCAAATAAGAGGAAGCTGGTAACATTGTTTGCCCTGTATCTTAGATGCTGGATTATGCACTTGCCTGATTTTTTATTTTACCTTTTCCTCTTTATTCTTTGATTTTCCATGTTACAAAAATGACACAGTAGCCCTAAATATAGCAGAAGATTGCTCATGAGACCATCTTAAATTAATCTTATTAAAATAATTGATTAAACTTGTCTCTTGACTAAAAATTAAATATTTTTTTTTTCCTCTTTGTTTGACTCAAGGTCAATTTTAAGCACCTTTGTCATTCTTTGGCAGATAGGCACAATGTCCTGGAAAGCATTTTGAGGAGAAACAGCATAGAGAAAGCCTGTTCCCACACATTTCTAAACCCCTGGGGTTCAATTCTGTAGCACAGTGAAAAATCACATGTGTAATCTGCTCCTTAAACTTGGTACCTCTCATATGTAGGGCTAAGTGTGTGTTTAAATATCTGAAAACTTTGTGTTGTCTGTTTACCTGAATCAGCCCTCTGGATGGTGATAATTTAATCCAAGTACCCTCTGAGCATGCCTGGCTCATTTTCAACCACTGCAGTAAAAAGACCTTTCTCCAGGGGGGAGATAATGCTTGGGAAATACTAACTGAGGAATCCCCCACCAAATTCAGTATATAGCCTGCCTTCAATTATTTCTTTGCTGCTTCTTGCTGCTGAATACACCAAGCCTTTAGAGTGCACCTTCAGGTCATGTAGACTGCACATAGACATGGAGAAATTACTACAGTTTTATGTATTTTTTTCTCCTGTCTTCCTAAAACACTTATGGGAGAGATACTCAGTGAAAAGTTATCTTTACAGTATGACAAGCTGTTGCCAGGAACTCAGCATGAATGATCAAACAATTTTACTCATCTGTTTTTAACACAGCATACAGAGGTAAGGAAGAATTGTGTCCTACACAAATATAACGCAATATCAGAATAATATTTTCTGATTCAAGTATCAGCATGTGGAAAATAAAAAGTTTGCTCTGAAGTCAGCCATTTAGATGCTTTGGCAGAGAGAAAGTCAAAAGTTCTGCTGAAATAAGGAAAGAAATAAGTGGAAAGTGGAGATCAAAGCCAGCCTACACTGTAGGATAACCAGCTGTCATTGGCTGGTCTCTCTGTGGTGCATTTATTTAAATACCTGTGTATTCAAATAGTAATTGTTCTACATTTCTAAAGCTCTCTCTGTTCTATTTGCATATTGGTCTTGCATAATTTTGAATAGGACTAAATTGCTTCACTAATTTTGACTAATATTTTAAATGAAGCTGCCAAAAAGTTACAACCCTAATTTCCTAATTTGCCTAATAGATTTGCTTCTATGAACTTTCCTTCAAGCTGCTGCCTGAATAAATATATTAAAAGTTCAAGTGGTGTAATTTATCTCAGACCTTCTGCAGTTAGGGTACTGTGTAATACTTCATGTAGTCAAAAGCCAATACAGTGCAAAAATGGCAATACTGGAACAAACTGCTCAGATTCTTTATTATGTGAAATATGTCAAGACCTTGAAACTAATATCTGCAGCATATCAGCACTTTAATTCTGCATTTGAGAAGGAAGATTTGACAAAAAATATTTAAATACACGATTACAAGGACCAGTTAAAGGACAGGAAACAGTGGGGCTATTGACACAGAAACTAGAAAAATGAGTGGTGTAAAACATTTGTACAGAAAGAATATTTGGTTTTCTATAAGAATTTTCCTCCAGCCCAGCATTAGAATGGTTAAAGTGGAGCCCAAACATTTGGCAACTGTGCCCTGCTTGGAAATATTTACAGAAGTCTAATACCTACCAGGTGGTAAAATTTTCCTACCAGGAATCTCCAAGAATTTTACAAAACATTAATAATCAGGCTTCATTAAAAAAAAATGAAAGCACAGCTTTTCCAGATGTGTCTGCTCCAGGAGGTGGGTGGTTTGAAGCTGTGCCTCTGCTGGTGCTCCCCGTTCCACCTGGAGAGGAAATCCTTGGAAAGCTGTCAGAGCATTCAGGGATGTGCAGAGGAGCTGCTTGCTCTGTGCTCACGTCCCCTGGCTTGTGATGCTCTGGTGGAGGCATGGAAAAAAACCCCAGGAATCAGCACTGAGACAAACAGGGACCTGACAAATCTTGAGTTTCTTAAGCACTGGGGAAAGGAGAGAGGTGTGGAAAGGTTAGGAAACTTACTGAAGGTGACACTGCCAGGAGCTGGCAGAGCCAGAATCCAGAGCTGACTCTGAGCCTTGTGCCTCCATCACCAGGCTGGCTTTTATTCCAGGGAGCTGCTGCTCAAATGGGAAATGAGAGACACTGCAAAGGTATTAGACAGCTGAACAGATTGTAAGTGCTCTGGACAATCTTGTGATTACAGCCCTTGTGAGCTTTGCTTAACTGCTGGGTAAATGGGATTAAACAATTATGAATAGGTACGAGGCACCTAAGAGGATATAATGTAGTAGGAACAAACATTTTTCCATCAAGGAAGATGCAAGATTTTCTATAGAAAATAATAATTTAAAAATACTTAATTTCTGAAAAATTCTGTGTAGAAACCTGTGAAAAAAGCTAGTTGTTGTGGAGGAAGAGAAAGTGGTTATAGAAACATGGAGAGACGGATACAGAAATGTCAGAATGGCCTGAGGCTGAGTACCAGTACTTGGTGATTAATGTAATTTGCAATCTGTAAAAGAATGGTCAGTGAGGTGGCAACGTTTGCAATATGACAAAATTGTCTGGGATAATTAAAACAAGAGAAGACCAAAGAGCACTACAGAGATAGCTCAGCTAGGTCACTGAGCATCAGATGAAAATTAATGTGGGTATTGCAGTTTGGAAGAATTACCTGAACTGCTGTCAGAGGTCAAAGTTAATGACAACCAGTAAAAAGAAAAAAAAAAAAGAGTGAAAACATTGGTGCAAACCTGGGAAGGGCATGGAAGAATTTATGGATTTATATGGAATAAATCTGTGGTACATTTATTTGGAACCTTTCAGTTCTACACATCATGTGAAAAGAATGAGTGGCAGAAAAGAAGAGTTTAGAAACAACAGGGAGGAATGGCGTGGAAAAATTTCCATATAAAAGATTTCCATATTAGGATTATCTACATTAGATGAGAATATGTAGCTGTAGAGGGCATGTTAAAAAAGGGAAGATATTTCATGTTCTTGTATTTTTAATTGTGATACAAGAGCAAAAAGATGTTCAAACAATCCAAACATCAAACAAAAAAGATAAAACATCATATTTAACTGAAGAAAGCATAATAGGTAGCAATGGATGCAATACTGTACTATACTTCTGAGGCCAGGAGCAGAACCAGATGGAGGAATGTAAAAGATATTTATGTCCTCAATTTGAACATACTAAACGATGCATAGAACTCAAGAGAAAGGATAGTAAAAACAAACCTTAAACTAAGAAAATGGAGTGGCTATTTCATCTTTGCATTAAAAAATTGGATTTTGTCTTCCTCATCTGAAGCACCAGGGACTGTCAACAGCTGCTGACATGATCTTAGATGAGCTGGTGTCTGAGTCTACCCATTTGGAAGTCAAAGGTGCTAATTAGAAGAATGAATATGAACAACAGAAAAAATGATTGAGCCACTTTCATATTTGGGATAGTCAGATGCTTAATTCTTTTTAACTAGGGAGTTTATTTTCACAAGATGTATATAAAATTAACCATAATAATTAGTTTAGGCAGTATGTTTACACTTAGATTCAGGTATTTCTGTTTGTAAAGAATGCTTTTATGGACATTTTCAGTCTCAGTCAGCAGGAGACAGTCAGTATACAGGGACAGAGCAGTTCCTTTATCAGGTTGAGGAGCTCATGACCTATATACCCTGCCATCTGCCCATCTCTTACGCCAAGGTAAATCTGCCTCACTCAACTACTTCATAAAAGAAAAGAAATGCAGCTGAGGCCAATTTATTAATAACCAGAAATCCTCAACTGTCTTATAAACGTCAGAACAAGGATCAGAACAAAGTGGTTTGCTGTAGCTATCTGAGCAAACCAGAGGTCAGAAATATTCCCATTTAAAACAAATATTCGCATTTAAAACAAACCTGCTATTTGCAGAATAGCAGGTTTTCCCACAGAACCACGGAGACTCCTGTCTCCATCTTTGTTTTCTTCCTGTCTGTTTTAGTGGTTGGGTTTTCCATCCTGCAGAAGAGAGCAGAATGTGCCCCAGGTGTGTCTCAGCTCATTACCTTGTCCTTTTGTGCTGCTGAGTTTGTGTCTCTTCCATTTCCCTAACAGTGTGGATGTCCACAAACTGAGAAGTCTCATGAGCTGTGTCTTGTCAATTGATCTTAAATTTTGATGGGCTCAATGCAATGTGAAATAAAGGCCATAAATCTCCTGGAAGACAGCTTTCACTTTCTGATGTAATTGGAATGGAGGCAAGAATTAAGCAGCACAGATGTGATTTTTTAGCATATATTGCCTTCAGAAAGAGATTCACATGTCATGGGTGCTGGGCAGGCAGAATACATAACTAGGGGGACCTGTGTGGTGACCTGAGTCCTTCTGGTCACATAAAACTCAGCAGCACCTCAGGTTGGTGGCAGAAGTGACTGCCCTGGCTGTGACCCCCCATGTGCCTGGTGCTGCCTCGGGCTGAGTGGAAATGTGTATAAATAACCAGAGTTTCCTGACCCAGGTGTTACAGAAGCCTTTCCCCCACTCTGCTTTTACCTAAACACCTTATTAAAAGTAGTCACCTTGCCCCCATGAAAGAACTGAGTTTCAGCAGAAGCTTGAAGAGTTTACATTTTTCTCATAATGAGGAATAGTTTGTGTTATGGATAATATGTTAATTCATGCTGAAAGAGTTA
>JAHXMQ010012338.1:28244085-28289504 GCA_020466415.1 Ammodramus savannarum pratensis | reverse complement strand
CTGTCTCCCATGGGAGGGATCCCACACTGGAGCAGGGGAAGGGCTCCTCTCCCTGAGCAGTGGCAGGAGCAATGAACTGACCATAACCCCATCTCCCTCTCCCTGTGCCATGGGGGGAGGAGGGAGAGCTGGGAAGGAGGGAGGGATGGGAAGAAGTTGTGTTTGCAATTTATTTTTACTTCTCATTATCCTGCTGTGATTTTATTACTAATAAATTCAATTAATATCCCCAAGTCAAGTCAGTTTTGCCTGTGATAATTTTTGGTGAGTGATTTCTCCCTGTCCTTAACTCATGAACCATTCACTGTATTTTCTCTCCCCTGTCCACCTGAGGAGGGGAGGGACAGAGTGGCTTCGGTGGATGTCTGGCATCCAGCCAGGGTCAACCCACCTCAGTGTTTTGGGTGCTGAAACCCAGGATCATGAGGATTTTGAAATAAGGATGGTAATTTGGAGAGATAATGGGGAAAACACAGATTGGACAATGTTAGACAGTAGAAAGATCATAGGGATCTTCTGTTGTAATTGTGGTGAAAGGACAAGGGATGGTTTTGTGTAATTTGCCCATTTTGTTCTGTGTTGCATTGATGTTATTTTGTTTTTTATGGTGGGGAATCTTTTTGTTGGTTTCTTGGTTGGGTTTGTTGACGTACATGAAGGTTGTGTGATCAGTGTGGATTTTAATGATAATTCTTAAATAAATGATTCACAGAGATGAGCGGTGGAAGGGGAGACACAGGGGGAACAGCAGGGAGACAGGAGGTTCAGCCTACCACAGGTACCCAGACCCCTGTGGTACAGTGATTTTATTACCTGATTTCACCTGATTGAGGGTGCAGAGAGCCATACCCATCACCCACCAGTCCAAAGAAAAAAAATTGACTTTTTTTCCCCTCTAGGACATATATACAATATGAAACTAAATCATGTGAAAAATGATGTGCTTAAAGCACCGTGTCTATTTCAAGAGCAACTGATTCAAATTCTAACACTGTTAGAATTTGGTAATTTATTATGAAAAATTGGTTGGTAATTTTGTATGTTGTAATTTTGTATGTTGTATTGTTGGTAATTTATTATGAAAAATTAAATTGCAATCTAGAGAAGAGGCTTCTTTGCTGAGTTACAATTCATATTAAGAGATAATTTTTACAAAACTAAAATGATAATCATCACTATTATTATTAAAATGGCATTGCTGCATCATAAGCCCTCATAAATGCAGTACTGCTTGGTTTATGGAAACCTCCTTGTAGTTCCCTGTATTCCTACCAAGAAGAATTTGAAACAGAAAGATTTTAACTTCAGTTTTTACCTCTGGAGTCTTTAACAAATGCCAGGTTGTTGTTTGGGTTTTTGGGTTGTTTTTTTTTGTTTGTTTGTTTGGGGTTTTGGTTGTTTTTATTTTTGTTTTCATTTTGGTGGTGGTGTTGTTTGGTTTTTGGGTTTATTATTTTTAGTGGGAGGATTTGGGGTTGTTTGGGGTTTTTCTGTTTGTTAGTGGTTTTTTTTTTTGATTTTTTTTTGTTGTTGTTGTTTTGTGGTTTTTTTTTTTTTTTTTGTGTGTTTGTTTTGTTTTGTTGGTTTGGGGTTTTTGTTGTTGTTTGTTTGTTTGTTTGTTTTCCTTTATGACAGTAGTTCTTTTAGCAGCCTAGTGCTGTTCTGGCCCCTGTGCCTTGGGATTTGTCCAGAAGCCATCCTGGCAGGACACAGGACAGATGAGTTTGTTCATTCAGGCAGGACCTGAGCTTGGATACTCAGGTTTGTGGATCCCAGATCTCTCCTGAAAGGAAAACAACTTTTAATTGAAGAAATGGAGGCTTTGTTCAGGTAACATCACATTTCCCATCCTGGCTACCATTGGTATCAGGGTCCTTGGTTTAATCTCTGAACCTCACACCAGGAGATCAAATTTCCTTCTGTCTCTGAGTTTGCAGACCCATGCTGGACTGTTGCATGCCTGGTCTTATCTCTGGGAAGAAATTGAAGGACCAAATTTTTTCCAGCACAGCTTCCCTCTCCATAGCCCACAAACCCCCTGGAAGCACAGCAGGTGCTGCAGTGTCAGTAATTATTGCTTTTTGTTAGAAAATGGAGCCAAATATTTCCAACCAGTTACTGACCACACGTAACACAAATGCAGGGTGAGGGGAAGAGCAAGATTCATCCTGACCCTGCACACTCCAGTTCTCATGTAACCAAGGACACCAATATCACTGTATTTTCCCCTAAAATGACTGGTGCCTTTGGGCCTGGAACATACAGGAGCTTGTGAAGACATGGCTCTTGCTATCCCTGAATTTTCTATTTACTGAGCATCACTGGAACACCACTGGGAGCACCCTGGCTGTTGGCACTTTTAGGTATCCTAATTGCCTTTAGGAGTTATGGATTAATTTGTCTTCTTACTCTTTTGCCTCATTACTAAACTACACTCCAATGGGAGTCTGCAGCATATCTCTCTAGGTTGAAAAAAAACCTAATAGTCCTATTTAAAGTCTAGGGAAAACACATGACTGTATTTTTTATTGCTGCCTAAGCATTATTTATGCTGTAACAAGTGACAATTATAGGCTGCTCCTGAGAAGAGCTGCCCATATTCCCTTGCCTGTATCACTGCCTGCAAGGGGCACCAGTGGTGAACCTGAATGTAAAAGACGCATCAAAAACATTTTCCCTAACACAAGATTCCCCCAGACTTCTCCTGGAAATTTCACTTTTCTTCTCTGGCAAGAATTTCTTCCACGTGTTGTTAAATTGAGTGTTCTAAAGCTTGTATTGTGTGGTGCTGAATATTGAAGCTAAATACTGAGTGCAATCCAATTTTGTTTTGTAAGTTGCAGTTTAGTGTTTGAAGATGAGTTGCTGTAGCTCATCTGAATAATGGTTTTGTTCTTAAGAGAGCTAACAGCAGTGCTGTCCCAAAGCACCAAATTAGGAAGCAGGAGAGCATGTAGGAGTTTAATTTGTAAGCTTATGATGGGGCACAAAACCAGCTCATCTGTTAGGAACACACAGATAAAAGACAAAACTGGTGGATCTAATAATCGTGTTCAACAGTTAAGTGTTTGGGGATTGTAATAGTTGGAAAATTACAGAAATCTCTCTAGGTTTCCCTGAAACGAAAGCTGCTTTGGAGAAGGAAAATATTTCCTAGTGTATTCTGCCAAAAGGAAAATATTGTAATTATGATGAACAGATGAACTTTTAGAGGGAACTAGTAACTTATGTTAATTTTCATTTTTCATTGGTGGTAATGATTTTTTCTGTACTTAGTAGCTCAATAGAAACTAGTTGCAAAAATGTCAAAAAACATTCTTATGCCTTATTGAGAAAAATAAAGATAATTTATATAATTGAGGTTCATTTGGCAAAAAATACTGAGATAATTGTACCAGATTTTTATGAGCTCCAGTTGCCACATTAGAGCTGAAATTCCTCCTTTTCTTCAAGACTGCTCTCCCACATGTAGGCTCATGGCCTCTCATGTGTGGCTTCAACCTTCTGTACTCATCTGTTTCTGAAGCTGCATGTTTTGTTGCAAATTCTTTTTGTTCCAAATTCTTTTTGCAGATTCTTTAGCTGCATGTTTTGTTTGCAAGTTGATTTGGTTTAATGGTAGGCGGCTTTGGGGTTGTCATGGCCTCCAAATATCTTCTAGTCATCTTTTAGAAAAGTAGCTTTGAAATCTTGTGCTGTGTTTGTTCATTTCTTAAAATGAGGCTGTATTTTTTTTTTTCTTTCATGATTCCAATGTGTGAGCAAGCCTTTAAAGAGTTGATAGGGGTCATGTATGTCCTGAGGCAGTGTCCCTCCAGGAGAGTACACAGGGCCATGAGGAATTTCCACTGGTGGAGGAGCAGGTGACCTGCATGAGCTCACATTGCCATATCCCTCCTCCTTCTCCTTCTCCTTCTCCTTCTCCTTCTCCTTCTCCTTCTCCTTCTCCTTCTCCTTCTCCTTCTCCTTCTCCTTCTCCTTCTCCTTCTCCTTCTCCTCCTCCTCCTCCTCCTCCTCCTCCTCCTCTCCACACCTGTAATGCTGGTCATCCCTAGGGTCTGTTCCCTGCCAGTTCCTGCTCTGATTAGCTGAGAAAAGAACTGCTGAGCCCATCAGATGAACAGACACCTTCTGCCACTTCTCCTGCCTGCCACGAACTTGTTGTTTCCCCTTGTGTGCAACGTCCTTCTTGAAAGATTTGGTGCAGTTTATCCCCATGTGGTTTTGTGGCAAAGTGTCTCATGTTCCTGTATGCTAAACATTCTCCAGATGAGAGGAAGAGTTTTTAAATGTGATGCAAGAGTGAAGCATCTCTGAAGTTTGGGAGGCATCAAGGCTCTGTCTGCCCCCAACCTCTGGCAGCATCTCATTACAAGACAAGCAGGCTTCTAAATATAGCAGTGGCTAATTGCTTCCTGGATTTAAAAAAAAATAATCTTTAACATTGGGAAATTCTCTCATGTTGCTTTACAGCTCTGTCCAGCTGGCAGCACCCTCACTTGAACCACAATGACAGCAGGTAATTGTAACAGAGCAGTCCCTGTCAAAACAAGGAAGATCTACAATGCCACTGGATAATGAAATGGAACAACTCATGCAGGCAATAAAGGAAAAGCACTGCTGGAAAGATGGAGAGTCATATTCAGGCCTTTAAAGACTATAAAAACAGTACAGGAAAGGAGTGGGCTGTTGAGTGTAGCACTGCACAGCAGAGAACTGTGCTCACAAGCAGCATCTGTGGACTTGCTTTGCACCAGGAATTCCTGCTGAGCAACTGTGATGTTAATTCCCAGTATTATTAGCACTTCCTTCATGGAATCCCTTGGTGGAAACTCCCCTATTCTACTACACTGGCAGTTTCTGACATCAGTCCATGCCAAACAATTTAAGAAATGGTGTAGAAAACAACAATGAAATATTTCATGTGTAGTCTTCCTAAATCCTCAGAGTTAAAAAAAAGGGAGCTTTTGCTGTTTGCTTTGCATTAGTGTTTTTCAATGCTTTGTGATATGTCTCTTTGAAGTTATACAAACTTCTACCCTTTTCTGGACTTATTTTAATTTTTTATGCCTAGCAATGTGAACTCTATCAACAACTGTGCCTTGTGTGCAAGTCTGAGTGTGTTTGTTTTCTATTTTACTGACACTGTGTTAGTGCTGGCTTAGGTGAAAAAGTAATTAAGGAACATCCATCTACCTGCTGTACATGAATCATTATTTTATGTGTAATGCTATTATACTTTTTGATAGTAACTAAAGTGCTGGAAGGATGCTCAAGTGAGTTTCCAATCACCTCTCAGCTGCTGCTGCTGCTGCTCTGAGCGCAGCTGGGACTACCAAGCCCACCCCAGACAGAGCCAGACCTGCACTGCTGCTCTGCCAGGGGCAATTCCAGCTCCCTCAGCCAGGGCTGCAGTGGGGCCACAACTTCATCTTCCCCCTGCAGTGGCTTTGTCACCTAATTCAGTGACAAATTCACCTAATTCGTTTATTTGTCACCTCATTCCGTGCTTGTTTATTAGCAGCTGCCTCTCTTTCTGGGAGCATGTTTGCCATATGTTTACATACGCTTGTTTTATCAAAGAACATGCAAAGACCAAGTTCTTGGGTGTTCTAGAAACACCACACATAAATTACAGTATGTGTATTCATGGGTAGGAAGGGCTTTCCTTTCACTTCATTACTCTCAGTATCTTTTTCCTCTGGTGAACCACAGTGTGTTTTTTTCTAGAGGATTGACCTTCCAGTGGCAATATCCTTAGGATCACAGCAGGAGCAGATGACTGTGACATTGTGAGAGGGAAGAGATGAAGGCTGCCCAGTTCCTTGCCCTCTGAGCTGTCTTGGCCCTGCTCCCCCTGGAGTTTCTATTTTTATTTTTGCTCCTGGGACTGAGAAGAAAACCCAAGGGTTGTGTGTCCCTCTCTGCAGTTGCACAACACCACTTCCAATGAGGTCCTCTGGGTGTACTGGATTTTTATTTAAGATCAAGTGTCAGAGGCATTGTATATTATATTATTCACTATATAATGACTGCAATTTTTTACTATTAATTGCTTTTTCAACTTCATGGTATTCAGGAGTCAGAAAGCACCAAAAGAAACAAAAAAACCAGAAAACCTCCTTATTTTTCTGAGGGCAACAATCTAACTTTTATTTAAAATTTTGTGATATATATATATATATGTGTGTGGGTATATATGTGTGTGTAGATATATGAATATATGTATTCTCCTGTGTTCAGCCTACATTTATTATTCAGACAGTGTCACCACTAAAATCTTTACAATTTTGCCTTTGAGAGAACATAAGATTACCATACTGTTCCTCAGGTGTTTTCTTTCCCTTAACTGAGGGAATTCTTTCCTTATGTTAATTACCTGGAAAAGCATTTATATAGATTTTAAATGTTGACAACTATAATGTTTACAATGTCTGCCTATGATTAATTGCACTTTGGCAATGTGTATAGAATGGATACCAGCTATAGTCAATAATATTTCACTCTTTGAGGCATGTTTCTCAAAAATAATTGTTTTTTGTATTTGTGTATTGGTCTAATGAAATGAACAATCTCAAAGCATAGGGCAAGGTCAAACAAAGCATCTTCAGCTGTGTCTGGGAGACACCATTGGAGATAATAATTTATATTGCTTCTGTCTCCTGGGATGAGAGAGGACCTGTCTGTCCCTTACTCTCTTCATTCCATAGCCCTGCTCCCTTTCTCCACTGTCTCTTTCCCTGCTGCCCTGAGTTATGTGGCTCTGTTGGGTGCAGTATGAAAGTTGATATTTGCATTTATTTAGATATATACAAATTATAAATTGTACAAAGGGTGTTTTACTTGCCATCACTTGGAAATTTTAATTCTTCTTCTGGAAGCTGTTCTCAGATGACACAAGAATATGGTTTAAAGGTATAATTTTTCTTCTTCTTTCTCTAGCACTGCCTGTAATCCAATAAAGCTAGGAGTTTGTTTTATTTAGTGTCAAAAAGCGCTTTATTTTAAAATGAGTCCAACTTCGACTTTGAGGAGTCTCCAATGGCAACTCCCTGGAGCGGAAGCACATTTTGAAGAATGTTTGCAGAGTGTTGGGCCGGTAGCTGTGTGCCCTCAGCACTCAGAGATTAAATGCCTGCATGGCCTTTTGGTTGCTGTAGCATTATTGATGTGGAATGTGGTGCAAAAAACCTGTCAGAAATGTGCAGTGCAAAGGTTGCTGGAAAAACACTGCTTTCTTCTTGTGCAGCTTGTGTATTTGCTTAGAGGGGCTTCTGCAAGTATCTTTTAATGAGAAGAAAACACAACAATTAGATGAACCAGTAGTCTGTCAAGCTGGCAGTGTGGACAGTCAAAAATTAATATAATTTAGATACAGGCTATAAATGCCTGGCAACAGTGAGTTGAGATTGACAGCACGCATTAATTTGCCTGCAGTCTTTTCTGTGCGAGTTCCTTCTACATCACATCTGAGATTGACACCATGTAACCTTTCTCCTGGTTGCAACAGTCAGTATCCTCCTGTTAAAATCAAGAATTCCAAATAAAATAAAATAAAATAAAATAAAATAAAATAAAATAAAATTGAATGAACGCTTCGGATGCACAGGAGTTTCTACCTGTCAAAAAGACTTCATGGAAAGCATTTCAAAGGCAGCAAAAAAATGTCACAAATCAGTCGATTATCCTCACTGTTGAAGCAGTGGGAAGGAAGGGGGAAGGAAAAGGGGACAGACACCAGGAGCAGACTGCAGTGGCACTGCCATGTGCAGCTTTGTTCTGCTTCATGCCCCCCAAGTGAAGAACTCAAGTTTAGCCCCTTGCTGGGTCTGCAGCCTGGTGTGATTTCCTTGGGAGTGCACAAGGATCAGGCTCTGTGAGGGCTCTCCCTTCAGGATGCAAGTGACAAACCATGAAGTGTTCTCCCTGCCTTCCACAAGGCACCAGGAGCTGACATTCTGGAATGAGTCTGCGTCCAGGAATGCACTTTTCCAGTCAAACTGCTGAATGAATATGCTCTGGCTGATGCACCCTCCAGGTGCACACACAAAACACAAGTGACTATTTCAGACAGGGAAAGAAAAAAAAAAGAAGAAAAAGGAGAAACAATTAAAATGAAAAGTTGAAAAGAAAGCTTGCAGAAAGATGGAACTAAATATGTGTCAGGGAACTTCAGACTGGACATTAGGAGAGGGTGGTTGGTCACAGGAACAGGCTCCCCAGGAAAATAATCGTGGCACCAAGTCTGCCAGAGCATCAGAGTACAAGGAGCATCTGGATGACACCCTCAGTCATATGGTTTAGTTGTAGGCAGTTCTGAAAGGAGCAGGGAGAATGGCTTGGGGATTCTTATGGGTCACTTCCAACTTGAGATATTCTGTGCTTGTGTGAAATGTGAGCTCTGGTGCAGAATCAGTGATCCAGCACAGTCTGGTCCATTTTCTGGAAACAGAATTACAAGGTCCTCTCTGGTTTCATCCATAATCCATTTCATATGGATTAATACATTGACAGAGGTGAGGAGAAGTCACAACCTTATTTTCCTGCATGTGTTAATATTTATATTGTCATCCATTTGTACCTTACTCTTTCCAATGCTGGAACAGCCACTTAGGCCCCCTGCCATTTGTTTTGTTCTTTAATTATTGTTTATAACCATATATCTTCACATGAACTTGCAAACATATTGTTTGCCTTTGCCTTTTTTGAAATAAAACATTTTTAGGAATATTTACAGGGACAAAAAGTTCTGTGAATATCAAAGCAAATTCCTGATTTTCAATCCAGACTTAACACTTGGAAGTACACTTCAGCATTGTTCACCCAAGTCAAGCTAATATTTTTAATAGAATATCTTTGCTAAAGATATGGAAAAGATACATTTGTGAATCACTGGATTGCTGGGCAAGATATGGAGGTGAAAGGAAATAAAGTACTGTTTGATGGAGGGAAATTAAAAAAACCCAAACAATAGAAGTGGATTGGTTCTACTCATGTCACAAACAATGCTGGATTGATAGAGCTGGCTGCTGTTTTAAAAAAGGCAGAGGGCAAAAAACCCCCTGTTTTCAGTTGTACCAACAACCCCAATCAGCCTGGGCCTGTTTGGATCAAGTCACAGGAGGGAAATGCCCTTTCATCCCAAAGGTTTCCAAAGTTCCAAAGAGAAACTCTGAGCAGTGAACAGGGACTGTACAGGGGAATTATGTGGTGGATGCTAAATTCTTTTCCTTTTGCTCTGAATTGCACTGATGCTTTGCAAGTTGTCTCCATTAGTCACTTGGTGTCAAGGGATGTCCACTGCTGACATCCACTGCCAGGAACCTGAGCAGATAATACAAACAAGAAATTGTGCCTTCTTACAGTCTTTTGTCTGAAGACAAAAAAGGGAGGCTGGAGAGCTGTGTGTTTGGTGAGATGTGAAAACACGAGATTGCTGAAGCCAGAAGCTGTGTCAGCAATGAAGTTAATTCATTTAATCTCAAGTGTTCTGTTTTCTCAGTTTCTGTGTCTGCTGTGACCTATCATTATACCCAATGAAGATGCTTGGTTGCACTTTCTGCTCCTCTGTCTGTCTTCTGCTCCACTGCTGCCTCAGACCATTTCCAGAGACAAGAGGAGGGGCTTTTCACCAGGCTGAGGGGCTTTTCACCCCTGATTTCACCAGGGCTGCTGGGCTGAACTCGTGTTTCACAGGGCAGAGACAAGCAGTACTTGGGCGCTGGGTGTGACTCAGATGTCCCAGGGGTGAGATTTGAGAATCTCTATTAATGCCAGATAAACTGGATGCTGAGCACCCCAGAACCAGGTGATATTTTGTCCTGTCTATAAGCAGGACTTGCCTTGAAGACAAGGAAACTGAAGGACTCTCCCCACATGCTTGTAAAGCAAGATCATATCTTGATCAGTTCTATTACATACCAAGTTTATAAGGCACCTTGGGAATTTACTATACAGCGAAAAGAAGTGAGAATTACAAGATAAAAATTAAAATGATCAGGATTTATACACACTCAACTATAAGAAATGCTTTCCTGAGGAGTGCAGTTAAACAATTAACAGCCCTCCTACACCCTGTTAAAAAGTGTATGTGCATTTTGGGATTTGAAGCAGGGCTTGTTGCAGCAGAAGACATTTAGCTCAGAATTGGCAGTACTGACAATTAGAACCTCAAAATACTGTCAATTCCTGCTGACAGAAAGCAAACCCTGATCCCTGTGCTGTGGGTGTAAGGGATTTGCTACCTGGTAGCTCCACCTGCCTTTTTCTGATCTGGGCACTGTTCTTGGTCTGACTCAGATGAGGACATCACAGCACACACCTTTCCACACTAAAAGTGAATATTTTTAGTGCTCTGATGTTACTTTTATCTGTATTCCAGTTTTTGCCCAGGCTAGCCACAGCTTTGTGCACTGTGTACCTAGTGACCAACAGCTCTTGCCTGAGAAAGGAACCAGCCAGGGGGAAAGAACCCTGGAGAACTGTCACAGTGTCCTTGTGTCACTGACCAGTCATGCTGGAGGTACACACTTAATTTTCTGAGGCTTTGGTTGGTGTGTCACTGCCACAGTCTTTTGGATTCAAAAATTACCCTCCTTTCCCTCCTTCTAGTGAGGTTCTACATCTGACTTGTGTTGGGGTTTTTGTGTTTCTTGTCATGGAATGTCCTGTGTTGAAAATTCTTTTCACATCACCTAATTAATGCCATTTTTCAACCCCTTCCCTGATCTCTCTTGTGATTATTCCTTCAAGTCACAAAGGGCCATCCTCAATCCTGAAGTGCCAAACCTGCAGGGCCCACACTGCACTGGGGCAGTGAACGTTGTTCCAGACTCCTGACAGGGTTTTGATACCTTCCCTTAAAGACTTATTTCAAAGCCTTCTTTGACTTTGAAAATGCTCTTAAGGAGCACAAATTATTGAATAAAATTTTAAATAAGGAAAACCTGATTATGTTCTATAAATATTAATCTCAGAGTGTAATTGCTTTACTACTGTATTATATTGCAATAAGCTTGCTGGTGTTGCAGCATTTTAAATAAGTGTTAGATGATTTAGTTTGTTCTTATGCTCTGCATGGAAACAATCTTCAGTCTGAAACAAGATTACAATTTGCTGATTAGAGTTGTATCACCTCATCAAGTGATAGTGAGGAGATTTTTTCACTTTTTTTTTTATTTACTCTTACTAAATATTTCATTTTTTAGCAACTTACGCCTTTTCTACTCCTGCTGTTTCATTGGCATTAATAAAATATAAATGTTCCTAATCCCATTCACCTGGAAGGTATCACATATCCAAGGCACATGATCAAGGTTTGGTTTGGAAATGGGAGCTCTGGGAAACTCTTGGGTGGCAGCAGACCCTCAGGATGTAATCTCAGTATGAATTTGGATGTGGTAATGTTTCATGTTAGTTTTACTGATTGCTTCTGGGACTAGTGGGAAGGCTTTGGAAAGGGGAGCTGAGAGAAGTGGATTATATTTAGAACTATTTCTGCATCAGAATTGTCTGGAAGAGCATTTTGGAATTTGTATTTGGTAAAAATACCAAGGTATTATTCAATTGACAGAGGGCATTTGGCTCTTCTCTGGAGCTGTCTGTGAGATGTGAAGAACAATTGAACACAATGAATAAGGCCACAGCAGTTTTTCCTGGACTTAAACAATTTATTTCAAGCTGGTATTTGCTTCCCTCAGCCCAGATAGAGCAGTGGTGAAATCCATGCCATGCCCAGAGGTGCATTCCCCACCACATCTCATTCAGTTTAACATCTTATTAGTTGCAGTCAAATATTTTCATCTCTCATGCCTGTGCTCTTAATGATCTATTCTTCACAGACAGCTGGAGTGGGAAATGAACCTGCACATACAATGAAAGTGAGTTTTTACTTTTAAGTAGGCACACTTATAAACATTCATGCACCATTCTTTGCCCTGTGGCCCATGCTACTTTTCAGTCTTTTCAGCCAAGCTGAAAACAGATTATTTAGAAAAGATAAGGGGAACTGGCCCTGTAGAAGTGACTCAGAATGAGTTGACTTCTGGCATAGTGAAACACCTGAGGTTTTTAATCTATATTTTTGGTGGAGCAGTCTTATTTTTCCTTTCCCATTTCTCTTGATATTTGCCATGCTACAAATGTCTTTTTTTATCATCAAATTGAAATTGCTTTCATTACTGTAGAGCACCTCCCTCATACACTGTCATGTAGCTTTTACACATCTTTAACAAGTGATGACTGCATGTCCACTTCCATGTGGACAACCTCACTGGAGAAACTTCCCTTCATGGTGGAGCTTGACTCAAATGTGAGGCCAAGCACAATCTAAACCAGTGGCAGGTAAATACCATAAAGTCATGTGCACAAGACTAAAAGTTACCACCCCTGTGGTCAGATTTCTTAGTTTCACATTTCTTGGGATAAAGTGTCCTTGCAGGCCTTTGCAGAATGAGCACCTGGCCTTGCTTGGCCTGGAGCCTTGTTGGTGAGAGTGACCCAGTAATTATATTCAGTGGTTCAGTGATTCATCAGTGGCCCACACTGATGGATAGGGATCAGCACAGGCATTTGTGCAAAGAATCATAGAACCAGGGAATCACTAAGGTAGGAAAAAAACTCCAAAGTCATCAAGCCCAGCCACTAACCAGTCAAGTTCTCCACTAAATTGTCTCCAAGTACCCCACCTTCTTTTTGAACACTTCCAGGGACTGATTCCACCTCTTCCCTGGGCAGCCTTTTCCATTGCTTGACCACCCTTTCTGGGAAGAAATTTTCCCCAATATTCAATCTTAATCTGGCACAACTTGAGGCCATTTCTTCTCCTTCTTTTCTGGTTACCTGGGAGAAGACTCCAACCCCCAACCTGTCTACACCCTCCCAGTCAGGGAGTTATGGAAACAATAATGTCACCCCTGAGCCTCCTTTTCTCCTGAACAAAAACACCTTATTTTTTGTTCATGGACTAGCTTAAATATACCCTTATTAATCTTGAATGCACTAGGTTCTGATTTGGGGTATAGCCTGCATTGCAAACGTGGGTGTGAGTGGAGAGCAGAACAGCAATCCACAGCCTAATTGTAAATTAACAAGATGCAGTGGTCTGGCTGTAGCAGTGCCAAGATCAGTGCAATTTCTCTGATGATTCTTGCCTTTTAATTTGAATAGACAGTGGTTAATCAGGCAAATTATTTCAACTGTGGAAACATTAAAGAAAGAGAACTGAAAATACCATAGCTGCTGCTTTCCAGCAGATTGCTGTTAGATCCAGGTGACTTCAGCTCTGTGGTGGCAATCTGAAAGTGCCACAGGAACACAGATTGCTTCATCAGGGTCAGTTATGCTTTAAAAAAATCTTGATAGTCATTGTAACGAGTGGGTGCAATTGTGGTATCACACATGTTCATATTACAAAACAGAGTAAATAAGAGTGTTTGAAAGCAGTTCTTTTGGCCTTTTGCTCAGGTATATCCAATTGTCAACTAGTGGATGAATATCCATTTTTTCTTAAGAGCAGGTTGTCATTTTCTCTTGCAGTGAAGGGTTTTCCCAAATTCAAGCACGTTTCCTTCCTGCAGTTAAAAGCTGACTGAACAGAACTGTACTTTTCAACTCATAAATCCTCTAAAAAGGAAATCTCATTAGTGTAATGAATACATTGAATGGTTGTTTGTTATAGACAATTAACCTCCATTAATTGCAGTGGTGTGCTCACAGAAGAGAGATTGTTTATTTGACAGGATGATTTTATTTTGTGGGGATAAGGAGACATTTCAGATAACTTGCCAAAATAACTTCATCTCTGGGTGATGGCACCAAGTTACTGAGGGCAGTGCAGATCTGTCTGCAGAGTTGACACTGCATGGCCACAGAATGAAACAGCAGGTGAAATTCAGTGCTGATGGGTGGAGGAAAGCAGGCCAAAAAGATAATTTTTCGAAGATTTACATGCACAACAACAGGGTCTGACCTTACTCTCTCTGCTTGGGAGGAGTCCAGTTCACCCACTGGGGAGGTATTTTGGAGGGTTTGGGATATTAACACGTAGAAAAGGGGGAAGCAGGGCAGGCACTGAGGGGAGTGCCAGGGAGATGTCCAATCCTACCATCCCCTGATATCCTTGAATAAAAAGTGTTGCTGCTCTGTCTCTCTCTGTTTAATTTAGTGGCCTTCAGGGACAATTGCTCAGTCACAGAAAGATGAGCTTTAGAGTCTGGAGCCCTGATATCACAGTCTTTCCTACTTTTGTAAGCAGTAGAGTAGGACATATATGCAGCAGAATGGAAAATGCAATAATTACTATATTTTATATTGATCTTGCATTTTCTTCTGCTGCTGGATCATTTTGCTTTCAGCTTTGATTTTATTAGTAGGTCTAGATAGTTTCTTTTTCTGCTGTTAGTTTTTCCTTCTTTCTGAGGCAGAATTGATGCTGCTATTAAGGATCTCTGTTGTTTCCTGCCATCACAAATGTAAGGGAGGCATTGTTATCTTTATAAAAGTTGCATTAGCATTTACTGTTGTGGTTAATTCTTAGGCATTCTGTATCACTGTTGCTGCCTATTGTGAAGCTGAGAAAATGTTAATGGAAAATGGTCCAATTCTAAAGTGCTGCAATCAATATGCAATCCTTCTTACATGTTAACCTTTACCATATGGATTTAATATCACGTCTGATTTACACCTAATAAACCAAGAGCCTGCCTCTAGAGTTATTCTCTCTCTCTGGTTTGGGATTTTTTTTTTTTTTTTTAAATGGCTGGAGCATTTTCTGCTTTGGATATTACCGCATGCTACACTTTGCTTGAGGAAAAATCCTATGGCCTTACCCAGCTCCCCTTACCCAAATTCAGCAAAAAACTTCCTGATCTCATTTATCTGATAGCCTTGGATGGAGCTGGATCTTTTCTTCCACAGTTCTGATGCCTTAAACCTGGCAAAGAACAGAGCATGTAAGGAGTATATCCCATGGCAACTTCCTTGGTGCAGCTAAATAATGGAATATGTTTGCAACCAGTGCATCCTATTTCAGACCCTGGGTCTTTTTAAGCAGATATTTTGTGGTATTTCTCTTCAGTGCTTTAATTTGTCTCTTTAAGTTAGACTACTTCAAATCTTGACTGCATTAAAAAGATATGTATTGACTTCCTTCTGTTTTATTAATAAACATTTAACACCAAGTCATTAATTCACCTTTTCACTTGCTTTCAGAATGGTATTTATTTGTGATTTTCTCCTCAGCAGGCCTTGCACCCTCTACAGAGGCAAACAACAAGAACTAGCTTAATTCCTCACATACTCATCTACTCTCTTTTCTTCAGCTTCCTCTGAGCTCAGTATCACACCTGACCACTCATACTGTTAGGAGTCAAAAAAACACAGCAAAGGCTTGGAAACTACCAATTATTTTAGTTGTGCTACTGAATAATAGACTGGAGAGCAATGTCTGGAGTGCATCAAAGGCCCAGTGAAGGTCTGCAGAGACGCCTGTGTTATTTCAGGGATAAATATGTGCAGCCTAAGTAATATATGACTACTGCATTTAAAGATCTGTGCCACAAAGAGAACACAGAGTGCTTCCAGTGACAGGAGCTTGAGAGCACCCTTGACAGAGGAATAAAGTACTATAACTACAAAGCACATGGATATTTTCATGATGGAAGTTGATAATCAGTCAGAGAAACATTAAAAAAATGGGTGAGAGTCAGGAAAAATGTCCATGGAGAGAAGCTGTAGGATTGGGGTGCTGGACAGTGAGGTGCATTTGCTGTTCAGTGCGGGATCCCACATTCCATGGATTCTGCCCTCAGCAGGGAATACTGGGGGAGGGTCTTGTGCTGAGCTGGGCAGCAGGACAAGGAGAAGGGTGCTTTGTCCCTCCATGAGAGGGGCTAGAAACAGGCTTGGGGCTGCCCACTGGGTGAGCTGCTGCCCCAGGGGTGCCAGCAATCCCAGCCATGCCCTGGGGAGAGGGGGCTGTGGGGCAGGAATCTTTGGGAAGATGGATGTGGCTCTGCTGGGTGGTCCAGGATGCACAGCACCCACACCTGCTGAGCCTGCAGCTGCCTGCTGATGGTGTCTGTAAGGAGTTTTTAATTCCTCTCTGAAAAGGCAGTACCTAGAGAGGCTGCAGGTTTAGATCAGTCCCTACTTGACAACCAGGAGTGGCTCATCCAAGACAAGTGATTCTCCAAGACCAGTAAATCCTCTTACAGACTTATCTCAAGTGTGTGTGATATTGCTGTGACCTTGGGCTGTCTGATGCCAAGGATGGACTCAGTGTGACAGCAAAAACAGGTTTGAGGTGGTCCCTTGTGTCTCTTGTTCCCCCAAAACTCCTCAGACAGGCAGTGAGCACCAGGTTGCACCCTGAGACCAGAGGGGCTGGTGAGACATGAGGCACAGTCATATTATTCCAGGCACAGTCACACTATTTAAGCAGGTGTTAGTGGAGCCTGAGATCCTGATTATAGCATTCCAATGATGAATTAATTCTTCATGGCCAGAGGTGAACATGAAAAGAGCCTCCAGGAGACCAAACAAGCCCTGTGCAGCCTCTGTGATGAGAGGCAGGAGCTGTTTCAGAGCGATAAACAGCTGCACGCTGTGCTGGCCTTAATGCAGCTGCCCAGAGAGCCTCTCCCAGGGTAACCTATGGATTTCACAGCCCAACACTCCATTACTTAGTCACACATTTATAGTTCCCCCCCTTCCTTTCCCCCCAGGCATCTGGCTGCTGTATGTGAAGCTCATGGTGGCATTTATAAAATGTCTCCTGAGAAGCCATCCCCATCCCTGTGGCACTGTGGGGGAGCAGCAGCCAGTACCTGGCATGGTGTATGTTGGATGGGCATCTGCTGGCTCAGGAACACCTGCTGAGCACCCAGGCCTACCCCAAACTCTGGTTCCAGTTGTACCAGAGCTGGGACCAACTTCTGCACCATGGTTGGATGTCCCATGGGCAGGGACCATTTTCCCTGGCAGCAGTGACAGAGGTCTCTCTTACACCACATAGCTGGCTCTGCTCCTCCTTAGTGCTCAGGTCAGAATAGAAATAGATCAGTTAATATATTTTGTGTCTGATGCTCCATTTTCTCCCCTGTGCAGTTTTTTGTTCCTCATTGGAGCAATGATCCCACATGTGGCCAATTTGCTCCTCTTGGGGCCTGTGCCTGGGGCTGCCTCTGGGCTGGGGTGGGATGGCAGCCCCAGGCACAGGCCCTGTGTGCTGTGCAGGGCTGTCTCTGGCATGATTCTCTGCATGCATCCCAAGGTTTTAATCCTTGCTGTGAGGTACATCTTGAGCTGGATGTTTCACTGACTGCAGGAGCTGAGATCCTCTCTGGAGCCCTGAGGGAGGAAAGGCAGCTCCTGGAGCGTGGCCCATGCTGGAGTCTCTGTGGCTACCGGCGTTTCCAGACGTGTCCAGAGGAGCCAAAGCTCTGCTGTGCTGTGAGAGGTTCAATGAGAGAAGCAATCTTTGGTGGATAAATGTGTTCCACATGCAGAAGGGGGCCAGCTGGCACCTCTAACAGCAGCCAGAAGGGATCAGGCAGCGAGGAGAGAGCCCAGCCATGCTCGTGTGCCCCACAGCAGGTCACGCACATTATGCTCTCTGCCAGGAGAGATTTCTCTGCACGTTTCAAAGGTAGCCTGGAGAAAAAGCTGTTTTTCAGCAGGGAAGATGTGAAGCTAAAAATGCAAAGAATAAAAACTGCACAGTCACTGGCAGAGGTCAGCATTCACTACCTGTTATCACGTTGTGCTTTCTAATGTGCCTCTGTTATTTCTTGCAGCGTGTGCCATGCTGGAGCGCAGAGATCTTGGTTGTGGCAGCTCCTTTCCTTGCAGTGCTGATGGAGGGTTCAAGGGCCTGACATGCAGCGGATCCCTGGGCCCTCAGTGTGTGTGTGGAGCCTTTAAGTGCAGCTGCCTCACAGGATTTTATTTTACCTTGCAAGTGCTTCAGCTGGGACGTGTTATCCTGCAAAGCTCTTTGTTGTTTTAGCACTTCTGCCTTATCTGCACTTGTGTTCTCGTTGAATATATTTGGGTGTCTAGGTGTGAGTGCTGGCACCTTTGTGTTTTTCCAAAGCTGAAGGATACCACTTGGACCTGTAGATATATCCCATTTTCTCCCATATGTTTGTAATGGTTCATTTTAAAAGACATCACACTTAAAGATTATTGCAGAACTGTTCTGATGCTGTGTACAAAATTGGTGTAGAATATTCTTCTATGGCTCTGTGAATACTTCATATTACTTCTAAAAAATCATGTTCTATTTAAGTGAATTTGATTTTTTTGTTGCCCATTACTTTCCCAAGTATTTTTATATAATTGTTTTGCTTACAGAATAATTAAAAGAATATTAAAAAAATAATCTTTTTTCTAGTCCAGGCACGTTTAAAAGTTTTAGTAGGAAATTCAATGGCAGGAGCGGAGTAAAATCTAGAATCTTTGTTTAGCAGCTTTAATGCTACTCTGAAAAGAACTACAGAGATAAAGAGCTCTCTGCACCTGTCAAAACCTCTGTCATAGTCATCACCTTATTTATTTTACAGCATTATTCAAGTCCTTTGAATTCAAGTCTTCTGCACAGGAGAGCTGTATCTCATCTGCCATGAGCTGAGTAGGTGAGATACATTCATTTTCTTCTAAGGAGGTGTTTCAGAAGGAGAAATAATCAGTGGAGGAAGAGAATAATTTCCTAAGTTTTGATGCTTTTGTTACACAACTGTCATCTTTCAAATTCAAGAGTTCCATCTAGAGGAATCCCATTTCATGAGATTGGTTTTACTGGCCTCTTGAAATGTGTCATGTTCTGTGGCTGAAAATAGATTAATTTAGTCCCTTTTCTCAGTCTTCTGGGTTGAATACCTGTGAAATTTTTGTTTCTTCCTAGCAGTTTTTGAAACACTTTAACATCAGTATTTTCTACTTACATTTAAAATATCATTTCCATGTTTCTGTTTACTGAGGTGCTGAAGAGGTAGAGAAATTTTGTTCATGTCTGGCTGTCACTTATGAATTTGTAGCCCAGGAAGTCACAAGCCTCAGATTTTCCCATCAAGAGATATAAAATATATACTTGAGCAAAAGAAATTTAGAGTAAGCAAGCAGATTCTGGCAACACTGAAAATATGTAATAATATAGAAACTGCTGAATGCAGACAGACCCACTGAGAACTAATACTTCTGCAAATAGATATAAATCTTTGTTCAGTTTGTTTTAGGAGTGACTGTTTCCAAGTCTTTTTTTCTTAACCTGTAGAGAAATCTGAAAAAAAAATCCATCTGAAATGCCAACAGAAGTAATTTGCTATTATCCTTTTGCATTAGGAGCTAAATTCCTGTTGTTTTTTTTTTATCTAATGAACCTTTTGAGACCCTCCTGTGGCTCAGACACTCCAGTTTATCTTTTTTAATATTGTTTGTCAAACAGAGATTAAATACCTCAGTAATGTTTAATAATGAAGTCTCATATCTAATACTGGAATGATCTTTGTATTCAGATGTGTGGAATTTGTCTAAGACAGGAGGCAGTCAGAAAGAAATTTTTTGGTTTTTGAAATCACATTAGCAGGAGTGTGGCATGGTGCAATGGATAGGAATGAGCTCAAGAAATCCCCCTGTTTGTGCTGTGCAACTTCAACTTTGCTGTTGCAGCTTAACTTGATTAAAGCAAAGCAAAATAAATCAAAATAAAATCACTGGGAACTTCCCCCTGGCTCTCCTTTCCTGAGCAAAAGGAACCAGATCCTGCAGACCCTACCTGTGCTGAGAGTGCAGCAGCATCCCCGGGCTGCAGCATCTCTGCTGGGGTGGCTGAGTTAGCAGAGCTTTGCTCTGATCACTCTTTGAAGAAAACCCTTTGAAGAAAACCCTTGAAAAGCAGTGACAGAGCTTACCCTGACCATGCCTGGATGGCTCAGTGGAAGGAGACCAAGAGGGCTCTGCAGCTGAGCTCGGTGGAAGGGCCTGAATGTATAAAATGCTAAGATGAGTTCCTTCTCAGCAGCAATTCCAAGTGCTGGAAATGCCTGGCTGGAACAGCCCAAAACTGATCTTGTGAGGCAATGCCAGGAGTTAACTGGGCTGGATGATCAGGAGTGATCAGTGATTGCACTGGATCAGTGGGTACCTTGTTCTAAAAGTACAGATTTCCCTTTTCTGACATGGTTCACATAAAGAAACATAAACACCTTTGAACAGATAAGCAACACAAACTCAGCTGAGCACAGCAGGTAAAATGCATTTCTTCACTTAGTTATGTTTTTTTTTCTTTCAACTCAAAGTAGCATGAATTAACTTTTACCTAATTACATGATTTTACCCAATTAATTAGAAACCAGACCTTGTTTCTGATTTTCAACCTAAGGCTTATTTCAATTTTGATTATATACTGACAAAATAAAATAGAGCATCTTTACAGTTGTCTTTAGCTTTTTTCTGCCAACATTTTCTGAAAGTTTTAGGTGTTATTATGAAGACAAATTAAAGTAAATTCCATAACCTCAGGCTTAAATTTGTTTGTACCTTTAATGAAGTCACATTGTGGTATGCAATCACGAGTTGTTTTATCTAATCTGACACCTGCCACATTTTTCTGTCAGTGTTGACTTCAGAGTTTATTGCACTTTTCTATAACTTTCTCCCTCTTCATTTCATAACTAGTTTTGCAATTGGGTAAGTTTAGGAATTCAGCAGATGCAAAAATGGAAGTTTTCATGATTTTTTTAATTGCCTGTTACACTGCACTAATGGGATGATAACCACATGGATGTTTCTGAACAATTGCAGTCTATGGTGAGACGTTTGCTTAGAAAGCATTTCAGGTTCTGATTAAAAGTATGGATGATTTTAAAAGGTTGCCTAAGGACTGCTGAAGCCTTCTGCTCCTCAGTGTCCAGAACTGGGGTGGTGAAATTATTGTTCACTGCCTGCAGAAGGACAAATTAATGGACATGTCCAAAACTATTCAGAAATAAGTTGCTCACTGAAGAATGTCTATTTATTTGTGCATCTATTTAGTTTACTCACTAAGCCTAATTTCATCTCACAAGTAATAGTATTTGCACAGTGCAATTTCAGGAAACACTGTGATCCATAAAAAAAGTTCCCAAACAAGGTATCAGTAAAGAAGACTTAATAGTAACAATTTATTGTTCTTCAAAATAATGAGGCTGTTTAATAAAGATGAAAAAAGCATTAGAAATCCCAGAAGCAGGCAGTGCAAAGTCTGCAATGTTCTTAATTTTACCCCATGTCCATCATCTATCAGCTGAAGTTCCTAATGAGCTGTCACATGAAATGTCACTCCAGAGTGTGCCTTTGATTTTTGCACAATGGCATTTCTACCCAAACCTGCTGTCCATTGAATGTTAAGTTGTGGTCTAAACTGAGAACTCCAACCTGGAGAAGGATTTAAATATACTTTAGCAATTAAATTAGGCACAGTAAAGTGTTCCCTTGGTTGGGACCAAGGAACTGATCTTTGGATTTCCAGGGCCTGGTGACTCATCCTATGGAAGCCCAATTTTTTAAACAGCTGATTGGTGCAAAGTGCAAACTTCGCCTGTCTGAGCTGCAGAGAAACCTCAGGAAGGTGGACTGATGCTTCCATAAATAGAGAGTGGAAAATGGATTTTTTTTTCCAGTGGGAAGTGTGTAATTTAATCAAGGTGGAAACATCGCATAGGAATGTGCTGTTTTCAGGATATTTTTTTTTTTTTGAAAACAAAATCAGCAATTCAAGTATTTTCACTGCTGAGTCTTAGAGTCTCAATGTTTAAAGGGGAAGTTTTACATGAACATTCATACAGGATCAGGCTATAGCTGGCATTTGAAAGAGAATGAATGAATTAGTAGATGCTACCAAATATAATTTGTAAAGGATTCCCTTCCTGAGAAAGTAGCAGAATTTAAATGACTGCTTGAGTGTATTCATTGCCAGCATCTGCCAAGAATATTCATAAAAAGAGATCGGCTAGAAGTGAATTTCAGGACGATCTTTGGAGGCTGAGGCCTTCACTTTCCATTAGAGAGATACAAGGGCAGAGCTAGGGGACTTTTATGGAAATTTGATTAATATAATCCCCCAGACATATATAAAATATAATGTATCTCCAGCAATCAAAGTAGGATAGAATTAGAAACAGGACAGGTGATTTACTTTTACCCTTTTACTAAACTTCTCATGGGGTTATACTGGGTGAGATCACTTTTATACCTATTTGTCCCCCAGGCTCTTGCCAAAAAATATTCCATATCTTCATCGTCAGCATGACCAGTGAGAAATCTTCTGTTCAATTTTGCCTATTTTGAATTATGAATGCACCAAAGTTTTAGTATGGAAAGTCACAAATTGCTAATTCTGTGTTCTGAAAGAGCAGCTTCTCCTAAAACCTGCAACTTCCAAATATTTTCCTCTGATTGGGATCTAACCACAGAGCAGTGCAGAGAGGAATGTGCTGAAGCATTCTAAGGAAATGAACTTTAAGACCAAAATTGTTCTGAAACCTCAAATAAGAGGTAGCTCCTGTGACTGCATTATTATTTACTTATAGGTCAGATGACTATATTTTTGCATTGGCATCGTGTGGCTAAACTTAACTGCAAAAGTAAAACGTTGATGAGTCAGGTAGCTCAAACACGATGCAGCATGCAGGATGCTTCTAGTATTGCCAAACATTTTCTGTAAGATCTATCTAATTAGAAGTTAGTTCCCTATTTAGCAGCAGACAACAGATGTCTCCAGAAGTGAAGTAGGCTTTCTTTCACCATTTTTGTCTGCACAGGCTGGATCAGGATTCTGACCATGTAAATGTATTTTCCGTAGTTATACATAAATATGTTTTATATACTTGGGTGAGTTTCCCTTCTTTTAATCAAACTAATTATGAACTCCTACTTCTTTTCTTACCATTTGTCACTTCAAAATGAAAAATATAATAACAATAGTAGTATCAGTTAGAATAAAAAGCTTCATGCTAATGGTCCATACAGACTTTATAATGTGTACAGAAACCCAACCATTTTCATTTTTTCTGCATTTGGCTTTGTTTCAGCTTCAGAAATTAGCTGTGGGATTACAAATAAACATACACCATGCAGAAAGTTGCTTTCCACCAACTGAACCTCACCCTGAATGACCCTATGTTGTGTCTTTCAGAAGGAAACACATCCAGAGCAGGAGGGTGATGCGGACCAGCTGGGAGCTCTGTGAAACTCCCCAGGGAACATCTCCATCTCCACATCTGAAGGCAGAGAGTGGTACTTGCCTGCTGTGAGTGGAGGGAGTGGGGATCCTCTGATTGCTCTGATATATTCAATAGTGTAGCCAGCTGCAATGGTCTTTTGTTCTACATCCTTGGTTACTCATTGCCAATTTTCAAAGGTGGGCTTTAACAATTCCTTGAAAAATTACCCATTCCAAAGGATCTCAGGACATGTTGATACAAATCTTTAGCTTCTTGCCCTTGTGTTTGTGCAAATATCTCATTGCAGGTCCCTCACTGCAACTGAAATAGTAGAAGGTGATCCTTCTCCTGTTCTCAGTGCAAGATTTAAAAGGTAACATGCAGCTTTATTTCTCTCCCAAAATATGTGGGAATTTTTCCCCCTTCTGATAGTAATTTCTACTTCTTGAGTCACCTTCTCTGAAGTATTTAAAAAATTAATCCCAAGGATATTCAAAGCTCACAGCAGTGAGAAGGTGCAGAATACTGCTAAAGCTTTAAATGCTCTACACCAGGTCCTTGTGGCAATGAATCCCCACAGCACCTCCAGAACTGCAGTTTGCACTAAGCATTTTGTTGTCTGAGCCCCATCGTAATTAGTAAAAATCAACACACAGACATTCAAAGTAACTGCACCTGTGTCATGTTCAGGAGCAGCCAGCTGGTGACTGGGCACCAGGATGAAAGCTTAGGAAGCAGGGATCTGATTTCAGTTCCGTGTGGGAATTGTTATGGCTTTTCTGCTTCCTAATGCCTGAAGTGCTTTCTGATTATGCATGCACATGTCAGAGCAGAACGTGGACAGGCACCAGCCTCTCTAGTATTTCTGTTCTTTGTAAAAAAACCCCAGGGCTGGCAGGTTGGGCAGAGTGGTGGTGGGCTGTAGATCAGCAGAGAATGAGGATTACATGGCTCATATCCTGGCTGTTAAATCAGTAGCACCTGTCTAGTAAGCCTTGACAAGGCTAATTACTGCAGGGCAAGTCCTTTTTCCTCTGTTTTGCTCCCTGTTTTTAATCACCTCGTATTTTTTGTTGTAGTCTCTGGAGGACAGGGAGAACAAATGTTGCTTAACAGTGTGGACAGGAGTTTAGCATGACTAGTTGTTGCAAAGCCTGGAGTGACTTGGTAGAACTTCCCAAGAGACAATCACTACCACTTAAGGCAAGGCAGCACTGCTCTGTATCCTCTATAAATCCTACTCTGCCACACTCCTTAGATATTTTAAATATACCTTAGAGATGCTCAAGCAGTGTATTAGCTCTGTGCTTTCCTTGTATACATCAATATGTAAGTGACTGAGGAAGTTCCTGAGTTACCATGGAGCTGAACTGCACAGATCTTGGGAGACAGTGAAAACCAATAAAGCAGAATGAGAGAAAAACTCCCTGGGAACTGGATTTCCAAAGAGCAAATAACTGAACGCTGCATCAAATATACTTTTACCCCTTTCTTAAAAGACAGTAGACGTGTATGAACTTTGCCAGTCCGATTCCTTTGTCAGGCACATCCGTGATGTAAAGCTTAGGGTTTTTTTTCTAGAGAAAATACAGCCTAGGATTTCCTCTGAGGTGAATTTCTGATGCCTTTGTGTCTCAGTTGGACTCTGCTAGAAACTCTTTACTTGGACACATGCAATTTATTCCTCCTTTAATCCTGGCAAGCACTTCCCCAGCCCTCCCCATCAGGGGCACTGCTCTTTCCAAACAAAGTTTGAGCATCCAGGCTCCTCTTGGGCAGCTGCAAGTGCAGCAGAAAGGGAAGAGTGTTCCCTCCTGAGCAATTCAGGGAATGCAAGAAGCCTTAGGAAAGGGTGGGATTTGTTTTACTAAGTGTGATGCTTTCATGTGAGCTAGAGGTCCAAGTCACTGGAGAGAAACACCTGCATTTAAGCTTCTATTTTCGCCTGAGACCACCAGCACTGCATTGATCACCTTGCCATTGATTATCAGACCTTCAGATCCCACTTCTGCTCTCCCCCAGAAGCCCCTGGAGTGCCTGTCTGGCTGCACTGAGCATTTTATCCTGGATGTTCATGTGGCCATGGACTTGTTCCTTGATTGACAGTATCCCCCCTTGCCACCATCACCTCTTCTCATTAAACCATTTAATTCTGCTCCTTCAATTCTGAATCTGGGGAGGGAAGATAAAACTTGAAGGATGGGAGCAGGGACTCAAAGATCCCTGGAGACAAGAATGTTTCATTCTCTCTTCACAGAAGTAAAATGTAGAAAAGCTGTTATTCTTCTGTTTCTTCTGGGCATTTCATATATGACTGGGTGGATTAATTTTGTTTTCCAACCCATGCAGCTTTGTTATCCAATTTAGCATAAATTCCTACGTGTATTGGGAGAAAGCAGCTATACTTCAATGGATTTTGTCAAAATGCCTCAGAAAACCTACAAGTAAATTCAACAGAAATGTCGAAAATTTTTAACAAGGCTAGAAATGACTTAATAATCATAAGTAAATATTATTGAATGTTTGTCAGTCATGCATTGCAGGAGAATTAACTAGCAAATCAGATTTTAACTACTTTTTTCTTATGAACAATAGAAAAAATCTGAAATATTGAAATATTCCTACCCCAGAAGAGCTGACACCAAGCTTCTGGTTAAATTACTGTCTGCATTGGACCTCTTGATCATATACAAGGAACAACCAAAACTCCACAAGAAAGCTGTTTGAAAACCCTGCAAATCAATTGATTCTACCTTGGTATGGTTTGTTGTCCTGGCAATCCCAGGGAATATTTGAAAATGGAACAGATATATTTAATTTTTTTTTTCTTTTACAAGAACAGGACAAAAAGGAAACTATTTGGAAGAAAATAGCAAGAAAAACATGAATTTTTTCCCAGGGGTCTGCATGAGAAACCTGCTCCCAGGAAGTTGGATGTCTCAGAGCAAGAAAAGGGAAAAAAGCACCCAGGTAAAGGCTAATGGCACTGACTTCTCATGCACTGGCTCATCTTAAAAACCCAAAGAGGCTCTCTAGCTTTCTTGGGAAGCATCTAACCCTCATTACTCTGAAAAGGGATCCTTCTAGGCTCCCTTAACCCAGTGAAGTGGAGGATTGTGTCAGTGCAGTGGGGAATTTCTGCTCCATCTCTGGCAGGACCCTGCCAGGAGGAGGAGGAGGAGGGAGGAAACACGAGGCCATTTCTGAACTTCAGAAAGCTTCTCTGTAATTCATAATGAAAATTGGTGGATCATGAGGGATATCAGTTAATTTAGCTAGAGTTCAGCTGAGTTTGTTTTTCCTAGAGAAGAATTTTTATGTAGCATCCATTAGGGATTTTTAAATTATTTTCAGCGAAGGAGATCGCGGAGGTTCCCGTTCCCTTCTCGAGAGCCAGCAAAACAAACAAACAGCAAAATTCACTTTGCCTCAAACAATTTGCAAACTATAAACAAGTGCAGAAATCAGCAAACAGATTCAGCAAACAGGCTGGGGAAGCATAAAGTAACAGCCAGACAGTTATGGCCAGCATGAGATTATTGTGATCAACAATCTAAATTATTATTGTACATCCCTAACTAGCCTATTCTGGCAGCCCCATAATGTATGTAACACACTGTACCTTCTGCTGCTCCATATCTTCATAATTGGTTGCCAGTAATTTCCGTTTTCATCACAGTATTTGGTGCATTTTTGATTGCTTCTTCTGCTGAATGCAGGCAACAGATAAAATTTACATTCACAGCACTTGCAATTGTCTGGCTTCTGCAGAATTTTTAAATTACAGCAGTTGAAAAATATTCTTGATTTAAGTTTAAAATAAGTAAGATACAATTAAAATAATTTAATTGACCGTCAAAAAAGCTTAACTTCAAAGGAATTAAAACCCTCTCTAAGATATATTGGCACCTCACAGTCCATTTGCTATAATTTGAGCACTTTTATCAACAGAGAATCTTACCAAAGGCTTCGTGGACATGAGAGATGATTAAAAATAGAAGATCAAAGCCCGCAAACAAATCCTGTTAATATACTCTAACAAACAGGGATTGTTTTATAACTAAAGATGAAGCCAACTCAAACAAATATTTGGAAACACTGAAGACAGATCCCATTGTAGCTTTTGGCAGGGTGTGCTTTATATATTATGAAGACATTTTTGTCCTGTTGCCACTGCTCTGACCAGAAGCCACATGTGTGGACTATCACTGCACCTCCCTTCTCTCCCACCAGCATTTTCCTTTCTCAATGCTCTGCTTCAAGACAATCAGGAGCTAAATTCAATAAAGAAGCAGTGAGCTTCTTTGAAAATATTGCATTAAACCCCTCAGCTCAGCATCAATACATGGACTGCCTGCTGGGAAGAGGGACAACCTGATCATCTCCATATTCCACAGTGGAGTACCAGTCATCTGAGGTGTTTAACAAAGTTTCTCATGCCTTACAGAAAAGGTTCAAGAAGCAGAATTTCCACTATGGGGTTTTGCAAACCTTTTTTCCACTAATGGGGCTACTATTAAACAAACATTTTGAGGTAATATGTGAAGGCTGTGACTAATTTGCCTTTGCCCATGGTTAAGCAATACAAACTGCTTCCCTGGACTCAAAATAATAGACTGAAATATTCCCATTTCCTGCAGATGAGTGAAAATAAACAGATCCAATCTGAGTTGAAAGAATGTAAGTAGAACAGGCCTTCGTTTGTAGGGGAAAATAAACTTTGCTGATCCCGTAGGCCTGGAACTATAAACAGCATCCTTTTTCTCCCAGGGCGGTGTATAATGTGAGTGCATGGTTTGAACATCCTCAAAATAAACAGCTAATCACCCTTTCTGGCCTAATTAGGTTATGCTCTGGCCGCTGGCTCTGGGTCTCATGCGAAGTGGCACTGAGGGAAGCCCTGCTCCTCTCCCAGGAAAGAGAGCCTGTCCAACTCTCTCTTTGTTAGTTAACATTTGCTCCTTGAGGATATCCAGCTCTGGGATCTTCCTTGAAAACTTGGCAGATCCAAGGGCAAGAATATTCTTGTCACTTTCCACCCAGAGCAAGGGTAACCTTTTCTTCCTCTCTCTGCTCATTGCACAGTTGCAATGGTAGGATGAGCAAATAATATTTTTTGTTCTTTTAAAATTTATTTTATTTCTGGATTTGGATTGTCTGCCTGTTCAGTGTGTATCAGCAAGTTGTAACTGGTTAGATTTTTTTGCACGGACATTTAATTCACTCTTTGCAAAAAGGTGATTTGTCCTCAGCACAGCTGTGACCATCCACTGCAAACGGCAGCTAAACAATCCATAAGGATTGCATAGGATCCACTGTTATTATTATTGCAGCATTGCACACAAGGAGCTGGAGCACAGATGTGCTGTAAGGCCTGCCCAAGCTGACACTTTGCAAGGAAAAACCCAAGAGCTCAGAAGTTGCTGACTGAAGCTCCCAGGCTGGATCCTGCACTGCTGGGTCCTCAATGGGGCTGCTGCGAGTGCTGGTGCACTTCAGCCGCTGCCTGTGTGTCTTGAACAGACAGGTGTCTGCTGAGGAAGACAGGAGCCTCCCCTGAAATGGAAAATGTAAACCCCCTCCTTCTGAATTATTAGAATTTTTAAATTAAGGGGCTCTCAGGTAAAGATATGGGAATAGGAATAACAGTTCTTTACTAGGAAAAATAAAAATACAAATGTAATAGCACAAACAGCAAAATAAACCCACTGCCATAGTCAGAAGAGGAGCTGACACCCTGTGTGATAGGGTGATGGCACAGTCCCATCCCATGGTGGCTCAGCCTTCCTGCAGTGCCAGCTGGAGCAAGGATCCTGGAGAAGAGTGGAGGTTTCCTTTGAAGGTCTAGGGCTGCTGTAGATGGGCCTGGGCTCTCTCTGGGAATGCAGTGGTGAAGAAAGCTGCTCCTCTGGGAATGCAGTGGGCAAAGGCTGCTGTGGTGTCCCAAACCTCAGATTGTATCCAGGTAGGAATGCTTGGCTCCTCCCCTGGGCAGAGCATTTCCCCATGGGATGATGGAATTTTATCAGCCATGCAGGGACACTCACTGGCCATGGACAGCAGAGATCTCCTAGAAGGAGGATTGAATGTGGGAGAGATAAAAAAACCCTGCCCAAGTAACAGAGGATAACTGCCCCACCTCTGACAGAAGGGAAATAGAATACACACTTTATCTTTTAATCCAGGACACTGTGATTCATAGCAAACAATTCCAGGAGAAATCAGTAGCAAAGGCCAAGTCATCAAGGCCTTCTGGGCTGCAGCATAGGGCCTGTAAGAGGAGAAAGATCTGATCAGATTCAGAACATTTCCATATTTACACTTTTCTAGATTTCTCTGAACATATGCTTAGATCCTGAAATATGTTCCCATTTTTCATTGCTCTTTTAAAATCATTGTTCTTCTGTATCAAAACCAGACCATCCTACCTTTAATCCCTTTTCAAAGTTTCTTTTCATCTTCAGAACAGCTAAAGGTGCTCTGAGGACTGTTTAAACTGTAATTCTCAAGGTGCCAATCTCCTTTTTTGTCCTTTCTGGTGAGACTTGCAGAGCTGCTGATGATGCCAGCAGGGCCCATCTTCCCCAAGCTGTCCATGGGTGGGGACCAGCCTGGCCATGGCTATTTTCCTTCCTTGGCCCCACTTCAATGTCCAGTGAGTGCAGGAAGCAGCTCCTGCATCCCATGGTGGTTCTAAAGGCACAGACCCATTTTCAGTGCCCTTTCTCCAAACTGAGAAGTGCTTAGCACAAACTGCTCTTTTCAGCCTCTCTGATCTATATCCTCACAGTTTTTCTTGCCTGTGACTTCCTTCTAGGAAGTGCAAGCCAAGGAAGAAAAACAGCTGAGCAAAGGCATTTCTGAGCCACAGGCATTGAATGCTCCAGGATTGCCAGGTGAGGCACTGATGCTGTCCTGCTCCCTGCTCCCAAAATGCATTTCCCCACTCTCACCAAGGAGCTGTGTTTCCACCTGCAGCTGGGACCTGCTGCAGGACCCTGTTTGTGGCTGAGGCAGCGGTGGGAAGGGAAATGAGGCCATGACAAGCCCGTGGTGAAGGCTCTGGTGGGAAGGGATGCGTGTGCTCAGCACAGGAGAGACAAGGATGCAGCAGCAGCAGCGTTATGAGTAGAAAAAGCTGCCCATTTTTTTTTTAAAAGGTTGCAGAGTTCACAGGTTGGGCCAGTTGCTGCCAGGGTGGAGTTCAAACTGTTTGTTATTGTAATCACATGTCATTTTTGTTGATGGTTAAGAATTCCCCCTTTTGTCGAGTGGCACCCTGCTGCTTCCTGGAGGATGGCAGGTGAAGAGGAGGGGACATTGAGTTGGCATGCAAATGACATCGGATACAGCATGCAATGGGAGAAACCCCTCACCAAACCTAGCCAAAACCCCTAAAACAATGAGCCAACACAAAATTGATGAGTCAAAGCAATGTCTAGATGTGAGGAACAGAATCCAGTAGCCACCAAGACTTTTTTACCCTTCACCCTAACCTAAAGATGTCAGCTAGACAGCAGACCTGGAATGTTGAACCGAAAATCAAAGGAATCTCCTGGTGCTTTCGTGAGGATGGAAGCCCCAGCTCTGCCCACAGACCAGTGGACAAAGCTGCACTCTTCCTCCTCCTCCATGCCATTCCTGGGAGCTGAGGTGGCATGAGCTCCCCACACGAGCTGATCACTTTTAATAAAAGCATCAAAAAGGAGAAAAGTCTCCTGCCCGTGTTTATTTCAGCAAGAGTGTTCACAGTTTAATATTTCACATATTTCACACTGCCACAGCATCCTCTCAGCTCCCAGTGTAGGTATCTGAGCAAGTGACAGACTGCACGGAGGGGCTGTGACAGGGAGGCCTCTCCCCTCGAGCCATGCTCTCGAAAATCTTGATGAGGGAGGCAAATCACTTGGAGCCAAATTAAGAAAAGTATATTTAGGAACCTAGAGCAGTAAAGAGGCACTTAATAGGATTTTCAAAAGTGTATAAGCAGATTAGGCATCCAGCTCCTGTTGAAATCAATGCGGATGGAGCCTTTAAAAAAAAATTTTAAAAAATCTTGAGGTATCTCAGCAGTGCTACAGCCTGGGTGCATTGCAGGGGGTGGTGAGTGGGCTCAGAGATAAGCCTTACAAATAACAGGGCTCTCTGGTGGTACCCATCCTCCAAAACCACGGGAGCAAGTTCTTAAGATCCCACAAAGGCTGAATTACACAGGCCTGTGGGAATAAAAGAGCAAGGCCTGGAGGGAGGGGTAATGATCTTCCTGTGCCTGCCAAAGGAGCAGCAGGACTTCTGCAGGGACAGAGGCAGAAAGTAACACAAACCTAAGGAGACAGAGCAATCACCGTATCTCTGCTCAAGAAAAGGCCTTGCAACAGCTTTTTTTTTTTGGTTACAGAATTGGCCAAGAGGGGCTAGGTGAAGCACATGCTAGTTGTTTGATTTTGACAGGGAAGCAGCACTTTTGCAGTCCTCGTAAATAAATATATTTGACCCAAAGAAACATCCTCTGTAGCCAGTTTCTCTCTTGGGTAGAAAGTGCTTGTCAGGACCTGGATTTTGCCTCGTCCTGTGATTTATACATGGAATATAATACTGTAAAGTCAGTTCCCTGCCTTCTCTGAAATGCAGCTCCAAGTCTGTCGAGCTGAAATCAGTCCTTTTTTGCTTAACTGAGCAGCAGTGATGATACATGCATTAAGGACTGCAGGCTCTGTGGTAACTAGGGCCAATTAGCTGCTACCCGAGGGCAGTAGCTCCCAGATGTGGGATATCAGACAACTGAAAACCTACAGAACTGCTAACAGATCACTCATTATTCTCCTCCAGAGGCTTTTAATTGGGGGGATTAACACACGGTATTTTTAGTGAGTGTCCTCAGAGCATTTATCTTCTTCTATGGCATGTCAGTCCCTCAGGGAGCACTATTTGGGAAGCAACCATTGCTGGAGGTGACAGGGAGGAATTATCTCCTCTGAAATCCCTGTTGACAGGAGTGGCTGGTGCAGACAGTAGGCAGAAGATAGGCTTGCCATAGCTGCATTCCCAAACACAGGAATAACACTGAATAAATGCAGCAATCTCAGGTACCTTATGGGCTGCTGACTCCAGCCTTGTGCCAGTGGTTTCTCAACTGAAATTGGCTACAAAATACAAAGAAGAGTAAAGGAAATGAGAAGCTGGATAATTCAGAATGGTCATTAATGGGAAACATACTAGAAGAGTCAGGAGAGGGAAGGAATCCAAGTTGCAGCCAAGAAACCTGAAGGTAGGGGAGGAAAACTTCTCTGTGTTACATCTTACCTGATCAACACCATTAAAAACAGTAGGGACAAGTTGCTAGGTGCTGCTGGGAGAAAGGAATTTTTAGGGCTGCTCTCCTTTTGGCTTCCTAGCCCCTTTCCTGTAAAAGTTAGACCCTTCAGAGCTGACTGTAGTGGTGAAATATCTGCAGTTCTTTGCCCACATGGAAAGAAAGCAGGAAGGAACCTTAGTAGGCACTGAATGCTTAGATTTATTTATAATATTTTCTCTGGGTTTGAAGTGCTGAATTATTAGTGTTATGCTAATAAAATCCATTTAAGCTCATGGAACAGTCTTTCATTTAAGGAGAAGTGATCCTGGCAATTTGCCAGCAGGCTAGCAGGATATTAATCAGACAATACCTAGGGACCAACACAACTATATTGCTTTTAATCTTTTGACCAGCAAGGAAAACAGGAAGAAATCCATTTCCCTCCTTTCTTTGCTCAATGGGATAACCAGCTGGTATAGACAAGCTGCAATCAGCTCAGTTTGGGAGTAAATATTTGGGTTTTAGCTGGGTAAATGGAAGAGCAGTGCTACTTTCATGCAGCCAGGTGCCTTTCATGGTCACGGTGGGGCCTTGCAGGGTTTTGGCTCCCAGAGTCACATATTAATAACAGAATGTCACCTTGCAAAGGAAAAGTCCAGAGCTCCGCTCAGATGTGCCTGGAAAGGAGAAGTTTGTTTGAGTGTGCCAGACAGTCATTTAAGGTGATTGTGGGGGCGCTCAGGGCTGGATTTTCAGCCTCTACACTGAATGTGAGAGGGCAGAACCAGGGAGGAGAGGAGGAGGCTTCCAAAGCAGGGACCACACCATGGCAGGGACTTGGCACTGCAATATCAGGATTATATTTTTTGTTTGTCTCCAGGTACCAAGAAATAAAGTAGAGTAAGAAATGTGTCATATTTTAGTGTCCTCACAGAGCTGCCCTTTAAAGATGATGATGTCCTCCCTGAAGCTGCAGCCAGTCCTCCACTGTGTGTGTCCTGTGTAAACCTTCAGGGTTTCCCCATTTCTTCAGAATCCCATTTCTTTGGTAGGGTTTAGGCCTGAGCTGGTCTTGCCTTGTTTCTGTGCTCCCAGATGAAGAACAAAAATTAATCACCCAGATCTTCAGGGCAGATGTTGGAATGCATGGAACAGAAGCCTCTCTGAGTCCTTCAGAGACACAAAGAAATGCAGGGTTTGAATTAGAGCCTTTAGAGAAGCTGAAATATATTGAGCCACACAGACCTGAAATAGAAGAGTAAGTTTTAAGTGAATAGAAATATATTTTAAGTGCCTTAAGAAACTGTGTTAGCCAGGAGTCCAGAGCAAACTACTCCTCCTGAAGCCCTGAAAAAAGAGCAAACCATCTAAAAAGAAAAGGCATAATTTAATTTCCTTTCCACATGGTCAGTTGAGAGGCTTCTACTTGGGGAAGAAAGGAAAAGTGTTTTTTCTGTTAGCTTCATCCAGAGAGGAAAAAAAATCTTTGAGGAATTTTCTGGCACGTGGCTCCTGTTAGGTTTCAGCCAGCTGAGCAGTTTTCAGAAGCACTGGAATGCAATTTCAGCAATAATTGATCAACAGAAAGAAAGGCAGTGAGGATGTTCTGTTGCAGAGAAGTCCTGGGTGAAAATCCATAGATTGTGTCTAGCAACAGAGATTTAACAAACGTGAATCTGGAGAGCTGAATTCCTGGAATCTGGCTCTGCCCTGAACCATGGAAAACTGGAGCCATTGCTGGATGGGGAATGGTGCTTTTCAACTCCAGTTTCAGTCAGTTTACTCAAACTCATCTGGAAACCTTTGGAACTGAAAAAAATTTAATTTCCCATGATTTTTAAAAATTTATTGCTTAGAATGCCTAAGTCCTGAATTAGACATAGAGCTTTTGGTGTAAGCCAGCATAATCCTTTTACCACAGAATCATTCTGTTATGTAGTATTTTGACTGCTCTGTGAGTGTGTGAAATTGTTGTCTAAAAACACATTGCTTAATACTGGTATTTGCCTGTTTTAGACAAATCTGTTAAAAATTTTGAGATGAAATTATGCAAAATAAACCAATTTATTCTTTAGTCCCTTGAGTGGGAAACACTTGAGTTCTGCATAGTTCCAAAGTGCTTTTGAACGGACTGAAATTGTTCAGTGTCATGCCACAATGGTGTAATTTTTTTAAGGGTTAGTTAAATTACTTTGATGGGCTAAGAAGTCCCTTACACAGTGCTAATCTGCAAAAGAACCCAAAAAAGTGTTCTCAGTTGTACTGGGATGATGGAGTCATCCTGCTCTCAATGAGCTGAGCTCTCCAGTCTGCTGAGGAGATTCCTGTTGCCTTTCAGCCTTTGCACCAGTCCATCTATGAAAGAATTACTTATTCCTGCCCCTGGTGGGAAAAGCATTGAGAGTTCTGTGTAAGGGAACTTGGAGCCATTCTGCTGGCACTCATGGCTATGCACTTCTGGGAAGGGAAGTTCCTGTTCTCTGTTGTCTCCTAAGAGCAAAAACCCCTAAAAGATCTGGCCCTCCATGTGATTTGCTTATACAGTAATTTTCTTCTGAATGAAGCCAGGAAAGAGTTTCCTGTTACATTTCAGGGAAGTTAAGTGATGTGCAGAGCAGATATGTCAAATAATAGAGCTCCAGTGTGTAGAAACCAAGTCAACATTAATAAAAGTTTGCTGTCTTTCTAAGATGATCTTATACATTAGAGTGTCAAATGCTCTAGGACTTATAATGCAAAAAGACTGGGTGAATCCAAGGCAATGAAATGGAACTAATTAAAATGTCAGATAACACAATTTTGGTTGTTTGAAACAGACCTTTATGTAAGATGGTGAGATCTTCATTAGAGGGCCATAAACATACATTTTTAATAAGAAATAATCTTAATAATTTTTTACATCAAGTCTGGCCTCTGCTGCCTACAAATTTGGATTGATATATCAAAGTACATATTGCCTTTAATGTTCCTGTCAAACCTGAGCTGTGATGCATGGAGTTATTCCCTACTTGGAGGGATGATTCTGTGAAACTTAGCTAATAAAAACGTGACACAGCTGGTGACTGATGTCTGTTCTCTCAGGGTATGTTAGCGTGGGACAAACTCTGCATACACATTCTCTTCTTGACACTGAAAAATGAGACACATTTAGTAAAAAAACATAATGGATGCTCTAATGGTCCTGCATTGACCTTCTCCTTGTCTTTCTGCCTCCTCATGCACCTTTCTTGCCTCTCAACTCTTCCCTTCCTTCCCTTGCAGGCTCTGAGCCCACAATTAATCTTCCTGCTCTCTGATGCCTCTGAGTGCCCTGGCAGGGTCTGGGCTTCCTCTGTGGGACATCCCAGGCTGCTTTTTGCCAGCTCAGACCACAAGCAGACAAAGAAAAAAAGCTTTTCCTGGTAAAATAAAGATACACTTCAAAAATCAAAACAAACCTCAGCAGCCAATCCAAATCCCAGTCCCAGCAACCTGGTAATTTGTCAGTGCCAGGCGTCGGTCCACTATTAGTCTTTTTCTGGATAGAGATGACAGAGCTCTGTTGACAAGCTGCAGGGCTTATTTTGGGAGCTGGCACCTGGCTCCTGGCACATCCCCCTGTGACTGTGTCACTCCTCAGAGCTGCCTTTGGCTCTGGAGGGGCTGGAGCTGGGGTGGGCTGCCACTCCCTGGTGGGAACCTCGTTTTTTGCTCCCATAATTACATTACTCCCATAATTACACGTCCCTGCTGTCCCCAAGGCTGGCAGAAAAGGTGTCCCAGGGCTCACACACACAGAGCAAGAGGCTCCTCATCCTTCCCCAGAGAGGCTGGAAAGTGCTTTGGCCCCTCTCTCCCAGCCTCCCTCTGCTCCCACCTACCTGAGCTGCTCCCCTTGTCCTTGCTCAGTGCCACAATCAGGGCCACTGGATGTGTGTGCTTCCCCTCCTTCCCTTCCCGCAAAAAAGACCACAGCATCTGATCTGGGGCCCTCCTGCTCCCACTGCAAGAAAATATTTAGCATTTTAATATATTTTTCCACATTTTTAGAAGTAATTTATGTATGAATATACACAGTGCTTAGTAATCATTTCTCAGATGAATGTGGAATTTTTCTAAAATTAAACTATCATTTTTTTCTCTTCACACTTGGCTGTCATATCTTTCTTAATGCAAATCAGTCATTGACTAGAGACACCTACTATAAGAAGCTATTTTAGCTGTCTGATCAGTTATAAATTGATTTTGGAAGTGAAGACCATTATGGGGAGAAAAGCTGGGATTGGTAGGGAATGGAAAATATAATTCAAAATGGAAGTTTTTATTTGAATGTGACTGTTTACCTCTGTGTCAGTGCAAAGGCTGTAATCCAGGGGTCCCATCTCTCTTTCCTCCGGCTTCAACTCTCAGACCACAAATCCTTCACCTGCCTTGGCCCTATACAATGCAGAGCCCTTGAGGACCAGAGACAGGTGCCCCAAGGAAAAAATATTTCCCCTTTCAGTCTCCATTTGAAACAGGGAACATTATCTCTGAAGGAGCCAGGCTACCCTTGTGCTCTGAAGCAAGTCCCTTAGTGCAGGAATGAAAAGGAATCCATTATGGTTAGTTTCAGAGAAACCTCTCTTCCCCGCAGTATTTCCTCCTGCTATGCTTCAAGTGCTCTTCAGAGGGAATATTCACATTTTGCAGGCAAAGAAAATGCCTTGACTATCACAGTAGTGGTCTGCACAAAGTGAGAGCAAAGCAAAGAGTGTTCACTGGATGCAAGTTGGGAAGTTGGGGAAAATGAGAGCTGTTTTCTGGTTTTCTTTTTTCTGCTCTTTATTCTTCAGGGCCAGCTCTGATGTTGTCTGCTGGGGCTTGAAGAAGGAGCTTAATTTTTAAGGCACGACTTTTCTCTCTCTGCATTTTTTTTTAAATTTTCTGTTACTTGTACTGCCAGTTCTTTGTATGTAATTAAAAGTATGCAAACAGTGGCAGAGTTTTTAAATTAATTCAGTTTGAGGGAACATGCTTACCAACTTCAAGGTTTGCATGCTTTGTCTACAGGAACAATTGTTATCCTGGCAGGAGTTTTGGGAGTCAGTTTTGAAACCACAAAAAGCAAACATTGAAAGCAGCTTCTACTACCTACAAATACTTCTGTGGTTTCCAGGTTTGTTAAAGCATTTCTTTTTTCTCCTAGCAAATTACTAGTGCAGCACCATTCAGGTTTTGATTACTTATGATCAATCCACCTTGTCAAAGCTTCTGAACATGTTAGTCAAACACATTTGAATAAACAAATGCATGTAACAGTTACAGCAGGTTTATGGATATTCATAAAGCAGAAAAACAACCTAATAAATCACATCAATTACAAATTGCCTTTTCCCTGCACAGCTCTATTGTCCCCTGAACGCTTGTAATTGAGAGCTCAAAGGTGAACATTCTTACTTCTGTAAGTTTTAAGGAAGCATGTTTTCTTAATGCCTAGGCTTGTGGTTTCTCAGATATGTACAGGATTTTATAACATGCACCATTTAATACAAAATTCAGGGCAGTTAAATCCTCCTCTACTCCTGAGCTAGAAACAGAGTCCTGGATCAGATTGCAGCTCTGGAGTGAGGCCAACTGCTGAAGGAAGCAAATCTCCTGCCCCTCACCTTCCCTGCATTAAGAGATACCCCTTGCTGGCTCCCAAGGGAGCTCCCTGGGAGCCCAGAGCTGCAGATGCACCAGTGGGAAGCTGTGACGCCTCTGGCGAGGATGTGTGGCATCTCCTGGAGCCACCCAGTCCCACCACCCTGAAAATGGAAAGCACTTCCCAGCTCCTTCTGACAGCTCTTCACATCAGCTGAGCTCAAAGCCTTCTGCCATCTGCTTGCATCTCAGCTGGAACCTATCAGAGTCTGTTTTATTGGGAATTCAGCACCAGTGCCCCAGCTACAAGTGAATGCAAGCACAGGGCTTTGCTGTAAAGGCAGAGGAGCAGCAGGGCAGCCTGAGGGCAGTGTCCCCACTGTCCTGTTTTGTACCAGCAAACTGTGGGGTGAGGAGGGCTAGCCCTCCCTGAATCAGGAGACAGATGTGCCACCACAGCCAGAGATGGAAGGACAGCCTTGGTCCATAGCTGAGCTCTGCCCTGTGAGGCAGGGGCTGAAAATCACTACGACACCAACACACCCTTGGGAGACAGCATGGCCCACCTGGCTGTGCCGCTGCCAGGCTTTCCACCATGCTGTCTGACAGGCAGGTTCCGGCTGCCCCATGGGTGCTCTGTGCACACAGGCTGTCCCCAGGCAGTCAATACTGCAAAGTGTTGTTATTATATTGCAAAGATTCCATATTGCTAGAGTTTCATACCTCCTTGATATTTCTTGTAGGCAGCTCCTCTAGGCACTGACTCTTCCTCATTCTCACAGCACCCAACGGACTCCAGTTCCCCCCAACCAACCAATCCACTCTTTTATAACACTGTTCTTATTGGCTACAGGTGTGGCCTGTTAAAGTCAGGCCTGCTCCTAATCTTTAGTAATTGGATCAGCTGCAACTCTTTAGGGGGTAAGATTACTTTCTATACTACCTTTATTTACTTATATTGCATGCTCCTACAGCAAAGTACTTGAGCTCCCACCCGTGTCTTCTACCCCAGGGCTGCTCTTGCCCTGCCTGCAGCCTCCTGTGCCTGGCTCAGTGGGGAGCTTTGAGCTGATGGCTGGGCAGGGTGGGTGCCAGTCCCAGGGTCACACACGGCACCGTTCAGTGTTCTGCCAACCCCTGCCTCTGCCAGGGATTTATTCTTGGCTGATCTTTTGGAGGCCAGGACATTCATGTGATTGCAGGGATGGGTCTGCAGCTCCAACTCACACTCACACACACACACACACACACACACAAACAAACAATAATGCCACACTGCTCCCTCTGTAGCTCGTGCAGACCTATTGCCATGCCAGGATCTGACTGCCAGCCCTCTGGTGTCTCTCTGGTATCCAGCCTCCCCCAAAGCTGCCTCCCACACCCCTTATCCTACATGGACACTCCCAGCAGTGATGTTCCCTAGGGAAAAGCACACAAACACACACTGGTTTCTCCAGATACTGGTGCCCAGACACACAGGCCCTCTGCTGCATGGTTTGACTCTAGCTGCTGCACACAAACACTCATACACATGCACACAGAACATGGTCCCTGACTCAGGCAAGCAGTCAGAAATGCAATTTAACAAGAAAATCAGGGCATGACCAAACAAGCATAATGACCAGCAGCCTGTTCACATGCAACTTGCTCTTTTTATCCACTTATCTCTGTATTTATAATGCTTGTTCCTTTGCAAGCAACCTTCATGCTACTCTTCTTGCCTTTGGTCTTTACCCTTAAAAACCCCTAAGTCTCACACATTCCCACTAACTCCTTTAAGATATCCTGCAGTAGATTTCACACCATTTCCCAAATGCCCATCCCACAATGAGCCCTGAACATCTGGAGGCAATGACCCTTCTCAGTCTGCAAGGGTGTCTGGTGGCAGCAGCTCCTAAAGTCTTGTCCAACACCCAAACCATGGTTGGGTTGTGTGTGCTGAGGTCCCTTGGAGTACCCAGGACCAGATGCTATGGGGCTTCCTCTGCTTGGTACTGTGCTTGTGGTGATTAACTCTTCATCACATAACTAACAGTTCCCACCACTGTAAATGTGGATGGCTCTCAGAAGAGTGATCCCTGAATCTACAGCATTGTCAGCAGATCTGAAGTTTGATCTTCAGAAATCGTGTGACTCCTGAGTCTTCATTGATAGACACTGACTTCTTCAGCCACTACAGTTTTTACAGTACCACGTGGAAAAACTCATCTCCTAAAGCACATTTACTGCTGCTTTTTAGGAAGTCACAATTTGAGGTTAATGAGGAAGGTGAACAGCATTTAAACACTGAACAGACTGGGCCATCCTGTGCCTCATTCAGGAACAGGAGAGGAAGGCAACTTCTGCCACCAACTCTCAGCAAGGCATTGTGCTGCTGCTTCCTTCTGTGCCAGAACAGTGTGTGTGAGAATTCTGCAGCCTTCAGGAGGTGACTGGGAGAATTTCTGATACTGTGTAAGGGCAGTTCTTTTTCTGTTGCTCTTTGAAAGACTATATCCGGAAAATTTCAGACTATGCAGAAAACTTGCAATTTATTGCTGTTAAGATGTAAAGAGGGGACACTCAATGTCAGAGACAACTAGCAGGGCTGGGGATGGGATGGGCCCTCTCAGATTACAGAGCTCATCAGGGAAGTAGTGCATGCAGGAGGGGACCTGGCAAAGACATTAATTTGTTGTCATATCAAAAGCAACCCAGCAATAAATCACAATAAATCAACATTTTGCTGACCACCTGCCCTGTGCCATCTCCTCTGGAATAGGCAGGGATGTTAAGTACCAACATGTCTGGAAATACTGAATCTGCCAATATAAATGTTTTGGATTAAACTCTGTGCAGAGGCCATGTGCTTGGGATACAACCTCATATTTAACCTCATGGGATACATGGAAACATTACCTGAGTGGTGACTTCAAAACCACATTTGCAATCTTGTGTTTACTATTGGCAAACGTTTCCAGGAGATGTTTGTGAGGAGTATGTGTAGAATTTGGCACCATAGCTGGAGGCTTTATCCAGCAGCTGCTGAAGGCATGGCTTAATACCTGTGTTGTCAGGCTTGACACAGTTAGAATTGAAGCGCTTCTATAGATTAGCATGGAATTAATTCCTTTCTTGGCTACAGAATAGTTATATTTGATGTTGCTTGGAAGTGATGCTTGAATGGATCGACAATGTTTTTGATAATATCTGCCAAGACCATTTTGACTGAGTCTTTTACTCACTTTTACTCATTTTTATAAATCATGCATCAGTTTGGAGTATAATGCAGATAATGAAAAGGTGTTGAAACCCAAAACCTAATAGTGTTTTGCATTTCTTACATTCATGTCTTAGACTTTATTTTGGAATGAATGAAGTTGTCTGGAGAAGCAGGCCAGATGTGATTTTAAAACCCCATCACTACTTTGATTATCTGGACTCTTTTGTATAATAAACTATTTTGGAAGACAGATCTACTCATTAGCCAGTCAGTTAGCAAAGCCATTTCAAAAATGACTGATAGCATGAGGAGCACAGAGGCTGCTGAGGAATACCTTGATGTGCAAACACACAGTCTGTGGTTGCAGATATGGGCTGCAAGACTCAGTAGTGGAGAAAAATTGAATCAGTCACTTCTCATCCAATTCTTTTTCAAAGACAGAGGGAAAATTGGCATTTGGAAGATAAAAGAGATGACATCACTCTCTAGAGCTCAGGCACATGTCTCTGCTCCCAGCCAAGCAGCAATCACTGTGACAAACCCAACTTCTCCAACTTTGCAGTGAGGAGGCAGGTGAGAAAATTTCTGTGCTTGTCCTCCGGCTCTGGGATGGTGGATTTAAACAGTTATAGTCACTGCTGAAAACAGTGATCTATTTTGGGGCTCAGCAAGTCTATTTCTTGCCAGTGCAGTGGAAAACCAGAATGTAGACCTGGGAAAGATTCCCTTAGAATAATAAAGTATATTTTGGCTTGGTACTTGCACATAGACAAGCCACTGGTGTCTTTTAGAGAGGCAACACTGTTGATATTTTTGAAGCCAGAGGAATTCTGGCAATTTAAAGCCTATGCAAAGGAATTATATTTAATAGAATTTTGCTGATCTCGAGCAAACACAGGAACTTTTGCCACAGCTTTCAAGATCTGCAAGGATTCTTGAGTCATCTGTGCACCCCTGAAGCTGCACAAGCAGATACCAACCACTGCTGATTGCAGCTGCTGTGACAAATGGGGTGGAAAAGGCCCTGATTATCTTCTGCCATATGAAGGAAATTTAATGCAGCTTACACTGATAATTCTCTTCCAAGCAAGAGGTTGGAAATGATGCTTGCAACAAGTGAGCGACTCTCACCCATCCTAGCCCTGAATGGCTGGGTAAATGATGCCAGGGAGAATTCCCAGCCAGGGAATGCCTGGGCTACAGCATCCACAGCTACTGTGACTCCTAACAAATGCAGGTGCACCCCTGGCTGCCAAGGCAAGGACTTTTTGTACCTTCTTTATGAAGAAAAGTGAAAAAAAAATACAGAAACTGCAAACTGGAGGATGCAACTGAAAAGCAAATTATCAAGAGCGAGATGGAGCTCAGAATAACTTCACTGAAGATGCAGAAGGAAAAAAAGTAGAGTGGAAATTTAATGAAATATGTGGGGTTTTTCTGTATATGTAAGCAATGAATTTTATGGGGTACTCATGTCTTTTAAGAATTTCTTTTGAGCTATATACTGAAAACTAAAAAAAAAAGAATTATCAAATTAAGGGCTGCTGCCATTAGGTATATTCTCATAATGAGTAAGCCATCTCTAAGAAAAGGTTGTATCTAGATGAAATCTGCTAAGAAACTTACCACCAAAGCACATCTTTCTTATTTTTCATGACAAGCAGTGACAATGGCTAAAGTTTCTCACCTTACTTCACAACTAAATAGTGAACATCCTTTCTGTTATCAAAAGCTGAGTTTGCTGGCCTTTTAGGGAGGCCTGAACAGACACTCTTTAGTCATTAGTTTTGTTTTGTGTTGGGCCTGTTTGAAGGTTTTGGTATGTTTTATGCATTTTGGAGTTATTTGGCTTATTTTTGTTAGGCTGTTACATGGCATTTTGGTTATAATCCATTGCAAATATGCTCACATGGTATGTAACTGGCATATGTGAAATAGATGCAGAGCTACTGAAAGTAGCTACTGAAAATACTGAAAGTAACAGAAATGTCAACAGCCAATGTGTAAAAGGATAGATACTACTGATTTACACTTTTACAGAATAACTACATTTCCCAAATATTCACCCAAATAAAATTGTGGTTGTACTTAGAAATATTTTAAATATAAATTTTATCTGTAGACTTTTCTGTTTCCTGCTGAAATAGTGCAACATGGAAGTTGATTAGAATTCTCTAACAGTGAACCTACAGGTTGAATCCTGCTGTTACATTCTATTTTATTGAATAGTGAGATGATGAACAGTGCAGGTAATGCTGGATACAGCAATATTCCTTTATTTAATTTTCCAATTTAAAGTTAAGAACATTTTGGTTAATGGAAAGTGAAGATAGTGTTAAGGAGGTTATTATTTATTGGTGATTTATATGGCAATAGGATTGTATTGTAAAGCACTGAGTTATAAAAACTGACATGTTAAGTCTCCTTAACTCTCAGGCACTGGAGAATTACCCTGGGTTCTAGTTGAAAAATACATATTGGCTGATAGAAACAAGACACAAACTGCATCTAGATTCATTTAGAACTCCCAGGTGGGAAAATCTGAGTAGGTTTTCAGTGAAGAGTCTATTATTCCTTGGTAACTCAGAACATCACCTATGAAAACTATGGCATCTAAAATGAGAAATCCTAAATCCAGCCAGTGCTGGCTGACAATGCCATATTCCACTTGTTGAGCTAATCATTGCCTTTAATTACCAGAAGTGCTTTTGTAATGGTGGCATTTCTCAGATGCACTAGTGAGGTGTTGGCCTAGTAGAAATGAAAGTTTAGCAAATTCCTGTTAGTGATGTGGTGATATCTTATTGCTAAAAAACAAAAATAACAAAAAAAACCCCAACCAAACCCTGCTTATTGGTTGTGTTATTTTATCATGTCTAAGATAACTCATCTAGTAAACTGCAAATTCCCTGGGACAAAGACTTTATGTTTATATTTGTGATTTGCCATTCAGACCAATGGGACAATGCAGTCCATAAACAGTAACAGAATGCCAGGTAATTTCAGATTATAGGCTGTACAAGAAATTCAGTAATTTGCTTTCTAGGCACAGTTATATGAGATCTTATGTGGTGATTATCATTAGAGCAGCAAAAATTTTCATGTGATACCATGCCAGCAGAATATCCACAGTCAGTCTAAGCTGTGAGGACTTGCTGGATCTTTCAATGTAAGTAAATGTTGCTGTTTTAATCTGACAAATTTAATCAATATACTTATCTAATAACTAAAAATTATTCTTTTCCCTAAAATCTTATATAAAAGAATAAGTGCTTATGAGGATGTATTAGCAACATATTATCTAGCATGGAGGCAATGCTGTTTTATCAGAAACTAAAGTCACACTGGTCTGATAGTAATTTGATCTACTTCTAAAACATATAAATGGTAGTAAAATCAGAAGATGAAGATATCAGGAGCTGCTGAAGCACAGAATGGCAGAACTTGTGTGCTGAAATGTAAGCAACAGCCTCTTACTCTTCAGGTGTGTCACATGAGGCTGCCTGCCAGAATGAAACCAGTGAAAAGTCACATTTTTCTAATTTTTATTACTATTTCAAATACTCCTCTCTTTAATTATGGCAACAGCTGTTGGCTGCACTGTACAATATGTGTCTGCACAGTATGTGTTCTCTCACATTTTGTTCTGCAGAGAGTGGAGCTTGGATTTATTTTTATTTAAAGCTAAAGAAAGGATTTTATAGGCTGTTCAATAACTGTAATCCTTGAAAATTCACCTTACAAGGAGTGAGGAAAGCCCACTGTTCAAATGGACCACACAATGCCAAGGGAAGTATGGATTCCTCCTTCTCCTCTTTCTCTCCTCTCGGTGATGTAGGGATGTTTTTCAACAAATAATAAGTGACAATCTCATGTATTTTATAGCTTGCTCAAACATTAGTCAAACATCTGCTGTACAGTAATACTGTGATGTGAACTGCAATCAACTAAGGCTTTGTCCCTACCAGAAAAGTTGATATATTTATTGAAGACATCCACAGAAAGTGCAAACTTCAGTCTGATCCTGTCTGTTTTCCACCTTTGTTGCTAATTTTTTACATGAATATATATATGTATGTATATACATATATATACATACACACACACACACACACAC
>JAHXMQ010012338.1:28197904-28243985 GCA_020466415.1 Ammodramus savannarum pratensis | reverse complement strand
TTCTCAGTCTCAAGGTTGTTCATTGTTTCTTATCTATAAAAATTTTCTCCTGCCCTGCCAAGGCCCATCCAGCAGGCAAGTTCCAGGCACTCTGCCTGCCCCCAGGGTGGTGTTATCTTTTTATACTAAAAACTATGTGTACAATGTTTACAATTACTTTCCAATACGTATCACCTATGTTAGACAGTGAGCTTCTACTCTAAACCAATCTAAAAGAGCCCACATCACAGCAGAAGATGGAGGCCAAGAAGAAGAAGGAGAAAGGCTGGACATGCCCAGTTCCCTCCATCTTGCCTCCTGAACCCCCATACCAAAAACCCCAAAATCTACTTTTTCACCCCGTGATAACTTCACTATTATTCTACCTAAACTGTTGTGGCTTACTGATCTTCATCTAAGGTTGGTAATTTGCCCCATGGGTCATAATCAAACCCACAGGTGTTTATGGCTCTGTGCCAGGGCTTCTGAGCCCCCTGGCAGGGGTCTTGGCTATCCTGGACAGCCAGAGGGATGTTCTGGGTTCCCACACCCAGGCTGCATTTCACCTCCCAGAAACCCAACTGCAGCAGGAGCCCTGGCTGATCTGTCAATCTGGAGTGAGCCAAGTCTGAGGTGACCCCAGAAAACTTCAGAACATCTTTGGGGACTTGCTGAATGGCAGCCTTGAACATTCTGTTAGCATATAAATGATAGTCTTAGGTGAGCAAAATGATCAATTGGTGTCAAAGTGTCTTTCAGGATATGTTCTCACTTCTTCCTGGTGGAAGCCAAGACTTGAAGGTGAAACTTGAGTCATGGGAGAAAAGACAGGGCCAGAGAGTGCCCACAGGGACAGCTACTGGCTCACAGAGGGACATAAAATTTATTTTTCCCACCCTCTCAGTTTCCTCCAAGCAAATGAAATGATAATCTGACCCTTTTAGTCTGATAATCTTTGAAAAGGAGTTAGGCTTGCCAAAAACCTCTGCTAATGCACCAAAGGAAAAGGAACCAAGTCATAACACATGTTTTGGATCAAACAGTAACATTCTGTTGCACACATCTAAAACACAGTGGAGGGAACACAGTGAAGCTTTGGAGTGTGCCTGGGGACATGAATCACATATTAGCTCAATATTTGCCCAAAGTGTATAAATCACAGGATTCAGGCAGCTAAACTTTGTTTATAAGAGCTGCACCAGTAAATGTGCACACTGCAGCCTTGTTTGTTTTAGCTGGGCGTTTTGAGGCTTTACCTATACACTGAGTAATATTTAGTGGTTTTTTCCCTTCTTTTTGAACAAGGAAATTGTGTAAATAACACAACAATGAAAGAAATGCTCCACCTCAGAGACAGCAAAACATCAGCAGCATAATCAAGTTTGACATTCTTATGGATTTGGGTTGACAACTTTAACAATAATAACCAACAGATATATTTAATCTAAATTTAGCACTAGACATCAAAAAACCAAAAATGTGATTGGTGCCATGTAAAACTGCCTCAAGAAGAAAAGCAGTCAGTCTAGTGAAGAACAAGTTGGGTCAGTCAGTTGATTATTGACTGAAAAGCAGAGTTTGGGGTGGGTCTGCAAATTTTTGTCCTTGTGGTACTGTGAGAAGAGGGTGATGATTTCTGTCACCTGTCTGGTGGCCCTCTGGGAACTTGTGACCCTCCTGGGCACTTCAAACCAAACCTGGGAAGGGGGAGCTTTTCCAGCCATCTTAATTTATCAATCCCACATGGCAGGTGGGTGAAGGACAGAGGTTTTCTTCATGTCTTGTCTGAACAAATTAGTGCTCTATGTTGGGTTTGGTGGCCCCGCAGCTGGCCAGGTGGCAGATCAAATCTCCAAGCTGTTTTTCCACCCTAGTCCCACTTTCTCCCACTCCCTGTCAAGATGGAAAAGAGCAGCAAGGGCAGGAAGGAGAAATGAGTGGATGTCCTAGGGTGACGTTATGATGCTTGTATTCCCATTAATGTGTTCTGTTAATGCTGGATATTATGTTCTGTACCTTTAAGACTGGCTCTTGAAGAGTGAAAGTTTTGTTTCAGTTTTCTTATCAGCCTGGTGGGACACAGAGACTGTGGCTTTTGATTTCACTGCTTTTGCTTTTTGCTTTGCTCTCTCGCTCTTGCTCCTGCTTTGCTCCTGCTTGCTCTTGCTTCTGCTCATTAGCTAGTTTAGCTAAACAGTCCAAATTTCTTCCAGGACTGTTTCTCCTTTCCTTTTCTTGGACCTACTCAAACCTGCTCTGGACTGGGGCCTGGGAACACCGAGAGTTTGCACCCTGTGGCCTAGCGGGGCCTACTCTGGGCAGCAACTGCCTCAGCGCCGGAGGGACTGAGAACAGAGCGACCCCAAGAAAGACTTTCTGAATTTGTCATCTTTTTCAGAGCAGTGAAGGAGTGTTGTCATCTAGTATGGTTCATTTTGTGTGCTGGGAGTGCTGTGCCTGTTAAATAAACAGGTTCTTTCCACTTCTCTCCAAGGAATTCTTCCCGAACTGGTTGGAGGGAGGGGCCCTGTGGGTTTGCTTTCTGGAGGGGCCCCCTTTGGAAATTCTCTCCCAAATTTGCCCTAAACCAGGACAATGGAGTCACTAGAAAGTCTGGGAAATATGAAAGCAACTGGAGAAAACTGCACAGCAAAATATTCCAGGGGCATGTTCCAAGGGGGCATTTGGTGAACTTACAATGCTGGCAGCAGAGAGATATTTGGGGTTAAAAAGGAAAGCTCTGGGACATTGAACTGCAGGAAATCAGGGTTCAGTAGTTCTGCTCCTCAGGGAGCAACTTGTCTTCAGAGCCTGACAGTATTGCATTGTGGTTAAATGTGTCTGGAAGGATTGGTTTATTGCTATCATGATATATGAATCTCCTCCAGATACTTATCTCAGAGGTTGTGGAGGGGTTCAGTAAGCAATGGCAGGCTATAAATGGGGGAGGAGAAAGATGTCAAGCTTAACATCAGGGAGGAAGGAAAGCTAAAATAATAAATATTGATTTGGAGTATGTCTCTTATTATCTCTGAGTGAACAGGAAAATGTTATAATAATGTGATATTTATGTGAACCATAAATTATCCACATGGAGCTCTTCTGCATTGGTGTTGACTAACCAAAGAACCAGGCTGGGGGTGGCTGGCCGTGCTGCTCATCCAACAGCTTGAGTTCATTGTTGTATTTCACTGTATTCCTGCAGGATGTACATTTTTATTACTTTATGGCCATTTGTGGGATGCATCCCCAGACTCAAGGACATCACTTTTGCCAGGTGGTTTGAGTCAGTGAGAGACTTGTCCTGACTTTGGTGATCCTTTGGTCTGCTCCCTGCTTTACAGATGAAGAGAGCTGAGTAAATCCTGATGACAACAAACATTTGACTGAGTTGAAATCTTCCATGTGGGTTTTGACCATACAATGAAAGGAAGTTGTAAAGCCAAGCCAGGCACTGGACATGAAAATTTAATGCTGCATTAACCCTTTGGCAAGAGGTGCTGTCAGGATTTGAGACATAATCTGAAATTTATTTGGACTTTAGCAGGGAGTCTCCACACTCCTAGACTCCACACATCTTGGGACTGCATTTCTTCACCTTCAGATTGAGGTGCTAAAGTTTCAGGATTACATGTTCAGACCCTTCATTGCTTAAAATTAATTTAAAAAATCCACACAATTTTTGCTTAGAAAGTGTTCTTCATGTGGAGCAACATGAAAAGGGAAGATTTATTGTCCAAAAAAGAATTCCCAAGTAGGAGCACTAATAACATGGCAACTTGTGATTCCTTAATACATAGATGAGATGGAGGAAATGTTAATGATAGTATGAATATCAAGTTTCCCCCATGCCAAAGTCAAGGATGAAAAGTTGTCCGAAAAGGCAGTGCAGATGTTCCCCATGTGCTCACATGCCTTTATTCTGTAGTCTGAACAGATCAATACATGCAACAAAGGCACTGACATCTCATTAAGTCTGAAAGCACTGATATGGTGTCAATGCCTTAGTTACATCTATTGAAGAGGATACCTTAAGGTTATTTGTGTCTCTTAGAGTGTCATTTTGTGCTACTTGCAGAAACCGTGGTGGGTTTAGGGTACACCTCTGCTGTTATTTGCTCCTGTGTAAGCTTCCCAGTTACACTTTTGTCCAATTTCTATTTTTTAAAAAAAGCTTTGCTTAGATTCAAAAATTATAGTGCCATTCTGAGATGGGCCAGGTCTGCTTAAATCTGGGATATTTTCTGATTTTGGTAACCTCTCTGTCCCACAGGCTTTGAGCTGCAGGCTGGCTGAAGGATGCACCTGGCTGAAGGATGCACCTTCACCTGTGCACATGAGACACAAAGGAGAATTTCTTTTACATTTTCCACTCTAAATTTCCCCTCTTTTGCTTATTCAGCATAGCTTGTGAGGCTCAGGCCATTTCCTGGCTGTGTACAAAGGATGTGGAAGCTGAGAAAGTACATTCAGTCCTACCTGAGTTCTCTGAGCTGTGCAGGTGCAGTCCTTGTGCAGGGGCTGTTGTGACTCCTGCAGATCCCCATCCCAGGCAGGGTCTGGCAGCAGATCCATGATCAGGCACCAGCCCCAGCCTGAGGAGCCACGAGCCCTTCCCTCCCCTCTCTGCCACAGCAGAAATCAGCTGCTGTATTTGTCTGCACAGGAGGGTAACACAGCCAAATATCAGAGCCAATTTACTGGTGCAAAATCAGATTGCATCATTAACAATAAAAAAGAGGATGCTTTGGTTCTAGAGCTTTTTTTTTTTTTTTTTTTTTTTTTTTTTTTTTTTTTTTTAAAATCTCTGATATTCCATTTGTACAATTTCTTCTCTCAGTTTATGATTTTTTTTTTTCAGTGTACTGTGGAATTGTGTGCAGATGTCTCTATATCATGGTGCAATTTCCATGTACTGTGTTGCATGGGCCAGAAAATGTGCTGTGTTCAAGGCTTTAAACTTGGAACACATTTGAGGGTCTGATTTTGCATTGTGAGTGAAAATCAGATCCCTGTAAAGTTCCACGTTAGATGTCTAAAGATGAGTTCATGCAGGATCAGTGACCACTTATAAATGTTTTTCTCCTTACCAGATCTCCTCATTTAGGAGAAGACACTGTAAGAAAAAAAAACTTTTTAAAAGTTATTTTATTTTATTGGAGCATTGCTGCTCTGAGTATTTGGGAAGGGCTGTTTCTACTGATGTTCTTTGGTATTGGGACTCCAATTCAAATTAGCAGCATCTGCCACCATCAGGGTTTTCTGTCTGAACATTGTTCTGTCTGACACTACACAGTTCTTCAAAAGGAATTCTTGTAAACCTTTGAAACACCAATGTCTGATTGCTTTGAAGTTTTAACAGTGTCAAATATTTCTTTGAAACTGGGGACAGTAAAATGAAAGCTGAACAGGCAGCTCTGCCCACACAAACAAGTTTTTTTTTTTTTGCATTTTCAAATGTTTCTGCTGCTGGTTGCTATTGGAACTTTGAAAAGTCTTTCTAGTGCTTGAAATGTGACACAAACAAGGGACTCTTCCATTTTTCTTTTTTTGAAAGACGAGGAAATTTCAAAATTATTGAAGGCAATAAAAAGGAAAATGAAAAGCAAAACCCGAACAATTTTGATGTTATCGATTTTACAGTGTCAGTGTGAAAGGGAAATAGGAAAAAAGGGAGAAAGTCTCTCTCTGTGTATGTATCTTGAATTTGTCAGGTTTCACATTGAAGTTTTTTTGTTTGCTTTTTTGTTTCACAAAAAACTTTCCTGTTTTACAATAACAGCAATTTTCCTTTGAAATACAAATTTTAATTTTCAGAGAGTTCTGAGGATAAGTCTGCCTTATTTTTAGGAAAAAAGAATCCCTTCTAGCTATGCAGTGAAGTGCCTTTTGATGTCTAAAGAATTTTACATTTGGACAGTTAAGTTAGAAATAACTAATAATATGTTCATTGATTATATGTCTTTGATTCCAACAATCCTCCTTCCCTGAATTATGAGAGAAAATTAATTAAACCTTCTTGATAGAAAGAACTATCTCATGCCTCTTCCTCTAAGCTGTCCTCTGCAAATATGAATGAAGACTTATAATGTTACACACGCTGAATTTCAAGGAAATTTCTTGCAATATGTAAAAGTAATCATGTGCAAATGTGTTTGCAGACTGGGATTGTATCCTCACCCAAATATATAATGCAGTTTCCAGGTGGTAGCTATCTGATATTATGTCTATTTTTGTTTTAACACAATGAATACTCAGCAGCAGAGTAATACTGCTCACTGCCTTTTCCTTCTAATATTGTTCATGGCAGAAATCCAATTTATAAAGTGCAAATAATCATTATTTCCAATAGGTTGAGGATCTTTCCTGGCAAGAGCATAACCAATGCCTTCTACTCCTACTTGTGTAATTCATGGCATTTCAGTGATGTGAGTTAGCATATAAAATCCATTACCCATAGAAGGATTGAGGAAGGGGGGGAAGAAGAAAAGAGAAAAGAAAACAGGGAGCATTCCTAATGTTTCCAGGCACAGAGAGTTAAAGCAAACAGCAAAGTAGGTAGAAAAAAATACAACAAGGAAGTTTAATACCCTGAAGAAGTACAGGGATCTTGTGGCCCTGGGGGAATTTGGCTGTTTCTGAGCAGTTTATTACCAGGGGTTTGCCACAGCCCCCAGCCCTTTCCTGGATTGATTTGGATGCACACAGAAAGGACTTGAGCAGCAATCCCTCTCTCACCTGGAAGGCTGTGGGGGCTCAGTGCCAGGCACTGAACTCCTCAATTGTCTTTTGCAAGAAGCCTCCAGCAGGATGCTAAAGCAGGAGCATGTTTTCATCGCCGGCGTCGCGAATGGGAGTGACTCATGTGCCATCTGTTTTGTCCCTCCACCCCATCATATGGGCTCCCTGTTTGTGCTGGATAATGCATTTGCCATCTATTAAAGGGAGAGGAAACTTTGAAACAGCCAAAACAAACATGCCTGAGAAATGCTGAAGTTTTTGAAAGGGTCTGTCTGGAAAGCCACTCTCACTTTGCACTGAAATGTGGCTCTGGGGCAGGGACACGCAAGGTGACAAGGGAGCAATGCATGGAAAAGGGACAATTGCCAGGTTCAGAAAGGCTGAGGAGATTTTCAGCACCTCTCTGAGTGGTGGGACTTGCTGCAGGACGCTGAAATCTTATCTGGTGCTTGAAAGGTGCTTGAATAAATGAATGGAACAAAATTTCCATCAAGAGCACTAAAACACAATGACAGCACCTCAGACTCGTTCTGCAGTGTAAACTCTGCGTGCTGCTGGCACTAAAACAGGGACTCTGAAATCACCAAGCCTTGTAACAGACTCGAAATACTGATGCCAGAATAAACTGGAGAGCTGGATTAGTGGTGCCTTGGCTGTTCACAGACTGAAATGCCACCAGATTTTTTGCCTCTGAGGTTGCAGTGCTCAGTTAAAGGGTCCAGCAAGGTGGCAATAGCCTCATCTGAGAAGGACTATGCTGAGGAGTAACCACAACATGGCACACTCCACACATTTCCTAAAACACTGTCTAATACAGCTATAATGTGCTGTATTAGACAGTATTTTAGGTGTCTAAAACACTGTCTATCAGAGAGTGTTTTAGGTGTGTTTAGTGCTTGCTAACATTCATGATGGCATCATTGCAGGAAAATCAGTGAAACTGTGGGCTCTTCTTAAGCCCACATTAATTACTTCAAAACAATATGCAAAAAGCATAAGCAAGGCCAAGGAATGACTTACAGCACAAGGATCAGTCTTTCCTCAACAAACACCATCTTTCCCTTGCTGCCTTTCTGTTACATGCTTCTACACCATCCCTCCCAGGGTTAAAGATGTTATATTGATACAGAAGTGCAAGACGTGCTGTATAAATGTGTTAAAAACATATCTTGATTTTCCTGTCATTTCAGGTCTGCCTCAGTGGGCAGCCTGACCCCATCACACCTGATATCCCAGAAAGAGCTCACAGGATGGGTGACACAGTTTCAGCCTCCCAGCTCAAGCCCAGACACGAGCCAGGATGTGTCTCAGCCTTGCCCCAACTGGTTTGTGTTTCTCCCTAAGGAGTGAAAATGTTACCTAGCTAAATGAGTATGAGGAACAAACTGTACCTACCACCAGAAAAGCTCTCTTGAAGACAGTTTCCAAACATATGCATGAGGTAATGAGCCTGTTTCCCTGCCTGTGTGTCACAGCACTCTGTGCTATTCTGGTTGTGTTCCTCAAGCTGGCATTGCTTTTTAAATGCGCTCGCTCCTGGTCTGCTCTGAGTCAGTCTCTGCACAGTCTCAGGCTGCCTTTGGGAGGATGAGGAGCTTTCTGGGCAGCCTCTGCCATCCCCAGCCTGCTCTGCAGCTCTCCTACCCCTCAGTTTCTACCTCTCCCATCTCCAGCCATGTCTTCATTCAGTGTGACGTGAGAGAAAGGCGCAGGAACCACCACAGGGTTCTCCCTCCTCTCCCTTGCCAGGAACAGCAGCAGCAAACCCACAATGGTGTAATTCAGCACAAGTGCATTCAGAAAACAGGTGTGAGGTGTTTAGAAAGCTCAGCCTTCTGCTGATGAAGTCTCCAAGAGCTTCTTGTGCATTACACCAGTTTTCTCAACAGTTTGTAAATGGGTTTTTCCCCCCTCTGGAAATATTTGTCACAGTAGATTATTTTACCTTGTGCTACTGTATGTAAAATGCAGAATGCTAATACTTTATTTGGCTAAACATGTATAATTTGGGAAGACAGGTGAAGTGATGGATTAATCATCAGGCTTTTAACTCTAAGTCTTGTTAGCTGCAGTTTTAAATGTTGTTTATTTGAAATTACAGTGTGAGTATGATGTCTAAGTGGAAGCTCTTTACATATGTAAAATAAAGCTGCTTTTTATCTTGGTAATAAGTGAGAGGATTTATTTAAAATCTGTCATTTTCCATCATACCTGGATGTTCAGATAGACTTATCACAAATAACTCAGTAGCAAAGCTACAGCTGCTAAAGTGCAATAACATTTCCCTTCTTCTTTCTATGAATATCTCTAAGCCTTGACCCACAGGACCTTTCCTACTTATTCTGGGAAGGTAATTTTAGAGACAAAAAAATTACAGACATCTGGATAAGTGGCTATGAGTTGAATCCAATTCTGCTGCTCTCATTGAGTAGGGAAATTGCCCTTTATACAACTCACAGCTGTCCCAAGTCACCTTCCTCACCATCTATTTATAGGTTTTCTGCTCAAGACATCTCAACTTCAAAAGAAATCCTTTTTAGGAGAGCACACAGTATTGTCTGGGAAGATAGGGGTACTCCTGCTTTGAATTTGTGAAGTGCAAGAGAGAGGTGAGTATTAGTTTTGTCAGAATGGCAATTGAAGCAAAAGAATGGAAAAATGTTCATTTGATGCTGAGCCAAGAATTGTATTTTAAAAGATTCTTTATTGAAACTCAAATCCTTTATTTAAACTAAAAAGAGATTTTTCATTTTGGGATTATTTAATCCTTTTAACCTTTTTCTGCTTCAGATTTTATTTAGATAAATAGTGTTGCAGAGAAATTGTTTGCTTTGTTGTCAGACAGAACATGTTGGTATTTCTGAGATGAAACATTGATTAAGCAGCATCCAAACACTGTGTTTTGGTGTAAAATTCCCAGCTCTGTTACACAACAAACTTTTTAGTTCCCAGGGATGTTTTGCTTGTCTGAGGCATGAGCCGGTGGCAGTCAGTCAAAGAAATGACAGAAAATCCTTCCTAAAAGAGAGACAAAAGAGTATTTTGAGAAGCAGATTCTTCTTCCTTGACCAGTGCTGGAAGCAGCTGATGAAGCAGTTGATCATCTTTAGTGATGCTGGATGATGCTCTTCTACATTCTACTCCCAGGAACTGGTATTTCTTACCTTTCAGCTCTGAGGGAAGGCACAAAATACCTGTGTTGCTGATTGGTACAGCAGCTGGCATTGAGCAATTTGTTTCCACAGACACCACCTTGCATTAAAGTGTTCTAATATTTCAATTTCATTTGTGGCTGCCCTGTCTAGAGGTGAAAGCTGTGATGGGTCTGCTCAAGCCCAGCCTGTTCATGACACTGGAGATTTTTTTCCTGGAAAATACAATTTTTTATCCCTGGGAAATACAATTACCCTGAACAAGAAAGGGAAGTGTGAGGAAATCATGCTGAGCCTCACAGTGGCCTGGGGGCATGGTCCTGGAGCAGCCTTGCCACACCTAGCAGTGCACAGCTTGGCTTTGTGCTTCCACCCTAGCTCATGTCCACCTTAGCCTGGCTTTGACAGGAGAAACTCTGGAAATCAACATTTTCAAGGGAAAAACAGGAGATGAGGGCTTGCCAGCATTTATCATCTGACAGTAAGTAAGTAAACAGGCTGGCAGCCACATCTAAGATTATCTCCTCTCTTCTTGGGACTGTGTTATGTTTCAGTAGAGCTTAGGATAGCAAAGAAGAACTTGTGCTTATTTTTATCTTCAGCATTCACATTCATAGTTGTCTGTGTTCCAAGACTCTGTGGTGCTTGTGGCTGGTCCAGGCTGGAAGGTGTTGGGGGTCCAACAAAGGAATTCAGGGGAATCACACTGCAGTGAGGACACAAGGACACTGTGCCACAATGTGAGATCATCACCTCCAAGGCAGCTCAGGCACACCCTTTTTCCAGAATGTGTGGTTAGATACTGGCATCATTTGCCTTCCTGGCAGGAATTTCTTCCAAACTGTCTGTTACCTGTTTTCCTCCTTTTAAATCACTGCTCATAGCTGGCTGTGTACTTATACAGCTTTCTTGCACTGAATGGCCAGGTTTTTGTTTCAATTATTGTAACACAATAAGAAAAAGAGTTGGGAGAAGAGGAATCAGCTGTGAAATTTTTTTCTCATAGCATTGGTATCCTGTATTTACTGACCAGTTTTTCACTTGCCAAGACAAAGGTATTTTATCCTACTCATTCCTGTTTGTTTTCTTGCATCAGAATCCTTCCTTCCTTCCTTCCTTCCTTCCTTCCTTCCTTCCTTCCTTCCTTCCTTCCTTCCTTCCTTCCTTCCTTCCTTCCTTCCTTCCTTCCTTCCTTCCTTCCTTCCTTCCTTCCTTCCTTCCTTCCTTCCTTCCTTCCTTCCTTCCTTCCTTCCTTCCTTCCTTCCCCTCCCGGAACCTTAATTAAGCAAATGAGCAGACCTCTGCTGTAGCACACACTGTCTTTTACCCATGTTAAATGAGACTTTCCTGCATCCAGTGTCATCACAATTCTGAAATTCCACATGGAGCACTTTTCACTGAGCTGCATTCAATTATTTATTCAGGCTCTGGTTCCATCCCCACTGAATGCAAGAGCACTGACTTCAACACAAGGAGTAGCTGGCATACAGCTGGAAAGAGAAAAAAGGTGAATTAAAAGTCATTTAATCTCCTTTAATCACATTTCCTCTCCTCGTTGACCAAAAGCTTTAAAAAATAAACAAACTCTCTGAAAAGGAAAACTATTAAGTAAGTTTCAAAGTCAAGTTCATGCCAACTAATATTATCTATTTCAGGACTTCCTGCCCTGCTTATCTCCTTTTAATTAACCTATTTCTGACCTGGAGCATGTGTTTGCCTGGCAGACACAGTCCCATTCTGCAATTGCTCTTGGCTCAATAAAAGAGTCTGTGGTGGTGTTTGTGATCAACATTGCTGCTATGTATTTCCTGTAGCAGAACCAAGGGCAGCCTGAGAGGGAGGCTGGGCAGCAGATGTGGAGCAGGAGCACTGCAGAGAGAAGGCAGAGCTTTCTACTCAAAATGCTGCACATTGGAGCCACTGTTAAAACAACGTGGTCAATCTGCTCTGTCTCCCTTTTCCTATAGCTCAGATGTCTGGGCACAACCCTGGAGCCAAGGGGAGCACAATCAGCAGAATTTCTATTCATTCTTATCTTCTAAAGTGCAGATTTAACATCCTCCTGTGCACAGTGACAGCCAGGCCATGGAGGGTGATAATAAACTTGCTTCCCAAATGGAGTCCGTCCCTTTATTTAAAATCTGAAAATAAACCCGATAAAATTCTCAGACTCCAGATAACACCTAGAGGTCTCAAATGTGTGTTATTCAGAGGGCAACAGCCCTGAAAATATGTAGTTTTAAGTGCCACAGATTCTATCTCATGATTTTAGCAGCAATTTGATGCAGCCCTGGACAGCACAAAGAAAGACATTAATTCACTTACCCAAAAAATCCCATCCTCCAAAAAGTACAGAATGAGGGAAGGAAGGAAGGAAGGAAGGAAGGAAGGAAGGAAGGAAGGAAGGAAGGAAGGAAGGAAGGAAGGAAGGAAGGAAGGAAGGAAGGAAGGAAGGAAGCTCAAAGCATTTTGTAGAGGACAGGAGGCAGCATCAAATCATCAAATCTCTCCCAAGTCCTGTCACTTTTTCATGGGCAGGATTTATTTGTGTAAATCTACAACCAGAGCTACCTCACAATTTATGCAGGCACCCACACACAAGTGTCAGGCCTCGTTTACCTTGTGCACACTTAAACTCACTTGTTCCAGTGAAAACAAGTTTTTATCTCTCTCATTGTGCAGAGAGAACATTTTTGCTCTTTTCCAAGGGGGAAGTGCCCTTTGGTGACACAAATAACTGCTTGGAGGTTCAGATGACCTATAGAGGTGGCTCGAAAATCATTAGAGAAAGCTATTAATGAAAATAATTTTCAAAGTGTACTTCCAGGGGGATGCAAACAGCAAAGCAAGAGGTGCATCTGCACCAGGGTATCAGACACCAACCCACAGCCTTGTCACACCTGACAGAGCCTTGTCAGGACGTGGCTATCCTGACTGGGATGTCAATACTTTCTGAATTCCATAGGTGAGTTAGTTGCTTCTGAGACATTCCCTGGTTGGCAAATTCCATGTTCCCTGCATTGTAGGTATCTCAGATCCAAAGTTTAGACTGGAAAGCTGTAATTCCTTCAGTCACACACAAATGAGGAAAAGAATTTATTTTCTTTAAAAGTCAGATCCTCCATGAAATGAACTTGCCAGGCTTTTTGGCAGCAAGAGGTGTGTTTTTCTCTGAGTTGCATTCTTCACATATTGACTGTGCTTCCCGTGAAATTACAAATACATTTCACATGCAATTGGCCAAATTCCCATATCAATTTTCTGATTTTCACCTTCAGAGAAGGATCTCACAATGCTTAGTGATTGGGCAATAAAATGATGGAAGAAATTCAATGCCAATAGATGCAAAGTGATGCATATTGGGGGAAAAAACCACTCCAGGATGACACAGAATGACAGCTTCTAAATTAGCTTCTGATGTTCAGGAAAGAGATATTGGAGTCATTACTGACAAGTCCCTGTGAAAATCAGTTCATTGCTCAGTGGTGGTCAAAAAGGATTGTTAGGAATTGTTAGGGAAAGAATAGAGAACAAACAGAAAAAATTAGTTATTCTACCACATAAATTCATGATATGTCTTTATCCTGAATATTGTGCAGTGAACTCATCACCACAGCTTGGAATGGAGAGCTGAAAGTGCCCCAGAGAAAGGAAGAAGCAGGCTCAGTGAATGGAGTTTTGTGTGAGGAAAGGCAAAATATACTGGGTATTTTCAGCTTGGGGAAGAGATGGAGCCTGATAACGTCATGAGTGGTAATGGGTAGTTGAGGAAAGAGACTAATTATCATTCCTGACAATATAAGGGCTGATGAAATCAGCTGGGCTTTTAAAAAGGGAACACTTCACCACCCAGCATGTGCTGAACTTGTGCAAGTCATGGCCACAGGATATTATGGAGACCAAAATAACAAATGGGCTCAAAAAATGGTGGGGCAATTTGGCAGAGGATGGGACCATCAGTTTCTGCTCAAAATTGCGTCCAGGTTGAAAGCCCAGAAGCTCCCATGTCACCAGAAGCTGTGAGAGAGGGGAGGTCACTCAGTGCCTGCACTGCTTCTTGTGTACTTCCCCTGAGTGTTCCTGTCTTACCACACTCAGGGCATGGAGCCAGGTGAGGCTTTGCTCTCTGGTGTGACAACTCTGTTCATCTGCTATGCTTTTAAAATGTATGACTGACATTTTTATTTTTTATTTTTTCCACATCTTCCATCACTGTCTCAAGTAGGAGGCCTAGATGCATCACTGTGTTTGTCCCTCGCAGCTCTTCCCAATGTCAGAGAAGCAGCCCACTCCCCATTCACAACGGGATTGTTGATGCAGGAAGAGTCTGCTGGCTCTTCATGGGTCAACAATCCCTTTGTGAATGAGTCTGGAAAGGTCCTGAGGGACTGACAGCCACCTTCCTCCTCACACTCTGTGTGGTGCCCCACAGAAAGGGCCATGCAGACCCTGCCATGCCAGCGCTTCCCAACCAGCCCTGGGCTGCATCCAGTTCTTATGAGTAAGGCACAGAGAGAGAAGAAAATAAAACCCCTCAGTGCAGCAAAGCCCTCAAGTCCTCAGTCAACACTGAAGTGAAGCCTACGTGGTTTGGTCAAAATCCAGCAGTACATCTGTGGAAGAGGTGGGAGCTGGATCCAACCCTTTTCTGGCTTGGATAGTAACCTGTAATTAGACTTGTCAGACTGCAAGACACCTAATATATCCTTCTGCAGTATTTTTGCTCTTGGTGTAACTTTTTCTTATATCCAGTGTGCTGTAATTCTGGGTTTTCCTCTTTATAGCAGCCAGTTATCTTGGCACAGTCCCTGGCCACAAATACTTTTGAGTGGAACATCTGGTTCTAATGTGTGCTCTAGAAATGTTACTTTCTGCAATATTCCATTTGTCTCCCAAACAATATTTTTCCTCTTGTGTTTGCTCAGAGAATCTTGTAAGCTGATCAATATCTGAAGCAGCAAAGGATCCATTTGAGAACAAAGGCTCCAAAAGCCACACAAACAATTTCCCAGAACTCGAGGCAGTCAAGGAGAGGTGGTTTGTAGGGCAGCTGTGCACTGGGAGCTCTGCAGGGCTGCCTTCCTCATCTTTCTCCATGCTGCCTTTCCCCACTGCTCCTACCAGTTACCACCACTGCAGGAGCAATCCCAGCTCGATTTCATGCTGGTGATCCCATAAAACTTTTTGGTTTTTAGTTCTCCACTTCTAGCCAAACCCTTTCAAATGTTCAAAGGAAGAAATGCTGTCATTGTCTGCTTCCTTCTGTTGTTTCTCACTGTCATTACAGCTGCATTATGTGAGTAAACAAACTTTCACCTACATAGAGGGGGAGCACTGCCCCTGCATAAAACAGGCTGTGGAGCCAGTAAAGCTGAGGTACAAGAGGAAGCAGGAATGTTTAATATACTCGGGGAACATGAAAAGTCTGCTGAACTCCAGAGAAAACTTCAGTGCTCTTCTGGTATGTTTGCAATATAGATGATGTAAATAATATATAACTCCTGGAAAGAGTGTAGGAATATATAAAGTTTTATGTAGGGGAGCACTGCACGCATGTGGGAGATTCAGATGCAAATCACGGGCTGGATGCCAAGCCCTGCATGCCCACTGTAAATGAGGCCTGGGGACTGAATTACTGAAGTAATTAAAGTGGATTGTGACTCACATGCTGAAAGGGTAAATTGTGCACTGCCACAATCCACCAAGTTATTTAATTCTGGAAAACTGAAGCTCCTCAGTGACAGAGTGGAGGATTTATTGTTAAATTATTTTACCTCTGCAAGCCAAACTGTAGGCAAACATGATCATGGCTTTTAAGGCTTTGCCTGGGCAGGGTTATGTTGCTGGCCAGCCACCTCATCATTAACATAAGGCATGGAGACAGAGAGCATGATTCAAACATGTGAAAAAATGCAACTTGACCATTTAAAATCCTTCAAGGCTTTTGCTGTAGGTGAACAGAGCTAAGCATGCTCTGAGGAGCCTGCTGCCCAGATATGCTGCAGATGTGCCAGGTGGAGCTTCCTCTGCTGAGGTGTTCCCACCCAGCCCAGGGTGGGCACAGGAACACTGGATGGAGCATCTGGGGGGTTTCAGCCTTCAAGGAGCTGAGGCTGGAGCCCCTCTCAGCTCCCAAGAGCCTGACTCACAGACTTCTGTGTCCTGAAAATAGATTAGTTTGCTTTCTGGAACTGCAGACTTGCTTTTCCAGCTCTGTGTTTCGGGGCACACATGGGATTTAGCTGCTCTGTCTCTGCACTGCTCCTTTCCCACATCCCCCTGTTTGTCATTGAAGAACAGAAGGTCCCAGCTCAGTTCCTGCCTCCCATTCCAGTGGAAAGTGTCCCTGGCCATGGCAGGGAAGTTGGAAGTAGATGACCTTTGATGTCCCTTCTACCCCAGGCCATTCTATAATTTTATGAGTCCCAATTCACCATTCTCAGCATGTTCCTCCCTCCTCTCAAACCAGAAAATATGCCCAATGTCCTTTTTAGTGCTAGAATCTACAGATCTTCTTTTTCCCCTCTGCTCATCCAGCCATTTAATGCTTAGCATAAACATGAATGTTTGCCATATGGACCTGTCTCTTGATATTTTAATCTGCCCTGAGCTTTGGGTCAGTAATAAGCAGTAGGAACAATTATAAAAAAATAAATTGTCACACTTGAAATAAAACAGAACCATTTATTTTATTTCTCTGAGGCTGTATTCCTAATATAGCTTTTTGGACACCTGAGGAAATGCTTACCTTGATATTTTGTTCTGACTCTGTTGAAGTGATGCCAATAGGACAGAGATTCCTGCTGTGATCCAGTTATTAAAAGGTGCCTCTGTCCAAATCAAGGTGTAAATGAGACCACAGGCTGAAGTCAATGGTAGAGATTTTATTTAACAGTAAATGTGAGGTAGAAAGAGAGAAAGAAATAGGAAAGGGGTCAAAGAGAGGGAGAGAGACACAGATTAAGCAGAAAGTTATCACCATCCCATGGATCCTGTGGTGTTCCACCGGTCCTTCTTCGGTCTGCTTTTTGGTGGTGGGGCTCCCAGAGTTGTTTTTCTGGGCTATCACCTTTATACAGTCCAAATTCTGGATATCTACAGGGCATGGGTGCCACAACTTGGGATGGCATGAGTGTAAGCAGTAGTTTTCTTTCCCACAGTCTGCCATAGGGTATTTTTGTCCAGGTGCAATATCTGGGAGGTTTCCCAGATTTGCTTTACCAGGCCTGGAATCAGTGTCCTCCTGTTGCAAATTCCTTTGTTCTGTGCTTATCTCAAGTCCTTGCTGTGGTGGCTTGCCTTGTGGCAAGTCCCTTCTGTGGCCTTGACAGTGTTTTGAGCCAGGAAACTGCATTCTTTAAGTCCTTACAACTTCCTCTCTAATCATCTGCATGTTGTTCATGCCATCCAGCACAGGGTAAACATGATAAAACAGAGGAAAATTATTTGTGTTGCTGGAGGTCAATAGAAATTTCAGTGATTTTACAAAACATGTCTGGGAAAACAGCTGGCTGAAATTATTGCACCAGAGACACCTTGGTCACTTTGCACAGCAGCCAGCAGCCTCTGTGAAACCTCCCCAGAAATATCTCAGCTTGAAGCCTGGGTTTGGTGGTTGCAGCACAGGTATTGCAGCTGCTCTGTGGCAAAAATGCTGCTGTGTGCTTCCCCCAGCAGCTCCAGGAGCTCTGAGACTGGGGGACAGCCTCCATTGTGATGGAGAAAAATGAGGGGAATTGTCTGAGAGAGCTCTGAAGGAGCAAAGATGCCACGTTTTGGTGTTCTCTGAAGCTACATGACCTTTGATATCAACAACTCAACAGACAGGTACAAAGCAGGCACTGACTTCACCTGCTGCCTTTTCTGGTGATCACAGCCTGGGGTCAGCCCCTGAGTGCTGCTGGTGGTGCTGATGGGATCTGACCTGGGGGTCCTGCACAGCACACAAACCCCACAAAGGATGGGCTGCTGCCAGCACCTGCCCAGGAAATTCTTCCCATAAGTCAGAGGGATCAGGTTAGAAACTGGAGAAATTTAATCACTGTCTTTAGTAAGAAACGCTCCCACAGATGTCCTCATTTATTAAAACTATTCTTTGATCTGAAAAGGAAAAAAAATCTTGTTTTATAGGAATAGTGATTTCTGGAAAAGGTATTTTGAACTCGCTTAGGCATAGCTGGCAAATTTTAATTATATATGAACTCCTACTTTAGCACTTTTTCAGTTGTATTTTACTCCTCTGGAAACGTGGCAGGTCTGAGTCAGCAGGATGCACAGCTGACTTCAGCCTGGGGAGGAGGCTGGGCAGGGCAGGCTCAGCACCCTCCAGATGTTGTGCTCTATTTCCTTTCCAGTGGTCTCTTCCAGCCCTCTCAGAGAAGGAGGTGGCATGCAGATGAAGAGTGTTATGTTTTCAAGGCAGACTCTAGATAGCAAAAATGACTGGGAAGAGTACAATTTCTGCAGGTCTGACTCAACAGCATCTGCTTCACTGGAAGCACAGAGATTATTGAAATAAGGCAGGTGTCCAGGTTTCATTGAGGAAAATATTTTAAGCTGTTTTCATAAGGAGGACTGTCTGGAACAGCAAAGTTGGCTTATTTTGAGGGAAATGGAACAAATCAAAACAAACACAAAAAAATGGAAGGAAGTGGGATTTCGACAAAAGCTTTTAACTCTCCTTTTTTGGAGCACATTAGAAGGTTGGTGTTTTGGACAGTAACCTAAAAGACTGACATTTTGGAAGGAAAGGAAATGAAAGAAAGAAGGAAACCTGTATCCTGGGTATAGAAACAGAATTTTATTATGCTTTGGAGGGGTGGAAGTGAATTTGTCTCTCTTCAGACCCTCTCCAAAACAAAACGTATGCATGTTATATCTGCATGCTATATCAACATGCTCTTAAAAGACTGAAGGTGCATCTATTTTTGACAAAGTTCAGTTATTTTATCTGTCATTCTGATTTCTGTTTCTTGGGAAACATAGAGCTGCAGTTGGAAGAAAAGAGAAAAGCCATATGGCAGACAATTGCCAAACAAACAAACACATACAGTAAAGGTGCCAAGCAGCTTTTATACAAACAAAAAGAGCAGAAAAACAGCCTTGTCCCCCTTTGATGCATCTACATGTTCTATGAAGGAATATCCACCTGATTTTACCCTCCCTTCAGTCCTTCTGGAGAGACTGCCTCTTTTACTGTGTGTGCTCTAAGTATTTCCTAAAGCAGTCAGGTTTTAATAAGATCTCAATTTACAGAAATAAATATACCTAACCCTGTGAATAACTCTGGAACTGGCATTAATTTTAAGTGTTATCACATATTTGGCATAGCTGAAATGCTGTGGGATGGAAAGCAGCTGGGCTGGGACTGTCATGGCTCAGAAATGGCCCTTTGTGAAGTTAATCAGGGCTGAAACCCCAAATCTTGCTCATGCAGCACCTCCTGGTTCCTCAGGAAAACCTCTGGAGCAACTCTTGCTCAGGCAAGCAGGATCTCACTGTTTGAGGTCTGTTGGGTGATGATGTGAGGAGCTCCTCAGGAACTTGAAATCACAGTAAATGTTACTTATTAAGTAACTGTGATTTGATTCTAAAAGCCCTAGAGCACCACCTCTGTGTCTTTTTGAAAGAGTGGGCGAGGAGAGAAATAAAATTCTCAATGTTTCATCAGAGGGAGAGGAACCAATTTTGTCTATTTTGGAATCATCTGACCTGGTGAGGCTGCTGCACTGCACGGTGTGGGCAATGTGCACTCACACTCACACACTCACACACTCACACTCACACTCACACTGCTAGGCATTACAGGCAGCACAGGAGCAGCTGAAATGGGGCTAGCAGCTCCTTAGGGCAGCAGTGGGTGGGTGAAAACAAAAGGACAGCCAGGACTGGGAAGAGAGGAGCAGAACTGGTGCTGAGAACAGGGGTGACAGCACAGCCAGGGTTTGAGGGAACAGAATGGAAAAAAGGATGGGACAATGGGGAAGTGCAAGGGGGCAGGGACGGAGAGCAGCCAGGAAGGTGTCTGGGGCTGCCTCCTGTCATTCCTAAATTCCTCTGCTCCCATGCCTCCCTGTGCCAGAGAAGGTCTGTGAATGGCTTATCCAAGCGGGTTTTTAGTCCTCTCCAGAAGATGTGAAAGTTGAAGAAAACAATATTTACTGTCCCTGCAGGCCCTGGAGGCAGAGCTCCATCCAGCTCTGGGTGCTTCACTCTCAGTGTTTGTTGAACCAGCTCCCCATACTGGGGCTGATGTATATTTAAAATAGAAAATGGAATGTTTCTTGTTCCCCATCCTGCCTTTTCCTCCCTCACAAACATGCAGGATGCTCAGTGTGCACAGACAAACTTCTCCAGGTCTGGGAATGTGAGTACCTGAGCTGCTGCAGGTCCTGTCACAGGGCAAATCAGCTCCCTTGTCTGCCAGAGCACTTGGCCAAGCACAGGAGCACCAGGCCCAGCGTGGCTCTGCACATTTTCACTGGTGTCTCCTGAACATCTGCTACAAAAAGGGGCTGAGATGGGTTATCTCTATGTTCATCCATGATAAAATTAGGAACTTAATGAGAATTTACTATGGATGCGGTAGGTCTCATTCCACACAGGAGAACTTGGGTTAATTGATTGTATTAATCACATCCTCCCCTAGTCATCTTAATCCCTACATTTAATTTTATTTGTGTTGCACAGGTCCCTTGAGGAGCTGTGCTTGATCCAAGCACAGTCAGACTCAGTTAAGTTTCTTGACAGGCCGAGAGGAATGGAGGGATGCAGCTCAATGCAAAGCAGAAAGGACAGGAGGGAGAAAAATGAAAGGAATTTCAGAAACAAGATTCAAAATGAAAGGTGCTAACTGTCACCTAATGGGCCTATCATTCTTATAATCATTATAAAATTGCTAAATAGATATGACTGCTTTGAGAAAGAAAACAGACAGGAGCAAGCTCTTTCTCACTGCCTGCTCCCACACTGATGTGAATTCTTCTCCCAGGGAGGGGAATCCTCACCCACTTAGCCCAACGAGGGCAGCCAGGGTTCAGTGCTGCTCCTGGACCATGCACAGATGCTCTGTGGCAGAATCATGAATTTAATTTAAGGTGTAAACTCTGTGGATACTCACAGGTAGAGTTTGAGCCCAGCCCAGGGCCCAGTTTGGTTTCCCAGTATGGACAGAGCCATGGGTCTCCAATCTACAGGTACTACACTCCAATTGTGTAAAGTCTCCCTGCTTAAGGATGCAGTAAGGAGAGGCTGCTCAGTGGGAATTTCAGCTCCATCTTTGAAATTCATCACTATTGCAACTTCAATCCAGATTCTTAGTGTTACTTTAATATAGGTTTTTGTGATCTAATTTCCCTTAGCCTCAATTAGGGGTTGAGGACATTAGCCCAGGAAAATCCTGGAGGAACAAAAAAACCCAGCCTAGATCTTTTTCTTCATCATTTTTTTGTAAGTGAAGTAGTTAGCAGGGATTTAGAGTAGGTAATTTTAGCCTTGACAATAAGTGGGCAATCATTTATGATGAGGCAAATAGACATTCAAGCTGGGCAGAGAACAGCTGAAGTAGAACCTCAAGAGATTATAAAAGAAACCTGCTGATGTGCAGGTTTCTGACTTTCTGGTGTCAGCATTAAGTGACACTATTCAGGTTAAACAAACCTTTTTTCTGTGTGAATAAAGCTTTTTTGCTCTTGGTGAGCAAGGAATGAGTATTTGAGTAGATGAATACAAAGCCATGTAGCTCATCAGCATGCTTGAATATTAGCCATCCCCAGCCCCCCAGGTTTAGCTGGTTGCAGGAATCAATCAGTTTATAGTGCAGTTATAAAAGCACAAAATGCAGAGTATATAGATCAGGCTCACATTATTGTCACAGACAAACAGAGGGGAAGAGGGGCAGCCTAAGGAAAGGCTGATTACAGCCATACCCTGGGATCTGGAATCCAAACAAGGCTGGTCACAGGTGCTCACGGAGTGTGGTCACAAAAGGCCAAGCAGCATCTTGGAGGGGGGTCAGACAACAGAGCAGGGAAGACTTAAGACAATGTAAATAATTTTTTAAGCTGTGGAGATCTTTATATCCACATAACTCAGGTGGAAATCCCCTTGCAGGACCTCCACGGAGCAGTGCTGTTTGATTTCTTGCCTCCAAACCCCAGAGCAGCCCAGAGATCAACAGAACCCAGCCTGGCCTCTCTGCTGTGCCTGCCAGGCTCCCTCTCACACCCTCCCATGCAGGGGGATGCTCCAGCCCAGCTGAGCAGGTTCACTGCAGGTGCCCTGTGCTCATCCCACAGAGAATTCCACTTGGGAAGCCACTGCAGAGCCACATTTTCCCTCCTCTGAGGCACACAATGCTGAGAGCCAGTTGATATACTGTGCAACAGATTTTAGAAACTCAACAATTTTCAACTTTAGCAAGGTTGCCTTTGTTGATGATGCATTTACCCTTGTTCTCTCCAGGCAAGTCTATTAATGCACTGATAACACTTAATCCTTGACCTGATCTATCACAGACAGATAAGCAGGCTGGTACCAGGTCTAGTCTCTCTGGCATAAATTACAGCACAATACAGGAAATTCCTAAGGACCTGAGCAGTTCATATAATCCCAGTGGAATTAATAAATGTGCTTCAAGATATTCCTGGTATTGTAGCAGATTAATTTGTTTTTATTAACGTATCACATCTTTGAATGTTGTAATCTCATCCTAGCTCCAGGAAATTGCTGTGATCCCTGCTCCAAAGCTCTTGAAATGTTATATTAGTCACATTGTCTATTGCTGAGATTAAAGAACTAAGAGAGTAAAGGGCACAACATGAGTGTGGTGAAGAGGAAGTTTACAGCTACAAGATTGACTTTTTTCCCAGGGGAATCACAATTGCATCATGAGATTTAAGATTATTTTTTTTCTTTTTTCCTCCTGCTAACATTAGATTAGAAGACACTCCCGTGCTGGCAAGCAATGTGTGAACTTCAAAGGGAAAGTGTTCTGAGTGAGGAAAGAGTGACAAGAGTTTTCCAAGAGAAGTGCCCATCCCATGAGCACCGCAGGCACTTTTTTTGAAGGAGACATTTACACATTTCATCTATTTTAGGCAACACTTGAGCAGTTGCCAGCTTCTAACAGGCTGCCCAGGGAAGTGGTTGAGGCACCATCCCTGGAGGTATTTAAATAAAAGTGAAGATGTGGTGCTTAGGGACACAGTTTAGTGGTGGGCTTGGCAATGCTGGGTCAATGGTTGGACTTGATGATCTTAGAGGGTTTTTCCAGACTAAATGATTCTGTGATTCTCTAGGCTGTGGGTTGGAGTGAGAGACAGCCAGCAGCGTTCCTCAGCATGGCACATCCTGCAGTGCTCCTGCAGGCTCCCTGGGACAGCAATCCCTGCTGCCCTCCCACCCTGAGCTCACCATCAGCCCTGGAACTGTCAGGAAACGTCTTTTACCCAAAGCCATCCATCTCTGCCAGTGGTGCAGCTTCTTGCTCTGGGCTGAACCTGTCCTGGCTGCACATTCTTCCTACAAAAGACCGGATGAGGAATTATTCGTAATTTTAAATGCTATGGTTGCAGGTTTCCTCAGCACGTCCCCTTTGTGCAGTGAATTTTGGTCACTGCTCTGAGCTGACCGTTCATGCCAGTGTTGTGAAGAGGTCTAGGAAAGGTCAAGGCTCTCCATTCATGTATTTTACAAAAATTGAAAACACTGCTTTGCTGAGATGGCTTTGGGAATAATGGGGTTAGTGTGAGGAAGAGCAGGAAAGGGAGGCTTTTGCTAGAAATCTGGTCAACTGAAAGAAGGATATTTTGGGAGTCAGAAGAAAAGAGTTATTAAAACAGACACGCTTTTTGGATCTTCTCTCTGAGTTTTTGGCACCTGAAAAGCAGTCTGCTAGTTACACGAAAAAATGCAAGAAGAGAAGGAAGTTCTGACTGATCCTAGTGTTGAATACAGATATGTTGGCTGTCTGTAACAAAACACCTTTTCTCCTTCCCAGCCTATCTCCTCTATTCTCCCCCTTTTCTTCTCTCCATCCATCCTGAGCACTGATATACCCACAGTTTTTGTAACTGTGCAAATTCTTCTCCAGCAACAGTTTCAAACAAACCCAACCAGATCACACATTAATGTTAAAACAGTGACCTCTAAATTTTAGCTGAGCTGATAAAAAAAACTTTTTACTTTTAAAACATTAGCAGATTCAGCCTAGCCAACAACACAACAAACAGCATTTTGTATTTACTTAGTTCTTTTCTTTTTTAACCATTTTTCCATTGAAATGGTTGCTTATTTCAAGCAGGAAATTCACCAGCTATGCCAGTATAATTTGCATCAATTAGTAACCCAGAAGTGGGTGCAATTCTATTTTGAGGATACACAAAAGCAATAGCCTAAGGGTCTCTCTAAAGAGGGACTAACACACAGCCATAAAGCATTGCTGAGAAAACCTCACAGGTGATACATCTGCACAGGCCACAGAGCGCTCCTTTTCCCTGAGGAGAATGATAAACAAGTATCTCAATGAGTAAATTTTTTGGGGGTGGGAGACAGGAAACGCTTCATTGGTTATTTTAATAGAAACCAAAGAGGCATTTAAAATGGGGATATTCTTGTCTAAAATATAAAAGGGAGAAGGACAACAAGAACAAAAATAATAATCAAGTATAAGCAAACATTACAATTATCAATTTTTCTGCCTAACATTTCCCCAGTTACAAATGAAGATGTTATTCTGATAAAGACACAGTAACATCTCTTCAAGGCAAATTTCAGGACTGTAAGAGGCACTGTTTGTAGCTCATGGGAGGAAAGAAAACAGTGTGCATCTCCTTGTTCCTTGGGAACATTTTGCCCTTCTCTTGGTTATTTGCCATGTGGAGAAGGAACCAGCAGTTTTCTGCTACAGACATAATTGCACTTTCAGTTCTGATTTGTATTACCTGGAAATCAAACTGGAGCCTCCAAAGGGCAGGAGGGCCCCCATAGCAGCTCTCTGGAGTCTCAGTGGCTACAGTGTGTCTGTCTGTATGGAAAATATTTTTTAAAACATGCTTGCTATGAGGAGTAAATGGCAACATGGGCTGTCTGCCAATAACCTCAAATCTGTAGTGAGAAATAATTCCGTCTGCTTGCAAGATGAGTTCTAGTCTTCCTCTCCTGTATAGACTGTCCATTTTGCCCTGATCTACTAAGAGTAGGTACAAAACATATTTATTAAGGCAACATCTTCCACTCTAATCATGGCTCTTAAAGTAAAATGCCAACATTTTACTCACTGTCTCCCCAGCATTGTTCAGGCTGACTTCTAAACTTGACGCACTGTGCTGATCACAGGTCTTCTCCACTGATGGCAGCTTTTGGCATCAGTCATTGCTGGATTTAGCTGCTGCTCTCCACATTTCATCAAGTAGCTTGAAACAAATTCATTACCAGAAGGCTATGTGTGCCTTTGATGCATTTTTCCAGCTTATCTAAATTGTTGAAACAGTTGAGCAACAAGCACTTAAAAATGGAAGTCCTCAAGTATGAAGCTACCAGTTCCAGCTGTCTGGTAGGTGAAGATTCAAGTGACATTTGTTACCACCCCTGTAACAGAGATGACAGAAGAGCTCCTCAAGAAAGCCCTCACTGTTTTCACCAAAACCAAACATGAAACTACAAAAGCCAGGCATGGGAGTGGTTTCATAACCTATTGTGACAATGCCATGTGTGAGCTTACAAACCCGTAGACTGAAATATTTCTGAGTATTGCTTCTGACTGTGTGTGGAGCAGAGCTGTGGAGGCTGCAGCTTTGGGATGTGTTGAGTGATGATGTGGCACCATGGTGTGATGGAAAGAAGAGACTCAAAGGAGCTGCAGAATTGCACAACTCAATATTCAGTGTGGGAAGTGAATAAATATCCAACCTAAGCACATGCTGAATGTGATGGCATTCACAGAGGTCTCAGGTTGAGGGAAGAGATGAGGATCTGACTCCATATTTCAGAAGGCTGATTTATTATTTTATGATATATATTATATTAAACATATACTAAAAGAATAAAGGACTTCATCAGAAGGTTAGCTAAGAATAGAAAAAGAAGAAATGATAACAAAGGCTTGTGGCTCAGACACAGAGTCTGAGCCAGCTGTCTGTTATTGGCCATTAATTAGAAACATCCACATGAGACCAATCACAGATGCACCTGTTGCATTCCACAGCAGCAGATAACCATTTTTTACATTTTTTTTCAGAGGCCTCTCAGCTTCTCAGAAGAAAAAATCCTAAGGAAAGGAATTTTCAGAAAATACCATGGCTACAGCTAAAGTTTTGCATTGCTGAAGGTTTAGTGCTGGCATGCCACATCCTTGGACTCAGCAATGAAGGTGTGAAGCCTGGCATCAGAATTGGTCAGTCAAATCAGGAATTTGCTCTCCCCTCTCCTCCTGTTAGTCCCCACTGTCACCTGTCACTGCCATCCTTTGTACAACACGTGGCAGTGACTCCATGTGTTTGTACAAAATGCAGCTTTCAGCTGAAAGGACTGGCCATGAAGTGGGTGGTTAAGCTGACCTGACATGGGCTGCTCCTGAAATCAGTGGCCCCACTCCCCTTCCCTTGTCCACAGGGACCTCCAGCTGCCTGTGCAGGGAGAGTGAGGGTAAGCACATCCTGTTTTGGCAGGAGAAATGTTTCATCATTGTGGGTTTAGGATGAAATGTCACCTGCTGGGGTGCAGATAACATCTCATCCACAGAGAGAACATGCAGGGGGCATTGCTAACCCTGTTGTTATCCCCTGTGTTTATGGTCAGGAAAGGTTGGAGTGCACTGGCCATGCAAATGAGATACCAGGATGTGTCTGGCCTTTGCTAGGGGACACCCACATCCATAAAGGCAACAATCTCACAGTTTGTGTGGTAAAAATGCATCTCTTGATCAAAGGTTGAGTTTATTAGCTGCAGGTAACTCTGCCTGATGTCTGCATCTGTACAGCCTGAAAAGAGAGAAGGGGTCTGTGGGAATGGAGCATCCCCAGGGCAGCACCCCTGTTCTGGGCCTTGCCTGAGGAGCTGGAAGGAAATGAAGGTGTTTGAGTTCAGCATGGACTGCTCAGGCTTTCCAGGCTTTGACTGTGGCTTTTGGAGCTGAGACAGGCCCCGACAGCACTTCAGCTGGATGAAATAAAGAGAGCAGCAACTGGAGCCCAGCCAGCATGCAGTTAGCTCAGAGAGAGTGCTTCCTTTTCATTTCTATAAATTTGTTCCAAGACTGTTTTATTAAGCTTATTCTTTCTTTGCAGAACACTGGTCTAGTTTTTAAAAGAGCTTCAGGCTGACTGGCAAACCCTTCCAATTGTGAGGAATGCTGATCCCAAATTCCTGCCTGTAGGGGGATACAGGATGGGTAAATGAAGGTGGTATAGAATGTAATCTTATCCCCCAACGAGTTGCAGCTGAACCAATTACTACAAATTAGGAGCAGGCCTGATGTTAACAGGCCACACCTGTAGCCAATAAGAACAGAGTTATAAAAGAGTGGATTGGTGGGGTCTGGAGTTAGATGATTACTGCAAGGATTAGAAACAGTCAGTGCCTAAAGGAGCTGCCTATGAGAAACGTTGAGGAGGTATGAAACTCTGGCGATATGTAATCTTTTCATAGAACTCTTGATATATAAAGACAACACCTGCTCCCTATGCCTGCTCCCATGAAGTCCAGCAGTGAGATGTAAGGCTGGGGTGCTGAGGAGATGGGGGATGTCCCTTTTTGGAGGCACAGAGACCAGCTCATCCCCTGGAAACAAGCACCCCCTGTGATTTGGTGAGGCATGGGGTGGACTTTGCACAGGCTCATTCTCAAATATGTAACAGCTGAGAACAAGGCAGGATGTGTAGTAAAGACCAAGCAGATTTAGACCTGGGGTTCTGTAGCATCAGCATTGCTGCAGAGGTTGTGATCCCTGAAATTGAAAAAGGAAGTCTTCCTTGAAACCCTCTTGTGGAAATAACCTTTCTTAGGTGCTCCTGTGGCTGATCTGGGCTGCAGAAACACTTCCCCAGGCACACTTGAATGCAGGAATACCCAGGAAGTTTTGGCTCATCCATCAGCACAGAGAGAAACCGTGGGGCTGGAGAACACCTGCAGCCTCCCAAGAGCCAGACTGAGGGAGGAAGGAATATCCTGGTGGAACAGCAGTAGCTGTTCCTAGAGAGAGCTGCACAGAAAATAAAGTTGCTGTGATGACAAAATCAGAGGCTAGAGTGAGGATGCAAAACAGTATTGGTGTCAAGGTGCTACAGTCTGAAAAAAGAAGAGTTTGAATAAAAATGTCAGAGATCCAACTGGAGGGATAGTCAAAGAAGGACTAACAAGGCATTCCTGTGTGCTGGATCTCAGCAAGCAAGTGAAGCTTTGATTTTAGGTATAGAGCAAGGGAAAAGTGTAACTGCAGGGAATGAGTTGTAGGCATACACTGAAAATACGAAGAATATTTTCTTAGAGGTCCTCCTTCTGAGGCCAGGAGAAGCACTGGTCAGCATGGCACTGTGGTGCTGTTAATGGGAGTGTGGGTCTCTGTATCCACCATAATCAGGGCTTTGGAGGCTGATCCTTCAAGCTGCTCTTCTTCCAGTCACAGACATCAGGGATAAGGATTTCTGGGAGCCTCACAGTGAGGCACAGAACATTTATGTTGGTGAACAAGAGGCTGTTTAAATCTGCATTGAGATCGTGGGCAAAATACCCAAGCTTAGGATATGGAATGAGGTACAAGTGAGGAAACTTAAATAAATTGTATTGATGCAACTTGAATCAATTTGTATTTGATCTGGTCAACAAGCCCAAAGCTTGTGTAGGTATTTGTATTTCAGAGGGATAATGGATTATTCGGGGTTAGGTTGAGTGAGGAAGGAACTGAATTCAGCCAAGATCAGACAGGTGCTCACGTTTGGGCTGGATTGTTTGTGGAGCTGCTGCCCCTTTGTGCTCCAAGGACTGAGTGTCTGTGCTAATTCCTGCACCTCAGCTGCTGGGCTGTGACCTCAGGCTGAGGACAAACCTTGTAACAGGTGTGCAAGCTCTTTTCTCCTCTCAGGCTAAATCAGCGTGAGCTACTCCTAACCCAGCTGAAATACCTCCTTGGAAAGAAGTTTCAAAACACCTTATATTTTCCTGTTGCTTGATTGCATCAGCTTAAAATTCACCTTTCAATCAAACTGGTGGGAATTTGCCTGCAGTCTGCTCTTGAAGCAATATGGTTCTTGAAAATTAAACTGGCCTCAGACTGCAGAGAAAATGAACAGGAGAGGAAAAAAGCTTTATCCTAGACAGGAATCTTAGGAGTGACTCTGATCTTCAAGTTTAAGCTAATACAGTGCCACTGATATCAAAGCAGACATTCTTCCTTTGCACAGAAATAAATTTGATCAGTGGTTGGGCTGTTAAGTCAGTATTATTCAACTAGATGTAAGATTTTTATAACATTACCAGTTTATTAATAGTCAGAACACAAAACTTTACATTAGTGTCAGGGATGTGGGGGAGAAGCAGAATGAAGAATGGAAAAAGATTATATTATTTGCCCAGGGCAGACAATTAAAGAGCAATCTACTTTAACAGTGTCACCTTTATATAATTTCTCCTGTCTACCATTGCCACAGTTTTCCACACCTCAGGGGAAGAGCTGGCATTCTTAGCAGAGCTCCTAAATGGGTTCTTGTTTCTGTGAGATACTCTTATTAATATATTTTTTTATTTTTATTTTTTCTTCTTCAGGAAAAACAACAAGGGAAATCACCCCCAGACTTTGCAGAACTACACAATGGAGTTATTTCTGTTGCTGCCATAGGGGAGCTGAATTTTGGGACACAGCCACAGCCTTTGTGTTCTTGGGCAGCAGAGTGGGCACATTACTTTGGCAAATAAAAACTCCTTGATTTTTTTTATATATCTTAATGTATTACATGGTTTTCCTTAAAGACACCATCAGCTTCTCTTTCCTGCTTATTTATTCAGCAAATGCTTTCTGCATCTGAGAGGAAAAGAACTTTTAATTCTCAGGAATTTGTGCTAAGTTAATGTCTATTATTATATTCTTTTACATTTAAAAAGCCTAAGCACCTTACAGTTGTTCACAGTTGTTTGGAAGTATACAAACACTTCCCATAAAGACATGTCTGAAATTAAATATAGGCTCTTGGGAGTGGGAATTTCTTCTGTCTTTGTGTTAGCCCCTGATTTCTGGCATTCAACATGACTGTGCTCTCCTGCCAGCCTTGCTGAACTTTTTGGAGTGACAAGATTCCCTCCCATTATTAACATCATGCTACCACTGCAGTGACAGTGAAGGGTTATTTCATGGACAGTTTAGCCTTTACTTCTGTTATCACATAAATTTCCATGTTATGGAAAATATTTAAAATAGGAACTTTTGTTTCTGGGGATTAAAATTTAGGTTCAACAATTTACTTTAGGACTGAACTTCTCTAAATCTGTGCTCACTTTGTGTATTTAGGATTTTATGATCCCAGCCTGTGGCAGGTGCCTGTCTGTCTAAGGCACTGCAGATGTAGGGCTGGATGTAGGACAGAATTTCAGGTTTGTTGTGCCCACAAAACAGAATAATTTACAGTGATCTTTTGAAGTGTCTCACTTAAAACATACAGAACAAATAACTTCATGGGCATTTTAAAGAAAGGTAGCCTTAAACTGCCGTGTTTCATTCCTAAACTTTGTTTTGCATTTTATAACAAGTGAACAGTAGTGAACTTTTCATTCCTGCAGGTTGTTGTGAACAGGATAAATGATGTCCCAAAGATTCATGTTGACACATTTCTGTTTTTAGCTTCTGCTTCTTTTGTCTGCCCAACTGGACATTTTGCAAGAGTGCCCATTGCCTTTAAACTGTTCTCTTTTGCCTCTGGTATTAACCTTTGAGCTAGAGACACATCTTTGATAAATATAAAGCTATTTTACTCAAGGAGTATGTATCAGTCCATGCCTCCTCTTTCTGAGGCTTAGACAGAGGTGACATTTATATGGGATGAATCCATCTGGCAGTTGTTAATGTTGATTTGACCATTTCTTGCCTTTTAAAAAGTTTTTTTATTTATTGCACAAGAATTAATTGTGCAGAATTTGTCTTACAGAAAATTATTTTTAAGAAGATTTATGATACCACTCCTAGATCTAAGCTGTCAAACTTAGACCTGAACTGTAAGACTAAACATTTATAATGTAAGCTCTGGATAGGAAATTCTGAGTTACTAATAAAAACTCAAAGATGAAATGTTGGTTTTAGCCTGCCTTGTAATGTCAATATGTTTTCCAACATGCCTAATGGCTCTGTTAATGGAAAATGGTCTTTCTGTTCTCAAGCCTACCTTAAGGCCTTAAATTCAGATCAGGTTGATGTGACTAAAAGTCATCACCATTCAGCTGCTCTGTGATCATCTACAAAATTTAGAGCTGCAAAGGTCGAGTGTTTGGCTGTCTGTCATAATTGGCATCTGTGCTGGAAGTCTGGACAGCCACCCAGAGCAGGAGCTGTGGGTGCTGGATACAAAAGCTCCCTTAGCTCCAGAGCCATCACTCATGGCCATACAGCTGCCTGTCGGTCTCTGGACATGTGTCAATATTTTACAGTGGTTGTGGGACATCTGGCTGCCTAATTTGGGGTTGGGCAGAGCCAGAAGATCACACAGGAGGTGCAGAAGAGCCACAAACAGCACATGATAAACAGTTTGGGAAGGACAGACTTCTTATTGGTCACCTGAATTAGTGCAAAAATGGCCAAAATGTTCCATAAAGCTTTGAAAATGATTTCTTGGGTGGTCTTGTGGAAAAACATAGACTTATTTTACAATCTTTTTTTTTTTTGATGGAGTATGGAATAAAGTCAAATCCTTTAGTGTCTCCTATTGCACTAGAAACAAAAGAAGGACCTGTCAAGAGTTACTGTCTATTTTCTCTATTTCCATTATTATTGGTCATAAGGAAATTTTGAAAACCACTATGTTGACAGAATGGGCAGGAGCAGATTTTGAATATCATTATTGGGAACTTTTTCCTTGAATGCTTCTCTTACAAAAAAAAAAAAAAAAAAAAGAAGATTATCAAGTGGTATAAATGTTTTCAAAATGTGAAAAATATGCAATTTAGTAGATGAAATGTAGAAGAATCTTTTCATGCTTTGAGGATCAGGAATTTCTCTTTGACAAAGGAATAAATAATACTTTTATGTTTTCTTCAACTTGTTTCAGTATGAGATTTAGAAAATATGCCTTGAAAAGCTATAATGTTAGAAAAGTGATGCTTGAGGTGTTTAATTGTATTTCACTCTGGAATGCTCTTTTTGTGTATAGGAGATCTGAACAGAAGCTCTTTCATTAAAATACTCCTGGAATCCAAAATGCAGCCTGCTGAGTAAAAAGACCCTTCTGGCAGGCACAGAACTTCTGAAGATTCTCTTGCATGCACTTTGGGCACATTTGGACCTTTTCTCTGAACATAGTGAACAAATAAGTAACATTGTCACTGAGGGGAAGTGAAAGACTGAAAATAAATTGTGTGGATCTGCTACAATTACTTAACCAGACCTGTGGGAAGTTTTCTCTCTGGAGCAGCATTCACCAAAGGAGAGAAAAGGGGCAAAGCTTGTAATATTTGGCATCACTTTAAAAATGAAACTTGCCTTTTTTTCTTTTTTTTTCCATTGCCGTTGAATCCCTTTCATACTCTGTCAATTAACAATATCTTTGTAGTAAAAAGGAAAAATCCATCCAAGGAACAAAAGAAGGTGATCCTTTTCCAGAATATTTCAGGTGATTTTGACTGGTGAAGAACCAAACTCTATTGCAGGATTGATGGGCTGTACTATGACAACCCCTAGCAAGAAAAAAATGGCTTTCTTTTCAGATGTCCAAGAATATTCATCTTAGAAATACAACCTGTATTTGCATTTGCTTTGACTAAACATTCATATAGAATGGCCAGAAGAGCTGGAAAACAAAGCCACAAGACAGGATAACCTTGTCTGTTTTTCCCAGAGAGGATATCACAGCTCAGTCACAAAATCAAGGCTAATGTTGAAAAATAACTCAGCTCAACAAAGAAATCCTCAGCTCCAAGTTTCTAATCCAAATACAGTGCCCAGGACATTGGAGGAATTAACCCCTTCCTTGACTGTTTCCCTGCCTCTGGACTCTCTGATATTGGTTCCTGTTAACCTCTGTGCAGCTGAGTTGTTGTCAGCTTGTGTTTTTGAAGGGAGATCAGAGACTGCACCTTTCTGCTGTCCTAACTTGATATTTTAAGAGTAGGCTTGGGCTAACCTCTGTTTCTGTACAAGGCCAGGTTGGGGAAGATGCTAGAATTTCCTCCCATTTTCCCTGGAAAAGTTATATCTTCTGTTCTTGTTCTGACAGGGACAACAAAAGGTCAAGCAATTTCAGTGCCTGCCTTATGCTCTCTGGCCTGCAGTGAGTGCCCTTAATGGTTCATCTGGATGATGATGGTTCATACCTTTCTTCACAACAGGTACCCCCACCCAGTGGCAAAGGTGTTTGTGAGCTCTGTGTGCATGCATTGACTTCTTGAAATAAATAAAATTTTGTTTTCTTCAGCTTGCAGAGGATTTGCCAGCAAGCAAAGCCTGGTGAAGGTTCTGCCCATTGGAGTAGGAAGAGTGATTTCTCTCAGCAGAAATGGTTGGAAGTGTGCTGCTCTTTTTAACAGAGAGAGGGAGGGAAGAATAATATTTTTCTTTCAGAAATTGAACCAGAGTTTTGATTTTTCCTAATAGAGAAACACATTGCTTCTCTGCTGGTAACTGAGGTATTCTCCACAACAATTTAGTAAAACAAAATGTGTTTGTGACAAGGACAGGGCAGCTGGGAGTGCTAGTTCTGCTCCTGAGAGCACACTCCATGCAGGCTCTGCCATCCTCTTCCAAACATGGGCACCCCATAGGGGAGAGGAGGGCGTGGGCTGAGCTGCAGCTCTCATGCTGCCTCATTGTTCCTCTGAGGGGATAAAGAAAAGGCTCAGCTGGCAGCTTGCTAAGCTCAGGAGCCATGGACCAAGTGCTTCTGCTTTAATAAAGAGCAGAAGTCAATTATAGCACCATGCAGGAGCGAGGTTAATTGGGGCAGGAGGTTCAGTGGCAGGGCTTTGCCAGCTCTCCCCTTTGTTCAGCACAGTTATACACCCAGCTGTATGTGTAGTTATATATTCAATATCCTGAATGTGGGCCATGCTGCGGGAGCAAACTACCTTGAGCTTGAGGCGTAAAAGCAAACTCCCATTTGAATAATTCAGATACAAAAGACCTCCTAATTTTTATTGGGGATGTATTTTTGTTTCTTTCCATGGTGGTATAACACAGAGGAATGTGAGGGAGCTCTTTGTTCTCTCTCTCTTGGGTGCTGTACATCTGCACAATGCAGAGCTACCTTGGCTCGCTGTGCTGACATTAAGAAAACCAAGCTTTGTCTGCGGACTGAGTGTGAGGAGTGTTGTCTGCCAAGAGCCATCAGAGTCAGGTTGTGAGGGCAGAAAAGCAAAGTTTTAACGTGGGCTATTGGTTTTTCTGACTGAATTAGTTATAACTCTAATTTGCCTTCTAAAGAAACCAGAGCAGTACAATAAATATCCCAGGCTTATAATGATCAATACTGCAAAGCGACAAAGCAATTCCTGAAGCTGGGAGATGTGAGCACTCAAATCTTCCAGCCTTGCTCCTTACAGGAAGACACTGATATCTCTATGAACTCACTGAACCAGCTTTGGAAAGATATGAATCCTTGTTATAATCAACATTGCCTTGTCAGGTGCTGCAGAAACCCAGCAGCAAAAGTTGCCTGCTTTCTCGGGTAATGTTGGGTATCAGAATCAGAGGCAACTGTCAGAGGCAATCAAGAGTTAAAGAAACACAAAGGAAAAGACTATTTATTGATAGGAGAAATGGTGATCTCAGCATACCAGGAATTTTTGAACCATTGACTTTCATAGCTGGTGATGAAAAAGATGATTTTTCACTGCTAGGTTGCAAAATCCTATCAACTGCAGAAGGAGATAACTTATGCTGTTAATGACCAGGTGCAGGAGCTACAGAGAGCTCCTGAAAGCCCACTGAAGGTGCTACTTGCTTTGTTTATTGCTTATTTATTTATGTAAGGACAACAGTCAGTTTCAGAAGTCTCAGACACAGTCACACATCACACATTAGGCCAATGAGAGTGGCTGAGAGTGTGTGTGCCCATAGTGGCTGTGGTGGAAGGTTGTGTCAAACCAAAAGATGGTTGACCTTTGCAGTGTGAATCTGAGGCTCCACCAGCCTGTGCTCCTACTGGTTGCTTGCAGAAGTCAAAATTAACCAGACAGAAGCACAGACTATAATTTATTCCTGCAGTAAATCCATGTGGTCCATTTGTAGCCAAGCACATGCCTACACTTGGGAGAGGCAGCCAGGGCAGCTGCAAAGTGCCAGCCATGAACCTTAGGGTACAGTGAGCAGACATTTGTGTGCCAGACAAGGAACATATTTAGGTTGCTGTGTTGGGTTTCACATCATTTGTCTGTGTCGCACTGTTGTCATTGGCCTCTGCCTCAGCACCCTCACCATAAAGCAACCTGGAGGCACAGGTAGCTCTTGGTGACTTCTCAAGTTTTTAGAAGTCACCTCTGAACAAAGCTGTTCCTGTCTCTGTAGATTGTGAAGGAATGTCACTAACAAGTTCCAGCGTGGGTATCAGCAATGTACATGCATGTTTACATACTTGGTTTAATGATTTCCACATTAGATCTTGCCTGTGTGCTCAGAAAACCCTCGGTGAGCAGCCTGAGTGAGGAGAGCTGGCCAAAGTCGTTCATCCACATGTCACACAGAAAACTTGGCCTCATGACTGAGACATTGACTCCAGCTTGTTATGGTGGTGGAAGTCAGGAAGAAGAGCCATCTGAGTGTCTTGTGATGGCTTTTGTCATGGACAAAATGTATTTCTTGTTGCTTTTTAGTTTTTCCTGTTATAGTCTGAAACTGTAATTGACTGAGGTTGAAAAAACATTGAACTTGCTGGGGGATGCTGACTTCTACAAAAGGGAGAAATTGTCACATCCAAAGGACACAATCTGGGTACTCCCCAGTGTGAAAAATGCCAATCACTTGTTTTTAAAATTTTAAAAGTTTAATAGTAATAAAATGATTATTAAAATAGTAATACAATTAGAGTAACAATAATTTGGACAATTTGAATTAGGACAATGTGAGACAACAGAGACAAAGAGTTATGGACATCTGGGTATCTTTTTCTGGGCAGCATAAACCTGAAAAAGGACACATGTTAACAGAGGATTAACCCTTAAAAAAATAACCTGTTGCATATTCATACACTTCATACATGATGCATAAATTCCATTCAAATACAGGATTCTGTCTGGTCATCAGCAAATTCTTCCTCTGAATCCTAACAATACCTTTGAGGTGGGAAGAAGTTCGTTTCTTCTGATAAAAGGGCCATAAATTCTTTTTCTCTGAAAGATTCTCAGAGTAGTCCTGTGGCTGCTATCTTGCTGCGAGTCCTTGCTTTAAAAAAAGTATCCTACACAGCATGGTTTCTATTTTAACATTTTTTATAACCTGAAACTATATTTAACACACTACTTAAGAGAACTAATATAGCATTACTTTCTAACACAACACATATAATAGTAATTTTAATATTTGCAAAAAGCCAATCATAAAATGCACATTTTTCACACCAGAATCCCAACCAGGTCTTAAACACTTCCAGGGATGGAGCACCCACAACTTCTGTGGGCAGCATGTCCCACTGCCTCACCACCTTCACAGTAAAGAATTTCTTCCTAATATGTGATCTGAATTTCCTCTTTCAGTTTCCAGACAACTCTTAGCAGGAATGATGAAGAGTGGCACGGGGAGCCTCTGCACATCCTGTGTGCCCCTGCAGCCCTGTCTCCTTGAAGCTGTCAAGCTGAGGCTTGGCTGGTTTGTGTGCTGCTCCACTGCTCTTTGCTGAAGGGTGGCCTCCTCCCATGAGCTATCACTCACTGCTAAATGATAAGGGAAGGCTGCTGAGGCTTCACTAACTGCGTTCATTACAAACGTTGTAATTGTAAAGATTTGCTATAATTCAGTTAGCTGCCCTAAAACCCTTGGCAAGCCACATTATTGAAATGATTATTGTTACAAGATTGTTGTAAATTGGAGTCAATCATCCAGACGTGAAATTGTCTTTTTTATATCTGTGTGGCTGAGAACAGTCTTCCTCCTTTCATTTCTTTAAATTAACATCTCCTTGTTTTGTACCTCTAGTACCTTATTGGACAATGGGATCCCTTCCCAAAAAAATGCAATTAAATCTTCTCCTTAACAGAGGTGCCCTGAGTCCTTCTAGTCTGACAGCTCACAGTTATTCTCAGCAGGTTTTTTTGGTGCAGCTGTCAAGGATCACACTGGTATAGCTGACTCCCTTTTCCAGTTCAGCTGCATTGGACCAGAGCTTCTCCACCTGTGCCCTGTGGGACAATGGAAGATATATGTGGGTATGTCCACACACATGCCAAATGAATACATCACAGAAGAGCAACTAACAAATATTCAAATTTCAGTGGATATATTGGTTATAAATCAATCAGCCCTGTGCAAGAGGCCTGTTAGTTATTTTCAGAAGAGGATTCCCAGGTTTGAAGCAGTGAAGAAGCACTGGACTAGCCCACCTGTTGAACCTCTGAAGATCTTGATTCCTGCCTGGTGTTCAGGCCTGGTGTTTGTCGCAGTCTGAGGAAATATGTGATCCTTGCTGCTGCTGCTCCCTCTGTGTCCTTCTGTTGCTTGAAATGTCCTGTCAAGAAGGGCATCTTCTGCTTTTTCAGGACATGTCACCTCTCATGGGCAAAGGCAATTGGATGGCTGAAGATTATCCTGGCCATTGCAAATGCCAGTACAAGGATGGGAGTTGTTGTGCCTCCTAAAGAGATAATAATTTTAATACTATATAATATAGGCAAGAATTGGAACTTTTTCTGAGGACTAGGTCAGTAGTTTTGATAGGCTTGATATGAGTATTCCATGAAAGAAGCTCTTCTTACTTGACCAGAGGTGTAGATGTGGCAGTTAAATATAGTCCAGCACAGTTGTTGGCAGTAGGTAATTTGGTATTTATGAGTATTCCCTGAGGTGAATTTCCATCTCAGCTGAAGAGAAAAGCTGTGTCTATGCTCCGGTTGAGCTGTTCCCTTCATAGGAGCAGGGGAGTGGGAAGGAAATAGGACTTTATATCAGTGGCTACTTCTTTAGGTTGCATGACCAATTTCTTGTCCAAGTAAGAACAAGTGTCTTTAGTCCTGGATTTGTAACAAAAACAAATAAACAAGAAGATTAGAAAGAATCTGTCCTTATGTCTCTTGTGAACCTCTTGTCAAGTGATAGCACCTAGTGGTCCTGTGGAAACTGTGGGAGCAGGCACTTCAGTTACTCACAACTCTTGAAATTATTCATCTGATAAGTGAAAGTTCTTGTTGTGCTGAAAACACAGTTTCCAGCAACTGTGAAGAAAACAGTGGGAAAAGGGGCCAAACAGGATTGTATTCTGCTTGCAGAAGCAGAGGGATGTTCTTGCTTTCCCTGGCCTCTGTGGAAGCAAAACTGCCTCAGAGTCTTCTTTTCTCTCTGCCCTGTGCAGAGAAACCATGAAGGCTGGTGTGGGAGAAGGGAAAACTCCAGTGCTTCTGCTCTGGACATATGTTGTGTGTCATCCTTGGTAGCACTGCAGGATGTCCCCTCTGCTCTTTCCAAGTAGGAGACCTCTAGGTGGAATGGCACAAGGGAAATAGGATTTGCACATTTCTCTTCCCTGTGGAGCAAAGGGAAAATATTTTGGGGGACAGAAAGCACAGATTGCCCATGAAACTTCTTTTGAAACTTCTTTCCAGACACCACCAGATAAAGAATAAGTGATTGTGACTTACACCCCATGGACTGGCTTTGGCTATTTTAGTTTTTATTTTTTTCCCTTTACTGTTCTTGACTGTCACCATATGGCATGCTATGCTGGGTTACACACAACATACCAACCTAAATTGTTTAAATTTGACTCTTCCCTGCTCTCAGAAAATCTTGATGGTTTGTGATTGTCATGGGTCCTTCATACCACTACAGCTTTCATGAGCATCCCTCTAGCACTGCCTGCCACACCTCTCCCATCTCACACAGAAAAAGCAGGTGGCTCAGTTGTGGGAGCAATGAAAGCTATTGGAAGGAAATTCACTGGAAAATAAATTATTTTCTACCTAAATAGAAGAATTGTCATAACTTCAGGCAGAAAATACCAGATCAGGTTTATGGAAGGCACTCCTACCTAGAAGCCAGGAACTACTAGTGGAATTTTAATCATATGAGCCCACACAATAATAACTGCATTTTTCATATTTTCCCCCCCCAATTTATGTATTCAGCTGAAACAAAACTTATTATTGTATCAGTGATCAAATACCTTATGTCCAACCCACTACCTCTCCCAGGGAGAAGGAAACATAAATGCCTTGCAGAAGAATCTGGGGTAAAGCTGAAAATGAAAAGTTGCTGATTTCAAAGAGGGCAGTTAAAATGCTGGTCCAATTGAGAGCTTAATGCATTACTGAGGTGAATATAAAGTTCTTTTGTTGTGGTTTTTTTTTACCCCTTCTGAATCAAAATGTTTCAAAGGCATTTAAATAAAATGGAATTGATATAATTAGTACAAGCCCATTAGAAGTGATTGAATTACTAAATATGGTCACTGCTATGGCTACATAATGGAAGCCTTCAGTTTTTATTAATTCCACGTTTGAAAATCTAGATTAAACACCCAAACTAATAAGTCAAAACATTGATGTAAGATCCAAAGGACAACAGCATTGTCACTCTGTATAGCAGGGCACCAATTCAGTGCTTAATTGGTACAAGAGCTGTAATAATATGGCTCATGTTTAATTAATAAGAGTTCTAACTAGTCATGAAACTTTTAAGAGCTCTTGGTGATATGAAATTGTTGTTATTTACATCCAGTGTGCTGCAAAGCTTTTCCTCTCCAACATCTCACTCTGATAGGGCAACTTCACTGGATACAGGCAGCACGTGTTTATCAACATATCACTAAAGCAAAATTGTATTTGAAGGAGATTTACCATCTCATTAAAAAGACTGGAATTCATCTTGGGTTTTGCTTTCCCCTAAGAGGAGCAGGGAAAAATGTGGCAAACCTGGGCAGTTAAAATAAAGTGGTCAAAATACTTGGTGATGTGTTGATTAGATCCCACTGTCCTCCTTGCTGACTCCTATAAGCATCCCAGACTGTCTTGAGAAAGGGCTCTCTTGGCATTTTATAGATTATCCAGGCAGAATTTTTTTCTATATTAAAGGAACAGTGTTCAGTTTAATGTTCCAGCCATATGCCATAATTTATAATCCTTCCACTTAAGCAGTTCATCTAAATTTGATCCCAATCCCATGCAATAAAAAAATATAATTAAAGGTGAATGTAAAAGTTATTGAACAAATATAATAAAAGGGCAATTAAAGTGTTCAGTTATAGAAATGCAAGAAACTAAGGCGAGCCCTAACCTCTTAAATTATTCTTAGAGCAAATATACTTAATCATGTAGAGTCCATTCTTTTTTTAAGCCTTTGCCCAGACCTGCATGAAATACTGTTAAATCAGGAATACATTCTAATTATTTTTTCCCTAATACCTACTAAGATTCATGGGAAGCATAACTTGCTATTAACATAGGCTTCTCTTCTTTTTTTGCTTAGAATCAGCATACTCATGGTACCAGTGCACTCTGTTAGAAGAACATCTTGTTTGACATTTCTTTATGGATTTTTTCCCCCAGTGAATATATCTAATACCTTTTTGTAAAGCTTATGTAAGTTTTAGTCACTCTCAATGTCCCATAAAAAAAGCTTAATTCTGTGAGCTACCAGCTCTGGTTTCCTGTAAGAACCTGCAATCTGCAAGTTTCACTTGGTGCCCTCACCAGTGTTAGAGGAGACAGTGGCAATTGTTCTCTTCTTTCTTTCTTCTTCCTGCCTGTTCACAAAAAATGTTTGTAAAAGACACATCAAGTCAAATTGAGTACTCTGCAGGAGATAGCCCTTTGCCATAAGATTAGTGGGAATAAGGTTCTGATTATCTGTAGGGCTAATCCTACAGCCAGGTATTATATGGTGATCAGGAGACTGCAGAAGAGTGGGAGCTGGGCACCTCATTCTTGGAAAAGAGTTAACTCAAACTGCAAAGGCATTGAAAAGAGGAGTGAAGGCCTCTATAATGTTAGTGAAGTTGGAAGCCATACTGATCATAAAGTAGTTTAGCAATTAATTTGACAAATTAAAATAGCTGTTTTCAATAGTTCATGAACTTTAAAATACCACTTGCATTATGTTGTGAGTCTTGAGAGCAACTTTAAATTAGGGGTATTAGGGGTACATTTTTCTTTACACCAGATTGCTAATGTGAAATGCAGTTCATTGGCAGGTGTGTTGTAGTGAATCTTCTGAGTCTTGTGGCTGTGATCAAAGGTGGAGTGGGCTGTCAATGGTGATTAATGAAGATACTGACCCTATTTTTTCAGTGAGCTAAAGTGAGAATTTGTTTTTAGTCCTTTATAAAAACAAAACCAAGCAGAATCTAAGCCAGGCAACAAATAAGCAGACACTTCTTTAGGTGTGTGAGGTACAGCAAACAGGATAAAAGCTATTTGTGGATTTAGTGGGTTATTGTTTAACATGTACACGTTCTCTAATGGCACTTGCTGCTGCTCCTAAGTTAATGCACTTGCCTGGTTTGGTTCTCTGGCTCATGGCTTTGCTTTGTGGGAACATTCAAAAGCTTGCTGAGTAAAGCTGAAGATGGGCTAGAAGTTTTGAAGCCAAATCAAACATCTCCTAAAGTCTAAAGTCTCTGGGTTTTGAGAGTTTTATTCTGCTCCACTGTACAAGTGCTTAATAGTCTAAAGCCCTTTGGGAGGTTTGTGACAGTCAGTGGTTACATCCAGGATGAAAACCTCTGCTGTTTCTTCATGGTGAGGGCCATGAGGAAGATTGTGCTCAGCTACAGTGGTTCCTGGGACCTACAGATATTCCTGCTGCTGTGATCCCTCAGAGCCATGGGGTCAGTTTTGCCCTGCAAGAAGAGCGGCAGGGCTGGTGCAAGGTGCTGGCTGGAGGCTGCCAGGGATGGGGAGGGCTCCAGAGTTGTCCATGTCTCAGGCCCTGAAACAGCTCCTGGTGGCCCCACCAGGTTTGAGCTGTGATTCAGTCAGCTCTGGGGTCAGAGGCCTTCCTGGATAACAACAAACAGGAATTGCCCTCCTGTCATTTGTTCAAGAAGTGACCGCTGTTGAGCGAAGAGCAGGTCTCTCCTTTTGATTTTTCTCCATAATGCCCATGTTAAAGATGTGACACATGCTAATTTTGGAGGAAAGCTCTGGCTAAAATGCTGGCCCCACTGAAGTCAGTGGCATAATTCCTACAGACATTTGAGATGCCAGAGTCTTGTCCTTTATCCTTCTTTCAGAGCCTCATCATCCTGGAGACGATGTTTGCTCAACCAACAAATGAGATATTTGTATGACCCTGATGGGGGAAAAAACTCCCCAAAGTTAAGAAAGATTGCAGTGGTTTGGGAGTGCCTGGAGATATGAGGGATGAGTCTCCTCCCAGGAGCAGGGCCAGCTGGCTTCCAGACACAGGCTATTGGGGCAACTCTGCTGATAGTGTGATGACAAATGCAGAGAAATAACAAAGATAAATGTCCTAAAGCTTGGAATATTAGAAAATGCAATAACAAGCTCGACTTTTGTCTGCCAGAAGTCAAACTGACACAATTTAGGAGGAAATATGCTGGCATCCTGTCCCTCTGCTCCCTTTCCCTCTCCTGACTCCCAACCTCCTTTTTTTATCTTCTTTGCTTTTTCCATCTGGCCCATCTAGTTGAAATTTGAACTGAGTCTGAATTCAAGTTCCTTACAGGGTTTTGTGGAATACCTTGCATGGTAATTTGTCTGTCTGACATCACTGCAAGATTGTGAAATCACTAAACTGTGGTTTCTCCTTGTTGCCACAATGAAAACATGTATTATAACAGTGCCCCATTACCCTTTTGGTGGTTGCAGCACAACTCCCACTTAAGGCCTCCAGGACTTGGGAAAGAATTACGCTTGGCTGAATTTTTTAGCAGATATTAAACCATATTTGGGAGTCTGAGGGGAGAGAAGCATCATACAAAACCAAACAGGACTAACAACTAAAAAATGCACTGTGCTTGCAAATTTTAATAAGCTCTTAATAGAGATGGAATTGAACCAAAACCTTGGCTTCAATACAGCATAGTATGGTGGGAGTTGGGAGTCCAGGCCCATATCAGACATCATGTCAACATATCTCTGTAAAAAATTGAACCAAACCCAGAAATCTCAAGGTCCATCAGTTTAGAGGCTAATCAGACATAGAGACCAAAACAGTATAAACTGCATGAAAAAAGTCTCCTTTGTTTAGAAGCATGTGCAGACAAAGACAGTCAAGAAAATGAATGTATAGCAGAGGTGTTTTATTGTCTTTTCAGATGATTTCTGTGGAGTGTATTTTATGAGCTTTGGCCACATTTTCACATCACTGGTGAATAAAGCTCTCATTGTTCAAAGGGTGTCACCTGGTGACCCATGAATTTCTTTAAATGCTGCTTCAAAAAACCCTCATGTGAAATTGAGAGTGTTGCTCTGTATGTACCTATGGATCTACAGAAAAATGAGCCACTTCTGAGCCTGATCAGTTCCTGGACTGGGGAGCCTCAGACAATTTGAGATTGATAGACACAGGGAAGAAGTGAAAATACAGCATCATCTCTACTCCTCATGGAAAATAAATCTCCTTGATTTTGTGTCACAAGTGCTGATTCTGTATTTCCAACTCAGGACTTCACTCTGGAAGTATGAGTTGAATTTAAAGTGAGTCTAAGTTATTTTTTAATGAATGTCTGCCTTCTCCCTCCTTGAGTCAATGCCAGTGCAGACATGCCTTGCACAGAGCTAACAGATAGTAGGGAGGTCAAAAGGATGCTTAGCTGGGTAAACAGCTAAGCTAATTTTCTAGGTCAATCTGAATGAAACAAGTCTTTCAAACCAATCTTCCCCAGCAGCTTCACAGGGGTATGCTCAGGTTCTGGGTGTGCTGTGTCCCTGCAGCCCAGCCAGAACTCTGCTGTTGAGGGAAACACCTTTCCCAGCCAGGTGAGTGTCTAAATTCTCTAGAGTGAGTGTCTATAGTCTCTTCAGTTGGTTATTTTCAGAAAGTTGATCCTAATACAGAATCCCATCAAAGCACTTATAAACCAACTGTGGCTTAACTGGCATTCTTTTGATATTTCCATTGTACCACTGAACCTATGTATTGGCAAAACCATTAAAACATCCCAAACAGTCTAAGCCCTCTCCAAAGTGTTTGGTCATCTTAGAGATCAGATTTTGCTGTATCTAATCAAAACTGCCTAGTTCACACCTGTGGCAGAATTATCTGTATGTAAGCTCTGAGATCTCTCTGTTTTTCTTCCTCTATCTTGATGTTTCATCATCAGTATTGTATGAACATTTTAGAAATACAGTACATAATCCTCTGATTAAAACTGGTTGAAGCAAGAGGAGCAGAGAGAGATCCATGTCAATATCTACAAAAAGAGGTTGGTAAAGACATGTTCATAAAATGTTTTCAGCTCTTAAGGAATACCTTAACATCAACAGCTGAGAAATGCACCCTGCCTGGGGAAGGAAACAATGGGCTGCTTTGGAGAAATCTGGATGCATGTGTGTTATTGAGATCTTGAGAATGGGTTTATACCTATAAATAGGTACATGAGAATTCAAGGGGACAAATTTATGAGAATTCAAGGGGACAAATTACTCTGGCTACTTTGACAGACTCACTAGGGACAAGGCCTTTTACTCCCATCTCTGGGAAGCTTTGCTGCATTTCCAGTTTGCATTGTACACATTTGCTGCTGTAGGGCTGCACTCTGGCAGATGGTTACTGCATGCCTGGAAGCACAAGTGAGGAACTGGAAAGGAGAATTTATCCTATCTCAGAGAAAAAAAATGCATCCTCTCTGGCAGCAGGGCCTGCTGGAGAAATTGGCATTGAAGATCTTTTCCCTTTTCTGCAAAACACTGAAATATTAGGAGGAAAAAGTGAGGGTGGGCAATCTCATTGTAATCCTCTTTGTCTCAGAGATAGGGAGGCAGGAGAAACCTCTAAGTGGTTCCCCTGAGAGAGGGGTAAGGTGTTGTGTACACTGACCATAAAGGCCTAAATAGCTGATTAAAATGTAGGCGCAGACATTCAGGATGAACAGATTTTCAGAGGTGCAGAGAACTCATAAAAGCTTTTGAAGCCATTGTGACACAGCCGTACCTTTGGAAGTTCAGCATTATAAAAATGCCTTAATATAAAGGACAAAAAATATGCAAAAAATGCCCACTTCATAATCTCAAGTACTGAGCAATTTTAAATGCAATGTACTAAAAAAAAGATAAAAATGAACACAATGCACTTCCAATTTTTAGTGAATGTGTTGATATTTTTGTTCTAAACACTGCAACTCTAATTAGGACACCAAACTATGAGCAATTTACATCCAAATCAATGCATTGACCAGACAGCAAATCTCCAAATTACTTAACAACTCAAAGTTAGTGTATTTTTCCATGCAACCTTTCATATTATTAGCAGCAAACAGAGTTCTAGTTACTCATGTGAATGCAGCAACTAACCAGTCAATAGCTAAATATCCCTATAGGTCTGCCTATGCTCTATTACAATATGTCTGATTGATAATCCTGTAAAGCTTTTCTAGTTTAAAAGGCCAACCTGTTACTAGTTCCCAGAATTTTCTTTTTAAGGTGAGAAAATTGAGTGTTCTCTTAAAATTTAACTTTCCCCCTGTTGTGTACACTAGAGGCAGCTGAAATGAAACCTTAACCATTTTATTTCAAAGAAATCACAGGAAGCATCAGATGGCAGTGACCTTCCATGGCTGAAGATATGAGCTACATTTTTCATTAATGTAACTCTTGGCCCCAGATGCTGGAGAGGAAACAACAGACTTCAAATCATTCTAGAGAGTACAGGGGATTATGCGGCGGTACAGTGTCAAGCCTTCACCCGGCTAGCGTGA
>JAHXMQ010012338.1:28150032-28197804 GCA_020466415.1 Ammodramus savannarum pratensis | reverse complement strand
CTTAAATACATACAGAAACCTTAAAAACACACACTACAACAGGATTACACAGTGGTAACATGGGGAAATCAAAACAAACTCACTCTTTATGCAGCTCAAATCCTGCTGCAGTTCAGCTACAGATTTCATCGTTCTGCCTGATGGGATTAAGGCACACAACAAGGGGCTCCATTCTCCTGCATTCCCGCCTTGTTCATTTAAGTGCTGCCCAATTTCAGAGCCAGAAAGATTCATGAAAGAGTACAAATACCAAATGACAAATATTTTCTGGCTTTGATGATTGACTCTAAAGAAGCTTGACTTGGATACTTTTGCTAAGGAGGTGAAGTCATCTACTCTGGAAGTCAGTGCTCTGGGAAGCTTGCAGATGAGTTCTTGCTTGGCAGCATTCCCCTTTTAAGTTCCAGTTTGTGGGGGATTTTTTCACTCTCCTTACTTTAGGTTCTGTGAGACTTCATTCAAGCGCAAAAGCAATTCTGATTTTTATTTACTAGCCAAGGAAATACTGGTGCTCTGCTTCAGAAAGGGATGATGTTCATGTATAGCAAAGGTCAGCAGCTCCCTGGAGGCAGAGAACCACAGGGGTTTTCCTCAGGGTCTCACCATCCAGGGCCCATCTCATCACCACTTGCAAGGGAGCAGAGAAGGTCATGAGATCACAGGTTCAACCAAGTTTCCAGATCACCATGCAAGGCCATGGTGATAGGGCAGGGTCGAGGTCAAACCAGGAGGTGAATCCACAGGTCAGATCCAGTGAATGTCAGGCAGGTCCGCAAAGACAGAGGAAGGCCAAGGTCGACATGGAAAGAGTTCCTGGAGCAGGGCTGGCAGGCAAAGACACATTCAAGGCTACATATTAGAGCTTTTATGAATTGTAGATTTTAAAATCATACAAGGAAACAGCCAATACTGCTTGAAAACTTAATATTGTATTTCTTTCACATTGGTGCATCCAGGTTTCACCATGGCATTGCTTGAGAGTCCTTGGTTGAGCTTTGCTGTTCTAGTCACAATGATAGCATGGGCCAAAGAGATGCCCTTGCCCCAGAGACCTCAGGTAGGGGCCAGTGTTTTTGTCTGCAGTTTCATGGGGCAGGTACAAGGCTACCAGTGCCCTGATTTCCCTGAGATGCTCAGCAGTGCATGATACTGCCAGAGACAGAAAATTGCACTATCAAATTTAGCTGGGACATGTACAATCTTTTCAATGAAGAGATTGAGTCTATTAGATTCATCTGTAGTTTTGCTCCAGCCACTCAATTGTAAGGGGGTTAAGCTGGAGACAAACAGTGATTCAATTTTATGAGCAGACTGAAAACACAAATAAATCTGCTGCTCCTGTGTGCTAACTGTCCTGTGCGCCCAAGGGCAGGATGCTTTAATTGGGTGTAATAGCTCCAGGTCTGGGCTTACGTATGTGCACATCAAACACTCCTTTTAAACCATGAACAAGTGCTATTGAAATAATTATTGTATTAGCATCATCATCTTCCTATATGGAAATGTGGAGCATATGGCAAGCTCAACAGATGCCTATAGCCACCATCCAGATAACATTATTAAAAAAAAGAAAAAAAAAAAGAAAAGCCATTATAGTTTTGGCATATTGGCTGAGAACACTCAGGAGGCTGAACTGGAGGCTGCTGTCATATTTGTCATCCTGCTGATTGCCTAATGTAAAACACAGAAGGCCAGTGAAGTGTGAGAAAAGCAAGACATTATAGAGGACCAAAGCCTGAGCACTGGGAATAGGAAATTAGAAGCAGTGACCTACAGTAAATATGCAGCAAAATTGCAGAAACTCAGCTTCTTGCTGCCAGGACACAGGCTGTTGTCTGGAACAAAGCTTCAGATTTCTCTGAGAGATTAGGAATTTGCAGTGCTGTGGATGCCATGTCCTAAAAGTCCTGGAGGAGGAATATGGGCACTGTAGCTGCCAGCTGATTCATGGGGAGCAGCTGCAAAGAAAATGCCTCTTCCTGCCCTCCCAGATGGAGGAAAACTGTCATGAAAGGGCGCCTACAGGGGAGGGTTGGACTTCAGCCTTCAAGCAGATTTGTGTAAGTCCCCAGATGGGAAAAAAAAGACTCCTCAAACTTCCTGAATATCCTGTCCAAAGGAAAGGCTTCTTGTCCTCCCTGTGAGAATTTTTCAGGGTAATGTAGGGCACAGGGAAGAAAGGCTCTGCTCTCCTAGACCAGGAGCTGGTGCCTGCACCTGCTGGTTTCAAATGGCTGTGAGATAAGGCTTTTCTGAGTGAGAAAGTTTCCTCCTGTTCCAAAGGTGGGGAGAGGGCAGGGAAAAGAGGCTGCAAGGAGGAGCTGAAGATGGGGAATCTCATGTGAATGATAGTCCTTGAGAAAGCAGAGCTGATGCTTGAGCTGGATGTGTTTTTATTGATTTACTTTTATGGACATTCTAGAATAAGGACATTCTTGATTAGTTTTAATGTTAGTTAATATCACTTAGAAGTGCTTTCTGACAAATGGAGGAACTACAGGGAAATACCTTTCTTGCTATGGAAACACCAAGGTGATTTACATCAGCTTAAGGCGTTCTGCTTCTGCAAGTCCTTTGAAGCAATGAGGTAATTTTCTTGGTTATTTTTTTGAACAGGGAATGCTCCTGATACAGAACACAATGCTTCAGAAATTGCCCTCCTTTTCCAGGATTTCTGTGTAGTCTGCTGGATATTCAATGGTAACACACAGCTAGCTGGGACAGAGATGGGGCAGGTGACTTCAGTTTTGAAATGTGACTGGATTTTGTGCATTCAATTCAATTTTAGCTGCAAACAAAATTAAGAAGAGTTATGAAGAGGGCCTTAATTTCTCTTTATCAGGAGAGCTATGTGAATAAGAGGAAGGAGTATGTGTGTCTGTGTGAGAGAGAACACAGTAACTGTTATGGTAAGTGACGGGTGAAAGAGATTTATTCATTGTTAATTTGCCTTTCCTCTGTTTCATTGCCCATATAACGTGCAGTTTAAAAATATACACGAGCTAATTAGGAGACATTTTCTGCAAGGGAGTCACAGCTGCATGATGTGAAATTTCTGCAATCAGTGAAAAAATGTAAGGGGCTTGTTTACACCATTCAGACATCCAACTTCAGCTACACTGCCACGAATGGCTGAACTTGTGATATTCCTTTCTTCCTTCATAGTTAAGCATTTCTTCAAGAACTTGTAATGCTTCCTGTAATACTACTCATTAGGCTGCTCTTGAAGTATGGTTTGTGCACACAAAAGCTTGACCATTTTTTCTGACAGTAGCTGTTGTTTGAGTAAAACATGTTTTTACACATCCTCTGCAAAATTTTTTTCTTGTCCTTAATGTTTTCTACCAGGGATATTGCCAGTGTAATTTCTAGAGCTTCTTTGGGTTTCCACAGGTTTTCACATCTTTAGATGAGGAATGATTTGTTTTCCACTGCCTCAAATCTGTCATTATTTTTGGTGCATGCTCCCTTCCTACCTTACAATACTTAAATCTCCAAGAATATTTTAAGAAGTTCTCTAGTTGTTTATCTCTATGTTATTCATTATCAGCAATTTATCACAGTATGGTACCTTCTTCCCACTTCTAGATGTGTAAAAGCCACAAATAACTAGTATTATTTTAAGTGTACAATAAATTCATATTACAGTGACAAACAGAATCATAGAAGTGTTTATGGCACGTATTCATTATTGCATTATATATAATGTTAGTGTGTGCAATAATATACAGACGTACATTATGCAGCTGTGTTCTGTGCAGCGCATGGGACTTGCAATCTAACAAAACCTGAAAAACAGCTTCAGTAAACTGAATGAAAACCATACTTTCAACATAATTTTTTCCCTTTTGATGGTTGAATTTGTAAAATTGAGATCCTGGAAAGCCACGAAAATGTCTTCATCATGAAAGGTGACCTTTTTCAAGATACCACATCCTGTGTGGTTAAATGGCTTATGCATTTATTAGCACCTTTAGATTCAGAGCCTGCCCACTTGGTGCTAGCAGAGGAATATTTTGCTTTCTCTGATGTCAGTGTGTATTATAAAACATTCCAGAAAATTCCATAAAACCTGTGAACAAAATGCATCATAGGCTTAAGATTCATGAACCTTAAATGGTTTGGAAAGCCTTCAGATAAAGTTTGAGCAGGGCAGGCTTCCACCTTACAAATATTGACTAGTTAAAGGACAAGGCTCAGCAAATAAGACTTGATAGAGTAAATTGAACACTTCTTATTATGTGTAGATTAAGTGCTGCTTCCCACTTTAAAGGGTTTTATTTTGCACCTACTCTCTTCTTCAAGAAGGTTCCTGAGACTCTCTGGGATACTGGAGAAGAATTTCCTTGCAGCAGGGAGATGATAATTTTTAGGCTGTCACAGAAAGCCTTGCTCTGGTGGGGCAGAGATTAGAAATAAAGGATTCAATAAACTTCCACAAACAGATCAGAAACTGGCCTGGAAATCTGAAGGGCCAGATTGAACTTTACTTGAATTCCAAAGTTTACAGGAAGTAATTATAGTCCGAAGATGGAGATTTCACTAAGGCTGATGCAAAACTAAGCTCTGAAACAGATATGTTTGAAGAATTGTGTGAGTTCTTAAAGCTATTTAAGAAACAGAAGGTGGATCTTCATATCCATATTTAAGGATTAATCATCTGCAGCTGGTGTGAAACATTCACAAGTGAGAATAAAAGTAAGCCTTCAGGCCCTCTGCTGAGGAGAGAATTGGGTGGTGATGACACTGCAGTGACAGCCCTGAGGTTTCCTGCTCTTTAGGGCCTCTGTAGATGGCACAGCCATACCAGCAGGAGAGTGCTCTGCATGATGTGTAGGGGATTTTGCCTTTGCCAGGACATTATGTCCTACTGGTCTTTCCCAGACAGTTTTCACTGAGATGGATTGCAAGATAGTAGCTCCTTTTTTTGCCTAATAAGAGAAGTCAGAAGGCAATTTGTGTTTAGTAAATAGCACAATACAATTTAGCTGACTGTCAAAAAAGCCCCCAACAAGAACAAAGCAGCAAACAAAACTCAGTAGACCAGTGATTCCACAAAATATAAACATAGGCAGGAAAATATCTGCTAATACCAAGAAAGCACAGGAAAACAGCATCTATAAAATTTCTCAGGCCTGGCCTAGTCACTAGATCTACACTGATCTACCCATCTGAGTGCCTGGCTCATGACATATAACTGTAGTTGTTGCTGCTAGTTTTGTGAGTGAAGATGAAATTCAGTTCAAGGTGATCAGGAAAAACTTGTAAATGTCAGCTAAAAAAAAATTTAGTAGAAATCAGTGTAATTTTAGAAATAATGAAACTGTTCTGCAAATATAGATATCTTCATCTCTTTCCATTACCTTCTTACTGTGATGAAATCAGCTCTGGGAATTCTGCTTTGGTTCATCTTGACTTTTTGAAGATCATGTAGTTATTTTATACTCTACACCAGAAGTACATATGTACATGGACACTCGCAAGTTTCTGGTGGTTATTATATAGGAGGTGTGTGTAGAGGATATCAATATATTTTAGCTTGGATGGGAGTACAGTTTTCTGGGTAAAAAACTGGGTGTGTGGTGGTGCAGGAAGTGAAATTCAGCTGGTGGCCAGTTACCAGGGGGGTTCCCCAGGGCTCAGTACTGGGGTGAGTTCTGTTTAATATATTTATCAACCATCTGGAAAAGGGGATCAAGTGCACCCTCAGTCAGTTTGCAGATAACACTAAGTTGCACAGGACTGCTGAAGGTTCTGCAGGGGGATCTGGGTAGGCTGGGTCGATGGGCTGAGGCTGAGGAACACGAGCCAGACATACCCAGATGTCCAAGAAGATCAGTGGCACCTGGCCTCTATCTGCAATGGTGTGGCCAGCAGGGCCAGGGCAGTGACTGTCTCCCTGTACTGGGCATGGATGAGGCCACACCTCAAATCCTGTGTCCAATTCTGGGCTCCTTGCTACAAGAAGGACATTGAGGGGCTGGAGTGTGCCCAGAGAAGGGCAGTGGAGCTGGGAGGGGTCTGAACACAAGTCTGGTGAGGAGTAGCTGAGGGAGCTGGGGGTGTTTAGCCTGGAGAAAAGGAGGCTCAGGGTGACCTTATTGCTCTCCACAGCCACCTGAAAGGAGGTTGTAGCCAGGTGGGGGTCACTTTCTTCTCCCAAGTAACAAGTGATAGGACAATAGAAAATGCCCTGAAGTTGTACCAGGGGAGGTTTATATTGCATGTTAGGCGATATTTTTTTGCCAGAAAGGTTAAAAATGTTGGGACAGGCTGCCCAGGGAAGTGATGGAGCCAGCTTCCCTAGAGCTAGTTAAAATATGCATAGATGTGGAGCTTAGGGACACAATGGTGGACTTGGCAGTGCTGGGATAATGGTTGGACTTGATGACCTTAAACCTAATTTCCATCTTGAATGATTCTGTAGTTCTATGATTTTTTTACTTGTGAAATTGCATCATATTTTTCGCCAGAAAAGAAAAGATGACTGCAATGCCATTACAATCTACTGCTCTTTGTAAACACAGCTATGTGCTTGTAAGTAAGTAAGACTCAGACTTGAGCTCACAGTGGATTCTCTGATCCCCAGTAAAAGTTGAGTTAATTCTGTCTCCCCTCTTGGTCCACCTGTTTTTAAAAACTTTTGGGATCTTTGTGTCAGTGAGATCTATCCAGTTCTGTTGTAGTGACTATAAAACAAAGGATCTGAAATTAATTGGGGACAGAAGGAGCAGACACACAGGTAGCATGCATGGTTACAACAAGCTCAAAAATGAAGCTGGAAATAATTTGCTGCTACAACAGTGTGTAACTTCTCAGCATCCCAGAGCCATGTTCTACACAGTGGTGAGATCCTAGGGAAAGACAAGAATGAGATCCAAAAGGAGCTACAAAATCTCTCTGAAGTACTAATGAGATAAGGCAAAAATTATCTAATGCCTGGAGAGCTTCTCCCTCCCCCTTCACATCTTGTTTTGGTTCTGTGGCAGTTTTGAGAAAAATGAGTTTTTAACAAATCAAGGTATTTGAAAAAGCAGTAACATTGCAGGAACATAGTTCATACAAGCAGCAGGCTCTAAAACTCAAGTTAATAAATTGCCAAGTAGTAAAAGTAGAGTTTTGTTGAAAAATCCCAGTCATCTGATATGTAGGTGTGTAAAATATGATAGTTTGTTGGCTTTCCCTGCTCACAAACCATGTGTTTTAAGTATAAAAAAAAAGAGAATTATTTATTCCTGGATGGCTTTTGACAGTTGATCTGACAATAGAGTACTCTGACGACTTTGTACCAATCACATTTTGGTGACAAGATACACTTCATACGCTAGGGAAATACAATTTTCTGTGTTACTTGCACGTGGTATTGGTAAAAAAACCCTGAAGAAATCTCACCCTTTAATTGCAACTTAGTGTCATGGCAGGAGAGTAGCCCACAGTGGGCTTGCTAGGTTTGTTTTATGGAACATTCCCACTCCTCTTTCAGTTTCCATGGTTCCAAAGGAATACTCAGTGTTTTGCTATGGGAAGCACTTTGACCTTGCTCGTGTGAATGAATGTCTTTGGTTGTTTCAGCTACAAACTTTAAATGAAGCTTTTGCATCTTGGTTAGAGATCTAATATCATGGCAGTTGGATTGACAAAAAGTAATTGAACTATTTTTAATAGGCATCCTGCAATTCCATTTGGGTAGTTTCAAAATGGAGATCCCATTTGGCAACAGCCCATTTTTCAGCATAATGTGCCATAGAATTGTAAATATTTTGGTTTGACCCTGGAGATAAAGAAGAGAATTATAGGTCAAAAGTGGAGGCTGATCTGCTACTGATCTGCTTCCTAGATAAAGATGTGACAGCCATTGGACACTATCCACCTCTTTGTTTTCATACAATTACTGAATGGTTTGAGTTGGAAGAGACCTTAAAGACCACCCAGCTCCAGCCCCATGCCAGTGGCAGGAACACCTTCCATTAGACCAGGTTGCTCTGAGCCCCATCCAGCCTGGCCATGAACACTTCCAGTGATGGGACATTCACAGCTTCTCTGGGAAGCCTGTGTCAGTGCCTCACCATCCTCACAGTAAAGTTTCTTCCATATATGATGTAAATTTATCCTCTCCCAATTTAAACCCACTACTCCTTGTCCTGTCACTACAGCTCCTGTTTGCTTTTATCTGATGATGTCCTGCAGTGATTGCTCATCTTCAACTGCAGACTCAGGGAAGGACTGCTTTTCTTCTTTGAAATGTCCAGGGCTCCCATGTGGTCTGTACAGACAGAGAACCAGATTTTCTCTCCAGAATTTACTAGCCACACAGCAAACCTGTAAATGCTGATGTTTGTGGCTTCTTTTGCCAGATACAAATTGCAGTGGGAGTGTCGTTAAAGGAAGAATGTTTAGCTCTGAAGTGATAGAGCTGTGTCAAAATTTCTGCATAGGCTGCCTGCAGATCTTGGAAGGCATTGTGACACTGACTGTATTTGTTTTCATTGTCATGCTATACTTAAATATATATGAAAGACCATCTGGGAATGACTCTCGCAGCTCCTGAAGCAAGACTCTGTAATGGCAGGGTTAGCAATGCCTATGGTTCTACAGCCTGTCCAGGAGCTGGTCCCTCTTCTCTCTTAGTTCACTTCAGGTTTTCAGTTTCCCATGGAATTTAATAGGCTGACTTTCTTAGAATTTTTAAGATCTACACTTAAAATGACTCATGTTATTACAATAGTTCACTAACATGGCAACGGTCTCCTGAACGAGGAATAATTAGCATTGACTCCATGATTGCAGAAGGCTGATCAATTGCTTTATTAAGCTATACTATATTGTACTAAACTATTAAGAAACTTGTAACCCTTCCAGACTGTCTGATGCAGCTTTAACTTAATTGGTCAATCCATCCAAACACCATCCACCATCCAATTAAGAAACCACCCTTTGGTAAACAATCTCCCTTACACATTCCACATGTGCCCAACAACAGGTGCAGCAAATGGAGACAAGAATTGTTATTATTCTCTTTGAACTTTCTCACAGCTTCTCACAGCTTCCCAGGAAAATCCTGGGAGACAACTATGTCTCTCTGTTCAGATGATATGTGATTACCATGGTTCACTGACTTGATGTGGCTGCTATGGCTTAGTACGAAGGGCAGAGTATCTCATTGATACTTCTTTTAAAGTGATCAGCAATCCTTGATCTGTTCTACACTTACAATATGAATATTTAGGAGCAGCTGAATAGAGACATGAAAGTATAAGCATGCAGAACAAACTGAGCAGTCCCACCACTATGTCTTTCAGTATAGCTGAGCAGTCTGCAGATAATTCAAGCCATTACAGAGTGTCTCCTGCCTTGAATAAAGTGATTGCAAGAGGTCTTGATTCACTTCCCAAGTCCTGCTGGCCCCACTATTCCTGATATGAGCCAGGGTGCCAGTGGCTTTTGGACACCTGGGCATACCTGGCTCTTGTTCAGCTCCTGTTGACCACCACCCCCAGGTCCTTTTCACCCAGGCAGCTTTCCAGCTACTCTACCCCAAGCCTGGTGCTTTGCCTAAAGTTGCTGTGATCCAGGTGTAGGACCTGGTACTTCATCTTACTGATCTCATGCCTTTGGCCTCAACCCATCAATCCAGCCTGTCCAGATCCCCCTGCAGAACTTTTCTGAAGCAGACCAACACTCCTGCCACCTTGGTGTCATCTGCAAACTGGCAGATCTATCTCTCACCCCCTTTTCCAGATTGTTGATACAGATATCAAAAAGAACAGGTCATTACTAAGATCTGGGGAACCCCATCCATGACTGGCTGCCAGCTGGATGTAACTCCATTCCCCATCTCTAGGCCCAGCCCCACAGCCAGTGCTGTACCCAAAGATTGCTACATCCAAGCCAAGAGCAGCTGCTTTCTCCAGGAGAATGCTGTGGGAAAGAGCATCAAAGGCTTTACTAAACTCCTGGGAAATGAGCCACAGCCTCTCCCTCATGTACTAAGTGGGTCATCTTGTCATGGGAGGAGGTCATGTCTGTCAAACAGGCCTTACATTAAGTACCTCAGCCTCTTCCTCTCCTTTGTCACTTTGTTACCCTCCTGCAATCCTGAGCTGGAGATTGTCCTGAGCCCTATTTCCATTGCTAATGTATTTATGGAAACATTTTTTATTGTCTTTTAAAGCACTGGGTAAATTAACTCCCAGTCAGGCTTTGGCCTTTCTGATTTTCTCCCTGCATAACCCCTTGAAAGCTGTGTAGGCCTCCTGCCCCTTCTTCCAAAGGTCCTAAACACTCTGGTTTCATGAGAGTTCCATGAGAGTTCCATGAGAGTTCCACCTGGGTTCCATGCAGGGCCTAGCTGGTGGGCAGGGTGTGGCCATGGAGCCTGGGTGTCTGTGACATCAGGGAGACACGTCCCCGGACACCGCGGGCTGCAGCGCCGGCACTGCAGTGTGGCTCCAGGCAGCGGTGAGGGCGGCAGACAGGGCCAGGGCTGGGCTGGGCGAGGGCCAGGCCAGGAGCACCCACACCTGGGGAGCGCCCAGGGCTGGGGACAGGGGACAGGGCTGTGGAGAACACCTCGGGCAGGGACAGTGCCACCTCTGGGCCTAGTGCTGCCCCGTCCCTGGGCCCTGCGCTTCCTGGCCCTGCTGCCCCAACCCCACTGAGCCCCTTCTCTCCCTCCTCCTCCTGCAGGCCATGGCTGGGAAGATCACCAAAATCCTGCTGGTGCTGGCCATCCTCCAGTACAGGCTAAGGGTGGATGCCCAGGCGATGGAGACCAAAGCAGGGGTTCTGAGTCTGCATGAGGAGCAGCAGAGCCAGATAAGTTGGCTGGTGAGTTAGATTGTAAATCACTCAGTGACTGGGCAGTTGGGAGTAACTCCTGGTTATGTAACTCCTGGTTATACTCCATGGTGCCCCTAGCCAGGTTGTTTCCTGCCTGCTTCTCATCTCTGTTTTCCAGTTAAGGGGCCTAGGTACATGGAGAACGACAGGCCCTACTCTAAAGACTAAAGCAAAGACGTCATTAAATATCTCACTCAATTCCTCATTCTATCTCACTATATTTCACCCCCATCCAGTAAAGGATGGAGATTGTTCTGAGCCCTCCTTTCCTTGCTAATTTTTTTATTCTCTTATATGGCAGTTAATATGTAACCAAATTACGTTCTGTTTGGGCTTTGGCCCTTCTGATTTTCTCCCTGCACAACCCCACCACAGCTGTGCAGTGCTCCTGAAAGGCTAACCCTTCTCCCAAAGCTCATAAACTCTGGTTCCATCTGAATTCCATCTGAATTCTGGTTTCTTTCCAGAACCCAGCCTGGCTGGGCAGGTTGTCACTGCAGGGTTCCAGTGTCTCTGACATGAGAGGGGACAGGTCCCCAGATGCCCTGTGTGGCAGTGTCACTGCTGCAGTGTGGCTTGAAGCAGCAGTGAGTGGGGCAGGCAGGGGGAAGGATGAGGGACAGACAAGAAACACCCAGCTTCCAGAGGAACTTCTAAGGTTGGGGAGAGAGTGCAGGGGCTGTGGGGAGTGTCTTGGGCAGGGCAAGTTCCACTCCTGAGGCAAGTGGGGATGGCTGCCCCCATCCCTGGGCCCTACATTTCCTACCCCAGCTGCCCCAGCTGCCATCTCCCCATCACCCAACCCTGCTGAGCTGCTTTTTCCCTCCTCCTCCTCCTCCAGACCAGGGCTGGAAAGATCACAAAAATCCTGGTGCTGCTGGGCATCCTCCAGTATGCAGTGTGGATGGATAACACATCAGTGAAGGTCACGGAAGAGCTCCTGAGGCAGCATGAGAAGGAGCGCATTGTGGAGATGGCCCAGCTGCTGGTGATGGAGAAGCAGCGTGGACTCAGCCCGGGAAGAATGCTCGTCCTGGCTTGCCAGGAGTGGTGGTTCTGGGTCGGTGCTGAAATCCTCCTCTTGCTCTTTGGGATCTACTGGCTGCCCAGGCAGAGCAGCTCTGACTGGGATGATGGCAGCCAGTGGGAAACCTCCACCAGTGCCCAGGAGCAGATAGAGGAGAAGGAGGAGGAGGACCGTGAGGATAATCCTGACACGCCAGAGAAGCCTCCTGATAAGGTAGGGACCTCTGGTGCACTTGCCAAGCTCTTCCCAAGAACAACTTTCTGAGGGCTGCATGCAGCCATGAGAGCTGGCAGTGCCTATAAATAACACCTGCAAGGACATGATTAACTTCCTGCTGCTTCTGCCCCTGAGACCTCTCATTTGCATTTTTTCCAGCAGAGATGGGCACCGTGGAAGATCTTCTGGCGAGACAGCCCTGTGGCTGTGGAGAGCAGCGACCAGGAAATGTGCTCTGCTACCTCTCCTCCCAGCTGAGGAGACAAACAAGAGTTCAGATCTCTGCTTCCTGTGCAGCCCAGTAGTGCAAATAGTCCCAGTTGTGATGTTCCCCCTGTCAGGAAGTGTGGAACTCTTTGTAAATATGTTAGTAAAATCGTTTATCTGTTTAAATAAATCCTGTTTGAGCAAGTGTGTTGGAGGATGATGCTCCTTGTCTCCTGAACTACAAAGTGGGTTACTTGTCATTGAGGAGATAGGTTGATCAGGCAGGACCTGTCTTTCAGAAACCCATCCTGGCTGGGATGGTTCTCAAGCTGCTCCATGACCTTCCCTGGCACCAAATTCAGGCTGGCAGGGCTGCATTTCTTCTCACTGTTCAGTTTTGAATACCAAAGACTCTTCAATGTCCTCTTCCTCCTCAGTCCAGCTCTGAACAGTGCCTACAGAGGTGCAAGGGGTTGCTCTGCACCTGTGACAGGTTGTTTCCATTTCCTACCTCTCACATGGTTATTTCTGTAAGATATTTTGTTTTCTTTATATAAACAGAAGAGCTGGACTGCATACCCAGCATCCAATTTATATTTCAGCTGGAGGGATGGGTACAGGCCTTCATTTCAAAATATGCAGTAGTGTTTGGGGCTGAAGATCATATGGACCATCAAGTCTGAACTGGAAGGCTTTAAAAATATTCAGGCACTTTTTTATTGTTCAAATGTAATTACTGACAGCACCTTTCCAACTTCTTCCCTTGAAAAATTCTGTCCAGTCACCTTGCAGGGCCTCGTTTTACACATCCAGTGCTGACTTTGAATATTTGTTTTGCACTACAAGCCCTTTTTTAAACAGTCAGTCTGTCTAAATTCAATGTGTTTGATGTAAGGACAGGGGGTGTATGGCATCAATCTGTTACTCTTTTACTCTCTTTATTCAGCAAGCCAGAGGCCACATTAGGCAAATCTTTTTTCTTGATTCATGGTCTCTGAACCCAACATTAGGTGTGGTTTCCACCCTACCAATCTTTTCCCAATGAATAAAGGTGGGGAGATAAATACCACTTAGCTAAATGCTTTGTGATCTTGTCAATCCTTGTGACAAGATAACTAACACTGTGCTATTTTGCACATCTGTATTATATATTACATGTCAAATAAAGCTAAATTGGCTTGAAAAATCTAATTTGAATGTCCCAGCATCAGAAAATTCAGCATGGAGACTGAATCCTCTCCTTTCAAGAGTACACTGGATTTTACTTGCCATCCTTATTCAAAATATGTGAAGTAACATCCAGTAGATTTCAGCACATTGGCAATGAAAACAGGTAAAATTGTGCCCCACTTGACAGGCTTGGTGGATATAAAACCTCACAGGTTTTATCATACATACCAGACTGTCTTCCAATAATTCTTAGGAATCAGCGAATTAAAAATTATCAGAAAGATTAGAGTTTTTTTGTTGTTGTTTTAACTAATTTAAATTCACTGTATTATACAAAAGAGATTTGAGTGCCTTCATGCCATTAATTAAAAATGTTGGTAACTTCAGAGAGACTGAACTTCAGAAAGCTCACTGCTTTGAAAGATTCTATCAGTGTAAAAACAAATCCTTTATACTTAAAATGGAGAGCATAGAAAAATCCAAAAGGGTATTGCCTTGCCTAAAGGCAATTGTGAGTGGTAATCTGTTGATTCTGTTGGTGCCAGTTTTTCACCTGGGGCCTCAATGTTAGGGAGTGGGAAGGAAATTATTTGTTTTATCCCAGAGGAGTTTTGAGATATTTATTTTTTTCCTTATGTAGCGTAGAGAAATAAAACTGATATCCTGAAAGTTTTCAAGGACTGGTAATCTGAAAATTATGGATCATTTAATTTTCAAGTACCTTATTAAAGGAAATTAGTAGGAATTATTGATTAGAAGTATGGCAAACTGGAAAAGCTCCCAAAGTCCACATTTTGATTTTTTTGTTTTCGAAAACCTATGAAAGGGAGATCTCCTATTGAAAAAAGTGAGTTGTAAAAAATTCTCAATAAAAATTTAGGCTCACAAAATTTATCACAGAATGATCATTGTTAGAAGGGACCTTTGCGTCCAGCCCCCTGTTTAAGAAAGGCACTTTAAGTATGTTGTCCAGGTGCATGGAAATATACGTCCAGGTATTTTTTTTAGTTACCTCAAAGGATGGAGACTCCACTGCCTCCTTAGGCAACCTGTGCCAGTTCCAAGTCACATCCACAGTGAAAAGATATTTTATGATATTCAGAGAATCTCCTGTGTCAATTTGTGGCCAATGTCTCTGTTCCTGTTGCTGAGCACCACTGAGAAGAGCCTGGCTCTGTCCTCTTTGCACCTCCCTTCAGGTATCTGTGCACATCAATGAGATCCCTCCTGAGCCTTTGTCTCTCTGCCTGAGCAGTGTCAAAAGCCTGGCTGAAGTCTAGACAGACAAGATCCACTGTTCTCATCTACCAAAGCATCTAATTTTGATTTCTGAAAGCAGAGATGAGACAAAGGTGAAGGGATTACAAAGGCTGAAATTGCATAATGAAAATTGAGAGATGTGTGGAGGGTATTTCTGAAGTCCAATAGTAGCTTTTAATATGCTTCTATGCACAGAGGATATATTGTGTAAATATATATGTGAAGGTTATATGCTAATCTTGTTTTGTCTTAGTAATCTTGTCTGAATATAAAAAAAGAAAAATCACATGAGATCAATGAAATAAATTTCAGACTGACTAACACAAATGTTTTTGAGCTGTTTTTCACTGGGTTTCTGCTCCTTTCCTGTCCTACCCTTTTCCTATCCTATCTAAGCCTTCAGATCAGTTATTCCAGTTATTCCATGTTGCAGCTGGAGATCTGTAAAGCAGAGGTGATGCTTCTTCCTTTGCCTGTCCCTGTTGTTGGGATTGCAGATTACTCCATGTGGACTCCAAGTCCTTCTGCTTCACTTCTGCAAGCTCCATGTTTAATTCCAATGACTCTCCATTGAATGCCAGATCCCTGCCCCATGATCAGAAATGGGGAACTCCAAGATTTAAAAGGGTGTTTGAAGAAAAAACTGAGTTGAATGGTGTGAAATAAGACTGGCAACAGACACAGCAGCTTCTGGGTGTGCTTTGAGACGTTCTAGATCCTCAGGTAGCTGCTTCTGGGGCTGTGGGTGGTTCCCAGAAATCCTCTGAGGAATGTCAGGGTGGCAGTTGCTCTGGACAGGGGGAGCTGGAAGAATCACAGACTCCTGGCAAGCCCTGGCAGCCTCTCATGAAGTCTGCCAGTTGCTCCTGATAAAGAGATGCTTTAAGGTTTTGGAATGAGCAGATTCCTGACAAAGCAGAGGAATCTTTGTCAGGATAACCCCCTGAGCAGCTATGAAGGAAAAGCCTATGTAAAGGCCCATTTCAGGGCACAAAGCTCTGTCATCATTGTCTTTCACTGAGCCAGTAATGGCCATTGCTTGTTATGTAAGCTGAAATATTTTTCTCCATTTTTGGCCTCCACAATGACGTATGAAAACTGCTTACAAAACATATCTTTTAGTTAGCATTGCAAAGAGATAACTTTGTTCTCTTTGTTTTAAATATGCTCTGTATTTGTATTTTATATTAGTAATTAAAAACTGTTCATGTTCAACAGATTTAGTTTATTTGTCACAAAAATACCTCTTTCAGGGCTGTTCCACACAACTCACTCAAGGAGTTGAGATGTTTAAAAGTGAGTATGCTCTCTCCCATGAAGGAGGTAGGTTTTTGTCTACACACCTTCCCTGCTGGATAATACACTTATTTCTGCTGTTTCACTGTCCCCTACCTGTGTTGCTCTTCTGAAGGGCTTCAGCAGCTGAATTGAGATCAGTCAGCAAGAAGCTCCTAAGTTCATGGAGGAAACCTGAATGTTAACCTACACCCCATGAAAATGTAGATGTTGATACTTTGTAAGGACGTACAGGTCTGCCTGTTGGTGACAGAGGGTTTTATACCCACCACTGCCTGCCATAGGAACCCCTTTGTCCCTTCCAATATGTCTGTTTACATGGATCTGATTTGGTATGTCCCTCTACCTTTCTGTTTAGATGCAGAACTCAATAGCAGATCAAACCTGAGAGAATGAAAACAGCCAAAGAGCTTCCAGCCTGATATCACAGCTGCTGTGGTTGCAAGGAGTTCATTCCTTTCTTTTTCTTTAATTAAATAAATTGCATTCAATGGGGATCTAGCCATATCCAACCACTTGATCTCATGACAAATGAGAAGCAACCCCTTGCTTCTAAGTAACCTTAGCTTCTGTTACACCCTCAGGTTTCAAATATTCACCATCCAGCAGTTATGCCTCCTCAGAAAGGAAAGGGACTGGGGATCACTGTGACCCAGCCCTAATTCTGCACAGGCTCCTATTATCAGATTCCTCTTCATGTTCTGGGTCCTAATCCCTCCTCTCTAAACCACAGACTACTTGTGACCATAATCTTCCAGACAGCTCCACCTGAGCCATCTGAAAAACAAAGAATCTTGGTGAATTTTCATGTGCAAGGTCGTTTTTGGAGGTTGGGAAGAGCCAAGTGTAAAGTGAAAAATAACTTTGTCAATCACAGCATAATTTGCCTAAATATAAATGTAAGGTCACTTCAGACACCCTCATGTCTGCAGGTATTTGCAGAGGGTTGGGAGACATGCTACAGGGGTTCTTCCAAGCCATCCCTTCTGGAGATACAGCTAATGGACTGATGGTGTATCCAAACAGCAAATACAATCTCAGACACACTTGTGCAGCTGGCTCCTTTCCTCAGAAGCAAAGAGGAACCAGAGTAGGAGAAAGGCCTCAGCTCTGATGTGCTAAGTAGCAGCAGCAAATCATTCCAGAGCATAGCAGAAGGTGGCTGCATCTGGCAGGCTGGCAGGAGAAAAGTCTGAAGTGCTGCACCTTCCCAGACCTTGCTCATTTCCAGAAGGACAATAAAGTCTAATTTTCACTCCAATTGTCAGTCTGACCAATAAGCCTCCCTGTCCCAGAACTAATGGTGATGAGAAAAAGTGCTGGTTTAGGTATATCAATCATTTTTAACAGGATTTGTCACACAAGTATTCACCACTGAGAACAGAGACTGGATTATATGTTCCTACATTTGTTCTTGTGCCCAGGTAGAGAAATGACTATGTGGAAAAGATCACATTGGAAATTGCTTATGGTTTGAGTTTCAGCAGCATGAGCTCAATTTTTTCTTATCAAAGTAAGGCCTGAGGAGATGGCAAAACTCCCAGAGACCTTAATAAAAGTAGTAACACACCCCTTGACTCTGCTACAAGAATAAAATAAAGGGAAAGCAGAGGGGCGAGGGACATCGGTCACTGTCTGAGCAGATGTCACTCTGGAAATCACCAGACATACTGAAAAATGTTACCATTACCATGGGACTGCATGCAGGATGAATAGATTTTATATAATATTAATTTTTTTGGTATAGATTTTCTATGTTTTTGCTTAACTTTCTTTTTATACAGTGTTTACACACCTATTCCAACCCCTAGGTGAACAGGATAATGTTTTTTAAGACCACAATCTTATTAACATGATGAAAAGTCAACACAAAATTAAAAAAGCAGACTTCCAAACCAATTTTGGTTTGTTTTTCCTTTTTATGTTTTTTTTTTTCTGAATTAAAGATGTATTCTGAGAATGTTGACACTTCTTCTTCCAAAAAGAAGCTTTTATGTTTGGTTCTCTTTTAATGTCATTTGATCCTCTGTTGTTTTTAACAATTCAAGAGGAACCACTAATTCATCCATTATTTATTTCCTTTTTTGCTTTGCTATGTTTTGTTTTGTTCTTTTCAGTCACAGTGTTTTAATGTACTTTTTTCCAGGTATTTCAATTTTTATTTCTCCTATGTCTTTGACACTGTAGTAAATGGGGTTATTATTAATATTTAATATTTTTTTGTTTTGTTTTGTTTTATGCAATACTCAAAAGTCTCAGCATATGTAATAATATAATAAATTCTCTATAATGCATAAAGTCCTGCTGAAGTGTCTTGGGAGCTTGGGACCACACCTTTACACCCTGAAGTCATATTGCAGGTTCCACTGTACACGTGTTTGCTTTTTCTGGCATATGTTAATGAAAATAATTTTCATTAGAAATGCCAGATCCTGGAACAAAGTATGCTGAGAATCAGGAAAAAAAAGTTTTGAATGTATTCAAGTCAGTCTTTGGTTTGAATAGGAACAATCTTCATATTTTGACCAAATCCTGTTCTGAGCCTGGCTATAACTTTCGAAAGTGTTTAATATCTAAGTTCCACTTTCAAAAGGTGTTTAGAAATGTCTTTGTCTTCAGAGAATTAGGAGCCAAACCTATAAATTAGTTTTTAAGAACTGTTTTATATATATCTGTCTATCTATATCTATATCTATATCTATATCTATATCTATATCTATATCTATAATCTCTTTCTCTATTTCTTTGTCTATATCTATCCTGTGATAACAAATTATACCAACAAGTTTTAATTTAAAAATACAATTCAATACCTTAATAGCGAAGGATGAAATTAGTGTTGTGAGCTTTCCCAAAAGAAATATCCTTATTCATAAATTAAGAATTTAGAAAAAGCTTAAGAAAAATTAAATACATCCTAATGTGTCTGGTCCAAGTGCCATACAAATAGCCTTAATTCTACCCTGCAATTTTGCTATGAAACCAACTTTGACATTAAGTATGTATTAACTCCAATTTTTAACTACAAACACTAGTTGTGTGTATATCACACAACTGAAGCACTATATGCTTAAAAGAAGGCAATCCAGAAAACAGACCAGAAAAATTACTATGTGCTACTTGTGATAAATAAACTTAATCCATCTGCTGCATGCCCATTAACAGCAACAAGGCAAAAAAGATTTTGCAAACAAATTTATTCCAGCAGTTACTGCAAGCTTAGTTCTACTTTACAGTGCACTTATTTCCAAGTATTAAAGGGTTACATTTTCTGAAATTTATTTTTAAAAGAATGACTATTTGCAGTTATGACTATATAAAACAAGTACTTTAAATGAGCTAATGAGCAATCATACTTCATGTTTAAAAGTATAAAATATGAGAATAATTCCTGTGATGCTACAGGAACATGAATTAATTGATGTGTGTCTGTCCAGCTGAATGGAGAAATTAATTTACCACCACTCTCACACAGAAATAGATGTACACTGATGAATAACACGTATTAAAACGTGTTTTATCATTGCAAAATACAGATACTTTTCTGTTCTTGGGTTTACTACAACACCAAGTACCTTCTGTGGCATGAGCATCTCCCGCAGTGGGGCGGGGAGAGGAACTGGAAAAAGACAAAAGCTTTGGCTTGAGATACAAACAGGTCCATAATTGAAATAATATCACTAATAGTAATTGTAATGAAAAGGGACACAATGAAAAGAGAAATAAAATTAAGAAATAACCAAGCAAGTAAAGCACAATAGAGTTGCTCTCCACCTGCTGATGTGTTTGCTGGCTTACTGAGGGAACACTCCCATTGTCTGGATCATAAATGCAGATAAACAATGTTGGCCCTACTGTAGATCTGTGGGGCACACCACTAGTGACTCAGCTCCAGCTGAATTAATGCTGCTGGTTATAGCCCTCTGAGCCTGGCAGTGTGGCCAGTTTTCAGTCCACCTCTTTGCCCACTTACCTAGACTACATATAATCAGTTTGGAGAAGGGGATGTTACAGGAGTCAGTGTTGAAAGCCAACTCAAGATACCCAATACCCAATGCTCTCCCTGCATCCACTGAGCCATTCAAGGCTATCAAGTTGGTCAGTTGTGATTTTCTCTTTGGGAATCCTTGCCGAGTACTTCTGATCACTTAATTTTTGGAAAAAATTGTGTTTGGAAACAGTTATCTCATTTCCACAGCAGCCATGTCAGTCACCAAACTCCCTGACTCAGCTTCCTTTGGTCAGGACCAATAAAATGTCTCTACAGCATCTGGAAATACTATTTTCTATAAAAATCAATGTATATATGTTTTGCTTAATTAAAGTGTCTTAACTTTATCAACCATGTTGCCAGCCAGCAGTCCTTCATCTAGGGATGAAAAGGAGGCTGTAGTCCTAATAATTTCGTAGATTGTGATTTTTGCCAGGCAGCTATCCAACCATTTCAATGTTGTTTGTTTCTCAAGATAGAGATGAGCCCTTTAGATACATGTGCCACCATTTACCAAGTGCTATACTTTGTCCTTTTAGCAACCCACATCAGTAGGATGCTGTTTGTAATTTAAAAATTAATGCTGCATTGCCAATTAGTCAGTCACACCTCTGGCAACCTTATTCAATGCTACAGGGCTAATCACTTCTGGAAGGCCTTGACATATTTTATAATTGAACTGCCAGGTTTGCATTTGGCTGCAGTTCATTCATATCTAAGTGTGACTTGTTAGCCACATTAAGTTTATTTCCTTTGAAGACTAGTGGGAAGCATGGAGTCCTGATTCCCATTTTTGTGTGTGATTATGGTACTCCTGCAGAGTACTAGTAGGGAAAAAGATTTAGCCTTCATTTGTGAGCTAGATAAAAAGCTGAAGTGGCTCATCTGTGGGTGCTCTGCTAGCAGACTGACTGGTATTTACTGCCTTTTTCCTTTTGCTTTCATAGAATCATGGACTCATGGAATGGTTGGGAGGCACCTTTAGAGGCCATATAGTCCAGCTCCTTGCAATGAGCACGGGCCTCCTCTATTAAATCAGGTTACTCAGCACCTTGTCCAACCTGGCCTAGAATGTCTCCAGGGATGGGGCATTTGCCACCTTTTTGGGCAACCTGTTCCACTCTTTCACAAAGAACTTCTCCCTGTCTGTCTATAACCACATGTGCGTTCCCTCTTGTCTAAACCTCTGGTCTTGCCTCTTAGAAGGGATCCTATTCAATGTCATTAACAAGCCTTTAATTCTAAGCCAGATAGTGAATAAATCAGTGCCCTCATGTCTTCCCCTTAATTTCCTTCCCTACTCATTAGTTTAACAGCCTCGCAGCTACAAGAATGGGATGTAATTCCTCATGTCGATTATGGGGTAGCTTGAAACCTGCGTCAAGAAACCTTCTTTGCATCAGCAGCATGGAATTCACAGCATATTCCTGTGAAGCAAAATCTTCATGTGGAATTGCATGTCACTAGAACAGGCTTATATCAAAATGCTAAGAGAAGTATCCTCACTTTTGGCAGCTCTCTGCCATGCTTGCCTGGACTTACTTTCTAAAATGAGATTAAGCTGCTTGAATTGAAATCCATGTGTCATGCGTGGAACTGAATAGAGTTAGAAGGAGGGTCTAAATGCAGCTGAGACAAAACAGTTTAAGGAGATACTGTTTTCACGGGGCTTTATGTCCAAAACTCTTAGGTACCTAAAGCAGCATTGTCTGTAAGCTTTGCAGGGGATTAAGAGAGGGGAAAACCCCACCCAATTCAATTGTGTGACCTTTAAATACTGCCATCAGGCTGGGAGGTTCCTGTCCTTCATCTATTGCTCTCTACTTCCAGCTCTCAGTAGAAACAATCTGTTGTTTTTCCTTGCTGCCACATTTGGAATTTTAATGCTCTGAATTTCAAGGAGCCAGGTAGCATTAACTGCTTCCATTTCTCTGCGCAGATTGTGTGAGCCATGAATAAACAGTCATCCCTACAACCAGTCTGCAGCTGATTCCCATCAATTTCAGTACATCAAGCCAGATTTGTACTGAGCTAGGAGGGTCAGAGGAGAGGCACTTATGTTGAATTTGACCTGCTTCACCTTTGTATCATACAGTATTGACACTCTCCTTTCTTCTATAGACCTATTTAAATTCAAACTTCTGCTGTTTAGTGGTTACTTTAAATTAGGTCGGACCCAATGATCTCAGAGGTCTTTTCCAGCCTAATTTATTCTGTGATTCTGTAAATGAAGATGGTCAGCAGTTCTCTGCAGTGAACAGAGTAAGTATGTTCTTATTCCAGCCCACTGGAATAAGCATCCACTTTATGAAGAGAGAATTGACTACTCTTGTTGGTGCATTAGAGCACAAACCCAAAATTTATTGTCCAAAATGAATTCTCAGAGTTGATCTTTGGAAGAACATAATTAATCTCTGAGTCTTGATAATTCAATATTTATCCCCAGTCAGGGACCTGCCTTTCAAAAGGGCCATGATATCACTGGGGTCTAAAATAGTTTCTAACATATTTAAATCCTATTCTTCAGAAGACACCTCAAAATTTATTTTTTTCCCTATCAGATGGCCCAGACAGGTAGCTGTTCATTAAAACTACAGAGCTCTTTTTCAACCTTCAGAACATCTGTCCTGTATTTCATTTGCCACTTTTGCAGGGTGCAAATAACAGCAGGCACACAGACAGGCCTATTAAAAATGTAAGAGGTATTCCAGTAAATCAGTTACTTTGCAGTAAATCAGTTAGTTTACCATTATTGAAGTTCTGTATGAAGCAAGTCTTGCTGTTGGCAGATGAGGATTTTGTAATAAATAATACAAAATATTCTCTGTTTTTTAAAAGGGATTTTGTAGAGAGACTTCAACAATAAATGATTTAATGGGTTATGTGATGATCAATGGAGATGCCTCGTTACATCTCTGAACACTAAAACTCCTGGTGCACACAGAATCCTTGGAGGACCTCTGCCTTTTAAAAGCTTGTTACTAGCAGCTGGCACTGTTTTTTAACTTTTTTTTGGTTGCCTTTTTTTTTTTTTCTTTTAAAGGGTAAAAATCTGAACTTCTAAAGCTTCTAAAGAGTTCAGGATGGTGAATTACCCCTCCATGCAGAAATGATTCTCTGCTGTAGAGGGAGACCACTGCAGAGAGGGAAGTGGGCACACAGGAGACAGGAACTCACAAACAGATGGGCTCAACAGAATTCCAAACAGGATTCTTGCTTTGCAGACAAGGACAGCAGCAAATGTGCATAAAGACTTGAGAGAGCTGGGCAAGGTAAAAAGAAGAAAGACAAAGTGTTGCTCTATGCCCAGCCCATCCTCTGTCATAGGTTGGTGTCACCTATGACGCCAGTATGCCAAAATCTCCGAGCTGTGGCTCTGCGTTCCTCTCAAATACTGAAGCTCCATGTCCCAGAGCTTGGCTCTACCCTGAATCAGTCATAAAAAAGAAAAAACTCACAGTTCTGTATAATTCCTGTAAATTATCAGATTTTCCTACATTCGTCTACTTTCATTATATTGCCTAACACAACTAGATTCAGTAGAAATTTCATCAGTGCCAAATATAAATTTAATATAAAATCCCTACATTTATTCTCCTTATACATCTAAGGACTACAGTAATTCTATCAGGTTATTTCCTCTTCCTTTTTTACTATGATTTCACTTTCCCTTGAGCTGCAGGTTTTGAAGATCAAGGTATTCTTTCATTCTAGACTGAAAAAAACTACACAAAACCCTGAGTCCCAGGACCAGTCCTTGCAGTAACTCTTTAGAAACATTTTCACTGTATTCTCCTGTTTACAGAAATGAAAAAACAAAAATTGTGACTTATATGCAAAGTAAGGGTAAAAAGAAGTAGTTCTTGGAAGCCCATGGTTGGATAATCACTGAAGAAAGGTCGGTAGAAAAAGAAAATCCTGCAGGAATAGAGGAAGGTAGTAATCTCCAAAGGAAACTGTATCTCAATGATCACAAAAGTATCAGCAAACAGCATCTGGGAATATCAAAACCAATTAAGGGAATAGCAAATGGGGTCATTTTCCCGGGAGGATCTCATGGTCCTACACCTAAATGAATACATCATCTTTCAGAAAGAAAATTACTTCCATTGCAGTAAGTCCGGGCACAGATGCTGTTGGTGGAAACACAAATTGCTGGAATCAGTGTAAGGAAATGAAACTTTCTCTTCTCAAAGTGAAATCAAAACTCATGGAGGTTGATGAACATGGGTCAAATGGCCTGACCATCATTCATCTTAGACATGGAAGCTGAAGAACTTTTCAAAAGAAACTGGCAAGTTGAGAGCTTGTGCTATATGAGCATCAAATAGTAAATGTACTTCCAAAATGTCTGCACTGCCAGAAAGGGAAAAAGTGACTTAAGGAACTACAGGCCTGTGGGCCTGAACTCAGTGGCATAAAATATTAGAGAACAGATTTTACAGGAATAGAATCATTTAGGTTAGAAAGGACCTTTAAAGTCATCAACAAGTAACCTAGCACAACCAATTCCACCTCTAAATTATGTCCCTAAGTGCCACACCTGCAAATCTTTTAAATACCTCCAGGTATGGGGATTCTACCACTTCCCTGGGAAAGCTGCTTCAATGCTTGACAACCCTTTGGGTAAAGAAATTTTTCAAATATCCAATCTAAACCTTCCCTGGCACAACCTGAGGCCATTATCTTGTGTCCTATCTCTTGTTATCTGGGAGAAGAGACCAGTCCCCACCTGGCTACAGCCTCCTGTCAGGGGGCTGGAGAGAGCAATGAGGTCACCCTGAGCCTCCTTTTCTCAAGGATAAGCACCTTCACTTCCTTCTACTGCTCCTCATCAGATCTGTGCTCCTGACCCTTCCCCAGCTCTGTCCCCTTCTCTGGGCACACTCCAGCCCTTCAATGTCCCTCCTGAATTGAGGGGCCCAGAACTGGACACAGGATTTGAGTTGTGGCCTCACCAGTGCCCAGTACAGGGAGACAGTCACTGCCATGGCCCTGCTGGCCACACCATTGGTGACACAGGCCAGGTGCCATTGGCCTCCTTGGCCAATACTTACATACATGAAGATGAAATGATAAAATTCAATTTACTTTCACAGAAAATAACTCACATCTGACTTGCTTTAATTTTTGCTCTGATCAAATAATTGAACTTTTAGACAACTAAAAAAGTAGATGTAATTTGTCCTCTTTTTTTTGTTTTTCTTCAAATGGTATCACATAAGAAGTTATTATTTGTGCTGACGGTTATGTGCCACACTTGCAAGGGAATAAGGCAGATACTGGAAGGCATATAACAGCCTTGTAATTTAAGAATTCAGGTTGACTGGAATTGTTACTACATAGTTCAAAGGCTGCTCTTGTGATGGGTACTCAACTTTCTCAGTTAAAGTAGGCAGAATAATTAATCCCATATTCCTTGCATTTTGATGCTGTATAGTAGCACCAGTGGGGATTTCCTTTATCTGACCAAATAAATTATTGGATATTTTTGGACTGGGGGAAATCAGTTCTCAAGGACTCTTTTGGGAAGCAAAGTTCAGTGTCTTGTACAGGTTACCTTGGTACCACCAAATCGATATTTGTTAAGGAAATTAGAAGACTGTTGATGCATAGATAAAGACATTTCATAGAAGAACAAGGCAATCTGATAGAGTGATGGAAATAAAGAAAAATATGATAGTACACATTAAAGAGCCTTGCCTTGAGGGTTTCATATGTAGTCTGCTTCCTGTACAAAGGAATCTCATCTAGAAAAAACAGATGAAAAGGAGAAAATCCCAGGTGACAACCTCAAAATAAATCTTGTTGACTGTATACGACCTGGAGTGATTTGAGGAAAAAATGTAAGTCTTTAACCTGAGTTGACTTTTTTTTTCAGATTATCCTCTTAGGTCAACTCCTTTGAATTACAGTCTGCCCTTTTGTGGGGGCATTAATCTCCTGCTGAGATCCCTCCACTCTGACCTGAGGTCCTGTCAGGACAAGGTCAGCAAACCCAGCTGCTCTGAGGGGAAGATCCCACACCTGACAACCCCATAGCAGAAGATTGCAGTGTATTCCACTGTGAATTACTCAAAGGAGTGATAAACTGCCATTGAATTATAAAACACAAGAGATTGCAGAAACAGCATCTCTGAGGAGTTTACTCAGACAGCAGGAAACTGTGCTGGAGGCAAAAAGAAAAATCTGACTATCCAGGAAATATTAGTGAAAATCCCAGGTGCACACCATGCCTCTGAATGTTCAGAGTGTTGGCAAATATTGACTCCAGCTCTAGCTGCTTATTACAACTGCATTGCCAACTCATAATGATGGAGGGGGATAATTTGCTTTTCCTTTTTTTTTTTTTCTTTTTTACATATTTTCTTGTTATAGATGGTTAATTTTGCTGTGGGAAAAAATAAAAAAACCCCAACAACTTATAGGAATACAGCTCTGCTATTCTGTAGGCTACAGAGAGTAATCTGGGAGTAAATTTTCTTTAGCAAGACTCCAGCAAAGGACTGATTGGTAAGAAATGAGCATTATATCATACTTTCCAGACTATTCACAGGATTAAACCAACTGTGCACACAGTAAGCTCTCTTTACAGATCTGAGAGCAGCACAGGCAGCAAGACCCATTTGTTTTGGATGTTTTTCAAGACACAGCTATTGTTTATATTGTGCAGTGGCCCAGGGCAGCGGAAGAGGAAACTGTAAATTGTAACGAGCAAGCTGGAGTGTGCACAGTGCTGTGCTTCAGGAAACATCAGCTCTCCAGCTGCAAAAGGAGGCTCTGGGGGACAGGGATGTTGATGTTGGAAGTGGGGTTTTAATGTTACAAGGAAAATATCCAAAAGAGAAAGAAATTGCTTTAAGGTGATACGGTTGGCTGAGTCTGGTGTTGATTCTGCCTCCAGGTGTGATAATCAGCCCAGTTCAGTTGTCAGTAGTGGTGAAAATCTCATGAAAACAAGATAATTAGATTTTGGCAGTAAATACCTAAGTTTGGTGGTTTGTTTTTTTTTTTTTGTTTTTTTTTTTTTTTTTTTTTTTTTTAAAGACTGAGTTTATATTCAGAAAATTACATTCTGGGGACTTGGTAAAATTCAGTGTGCTGCAGGATCATTATATAAGTATTAGGGAGGGGCGTTCAGAGATTGTCTGCAGGATGTGGGCAGGTTGTTGGGGAGGGAATCATGAGATTACAAGACCTGTGATGAACACCTGCTCTTGCATTCTGCCAGCTAAATGCAGGGCAGATGTACCACTTGCTTCCTACTTGAGCATCTTATGGATCTTCTGCCCTGAGAAGAAGTTATCAAGTGGAGAGCAGGACAGAGGAGAGGGTTGTAAGGTATTCTTCTTCTCCAAAACACTTGAGAAAGGTTGGTAGTGAGGAAGAATGAGTGTATGGTCTGGGTGTGGTCTGGTATGCTGAGCTGATGTTACCCAGAGGCAGCAGCTCCTCAGCTTAAAAAGATATTTTTGATCAGTCCAGGAGTGGAGACACAAAGTGGAGAAATTTGATACTTGTCCAGATGAGTAAAATCCTTAGAAAATGTGAAGTGTGCAAAAAGAAGTCAGTGAATAAAACACATGTTCCACATCTGCTGTGGCCTGGCACAATGGTAGAGCTGGAGGCTGGAGAAGGAGGCAGAAGCTGGAGATGGAGGCAGAAGCTGGAGATGGAGGCAAATGCTGGCGTTGATGCCACCCTCTCCCCAAGGGATTCACCAAGGGTGGGTGTCTGGAAAAGGATGATGACAGCCTGGGTCTCAGCTCTGCTTGCTCCTCTTACAGGAGGTAATATAATTTTCTGGAATACTTTCTATTATTAAACAAACCCAAAAAAAGTAAAAGAGTGGTTGAGCCCACTGGTCTGGGCACAAAGGTGAGCAACAACGAGGTCAGCCTGCCCACCTGGCCTGCACCCAAAACTACAACCCTGCCTAACCCTCCCAGATTCCCAAAACTCTGTCAAAATGTGTCAAGCAGTGGGATGGTTTCCCACCAGGAACCATTTTAAACAGAGACCAGTGATAGGACACTAGATTGAGATAGCTGAGCTGTATTTTAGTCACATTTGTGTCTTGTAGGCAGAGTTGTGCTAAATCTCCCCTCCTCCCAGTCCCTGTTGGGCAGAATTTGTATCTGAACACTGCCTTGCAATACTTCAACAGGAGAAAAACTTGAAGAAACCTAAAAAGGGGGTGTGAGTGTCATGAGCAGTTGTTAAGCTGATGCACTTGGGAATAGAGGTTTAGAGACTGTCACCTATGTTTTTACAGTCATGTTATGTTACAGTTATGTTGTTTCAGTTTGGATTGGGAAAGTGAAAGCTGAACATTTTGACATAAACAATATGAGGGAACAATGGTGTGACTGGACCCAAGCAGGCAGTTGTAGAGAGGTCTGGCCTTTGCAGCAGAATTTAAATGGAGAGATTTCAAATCTGTGTAAAATATCACTGGTTTTAGCCAGCCTAGAAGACAGAAGTAGTGTAGAGACCATGTTCCATCTGTTTAGAAAGACATTTAACAGCACTTATGACCAAGCCTAAATGAAAGTTAACTGGGCTGCCCTTGCTGCCCTGTGAACAAGGTGCTCTTCCCCCTCCCTCAGCCTGTGAGGAAGACTTTTCATATTATCCAACAAGAAATAGGTGTTCAGGAGATGAAGTAGCATAAATCACTGCATCTCTGTGGCTCCTAATGGAGCAGCCTCTCTGTGCACAGCTGATGTGTCTGGCCTCTTACCCTCTGAGACCTGGAGGGCAGAGATTGTTTATACCTGAAGTGCTGACCTTCACCTCTGCTTCTGTTCTCAGTCATCTCTGAAGAAAACAAATGGGAGTATGTGAGTGACTGCTTACTGCACAGATCTGGCAAGTCTGAGACTTTGAGTGTGAGAGTCTCTTATGTGCTCTTAATTCATGCTCTGCTGCCTCTTCCCTGCTCTGATATCCCACATCCCTGCCAAGCTCTTTCTCTGTGTCTTCTCCCAGAGAGAAATGTTCCTGACCCACGTGGACCTTTGCCTCCATCACAGCTTGGGGTGGGAATTGCTCATGCTGGGAGCTGGAGCAGCCTGAGCAGCTCCCATGTGAGTTTTGTTAATAGCAAACACAGAGAACATAATTGCTGCATTCACACACAGACTGCTAATAAACACCCACACTCTGCTCCTCCAAGAAAGGATGTCATCACTTGTTCCATCATTTTCACTCTTGAATGTTGCCTATTTATGGGGAAAAGCTCAGGTTGGCACAGGGAAGGCACCAGTCTGAAGGCTGTTTACTTTAAGCACGATGAAATTATTGTCATATCAAAAGTAGGGCTGGCTGAACATCTTTCTTTGTTAAAACTTTCTTATGGTAAATAGATTTTTTTTTAAAAAACATATACATGAACAGCCAAACTTCTTGCAAAAAGTATTCATGAATTGTGGAGAATTAAGAGAGAAGTATGTGTGGAAATTCATACTTCAAAATGGTAATTTCTACCCCAAACCAGAAAACAGATTGTTATAGTGGCTTTGGGAATTATAGAGTGCTCATCATACACTCAGAACTCTGCTGCCAGTTTGTCTCCCATCATTTCATTTCAGAATCATTAGTTATCAACTCACTTTGCCTCATGTCCAGAAAGCTGGGATCTGGTAAAATCCAGATCTGATGGAAACCCAGCCTGGCCCAAGACCCAGCCCACAGGGATGAATGAGATCAAAGTCCTGATTGTGCAGCTCCTACAAGACATTGTGGAAACTCTTCTCATCCCAGGTTTGGAGTCCTTGAAAAGAGAAATCTTGGGATTCCTACTTGATAGGATTTGAAACATCCCTAAAATATCCATAAAAAGCCAGAAGGATTTTACAGTCTTCATTTACTTTTTAATTACTTTAAAAATCAATATTTTTTGCTATAGCCAAAATCCTCCTGTTGCTGAGTGAACTCCACAGGATGTGTATTGGTCAAACCCAGGGCTCTTTTTAAGAAAAGGCAACTTCAAGTCTTCAAGTAGCTTCAAATAGCTTTTCTGTTTCCTGTATGGCAGAGATTCTGCACAACTTCACTGTTTAGTACTCAGCTGAAAAATAATGGATGCCAATGAAAACACAAGTTTTTCCTAAACAATAACTTTCAGCTAAAAACACTGTAGAGAATAAAACTAAGGGTTAAGAGCTAAAATTCTTGACTGCTGCAGGGAGAGCCCCCTGTGTTGTTCTGTGCTATCTGTCACTAAAACTTTTTGTTAGATTTATTGATGGGGATTTTCCATTAAATGTTTGTCCTTTTGCTGTCAAAAAGAAAAAAAAAAAAGGGTTTTACAAAAATGTGAAAGTATCCAAAGGGAATTTTCTACTTAGACCAAAACATTTGCTCTTTCTTTAAGCCATCAAAGTGAAATATTGCATCGCTGTTCATACCAAATCAATGTGTTTCACTTTTCTGTTAAAGAAAGGGAACCATTTCATTTTGTGCTTGGCACTGAAGTCCAGGTGCCTCAAAGGAGGTGTAATTCATGTTCTCAGCTTTCCTTATGGGTGTCTACAACTTCCCAAAGACACTTGGTTCCCTCCTAATATTACACCACCTGAAATTTCCCCAAAACTGAATAATTCAGCTGCACTCTCTGAAATTATGGTCGAACTTAGAAGCATTTATATCCCACAGAAAGTTATGTTACTTAACATGTCCTTTGATTGGAAATTAGAAGACCCCAAAATATTGGAATGTCCCACAAGAACAGAAATTGTGATTTATTTTTTTTTAGCTCAGCAGCCTCTCTGGCCATTGCTTACTCACTCTTATGAATAAAAGGAAAGAGAAATTGCCCCAAACAAAAGTTCTTTAGTGTGATCACTTCTTCAATCTGAATTCAATTGCATTTCAGAGTAAGCCTGGGAGAGAGTTTGGCAGATATGTAGTGTGTTAAATGACTCAAAAATGTAATTATTACATTATGGCATGCATTAACTGAGAATTTCTGATGTAGGTAAAAAAGCAGGAGTCCTGAGAAATGGATATTCTCCAAGAGTAAATGGTAGGCAAGCGCCAGGAAAGTGAGATATCCCTTTTAAATGGTTAACTTTGGCTCTAAAAATAAAAATGCTGATTAATTACCTTTCTAAAGCACTTTAATAATGGCTCTGTTTAACCTTTACAGCAACCTGGTGGAGCGGATGAGTTTTAGTACTGCCGATTGAGAGATAATTAAGTAGAGATTTGTTAAAGCGTCTTCATTTTTGATGCCTTCTACTCTTTTAATGCTCACCTCCAGACGTCCAGTGGCTGAGGAGCTTCTGCATCTGCTGTTGGTCTCTGTTTGAGCTGTGGCACCTCAAAAGATTTTCCCTCTGAGGCCCCAGTGTCGAAACTTTCATCCGCAGGCATTCCCAGTGATCAGCTGCTCCCCAAACCCTTTGTGCCTGTGCTGCTCCACACAGGATCAGCCAGATGGTTGTCAGAGCACTGAGGAGAGGCAGGGTACAGACATTTATCCCAGCTTTCCACCCAAAATTGGCCAAATGTTTCCAGTGCAAGTTTAAATTAGTCCCAGTATTGTCAGGCAGTGATTGGAGCCAGGACAGTTCCTGGTTCCAAAGAAGCATAAAAGAGGGTGAGGGGGGGTACAAAGCAGGCAAAGAGAATATTAGTGTTTAAAAATGCTTTATCAGGGCTTCTATTCTTACAAAACAGCCAGGAGGGTCGGAGAAATCTTGAAACATACAGAAAAAGGAGCAAGCATGGGAAGAGATGTGCACTTCTTCCCTGCCACAGATCAATAAAGAAGTCACATACTTTAAGTCAATGGATAAAGCACTTCCTTGTCTGAATGGCAGAAGTTTAGTTCTGGAAGGAAACCAACCATTTGTGAAATCCACATATTTCTTCACCTTATTAATAAACAAAACAAACTGTTTAAATGGGAACACAAAAACTTTCATATTTAAGGTCTATGCAATCTGGGTACCTGCCTCTGATGGTGACCAGCACCAAATGTCTCAAATAGATCTGCAAAAAGCAGGTCAGTACTGGGTTATGGAACAAAGTGCAAGTCCAGTTTCCTTCTAAACTTCACTGGTCAGAAGTTGGCTTGTGCCTTGATGTAAAAGGTTTGTTCCCTGTTTCTCTGATGTTTCCAGTTCCACAGTACATGGAGTCCTTGAAGCCCTGACTATTCACTTTCCTTATTAGATGTCAAATTTCCTTAAAACAATTGAGCACATAAACAGAACAAAAAGGAGAAAAAAGAAGAAAAAGAAAAAATTAGAAAGCCTTCTTATTTGTTGGGGATAACTTAACAAGATATTTCAAAGGCTTACGCTGGTTCAAGGCAAGACTGGACAAATACATATGAAATAAATTCACTGTGTGTAACTAATTTAACAGAAACCACTTCCAGCAGAGCAACTGTCTCTACTTGAAAACAGTTGGAGACTGGAAGAATATGAGAGGAGAGTATCACATGTCCTTGTCCTGCTCTTCCACTTCCCTAGGGAAAAGGAGCTGCTGGAGACAGAACTAAATGGACTTCTGGTCTGATGCAGATTGGCCTTTCATACAGCAGACATCACTGACATTTTGAAAAATCCTACCAAAATTCATATGGCTACAGCAACAATCTGAAATTATTTATCTTTCACCCCCAAGCTAGTTTCACTGTATTAACTGAATAAGCTGGGTTTTTTTTCCCCTAATATTTAGGATTGAGTACATCTTAGGATCTCCATGTATCACAACAGTCAGTGTTGGAGTGCTGGATGCTTTAGGTTTGGAATGGTAGCATAAATTATTTATAATATTTTCTTTAATAATAGTAAGAACATGCTGCACCTTCACAGAAAATTAACATACAGGGTTCTTTTTAAATGTGAGAACTTAGGAGGACAGTTTTATTTTAGCAGCAGTTCTAAATAACAGTTTTGGTGCCTTTGTTTTTTAATAGGGGGAAAAAAAAAAAAACTCAAATATTATCAGTGATTGCTTTCACTGCAAAACTTACTCTACAGCATTAAGTTACATTCTCCTCCGGGAAACCACTTTCTTACAGGGCTTCACTGGAAGAAGAACTTGAGGAGTTGAGTGGGTGTTCAGTGCTGCAGCAAGGTCCTGGCTGAGGTGTGTTAAACAGCCCTGGGCTCCTGCAGGGATGCAAATCTGGGGGAAGGTGAGAACTGTGTGAGAGAAAATGAGCCCGGTGGCTACTCTTGATAAAAAAGGGAGAAATTGTGCATGCCAGCACAAATAATGTTTTTAAGGGCATAGATAGCATCTTTGGGGATATTTTATTTTTAGCTTGAAAACTTGAGTATGGGTAATTAACTTCAAATGGGATGTATGGCATAAACAGACAGAAGCCTGCTGGTGAAATTAATTATTCACCCTAGGAAGGGACAAGGTACATATGAGGATGCTCAAAATGGGAAAGGGGAATTTACTGTGTGGGAAAAGTCTAGAAGAAAACCATAACCTGAGTTCAGTGTGTAAAGTTAGAGGTTTATATTTGTGTGATGATTATGTGGGACTGAAGTGAAGAAGACTTGTGAGGTCTTCACTGAATTTCTGTGTGAAGGTACAGAAGTTTCAGCACCTGAGAAGGTCTTGGTTCATGGAGTCTGCACTGGAGGAAGAAGTTTGTGTGTGGTGTCACCTAGGGCAGCATTCTTCAGCAGAGGCAGAGCCCAGCTCTGCATCATGGTAGAAACAACACTAAAAGATGTTAACTAAGAAAGGAGAGAGAAAAACACTTCAAAATCCTCTGCAGGATCTTATTAGCCTAAACTTTCTGTTTTGGAGGCATAAGAAAACACTGAGCTTGGCTCACTTGTGTTGGGAAAGAGGTGATTCTCCTCATCTGGAAGTTAAAGAAAAAAACTCAGTCCCTTCAGTGATGGCACCTATGGTCACTTCCCTGACACACTTTGAGTACCTCACAGGTGAAACAGTGGAAATTTTAAGGGCAAGGATGCTGAATTTTAGAATTTGGTGCACCCTTGTTGCCAAAAATTGGTCTGATGTGCCCTGTGGAAATGCAGTCCTGCTGGTGCAGTCCTGCTGCCATGTGGCTCTGGGAAACCACACAGACTCTGAGGCAGGGAGAAACACAAGTGAGGCTGCCCACAGGTACATTCTCCCTCCCTGGAGCTGGCGTATCCTTCAGGTCAGGAGAAGTGCTGCATCATTCCATTTCTGGGCTTTCTCTGTGTGTGTGTGTATGCACAAGAAAGAGTGGGAGGGAGAGACTGCTCATTTTTTGTGTCCCTTAATTAGGAGCGTTGTTACCATGGCTCTGAGAAGAACTCAGCTATCATGAAGATGGCTGTCATCACTCCCCCGTGATGCAGCTTGCAGGAGGCAGATATAGTGAGCTTTCTGACTCAGTTGGAGACCAGAGTGGGAGGCAGAGGACCTACAGATCATCTCTGCCCGTTCGAGGAGACAAAGCAAATCGCTTGTGAGTCATTGCTCCACATGTGCCTCTGCACTTTTATGGGCTCTCCACCCCAGATTGAATCCAGCCAGGACTCAAGGCCACTGCTGCTGGCTGTGCTGGCCTCCCAGGGCTGCATCCTTCTCCTGGGCAATCAGGCATGCAGGGCTTCATTTCATGGCTGGGCTGTTTCTTGACTGAGATAAAAGAGAGGGAGATGGTCTTCTCCCAGCCACACCTGCCATCTGCATCAGCACAAGGCAGTGCTCACACCCAGAGCAGGAGTGCAGGCATTATTGGGGATGAGTCACCTCCACAGCTTCTGACGTGGCCAGGGATGCTGAGGCTTCACTGATGCTGCAGAGGTGTCCATCCCTGCTATCCATGATCCACTAGTAGCCTCCACCCTGTTTTCTCTCTCTGTGTGCACCTTGGGATTCACAAGCGATGCAGAGAGATGGGCAGGTGGCAAACCAAGCTAAGCTGCCACAAAGGTACAGCCTCTATGAAACTTACTCAGGAATTAGTCTTCAAGACTAAGAGAAAGATGAAGACACAGCAGGGAGGAAGAGGCAGCAGGAACTTACTGACACCTCTATCAGCCAGCATCCTTTCCCAGTGTGTGTGTGTGTGTGTGTGTGTGTGTGTGTGTCAGCACTCATGATGACAATTTATAAACACCAATAATTAATCCTGAGCTGGATCACTGAGCCACCTTCCCTTCCCTTCCCTGTAGGTGACTGAATTCTGCAGGGGCTGCTTGTGCATTCTGGATGGGTCCTCATCTTAGCAAACACAGGAGGCACGGCCCTTTCCTGTGCTGCTGCCTCGCTCACCATCTGTGAGGATGCTCTTTGTCCACAGCCTGAGCCCACCTCCTCCTCATTACAGACTGGATATGACCCATTGCAAGTGATGTTAGGCAAGAAAAAGGCCATAATTGGCTTTGTTTTGTGTCATTTTGTTAATAAGCCAGCTGCACTGGGAGATGCTATTTAGGCCACACATTTGAGACAAAGAATACATTCCTGTCTAATTTAAAGCATTAAAATCTGCCAAATCTAGCCATTAAAACTCTACATGTAAATTTAAGCCATATAGCTACTCAAACACTTAAAAACTTAGGTAAATTTGCAGTAAGATGTGCACAGATTTATTCCACATATGCCTCCCCCATGGGAGTCTCACGGGTAAATCTCTTTGCATCTTTTATCTTATTGTAAATACATGCACTAACGATGCATAGAAATGGCTTTCACAACCTTGATTCACCAGTAATTTTTGTTTGCATTACTTTTTATATTGCATTATAAAAAATCAGCAGTGATTTAACATTGAGGAATTCCTACCACTTTGTTATGGCCCTCTACCGAGGAGAAAGCAGCACAGAGATCTGCAAACAATGATTTAATTTGTGCAGCCACTGTATCTCACCTACTTGCATATCAGTAATAGTCCATCTGCTGCTGACAGCCTGTTCCAAACGTAGTAATATAACAAGTAATGGTGCTACAGTAATGCAACACACCACAGCAAATCATCCCATAAAGGACACAAAATGTTTGCCAGTGTAGATTTGAAAATACTTGGTTTGTGTGTTATCTATTTCTTGCCAGTGTCATTAGGTTAGAAATGAGGCTTGTGTGAATAACTGGTTGATGCTTGAGCAGAAAAGTTAATATTTATTCAAGGGAATGGTCTGTGTGGAGAGCTATTGATGCAACTGGACACAAGTCTGTCATCAAAAAAGGTTTTTAGTATTTTGATGTGGTAAATGTTTCCTGAGTGCTGTGACTGAATTTGCTCTGCTTTTTCTTCTGAAATCAAGGATGAAAATCAGCATTATAAAGCTGGGCTTGGGAGTGGAATACTTATCAGTGTAATGAGAAGGGACATGTCTGTGCCTTCCTAAACCAGTACTGCAGTTCTCATTCCAACATGCACAGAGAAACTTTTGTTCTCAATCATGTTTGAGACATGTTTCCTCTAATGGGGGGTGAGCCAGAAAGGGCAGCGGTAGCTGGCAGAGAGGAAAATACTAATGCCACCAAGGAGAAGAACTGCAGGACCTCTAAAGAAGACAAGGAGATCTGCTGAACCCTGTTTAGATCTGTATTTTCTCTCTGATTAAATAATTAATCAGGAACATGAAGCCTTTAGGTGCAGAGCTTTGTGTCCATGTTAGTGCTCAAGGGGCTTTTTTATTGTACAAAGAGCTGCATCTGAAGAACTATGCATATCTTATGATTTGTTTAGGGTTTGGCCTTTTTATTCCTTTGATTAGTGTTAGTGGTTTTATTCCTTCAGGAATTTATGCTAATGTTATTCTGGATATAAGACAATTTCATCTCTAAAATGAAAGCACTGAACTATGTGCTCGTGGTTACTGTTATTTCTGTGTAGCAGTCAAAAACCTTATGTAAGTGATAAATCTTTCAATATTTGTAAATGTCCTCCAGTTACCATTCCAGTTACCATTCCAGTGATCCCCTGTCTGTGTTTTAATCCAAGTGGAAATGACCAGAAGTGTTTGGTTTCACTTCTTTTCTTTCTCATGGATTCCCTTCAGGCAGTGTGAGAGGTGGCCAGGGAGACAGCAATCCTAGACCATCTAATGGGGAAAGAGGGGCTTGTGTTAAATTAATAAATACAGGGAGAAAGAAATGAAAGAGAAGAGAGAAGAGGAGAGGAGAGGAGAGGAGAGGAGAGGAGAGGAGAGGAGAGGAGAGGAGAGGAGAGGAGAGGAGAGGAGAGGAGAGGAGAGGAGAGGAGAGGAGAGGAGAGGAGAGGAGAGGAGAGGAGAGAGGTCTGTGCTGGTTTCCTGCTGTCTCTGGCAGGGCTGATGAGACATAATCAGGGGCACAGAGTGGGGTGAATACACAGTAGGGAATGAAGCCTGCCTGTATGAACATAACCTCTTGATATTGTTTTAGCAGATTTGAGCCGGCAGAGTTAATTTATACTGGACCAATGCTTGGTGTTATGTGGCTGCAGCATTTCTGCTCCTGTGTTAGCAGCCCTGCAGCCAGATTTGCTGTACAGTCAAACCCTGGCTTGAATTGGCACGGAAAGAAAAGCTATTTAAGGTCATGGTTGTGGCAGGCTGCTGGCTCTGCCTGGAGCAGCTTGTGTAACTGTTCCACGAGCTCTGCTGGCTCTGAGCACTGTGGTGTCTGTCTGTCACAGCATTTATTGCTGAAAAGGGGAAAAGAGCTGGAGAGGTACAAAGGGAACATGTTTCCACAGGTCGCCCTTGCTGTACCAAAGCATCATCCAGCCAGAACCTGTGGTGAGCTTGTGGTTCAAATGGGTTCTGCTCTCCAAGGCCACATTTTATAAAGCCAAGACCTCTCTTGCAGACACACATCACTCTTTAAAGAGAAAGCATTATTCATTAAAATAAACTCTCTGCTGGTTAGATGGAGCTTTCCTGGGACTTAATTATATCAGGTTTAGAAGAACAACAGGCAAGGATGTTAGGCTTCCTCTCCCATGAGGAAAAGTTCCATTTCCATAATTTTAAACTCCCTTTAAAAATAAGGGCTGAGAGAAAGGCTTTGGAATAATTATTTCTCTAGTTGGGAATTAGAAATTAATAGATCTGAATGCTTGCATGAATACAGGTGTAAAATGGATCACAAATTCCATGAACTGCTCTACTGTCTAGTAAGGACAGAGGACAGCAGCTCTTCAGATTTTATCAAAATGCTTCAGAGAAGAGGTGTTTTATTCTAGACAGACACTATTGCTTCTGTGCAGAATGGAAAACTTTATAGCAATGAGGGAGAATAATTACTCAAATATTTAAAGTTAATTAATGAAATATTTAAGGTTAGACTAATATATTAGACATGCTATCATAATCATAGGTATGATTTTGATAACATCTTTTCCACTCAGAGATTTTATTCCAGTTAATAGCAGTGGCTTCATTGCTCCCCCTCTGTCTGGACATTCCATCTACCAAAGATCCAGACAGAGCTGCCGGACATCCTTTCTCCCCCACACAGCAGTAAGGATGCCCCTATTTTGACAAGTAGCTTGCACGTGTACAACTGTGCAATACTGATATCTAATGTAAAAAAATACCCTGAAGGGTAAAGTAAAGAGTAAAAAGTAAAGATTCTTTATTATTATGGAAGAAAGATCACTAAAATGAATTTTCAGAGTAGTGGGACTACTCTAGCAGATATCTGCAAGCCATGCACAGTATTTGAGGTCAGACCCTTGCACCACATGGGAGATGCGTCTGGGAGGTGCTGGGGGCAGAAAGCAAAGGCTGGGACAGCACAGTAAGGCAGAACTTCTTCAGGTTGGTGCTGGAGCTGCAATTGAGGCTGGAGATCTTCTGACCAAAATAAGTATTTATCACCTATAAGAGGATCTAACACAATTGTCTTTGATGATAAAACCATTGTGAATTCTTTCAGGATGTCATGAATCTCCTGTTCTTACAGCTAACAAACAACCAGTCTAATGCCATTTCAAAATGCAGCAAGCTCTTAGGTCTGGGGAATGCTAGTTGAAGACTCATGAATTAAGCCAGGTTCCTTTAATTTAGGCAAGGACACCTTTAGTATCTTTCTCTGAATGTTCACTTTGAAAATAACTGACTTAAAAAAAAATCTACACTCAAAAAAAGTACAGCCCTCCCTTGTCACTTTGTGGAATAAAATGACAGCAAAAGCCCAGACTTTTGATTTAAAATGCAAATAAGAAATATGTTCCGCAGGACATATGACCTCCACTGTGTAGTCACAGGTAGAACTTAGAGATTTCTTTCACTTTTAGGTTGACATTTAAAAAAACTACTTTAGTTTGTCACTTGATAAATCTTTGTCACAAGATAAAGCCTTGATGGTTGTTTTTTTTTTTTCTCTCAAGGAGGAAGGGAATGAAAAAAAAGAAGTGCCACCAAATACATCTGGTAATAACAAAATTCAATAATATATAGAAATACACATTTACACAGTAAGAGCATTCTGAAATGAGAAAGAAACAATTGCTCTCATGTAGCACAATGTCATGCTTTGGCATGATCACATTCCTGAATACTTTTTTCCACTTTGGCTGTAGACAGACATATGGCTCAACATTCCATGTTGAACCCTGCTGGACAAGGATGCTCCTCAGTTTCTGGAGGCTGCTGCTCTGTCAGCACAGGAACTCATGAGAACACTCCCCAGCTCAGCCCAAATGGGAAGGGCCAGCTCAAAGCAATCCAGTGGCAGGTGTTTGTTCACAGAGGTCATTTTAACTCAATTGCTTAGGGAGCAATCAGAAAAGCAGTCTGGTTTTTGCTAACAAGTAGCAAAAAATGGGACAGGAGCTGGGGTGGTAACCTTACCACCAGCACAGCTGCTTGAAAACAAATGTTTGTCTGTCCTGTGTGGGCAGATGGCAAGTCACATTTCCTGACTGCAATATAAATTGGGTGTGAAACTGTGCAAACAGGAGTAGGAGAAATGCTTGTTGTTATGGGCTAACTAATATAAATCATCCACGAGTATTCCCCCAAGTGTTTCTTCTTGGAACCTTTAGAGATCTGTCTTTTTTTACAGAATGCCTTTGATTAAGCAATCGATCAGGATAAAACACGTTTCAGTGTTTTCTAACAGGTGTCATTTAGCATATCTTCCCACTATAAATGGCAAATGCCTTCCTGATAAAGAGTATTTGTGATTAGATGTAGTGGAGAAACTTCCCATAGACCAAAACCCTGTTCAGTGAAACTTCAGTGATGCTTGGGATCCCACCTGTTTGTGTGATAAAATTACACAAGCAAAACCTAGAATTAAAGGATGGGCATAATGTTACCTGGAAGAGAAATGGGGCTGGTTTTCAGAGCCATAGCCATAAATTATTATTATGTGTGCCTTGTTATTTGCTGTATGGAATCTCAGCACAACACAATCTCTTTAAAGGAAAGATTTTGCATCCTTTCTCCTTTTCTCTAGCAGAGGGGTCAGAAAGCCCCTAGGGCTGCAATGTGATATCAGAGTACTTCTCTGTATTGTCCTTTTGTTATTGATACTTTGAAGTACTTAGGAACTATAAGCCAACTGCAACCTCCCTTTGAAATAAATATTATTGGGGTATTTTAGATATTAATGACCCTAAGCACCTCACTGACCTTTGTGCCACCACACTTCACAAAAATTTTGATTTCCCCAAATAGAGAGGCAGCTGTGGAGAAGCCTCAGAGAGTGATAAGTGCTGCCAGAGGACCCACACAAAGTGTCAGGGTTTCGCCTCCTGGTAATCCAGAAAGACTTAAGAAACTGGCATGGATCAAATTCTGCCATCATTTGTCTTCTTTTTTGAAGCTGTGATTTCTGTTATCTCAAACAGGCTGCAGGAGATAGAAAATTATCTGTTCCATTTTAGCCCTCAGTTTGGAAAATCAAAAGATAAAGAAGATGTAGATCTGATGCTTAAATAGGATCAGGTACTTCAAAGACAAAACTATTTTCCTCCTCAGATGTTCCAGAAATTTCTTCTCAAAAAAACTCTCTTCTTTGTTCCTGTGTTTTAGAACATAGCAAATATGCAGTGCTATGGCTTCCCCCACTTTATTCACACAATTTTCATCTTGCCAGAAATCAAAGTATTACAGAGGAGGTGGAAGTTTAAAACTGTCTATTCTCTTACCATTAAAAGATGCCTTTTGTATTCGATTTCAGCAGCTTTAAATGTGAAAGACAAAAGAATCTATTTCTAAAAATACATTCCCTAGCAAATATAATTATAAAAGAATTAAATATTCCAGAACTTTCTTTTTACCTGATGAGCACATGTGTGGTATTTTTGGGGTCCCCAGTGGCAGGAAGGAAATGATGAATCTGACTCCATGTTCTTAGAAGGGTGATTTATTATGATATGATATGATATGATATGATGCTATACTAAACTATACTAAAGAATGAAGGATACTTGCAGGAGGCTTAACAAGATACTAATGAAAAACCTGTGACTCTCTCCAGAGTCCTGACACAGCCAGACTGTGACTGGTCATTAAGTCAAAACAATTCACATGTTGGATAAGCAATCTCCAACCACATCCCAAAGCAGCAAAACACAGGAGAAGCAATCAGATAATTATTGTTTTCATTTTTCTCTGAGGTTTCTCAGCTTCCCAGGAGAAGAAATGCAGGTGAAGGGATTTTTCCAGAAAATATGACAGTGACATAAATGCATGACTGTTGTCATGCCACCTTTTGATTCAGAAAATTCCTCCAACTGGGCATTTTCTACAGTTAAATAAAATCTGGTTTTCATGGTGGTAGTGTGATGTTGTCACTCATCACATACTTATTTACCTGTGCATTTGTGTCCAGCCACTGCAAAAAGATTAAGGGTATTCCCAAATTCCCTGCATGTTTCCACCTTGTCAGCATCAGGTGCCACCACCAGCTGTTCTCAGCCTTCCAGCTACTGCTCCAGGAATGGAGCAGCAAAGCCTTTCTCACAGGCACACACAGAGTTCCCCAGCTGATTTGGATGGCACTTGCACGGGCACATTCCAGTGGCGCTGGGATGACATCTCAGAGATCCATATCTTCATTTCTGCCTGAACTCGCCAAGGGCAGAGCACCTTCCTAGCACTGCTCTGTGGCGGGTTAGAAATGAGACACTGAAAGTGAGGGAAGGGTTTCCATGCAGTGGTTAATGGAAGCACCTCCCTCAGTATGCAGAGCACATCAGATGGGCAGTGCAGTGAAAGGAGGGAGGTGCTGCAGCTGCCAGGTGGGTTCAGACCGTGCCCATTTTACCTTTGCACTGTTGATGCAGCAATGGCCAACATCTGCTGCCTCTGTGCTTGTCATTTTTGTTGTTTATACTCCTCTGTATGGCTGGGTGGGTGAGGAAAGGTTTGGGAACCTCACCTCCTCCACTTTCAACATCAAACCCAGCTGATGATTCACTTTGACAAATAGGTTGTAGGATTTCCCCAACTGCTGGCTTCCTTTGGGAGATAATGTGGTAAAAAGTCCTGGAGGAATTTTTTAATGGACTATCTTTTGGGAGTTATTATTGTTCACATCTGTTCTTTTACTGACTCCGGGGATTATCTTCATTACTGGAAATATAGTCAGAGGGGCAATTCAAGACATAATAATTTTTTTATTTTTCTATACCTGCTTATTACCCCTGGTTCTTCTTGGGTATTGGGATACTGTATGGGATGCTGTTTGTCACTAAGGGATTTCTTCCACATTCTGTGGGCTATGGCTTTATCTTTCTCTTGACTAGGCATTTCCTATTAGTCTTCTGTGGAATTTTTTTTTTTTTTTTTTTTTGTTTTTCACTCTGGCCTGGATGCATTTTTGGCTACATTTTTTTACTTTTATGAGAACAGAAACCAATCCTGCTCCTCCACACCCACTTCATACTGGGTGAGATCACAGTTCCACAGATCCATATTAGGTGAATGCATTTTCCCAAAGATTACACAGCAGATAAATCTCTCCATTTCAGCACATGGTTTATTACTGAATATATTGTCTGCCTACACATGCAGGAACAGATAACCAGTGATTTATATTTTCATAATGACTGCTGCAGTGATTCATTTACTCCATGGTATATTGGTGTCAGGGCAAATCATTTATGCAAAAAGGGGGAGACATCGAAGAATGAATGGCAATATAAAATGGCACAGAAAGGAAAAGAGGGTAAAAAAAAAAGCCTGGACAAATTAAAATGCTTTCAATGGCCTGAGGAAAGCTGTAGGAAAGGAGTTTTTGTTTCCTGCTATTTTTTTTTCCAGGAATGGGGTATCCACAATTTCTGTGGGCAGCCTGTGCCAGTGCCTCACCTCCCTCACAATAAAAATTTTTTTCCTAATACCTAACCTAAATTTCCCCTCTTTCTATTTGAACACATTATTCCTTTCCTATCACTACTGTTCCTGATAAAGGGATTAGACACATGATAAATTTAGTCTTTTCATGTCTTACTTGGAGGTAATCCTGTAACTAGATATGCTGAAATACCTTTAAAAAATCTCTGCACTATTAACACGTTGAAGACATCACATAAAAGAGCAAGATCACCATCACCTGTGCTACAAAAATCTCTCTGAAGCTGGTAAGAACTGCTACAGCCACTCTGTCAGAAGTGCTGTTTACCAGAGTGCCTAATTTGGTGCTGATCAGCTGTTAGCTGATAATTTCATATCTGTGAATCTTCCTTCACTAGTTCACACAAAGAAATGATGCCATAAATTCTTGTGCAAGGGGAAGTGCTGCATGGGTTAAGAAGTCAGACTTACCCAAATGAAGAAAATGACATAACAAAAGCTCAGAATTTAAATCCTGTGAATACTTGCTATGCACACTGAAGGATTAATTGAAAAATTCTTGGCAATAACCACATTTATGAATACTAAATGTATTCACCGGTACTTTGCAAATAAAAAATGAGGCTAAGGTTATGAATAAATTGTTCAGGGTTTCTACTTTTAACTCTGGAATATTTGCTGACAGCATTGTTGAAATCAGAGAGGGAATTTATGTGGTAATATTGAATAGGTTAAAGAAGAGATAACATCAAGACACAGAATATTCTGAAAGAACCTTCTATAGTTAGGAGGTGGTTTTCTCCCCATAACTTCTTTCATAACTGCCTTTCAGCAGGGCCAAGCAAATCAGGTTTTTTTGTTGGTTACTTATGAGCTGAAATTTGCTATATCTACTGATTTAGAAATATTTAGTAGCACAAAGCACGTCACAGCTGGACTTCAGCAATTTTTATTTCAGACAAAACCACAGCTTTCAGTTAACACAAAGCTATTCATTAATGGCAAAACACTTGGTAAGTGATTTCTGGTCAAAGTGAAATATTTCACTAAAACCTTTTCATTTTCTTGCATTTTCTCATTTCATGTAGCCATTTGAAATGTGCCTTGCCTACATCCTATTAAACTATTGCAAAGCATAATTCCCCTGCATTTGCCCAGTCTCCCATCACATTGACCAAAGCCAGTTTGTCACTGTGATATTTTCTGAAAATTCCCTTAGCCAGGATTTCTTGTCCTGGAGAGTCGAGAACCCTCAGAGAAAAATGTAAATAATAATTATCTGATTCTCTTCTCCTGTGTTTGCTGCTTTGGAATGTGGCCGGAGGTTGTTTACCAACAGGTGCATGTTTGATTGGCTTCATGTGAATTGTTTTAATTTAATGGCCAATCACCATCAGCTGTGTCAGAGTCTGAGGAGTCAGTCACGAGTTTTAATTATCATTTTTGTTAAACCTTTTGTCTGTATCCTTCTCTTTCTTTTGTGTAGTTTTAGGATAGCATAATATAAGATATAATTAATAAACATAATAAAATGAACACAATGTAATAAATATAATACAATAAATAGAACATAATATACAGTATAATATAGTATAATATAATATAGTATACTATAATGTAGTATCGTATATCGTATACCATAATATACTATACTATAATATAATAGACTATAATATACTATAATGTAATACAATGTATCAGCCTTCTGAGAACATGGAGTCAGATTCTCTTCTCTCACCTCGTCCAAAGGACCTCACAAACACCCCACCAGTTAAATTTGTTTTGACTTGCAAAGCACCTTATCTGTTATTGGTCCCTCCTTAGTCACCTCAGTGGTGAGGTTGCTCTTTGCCTTTCAAATCCCTGGGCTTGTTCTACACCCGCTGCCAAGGCGGTGGGACAGGTCCTGTTCTGCCCCTTGCAGCAGAGCCATTCCCCAGGGCAGTCCGGGGAAGGCTTTTCAAGGGAAGCCGGGCAGGTTTGGCACCACCACCTCCTCTCTCTGGGGAATTCCTTTGGGAGGGATGAGCTCCACTCCTCACCAAATCTCTGCCAGCCCTGGTATTCCCCGGGCTTGCATCACAGATCCCTCAGGGCTGGGCTGTTCCACCTCTCTGGCATCCAGGGGATAATCCAGCTCTTCCTGCATCCAGCTCTTCTCAGGTTTTCCATAGCTGAGCTCTGCAGCTTGCTGCCCACTCAGAGAACAAACCATAATTCACAGGTTCAGGCTACTGTGTGTTAATGCAGGTGAGAGGAATAGCAGATTTGTCTTTACAAACAAGCTGTGCGTCTGCTGGTAGAGAAAACCAGCACTGGGAGATAAAAGAAACAATGCGAAGGGTTCCACTGATTGGTGAATGGAAGAAGATCTTTGCTTTTACAAATAAACTTTAGGTTTGCTGACAAATGAAATTAGACAGTGAAAGATGAAAGAAACAATGGGGAATAAAAATCCCTAAATTCCATAAGAATTCAAAATTAAAAGGGAGGGTTATACATTAGAGGGGAATCTCTGGTATCAGACCTTCTGGGCAGTCTGTACCTCTCAAGTACCTCAGCCAATGGGGAAAGAGAGAAGGGAAAAGCAGCAGGGAAATTGGGATAAAAAGGAGGCTGTGTCCTCCAAAAATTTGAGAGATCCCAGGAGAATGCCCCATGGCCTCTCCCTTTATTCCAATAAAGTAAAAGGACTCCTCGGTCTCCTTTTTGGATGTAAACCTCTGGTGTTTGTGGATAAATTTTCCTAGCACAGGTGACTGTGAGCTGTGTCTGTTGTACCTCTCATTTTCTGCACTGGAACTGGAAAGCTTTCCTTATCTTTATCCCATCTGATGTGCTACAGGATACAGGTAAGAGATAGGAGGGATCTAGTTCTAGTGAAACTGTGCAGGAGGGATCATTTGTCAGCTCTCAGAGCAGGAAGGCACAAGAAGGAAGATAGCAGTGGGAAGAGCTGAGCAGTGACTTTTGGCCTTCCAGAAATAAAACCCAAAAAACAAAAACCAACAACAACAAACAAACAAACAAAAAATCTTACAAAAAAAAAAACCAAAAAAAAAAAACCAACCAAACAAAAACCCCAACCTACCAACCAAAAAAACCAAAAAACCAATAAAAAAAACAACACCCCAAAAAACCCACAAACAATCAAAACAAAACCCAAAACAAAACAAACCCCCAAAAAATCAACAATCGCCTAGCCCAAACTAAAACACTGGGAATAGTACAGATACTTTTAAAACCTGAAGATTGTCTTTACATTCCCAAGTACACTTTCACTTGACGGTAAGAAGAAAGCATGGCATTGTTCCTGTCAGAAAGCGGTTAAATGTGGTGTAAATGGCTCGCAGATAAGAGCAAATAAAGTCCCGGGCCTCCTGAGGAACCGCTGATGCAGGGAATTGGAACCCCTCTAATCACATCCTGCTCACATTTCTCACCTCCAGTAATGGGAGAACGGGGAGGGGAAGGCACAGACGGATCTGATTCAGTCCTGAACCTCGGTGAGCAAGGAGAAATGAGTCGGTGGAGCTGGGTAATGCTGTGAGCAAGTTCAAATCCCAAAGCACGAAATGGGATCCCTCCAATATGCTGGTTTCTTGAACATTACCTCCTTCCCCCTCCAATCAGCAGCTGATGAGGACCAATAAATGCCAGTGTAACAGCTCTTTGGAGAGATGTATTGACATCATTTTGCCAGTGGGAATGAGATGGAATTGCAGCATATCTAGACTGTTTATTTTCCCTACTTTTAAATATTCATATGAATACTTCTGAAGTTCTCTTTTTCCTGTTGTCTTGAATGAAAAATAGGAAAAGGCATTTGGTGTTAATACTTTTGCCAAGAACAAAAATAATAGTTTCATTTTGGCCAGGAAGCTGTTGTTTACAAACTGCCTGGTGGAGGAGCAGAACCATCTGTGTAATGTAGACAATGGCCATCTCCATTCTTAAGGGTATTTTCACCTCTCTGGAATAAGTGCTGCAGGAAAACAGCAGCTGCAGGAAAAACGAGGGAGATCTAAGTCAAAACAGTGCTATCCCCCTCACCTCCCCTAAAACAAAGAGAAGATGTCATTTGTAGACACCGGGCATCTCCAGCTTTGTGTGTTTGCAATGTTTTCTAATCTGAGCTTTCATTGCTCCGTGATTTGTTTCATGGAATCCTTTTCCCTCCTCCTTCCTCTGCCTTGTATCCCTCCAGTGCCTCCATTTGCATCCCCTTCATGTCCTTACAATTCAAACACCTGGAGACTTTCTCATGAGATCCTTCTCTTCTTGCACCAGATATCCCACGGTTCACATCCACACCTTTTTAGTGTGTGCCTGGTTTTGCCCATTTCTCCCACCTTTGGCCTCCTTCCAATCCATCCTCTGATGTCTCCTCTTCCTCCACTGCCTGTCACTGCATCTTCCCTCTGACTGATGCTGCTCTTGCCCCCTTGCTGCTTCTTGCTTGTCCATTATTGCTGCAAGGCAACTCCCACCTGGGGAATAATGTGCAGTGACTCCATGATTTCAGAAGGCTGAACAAATGCTTT
>JAHXMQ010012338.1:28130040-28149932 GCA_020466415.1 Ammodramus savannarum pratensis | reverse complement strand
CAACCTGGTCTAGTGGAAATTGTCCCTGCCCATGGCAGGGGGTTGGAACTACATGATCTTGAAGGCCCTTTCCAACCCAAGCCATTCTATGCACCTTCAAACAAGTTTGAAACACCAGGAATAATCAAAAGAAATTTCTTCTTTCAGTACTGCTAAAATCAGATTAAATTCAAGTATGACCAGGCAGAAGAAAAACTCATTTTAATTGGTTGCTTGAATTAAGAGCACTTTAAAGAACTAAATATTAATCAACACTATGGAGAAATGTGATAATTTTTCTCTTTAGAAACTAATATGATAAAATGCATCTTGTTCTCTAAGTTATTTGAACATAAATGCCACCACCTCCATTCTAAAAATGAAACTCTTATTTTTTCTGGAGTGTTTATACACCTCAGATTTTTATTTTCTCCTAATCAGAAATGTTTTAAATGTTTTTATTTTCACCTAATCAGAAATGTTTTCTCCTAATCAGAAATGAGCTCTATATTGATTTAAAAATAGCTGAAAACAATGAAGAAGAAATTCTGATTTTGATCCGCTTTAGAAAGAACACTCTGAAGATGTAATTACCTTCACCCACCCTTCTATCCCTTACTTCCCATTGCAGAGAGATTATGGCTTTAAATGTGCCATCAGCAGGAGGAGTGGAAGGACCCTTTAAAGGAAGCAACTTGTCTAAATGGCTGCACAGTGGAGAGCACAATACAGAACAGCAGAAGATATGGAAATGCCTCCTTGTGCCTCTCAAATGCCTCCTTTTAGCCTCAAGGGGCCCAGCAGGTTTGGGAGCCTCTGGAAGCCTTTGAGCTGAGCCCCATCTGCCTGGCAATTGTGAGTGCTATGTGCCTCTCATGGAAAGCTGCTCTCAGAGGATGGTTCTTGAAGTGTGTGCAACCCCTCAGATTTCACTGCTGTGCAAGAGCCTCAAATGGCAATAAAACCTCCCAAAAAATGCCATGGTGACAAGTATTTCCTAAAGTGCAATCGGTGAGCAGCACTGGGATTGTTTTTTCTGTTCTTTTCTTCACCTCACAAGGACTTAATCCTACCTTGTCTGAAGTTTCAGGGAGATTATGTAGTGATTAATGATTATTTAGGTCATGTTAAAGCATTTATAGAAGGAATCTGAAGTGAAATATGCACTCTTTTTGTTAATCCATATGGTTAACCATGCTTGGTTTCCAAACCTGTGTTACTATCCAAGGAAATATCTGGATATTCCATTCAGAATTCAATACTGGTGGGTGTTTCTTCAGTTTGCCAACTGAATACATGCAGTGGATTGCATCTCTGTTTCTCGTGCTCAGAGGTGTCTTTGTCTACACCTAAGAGTGAGCTCAGGAGCCTGCCTGCCCACTTTCCTGTCCCCCTGCTGTGTTGTGGCAGTCAGAGCTGGGTGCTGTGAATGTCTAAAGGACACTCAGGGCTCGGGCAGTCAGCTCTCATGATCAGATCTCCAGTGGTGCAGAGGAACTGGAGCTCAGCACTGGCCAGTGTTGGGTTTGGCAGCTGAAAGGAAATGCCAAATGCTCAGTGAGCTCCCAAAATGAGGTTGATGAGGGAGCTTGGGGATCACCAGTCAGACTGGGGTTCACATTGTCAGAATCTGTAAAAGAGAGAAGAAAGGCCTGGGGAGATCCCATAAAGGCTTCCAGCTGCTTCAGCTGAGTGCTCCTGTGTATGTTAGCACCAGTTTTGAATTGAGGTTTTGGGCTCCAACAGCTTAGTCGGCCTCTTTTCCCTTCCCTTCCCTTCCCCTTCCCCTTCCCTTCCCTTCCCCTTCCCTTCCCCTTCCCCTTCCCTTCCCTCTCACTCCATAGTTATCCATGATGCTGCTTAGACTTTATAGTAAAGAGCAAATAATTCAATATAGCCATCTTAAGAGACTAAGCAAGGTGTATGAGGGGCTGCTGTAGAGGAAATGTTAAATGAGAAAACCTATTTTTAATACATATCTGTTCCGTTTTTCCTTGCTTGAGATAGCCTCTATCAATATCCTGCAGCTGAAAAGCGCTCTGGCAGTTTCCACATCTGTCAGATAGGAACTGATCCTCTGGCAAGATCTGTCTAAAGAATGGCTTTTCCCTGAAAGGATTCTGAGCTGGAGAAAGTCTCTTCCCCCATACTCTTCTCCCTCAGCTTCCTCCAGACTCAAATGCCCCCTTGAGGATTTGTTGCAATTCATTCACTTGATACTTAATGAAGATCTCAGGTGTTAATGCTTGTCACAAATGATCACTGATTTCTACACATGCTCTGGAAATGCTCACACCCCTCAGGCATAGTCATACAGTTAGCTACCTGGTCAGACATTAAACAGTCCAGGTCACCTTTACCAAGGTGAAAGCAACAACTGGTGAAAGATCTGATACCTGACTGTAGCATACAGATACCCCCTATCCATTATGAATTAAGTTCTCCTTGCAAATACACAATATTTTAGATTGCCACAGCAATTTATGCACCTTTCTAACACACATAATGAAAACACAGACCCACAGGAGAGAATTAGAAATGCAGCTTCCTGCTAAGTCCTGGTGGAGACAGGACATGGTATTAAATATGTAAAACCTTGTGTGGGTGTCTGTCTGACTCCAGTGACTTCTGAAACATCTTCCCACACAGGAGAGCACCGAGCTGAACTGCATTAGCACATCCTCAGTGTTTCCTCTCAAAGGCAAAAACCTCTAAAGACTAAAATTGATTTGAAATGGCAGAGTTAGGAGACCTTTAAAAAGAATAGTATTGTTTTCGTTATTTAGTAGCTCTTCAGAACACGTGTGACTTTTTCAATGGCCAGCAGTAGTAACTGTCTTGTGTAGAAGTTGCAGACTGTGAGATCAATCAGCAAAAACCAGTCTGCAGCCTTAGTGCTTATTGATTCAGCTGCTTTTTCCCAGGAAAACTGATTACAAACTGTTACTCTGGTACAAATCACATTTTCTGCTGTTTGGTGTGTGCACAGTTTTTACTATTCACAAAATAGTTGATTTGATGAAGAATTTTCATCTCCTTTCATCACTTTGGATGTCACTTTTTTCAAATAAAATGTGTAGCGATACTTTCTCTCACTTTTGGGCAAATGGTTAGGGATAGAGTTCCTGGGATTAAGTTATGAGTAAAAGACCACCTTTAAGGAAAAGCATGAGGAAGATTAAATGAATGCTGATATTAAATGATAGTGGAAAATCTGGAAATCTGAAAGTTTGTGCAAACAGTTAGAAATGTCTGCTTAGAGAAACTTTCCATCCCTCCTGACCTGGCCTGCAGAGTGCATTTCTTGCACTCTATACTCATGTTTTATTTTGGTTTTATGTGCTGTACTTTCAGGGTCTAAAACCTTTGAGCTGTCTCTACGATGAAGAATGAAAAGGAATACACACTCCAAAGCCCAAATAAACGTGCATAAATATATATTAAACCAAAATTAATGCTCCCCTGAGCAACAGGGCAGAGTAGAGAACCCAACCCTGTTGGGGTGCACCTTGCCAAAACCATTAATCATTAAGTACATTGAACTAGAAGAATTACATTTTAAAAAGAAAAAAAATAAAATATATATATTACATATTTATGGCTAAGTCAGTTCTTTTAGGTCCAGTTCTTTTAGATGAGGAAAGATTTCCATAGAATTATAGAATGGTTGGGTGGGAAGGGATCTCAAAGATCATCCGGTTCCATCTCCCTGCCAGGGACATCTCCCACTGGACCAGGTTGCTCAGAGCCCCACCCAGCCTGGCCTTGGACACTTCAGGGATGCTCTTTATCATAATTTATACCTCTTCATACCCCTTCTACTCTGGATTGGTACAAGAAAAGACAAATTAAAGTTAAAATAATATTGCAAGCATGCCAGTAATTATTTTTTGGGGTTTTTTCCCAGCTCAACTAATAGACACAGGCCATTTTTTACTCCTTCTCATCCACTTTGTATAGAGAAGTTACACGAGAGGATAAAGCCTTTATTCACAACATGTGGACAACAGAATCCCAGCTACATTCCTACAGAACTGCATCATTCACTCATCAAAATCAGCGCTAGCAAGCAGGTTTTACAGTGTGGAAATTATGGAATGAATAGGTAATTTGAATTTTTGAGGCCTGATTAATAGATTATGTCACAAATAAATCTGTAAAAATAACTGAATTTTTATGAATTCAACTGGGGAAAGAAGTAGAGTTCTAATTCACCTACAGTTTTTGTGCTTCAGCAAAATTATATTCCAGATTCAATTAAATATTTGCTTTCGAATCAGAAAAATTGGTTTTGTTTCTTTGCCCTACATTTTTTCACCCTTTTGAGTGCTATTTGAGGGTAAATTTCAAAATGTAATGTCATTGCAAATTGCTGGATCAATATTAAACAAGTATTTAAATTTTTTCACCTTAAAAAAAAAAGAAACCAAACTCAATTATTTTAGCCAAAGCATTTGGAGAATTTGACAATTCACATATGTATATTTTGGGTCAAGAAAGTTATACCATTCTGCTGTCTTCATGGGTTGATGGAAATGTATGGTGAGGAAATTTCCTTGTTTCATATTTAAGCTTTGTCGTTTATTACTGCTGCTGACTTTCAAAATTAGAGCAAGGTGATTTATGAATTAATGCCCTTTCCTACTAGAAGTATTCCCAGTTTGTTCTTTGCCATCTCATCTTCCCCCAAACAATTCCTTAAACATTTCAAGGCAGAAATAAGTGTCCACCAGGACTATGGGCAGGGCTCCCTCTGCTAAGCAAGCAGTGTGATTGCTAGAGAAAAAATAACACAGGCCCAGCTGATGACATTGCAGTTGATACCAATAAGAGTGTCCCTGCAGAGCCTCCCAAATTTTTGATATCATGTCTATATATCAGTCTAAGAATTAATTTGAGTTTGACTGCATAGATGGACCTGAAGATGGAGAGGATTGCTTGTTCTTCAGCTATTAACACAGAAGGACACAACTTCTGTAGTAGCCAACTCTGTATTTTTGTTTGATTTGATTTTATTTTCACAGCTTTTTCATATATTAAACTTCTGAAAGGCTGCTTTTCGGAAAATGTGATCATCCTGCACTTGAGTCTAATAAAAAGGGATTTTCAGGCCTCTTAGTTTGTTTCTATCACTCCAAAGAAAAATCTTTTCATAAGGCAGTAAGTACATCAGCAGCCAGTTCTTTTCTAAGAATGCTAATTATATTCTCCCTGTATGAATTAATTATAATTCCTTTTGACTTTAGTGATATTGTTTAGAGGAATTATCTCTCAGGTCAGACAAAAGGTTTGACTTTGTGTGGCACACTGGAGTGATTTCCTCTCCATCATGGTATTTAGTATTCCTTAGCAGGAACTTTCTGAAGAATTAAAAACCAAATTAAACTGAGAAAGGGGGCCTCTCCACTGATTTCCTTTTTTAAAACATTATATAGAGAAGCTCCTCCATGGACTGTCATGCACAGGCAGACAATGAACCAGACATTTTCTCCTTCACAGAGCACCTTTGGAGCAGCATCACGACACGTGTCCCCAGAAGTACTTTGCTGTGATATGGTTACAGCAGAGACAAGTGGAGATTAGGGCGCAGGTGGAAGTTATCAGTAGCTTCACACCTGCTCAGCCTGGTTCTGAAATTCTCTCTGATGTGTGAGAGTCTGAAGCACAGCCTCCCTATGCTGAGGTATTTATGGAAACTGTGTAATCTGCAAGGAAAAGCGTGGGGTGCAAACCTCTCCTGAGCTCTTCCCTGCTGCCTTGGGTGAGAGATTTTTGGGCACTGAGGGATTCACATGGTCTCCAGTTCTGCAGAATCTCCTAGGTTACACCTCCCCTGCTCCCAAGCTTCCCAGGACACTGAGCACTTTGAAGCTGGAGAAGCATCTTAAATCCTTTTCCTGTGGGCTGGATCCAGGGCTTAGGCTGCTCAAAACTGCTTTGTGGCTTTGTGGTGTTTGGCTTCAGAGCCTTGAAGAAAAGGCCCTGAGTCCCCTGGTGTGAGTGATGTTGGTCATGTGGACTCGTGGAAAAACAGGTGGGATGTGTGGAGGAAACTGGGCTGGACAGGCCTAACTCCTAAATTATTCTATGATTCAGAGCAAGTTCATCCACAAGAGCTTTTTAAGGCTCTCAGGTAGATTCTGACAACCAGGGAGGTCAAAAGAGATGCTCTGGCAGTTTATTTATAAGACAGTTTAGTAAATTCAGCCTTAAAACTTCTTTTGCTTATGTGTCTTGCTACTGCTCACCTGGCAGCTCACATGGAGGGCAATAAACACTCCACTCTTAGTTATTTCTTTGTCATCCCACAATTATTTCAGGAATTACTAAATAGAAGCTAAACTGCCAATGACACATAAGATCTGTTAGTGAGACTCTGCATTAACCCAGCACAGTCTGTGAATTGGATTTCTTCAGGACACAGCATCCCAATTGGTTCTCATGGCACTGTACCTGTCTCTGGCCACCAAACCCCATCTCCACTGCCTCCCCCACTGCTCCTCCACAGGCTGTTTAGTCACTGACAATCTGGCAAGAAGTGCAAGACTCATGATGAAGCTACAGGGATGTCAAGCAAGAAGTTTTTCTGCTCAAATCCCAAGTTTAGCAGTCCTGGGAAGGCCTCAGGATGACAATGAACTCATCAACTTCAAAACAAAATGCAAAGCTCATTTGATCTGATTCAGCTTCCCTGTGTAAAAGTATTCAAAGTAAAATTAGATGGAAGATAGAAGGAAAAACTGAGACAAAAAATGCTAGTAGAAAAGAATTGCTTTTCAAGTTGGAAGGTACAGAGTGTGAACAGGGAAATCTGGTTGTGTGCATCTCTGCCAGGAGACAGGAGCAGGGAAACGGAGCCCTAAAGCTCTGAGCACAGTGACTCTGGCTGGGAGATGCTGCACATAAAATGCAGCTGTGCATGACTGCAGCACCCAGGGGAATCAGCTGTTTTGCTCTCCTTCAGCTATGGCATTGTTTAAATCATAGAAATAAGAGGGAGAAAAAGATCCACTCTTGTGGCATCCTTTCTCTTTTAGATGTAGGAGGAGATGTTCCTGGGGTGGAGATAAAGGCTGCAGTGTCTCCTTTCAGCTACAACCTCCCCATAAATGGCAGCACAACCCCTCCTCAGCAACACCCAGTGATATTTGGTGTGAATTTCCCCCTCTCCAGTGGGAGGTGGATGTGGAGGAGAGTGCTCATGACACAGCAGTTACTGTGCTTTCCTCTCTGGGTGTTGATCATGACCAAAGCAAGAAGGGTGAGAGTGCCCGTGGTGCCCCTGCAACCATCCTCAGTCACACTCTGCAGATTACAAAGAAAATCTTTCCTTTCTTTCCAAAGGAAAGAAAATATTCTCATTAAACTCATGTTCTGCCCCCCTCTTTTTGATTTCTTGCCATATTAAAAAGCAGTCTCTGTTCTCCTCAGTCTGGAACTCAGGGTCTTTTAGTGTTGATGATTTCCAGTTTCAATAGTTCAATTTTAGTTTCACCTTCTAAGTTGTATTCCTGGTATCAACTGCTAAAGGAGCAAGTTAAATTATTTGAATTCTTACTGATTTAACATTTTTAATTGCACTGCCAAATGCTTTCCAACCTTGCTGTTTTTTTTTTTTTTTTTTTTTTCAAGAGACATCAAAACCTCTGATAGGTTTAAGATCCTCCATACTTAGAAGAAGGAAGAGAAAGAAAGAGCAAATAAGGCAATAAGCCTGAGTGGAGCAAATTATCAATTACAACCAGTTAACTGTGTTATCTAACACTGTGCCTGCCACAAAGAGGAAAATCAGCCTTTTCACTCTCTGTAGGTGGCTACACATGTGTTGCAATAGAAGTATTTATGCTGCTGTCTCCACCAGCTCAAAGAACAACTGAACAGAGGCAAAGGCAAAACCTGGGGGAGAGGGGAAAGCCCTTGTTCCCATAGCTACAACAAGCCATTAGGAAGACACATACCTCCAAAAGCTGAATTAGAAAAGTGCTTTTAACTCAACATATTCTATTTAATTTCAGCAATTTTCCCCTAACTATTATACTGCTGTGTGGGCTGTGTTGACAGCTGCTGGAGCTCTGCAGTGCTCACCTCCAGCAGCTGCCACAAAGAAGCCAAGCACACACTTTGGAGTTAAACCACTAATAAACAGCTTATCAGCAGAACCAAATCTCTCTCCTGTGGCTGGGCTGACCACCCTGCAGCCTTATGACAATTTAAGAGCTCAGAGGAGAAAGAACCTTAAAAAAAGGGAGTTGTAGGGGTGGAGGGAAGATAGCCTTGCTCTACATGTGCTATTTGTACCATGCGTGTATGAGGGGTGCAAATGTCTGAGATTAATTGTTATAATTTCTATTGCTATATCATTATTATTACTATCATCATCAACAACAGCAGCAATAATAATAATAATATCATGGATGTTTGGTGCACAGGTTTAGTACCATCTCATCTTTTTCTTCTGTCTGTAATAAAGCAAGCTGTGCCCATATGAGCACTGATATAAGTCCATTTACTATGTGCATTGGTATGTGTGTGGGGGGTTTGTACTTCTGTAATTATATTACTGTGTGTAGCAGTCTGTGTAAAGATAAGTTCTTGAAATTATTTTCAGGAGTCACATTTTCCCCTTGAAGCCTCCTGCCTTTGTTTGCTGTTATATAACCACATTTTGCTTTGCTTTGAAATATTTTCCCTTCTTTGTTGCTGTTGGAAATACCCACGCAAACCAAGAGGAGAAATGGGCTATAAAGGGAACAAACAAAACTGAGTATTGACTTAAATTCCTTTTGGTCTGGCTCCAAATGTTGCCAAACACACAAGATAAATAGATGGAGAGTGGAGAAAAACTGTCCCCCTCTCCCGCTTGCTTATGGTGCCACTTGCAAATACCATAAATAAAAAAAAAAGGCTAGCAAGGATACACATAATAATAAAACATGCAGACTCCTTATGGGCAAGACCCAGATTCTCAAAAAAATTTAATATGAACATCCTTGAGGACCCTAAGGGAGTCAAAAGTACATGTAGGTAAAGAGAAGTCAACACTATTCATTATATTTATCTCAAAGATATTCTCTATTTTCTATTTTTGTAATCTCTTTTTCCTTTTTGCTGTTGACAGTCTTATAATTTTCATGTCTTTCAGGCCTACAATTTTACAATCATGCTTTATTGGTAAACTGAAGCTTGGTTTACAGTATTTTCTAGAGGCTCAGCTAAAAATTGGACTATCTTATAAAAACCTACATCCACACATGCATATGCACACGTCCAAAGGCTATCACCCAGCAAATTTACAGCTGGGCACTTAAAACCAAGACAAGCATTAGAAATGAAATATGACTAGCACTTCATAAATGGAGCACTGGAAGAGAGAACTTGTGCCACATCCAAAATGAGGAGATCCTCCTCCCTCATCCTGGGCCGTGCCTTCTTGGCACCACAGCTACATGAAAGATTTCCTTTCAGAGTAATTTATTTTATGGCATTTTAGGCATCCCACCTTTGAATTCCACCCCAAACTCTCATCTAAGCCTTCCTTTCCTCAGTCTTTGAGGAACACAGATCTCCTTGTGCCTTTCCTTGCTCCAAGTTATCCCTCTGCTCCTCCCTGCCCACAGGAGCCCCAAACCACTGTTGGCAGTATCAAGTTACCACCTTTATCATTAACACTCTTCAAATTAGAATGTCTTATAAACCCCAGTGTCACCACATTGTGTCCTGCCCCTTCTGCCTTGCTGGATGTGACTTCCTGGGTGCCTCCTTTACGCCAGGCTGTCTGTGGTGCACATAAATCTGGTGCTGCTGCTGCTGCTGTGAAGAGATTTAAGAGAGAAAGGAGCAAGTCCTGGTGCCAGCATTGCTTCCAAACTTCACAGTTACTGTAGAAAAGAGGCTACAATGAGTAAATGACACATTTATGGCAGTCTCAAGACAGTCCTTTATGCTGTCTTCAACCTTGACTTTATGGGTGGGTTGTCTGAGAAAAACTGAATCACAAGGTCATTTCCTCCTTCATGAGCCTTCTCAGGAACTATTTTTACTGGGGTACCTGAAGGAAATTTGCCATTATACAATAGAAATGGCAAAGGGTCACTGGCCAAGCTTAGTCTGAAGGGAGAATTTCCATGAACCCTCCCTGTATTGTCTGTAAATTGGAAGATCTCAAGGCAGGGCAAATCCACAGGTCTGTTGGGGAACACTCTCTGTGACTGCTACTGGAATATTACCATTACAGAAAAATAATAGCAGCAATATTTGGGCCTTCATTAAAAAAATCCATATGGATGATGTGTATCAAATAGGCAATTGATACCATCCTAGGCCATGAGGGGCTCATAAATGAGGCACAAAATCCCCAGGATTGCCAAAATGCATTGGTGAGTTTGGACTCCAGTCTACATTTTTGCAATTAATGTGCATTCTAGAACTATTTCCCTACAATGTTTAATGAATCTGGGAGCAAATTAATTTAGAAAAATAAATTCAAATAGACTTTTCTGAATCAATATTGCAGCATTTCACATTCTTGATAACTTGAATCATAGTGCTGAAGCAATATTCAGCTGCTGTAAATTGCCACAGCTCCACTGAAGCCAATAAAGTTACAGTAATTTATTTCATCTGAGGATGTGATTTTTTACAGAATAGTTCTGTAAAAAATCACATCCTCAGATGAAATAAATTTAATTGTGTGGTTTGTTCATTTATTTGTTTCAATAAATGGAGGAAAAAGGGCACACTCTTGCATTTGCAGGCAGAATGAAGTGATTACTTCTGCAAATAAACTGGGGGGTACCTGTGGCAAAACTAGGATTGTCAGCAACTGCTGTTTTGTAAGGAAAAGAGCTCAACCCAAGGACAGAAACAGGGAAGTTATGTATCTATTTCTCTCTTTCTTTATGTCTATAATAGAAAAATGTGAGTTATGGAAACATACTGGAGGCATTTCAAGATTTTGTATGAGTTAATTTCATTAAAGTGCACTAAAACTGCAAATACATGCGTGTCCCAGGGAGGTTTTCTGGTGGCCTCTAGAACCTGGCATTAATGCTGATTAGAAAGAGAAAAAGAAAGAACAGATACGCAGGGATTTTTCTTACAGCATAAACTGGGAACTTTGGGAACTGCTTGTTGAGGACGTTTTTGACATGGATTGGATGTTTCTAGGCCAGAGGTGTGAGTAGCCCTGCATTCAGTGACTCCCACTGACTCTTGGCAGCAAATTTATTCTGTAGCTTCCACAGGATCCTGTGAGAATTAATTCCCTGGCCTTGTGTGAAAAGATCTTTTTTTCTCTCTGCTCTGCAGCTGATGGTTGATAATTTCATTATCAGCCTACCCACTGTTGTATTGTGAGAAACAGTGAATAAATCACTTCCCATTCTTCATATCTACCTCAGCCATATTCCATCTCTGTCCTCTATTATATAGTCTATTATTATGTATTATCTATCACCTTGTCTATCCACTCTCCAAGTAACAAAAATGAGGAGTAAATTTGGTCTTCCCATCTCTGTCTTAGTTCCAGTACATCCCTTTGAGATGGGGTGAAATGAATAGTAAGTACATAATGTAGAGCAATAAGATACAGTAGCATAATGTTATTTGATTTTTCTTCTCTTTGCCTTTCCTAATAATTCTTAATATTCTTTGTTTCCGAGCTCCTGAGCATTGATGTGTTAGGTATTCAAAGTGTTCAGTGAGACCTGAAGGACTCCAAGTACAGTTCTTAAATGACAAGAGGTAAATTACCACCTAAGTAATGCTGTATGTAATGTCTGCACGTCTCTGCACACATGTACATGCAGCTGCATGTCAGCACTGCCTGTTTCTGCATCACCCCTCACCACACTGCAGTTACTAATATGAAATTAAATACCAACACTCATTATCTTCTGAAATTCTTCACAGTCAGCTTTAGATTAGCCTCTTGCAAATAATTTTGTGGGAGCCAACGTTATCAGTGCCCTTCTCCTCTGCTTCCTGCAATGTTTATGAATGTGTTGAGGAGCCCTGGGCCCAGGTCCAATCCATTAGTAGCACCGTAAGTGACAGTATTATACTGTGAAGAATCTAATTATTCTTGTCTTTTCTTCTCCTTTTTAATTTTTTCTATTTTTAAGCATCTACTAATTGCTCATTGTCATTTATGCTGTGAATATTTAGTTTTTGTAAGGGCTGTTGACTCATGGCAATGGTAATGACTCATTGCCATTTTTTAGGCAATACAAAAAGACTCTATTAGCTCTAATGTCTTTTTGCTCCTCACTTCTTCTGAGAACTGTGTGATATATCACTGCCCTTGAAAAAGCCATGCTGTCTTTTGGGCATTTCTTACACATATTTTTTTCCTTCATTACCATAGTTTCTAATGTTCGCGGTCCAGAAATCAAATTATTGGTCAGTAGTACCCATGATAACTCTTCAAAAAATTTTTGCTACCACTTCATCCTGTTGCTCTAAAACCTTATTTCAGGACATTTTAATTTGAAACAGAGTCTCCTTTGCTCTTCCAGGGCCTCCATGTGAGTAAACTTGATGATAAGCATGTACACAAAAGATCCTCCCTTTTCTGAGACCTCAAGTGTTTGACCATATTTTTCTTCCCTTAAAGATGTTTTTCTCCTTGTTATGCAGTTCTCTGGGGAAAATAAAAAAGGGCCTTTCCCAAATTGATTGTTTATTCTCTACCTTCCCACTTGTCATTCCATCTCTTGCTTTGTGTATGGAGCACTAATGTCCTCTGGTAATGACAGCCCTGCCATGCACTGCTGCCTTTAGCCTTTCTGGAAGCTGCATCAATTTTCTACCTTGCCCTGACAGCTATCTTCAGATTTTTCTATTGTCTATTTTCTATTGTGAATGTTTATCCATTATTTCCAAGTTGATTGCAGTGTGAAAACAGATATTCTTGATTCTGCCTCATTTCTCCCCTCTCTACACACGAGCATGCACACAGCTCTGCCTCCTTAAAGGTGGATAAAATCACTGAAAAAAAAAAATCAAAGAAATAGGGACATGTCTTGAGCTGGAAGAAATTGATTTCTTCAAGGACTACCTTGGAAGGGACATGGTTTATTTTGCACAACAAGTGGGAGTGTAGTCATCTGACTTGCTGATGGCACATCCCAGGTACAGACGAGGCACTCAAATATTTCACAGGCAGAATTTGAGAGCCATTTAAACTGGAGGCATTTTAAACTGGATTAATTTCACAGTACACACTGCAAAATCATATATGGACATAAGAGTTATAGGAATACCTGCAGCCATTAGATGCTTGCTATTAAAGGCCCTTCTGCTGGAATGGCAGAGCAAAGACAAGATAAAGACACGTAACCTTGCACAGAGGCTGTCAACATGACAGGAAAACTCAAAGACCCTGGAAAGCCAAGATGGATTAGGTGAGTTATTTCCTGCAGAGTGAGGGGTGTACACATTCACACTGGCAGGTGCAGCATAATTTGGTCACCTGGGATCAGAAGTGATTGCTTTAAAGTGGAATGCAGGATTGACAAGGGCTATTAAGATGGTCATAAAAAATGAAGAGCATAATAGATGAAGGGCTACTAGAAGAGCCTGGATTGATTAATTTACTGGAATGGGGGTGAGAGGAAGCATGGTTTCTGCTGATAGACACCTCAGTGGGGTGAATGCTAAAGAGGCAGGAAGGAGCTGTGTCCAGGGAGTAAAGCTGGAGAACAAACAAGGCACCCAACATGTGGGAGAAATGACACCTGAACCTCTGGAGAAGGTCCCAAGCTGATGGGCAGGGGAGATTTTGGAGGCTTGGAGCACCCTGGCAAAGAAATAAATCCTTTCTGGGAAGATTCACAATGTCCTCACCACCTGCAGGGGATGACTTGGAGTTCCTCCTGCTTTTCCTACCAGCTCACTGTGCATCTTTAGACCCAACTTGCTGCTCCCTGGCCCTGTTCTCCACACTGGTAAAATCCAAGTAATTATGCTGATGGCTTCTGCAAAAAAGGTTGAGACCTGCCAGCAAGGAGAGCCAAGAAGCATAAAGGTGTTGTTATTCTCATTTCCAGCTGCTTGAAAGGAAAGCGGGATCTGCCTTTCCAGCCATCAGGTGTGTGAGGGGATGAGAACAAGGGCTGAGAGAATAATGGCTGTGTTACCTGCACAGCTGCAGGCAAAACCCCAAGTGTTTTATACAGAGAATACAACCTAAAGAGAATCTTTATTTACTTTTTAATAATTCACCTCTCCATGTACCACCAATGATGCTTTGAAATTAATAAATTTCCTGACAGCAGGGACTGCAACTCTTTGCATCCTTTCCCCCAGCATTTTCTTTTGATCATTGCCTTTTCCACAATAAGCATCTACACTGAAAGTAGCTGCCTCTTGCTCATAAATGAATAGCTGCCTTCATGGTCTGTGCCACATTTATTTTAACTTGGTCAGACTGGCTAAAATTAGATGACTGCTACTGAAATCTAAAATTCAAAGGAGGTCAAAGTTAGCCAGATTAGTGTGTTGTCAGCTGCATTTTAAAATCTTAAAAGAAAGTCCTAAAATATTGGTGTATTCCCTACCAACTAGGGAATATTAATCATATATGAGGTGAAAAAATGCAGCTGATCCCACAAATATTTCCAAAGCTAAATTTATGGAACCACTGCTCACCCACAGATACATTCCTTCATCTGTGTTGTCAACAAAGATGAAGGAACAACAAAATCCCTATTTTAACAGGGATCCTTCAGGTATCTCTGCTCTTTGGCCATACCTCCATCCCCTGCAGGCTTTCTAAAGCTGAGAAGCACCAACAGACTGGCACCGAAAGGGTTAGCTGGGATTTCACCTGGGGCACAAGGGTGTCAAGCTGGGGCCCATGTGGTTTGTTCAAAGCATCTTCAGCTCCAGTTTGACTGATGTGGAAAATTCTTGACTCTTTGCTGGTGCTTCTGCAGCACTGGGAGCACTGGGAGATCTCATTTTCCTTTGTGAAAAATGTTTCTTTCTCACTCTGTCATGAGATGTTTAAATAAACAAATAACACAAATGTTGTTTTGTAGCAATATTTCTCCTGTTTAGACTCGGAGAAATGCAGTGTTTAGTCACTCTTTTCCACACAAAGGTGAAAATATCAGTTTTCTGATAGAAAGAGAGAAGTTATTGCACGTGGCAGGAAAAACTCTCTATTTAAGGGCAGATGCCTCCAAATGCAACACAACATGATTCTCCATTACTTGCACTGTTAAATTTCCCAGGCTATTCAGATGCACACTTGACTACACTGACAAATCCTAATAAAATCAGATTGCCAAACAGAAAGAGGAAAAACGTTATACAGGATAAAAGGGCCGTAAGCTCAAAAGTTCATTGAGACTGTTACAGAGCATGATCAGATTTACACGTTGAGGTACTAAAAGGATGATGAGTGTTTGACAGTGCCAAATGTGGTCTTTAGCTTTTTGTCTAGAGGTAGCTCCTCTTGGTAAGTACAAGCATCTGTCTCTATCAGGAAATTCACTGATCTAGGGCAGCACAAAACTTTGGCCTTCAACATGACTTTCATGGCTCCTCTCTCAGTTTGCTTCATCCTAAGATAATTTCTCCTTGGTGCTCCTGGTGGCTTCAGTCCAAAATATGCCAGTGGTACTTCTGTGGTACCCCTTGTTTGCTCAAAACAGCTGTGGAAATAAGAAGGAATTTTTATTTTGAGCTTAAAATTGAATTTTTATTTTGAGGTTAAAATTGAAGGCAGCACTGTGCACCTGTGGATGTTCAAAACCCTAAATGTGGACTCACTGTAGCAATGAAAAATCAGGGATATCATCAGTTCCTTTGCAAAAAAGAAACTGGACTTCATCTCATGCTGCTTGATGTAACTTCAGCATTTAGGGCAAGTCATTGATGTGCCCTCCATAGCCAAAGGAGAGGGAAATACACTTTAGAGGAGAAATCCTTCCTGTTTATATTGCCTGTGTACACAGTAAACTAAAAGTAAAAAAGCTTTTATTAGTGACTGAACCATTAGACAATCCCACCTTCACTGCCAGTTTTATTTTAAGTGGCCAACAGGCATCCCTGCTTTGCAAGTTTTTACCTTGAGGAAAGTGTTTTTATTATGGCTCACCAAAAAAAAAAAACCCAAACCGAACCAAACCAAACCAAACCAAACCAAACCAAACCAAACCAAACTAAACTAAACTAAAAAAATATCTCTTTGAAGTAAAAAAAGGTTTTTTGGCCAGACCTTGTCACATATGTTGCCTCTTTGCCAAACCATATACCAGTGCTCACCAGTTACTCCTGGTTTCATGCAATAAGACAATTCTGACACATTGAACAAAGCAATGTCACCTGTGGAGGGTGGCATTCCCATCACTGATGGGTGTCAGACAGAACCTGGGGATTGACTTACCTCAGCTCCTTCCAGCCCCTTTCCTATACATCTCTGGAATCACCAAAATATTAAAAACATAAATAATCCGAAATGACTGTGAGATGGGGAAGAGGATTACAGTGTGCAAACAGTGAGTTTTTAGTGGAAAAAGAAAAAAAAGACTAAAGGAAACCATGTATTTTTTTATGTCCCAGTCATGTGCCAGCTCCCCATTCCTGCTGTAAAGCTTCTATCAAGATGTTAGTGCTGCATTACTTGACAGCCTGCTGCTTCCAAACTCAGAATTCCTGGTGAGCTGCAGTCTGCAGTTAAGATTTGAGCATTCAGAAAGGACTGTAACTGAATTTAGATGCATGTAACTCTTAAATTACACAGTGCTGTAAAGTATTGATGTTTATACTTGATAGCTTTAATATTACTATTTATGTCTCAATGAATTATACTTGCTGGAGTAAAAATGGAAAAGCCAGACTGCATTAATATCTACACTAAACATAAATCTCAAAATATAATTGATATGGATATTAGCAGTGCAATTTCAATAATATTAAACATGCCTATGGCTTGTGATAGGATCTTCTAAATGCAATGTAAAAGGGATAAAGTGAATCAGGTAAGAAATATTTTTTGCAGAAGAGCTGGTTTGAATGGAAGATTAAACCCCAGGTATTAGATACCAGACACTGATTTGAAGTGAGAAACTTAAGACTTTTGATAAACCAAAGCAAGATAGCATACTTACATTATTTTCTCTGGAGAGAAGACAACTTCTTACTTGCCAGTCATGCTCCACAAAAATTGGAGATGGAAAACATCTCCCTAAAGTAAAAGTGTGTGTATTAAATATTCAAAAATAGGCACCCTATAGCAGAAGTTATCTGGCAAGTCAACTGCAGGCTTGTTGATGCCTCAGATTGTATTTCTGAAACAGCAGGGCACTGCATATCACCCTGAACAGGGCTGTGTTTTTACAGCAATAAATCAGCATTCAGTTCCTCTTCACCATCTGACTTACAAGATTGTTGTTCACATTATATATTTGTGCTTATTATGGGCTGGAGGAAGCTGAGAAACTCATAAAATGAGCTTATCTTTTGTGTGAGGGTGAGAAGTGCTTTAAATTGTTCCAACCATGAACTCCACAGATAGTGTGGCTACCCATATGTGAAATTACATTCCATAAAACAGCAATTTCACTCAAATCCATTAATGAATTTTCTAGCCTCTATGGGTTCCAGCATGGTTTTAATTTGGGTAGGGCATCTGCAGAGAAGAGGAGGATTGTTATTAGAAAAACATCATTGTACAGGGACAGACCTTCCTGCTCTGTGGACGCATCTAAGGAAATCTCTGGAAAAGTTGTCAGGGTTGATCCTTCCCATTTCCTGGTCAACTTTCATGTGTGAAGGAATGGGGTGGAGGAGGGTGAGCAGGAAAAATAGGACCAGAAAGTGCAGATAAATGTATTTCCCTGTTGTATTCAGCCTACAGATTGCTTTAAAAATGTCATTGATTTACCACAGTAATCTGATAGTGTCAACACAATTAATTATCTTTTCTCCAGGTTGTTTAAAGATGTTTTCACATCTGAGTTGCCTTTTTGGCCTTCTGCGAATGCCATGCTGCAAAATTTTGGAAAAAATATGTTTAAGCCCTGAAATAACTGATTGTAGAAATAAAGAAAATAAATATTCTCTTTTAACTCGTTTTGCTCAGCACTTAACATGATTACAGCACCTTCAACATGCAGAAAATATTCAAATACCTTGTGAAGTTTACCTGCATCATGGTAAAATTTTACTAGTCAGGACAGGCACTCATTGTGCACAAGAACTATATGGCTTAATAAAAAATCTGTGTATACATCCAGAAAACAAATTGGGACTCTAAAGGAAGTGGTATTGGTGGGGCTGGATGCTAGCTGGAGTCTAGACAGGATTTTTAACCTGGTTCATGAAACACAAGTGTAAGTGGAAAAGAATGTTTTGGGCTTGATAAGGTAAGCAGGTATTTTTTGGATGACATATTTATCCATCACTTGTAGATTGGACCACTAATATTTTCCATGTGACTCTATATTCCAGGAAACTTGTTCAGGATGATTTATTCCATTTACTAGTGCAGTTCTATGCTGGCATTACATAATACCAGAGTGCTACAGACCGCACAAGTTAGCGGCTGACTTCTGAGCAGAGTTTAATAATGATTTCATGTGCAAAGAGCCACTCTAGAGCCAGCCAAAACAAACTGGAAGCAACTCGTTGTCTAGAATTAGAGTTAAATCCCTAACTGATTTGGGTCTACGTTGCCTGGAGGCAGTTGATCTTTTTCTATCAAACACTCACAACTGAGATTAGCAGCATGACATGGCTCTTTTGATGTAAAAGACAAACATCAATAAGGGATTTTCTAAGAAATGTTTCTTATTCTGGACTGTTTTTCCTGCTGCCATGAATATCAGAGCTAATCTCTCCATAAAAGCTGCAGATGCCTTTTTTCAGAATTGAGAAATTTGAGAAGAATCTGGAGCAAAGTTGGGTTGGGGCTGTTGTTTGCAAGCTGAGATGAAGTAATAGTGTCAGTCCAAGATGTGACTCTACAGGCTGGCAGTGACCTCATGAGAGATTAATCTCTTTTAACTGCAGATGTGTCCAAGCACAACATTTCACCCAGACTCGTTTATTTGGAATGAACCTGTGTCTATGGTAGTTGGAAAAAATTCATGGAATGAGAACACCTTCCTCACACTTGACATCTTGCATAGATTTGGACTATCTTTAAATTTATATATTGGAAATGTTTGCACCTATGAATTTCCTGCTCTTCTATTTATAATTGAAAAACATAATTAACAATTTGCCATGAATAAGGGAAAAATATGAAGTCCTCCATAAAAATTGAATTTTGGGTTTTACCTCCAGGTCCCCTTTTTCTCTTGCTTTTTGTGTATCTTAGAGAGAAGTAAAACATGACAGACAGAAATACTCCAGATCTCAGACCACCGTCTGCATCCTTAGTTCACTGGTGTTTTTTTCCTTTTCCCTTTTCTTGCCTCCTGTTATCATTACTCACCAGACCTGGGATCTTATTATCCCTTTCCTCTCCTAGCCAGACTCCGAGCAGGAACACAGAGCACGGATCAGTGTCTGAATATTTCCTCTGAGCTCAGCAGCCTTGCTGGCTCCCATGCATGGAGAAGTTTGGATTTCCCAGCAGTTTAGTGCTGTGATTTGTCCCATTTGTCTTTCAGGCAGGTCCTCATCTCAGGCCTAATGTGCCCAGGCAGGCATGGAGCTGAGGACAGGACAGGAGGTGAGCAGGGATCCTGTTCCCTGTGAGAGAAAACCTCCCAGGCTTTGTTCTGCAGGGCTCTGAGCGCTGGGGAGATGCTCTAAAAAACCAACACAAACAAGGCTGAGGGTGCTGCTCTGCTCCTACACCCAGCTCCTGAGGCTGGTGGGCAGCAGTGTGATTTTTGAATGCTGGGGGAAAGAAAATGTCTTGGTTTGGAAAGACAGGAGTCTGCCAAGGAAGGCAG
>JAHXMQ010012338.1:28097238-28113721 GCA_020466415.1 Ammodramus savannarum pratensis | reverse complement strand
TTTGCTTTCCCTATTAAACTGTCTTTATCCCAACCCATGAGTTCTCTTTTACTTTTCTGATTCCCTCCCTGGTCCCACTGGTGAGGGACTGAGTGGGTGAGGCTGCCTGGGGCTTGGTGGGGTGGAACCACCACACAGAGCCAAGGAAGGCCCTGAGGTGATGCCAGTCCCATGTTCCAGTGCCTGGGCAGCCCTGCCAGAGACTGCAATAAGAAGATTTATGCTTTGCCACACGCCAGGAACCCCAGGAGAGGCCTGCTGGCCTCCAAGGGTGTCTGTAATTCCTTTCCTGGCGTGATCATTTTCTCATTAGTCCTTGGCAGGCGATTGTGAGCATTGCCTTGAGCCACATTCTCAAAGCAGGGGCCTGGTGTGTCCCTGACTGGGCAGGGACATCCTGGGACCCATCCCAGTGTCCCCCTGCAGCTCTGCCACTCCTGCCAGGAGGGGAAGGGCACTGCTGGAGCAGGGACAGGGAGATGCTGTGAGATCCTCTGGCAGGATGGATGGCAGGTCTGCTGCCTCTGAGTCCAGCCTCAGATAAATCCTCATCAGGGATGCATGGCCAGGCTCCTCCTTTGCCAGGGTATAATACATTACATTCTTAACAGAGGAAAAAAGTTAATTACTTTCCAGATGCATTAGGGGAGTAGCTGTGAGTGCTTTCCTGTTCATCTTTTATTTATTATATATTACCTAACTGTTTAAAAATTTATTGTTGTGATGACTGTAATTGTTTGGGTTACAGCAGACCATGCTTACTGTATGTTTTATTTTCAGAGACTCTACAATATACCTTGCAAGACAGGAAACTGGGAGCCTAAATGTCTTTTTCTGAGCAAGAAAAATGCTTCCCTCTGCCTCATGAACATTTAGGGCCAGACACATTCCTTGAACTTAATTTTTGTATTGCTGTGTTATGAGTTCCTGGCCAGAGCACTTAAGGGCACTGATTTGCAAAGCCGAAGAGGAATCAATATTTTCCTCTTTACAGGCAAACTGTCACATAAGGAAATTGCTAAATAGCAGCATGTAGTGGTCCAACCAGGTACTCTCTCCAGAAGCATGCTGGCATTTTTCTTTACTGTTGAAAAATGCTTACCTTATGGCCTCTTCAATATTATAATAGCATCTAATAATTCCCTTAAAATTAAATCATCTGGGGTCAGGTTCCCTTTTTCTTACTTCCATTGGTACCTTCTATTCCATAAGATAATTAATTTCCACATGCAAAGAAAAGAATTTATTTATATTTTGAGTAAAACGTATCCTTAAAAAGCCATTAAAAACCCCCAAAGTAGTGACCCACTAACATAAATCTCATTTGTTCTGTTGGTGAATTTTTCTGTATCTCACTTTAAGCCCATTTATAACTTGATCTATTTTTTAAACTTTATTAATTTTACCTCTTCGTTTTCATGCATTTTAGTAGCACAGTTCTTCTTAAAGCCTCAGAATATCCTCAAATAGAAAAAAAAAAAAAGATTCCTTAAAATAAAATCTGCTTCATCACCATCTTGTCATCCAGCCTACGAGACAGTGTTTCCACTGACTTCTCTAAGCTGTGGATAAGGCCCCATATGTCTTAATTACAGAGCTTAGCATAAGCTCTTTGCACAGAGAGCAGCTTTGTCACTGTGCAGTTCTGTGCTCCATTATCTGTGGGAGGCTGGTGCCTGGAAAACAGTTTTGACAAGGACATCACTGGTCATGCAGCAACAGACAATCCTGGCCCAAAGACTTTGCAAGCTGTGCAGGGAACATGGACAAAATGTGGTAGGGGAAGGAGATCCCTGTGGAAGGAAAGGAGCTTAATCAGGGTTGCATCAGAGACTTGGCACAGAGCTCCAGAAAAGCAGCTCACAGACTGATGAAACCACTCCATTTTGAGAGGGAGCAGAGTCATTATTGAATTTCTGTGGCCATGTAGACTCCTTTCCAGTATCTTCTCTGAACACTGGTTTTGCCAACCATCTCAAAGGTTGACCTAAGTTGCTGAATCCTGTCTTTGACCATTTCTATTGGTGTTGGATCTTTTTGCAATCATTTGCTGGCTGGTGAGGACCAAAGACTGCCATCACATCACATTGCCTCTTTGGGATGTGGCTGTGTTGGCCTTCTGTGCCACTCATGTGACACCATCTCTTTCAAACCCAGTGCTGAGGACAGCAGAGGGTTCTTTTTGAACCTGGAGGTCCCAGCTGCTTCAGGTCAGCCTGCCAACATCCCAGGAATATCTTTGGTTGTTTCAATGCCAGCTGCACTTGCTGGTCATTAATAGGAATTGGAATTCTTCCTGCCACTCCAGATAAGGCTCTATTACCCTCATGTGTCATAGTGACTGTGCAGCAACCATCCTTTTGAAAAGCTAACATTTTATGAGTGCAGGTTGCTTTTTGCCAGTTAGCTCACAACCCCCTGAATTATTTTCTCTCTTAGTCTTAGTTTTTGACCAGTTTTCATGACTTGTTAGGATTTACAGTTCTCAGAGTAGACATATCTATTCCTCCACAGCTTCAAAAAGCAATAACTACAGCAGGGGAATCAACCTCTGCTGATTTCTCTTGATCCTTTCCTCAGGAGTCCCTGGTAAGCAGAAATATTTCTCAGGGCTAAGTCTCCTTTTCTCAGCAACCTATCCAGGAAGCCTGAGCCAGATGGTTCACAATAATAATGATGCTTTCAGTAAGCAGCATTTTAATAGTGCATGTAACCTGAGGCTGCCTGAAGCTCACTGGAGTCCCTCAAGGCCTCCCAGACATGAGCACAGACTGGGAGAAGCCATTGAGAGCAGCCCTGAGATTAAGGATTTGGGGGTTCTCATGGATGAGAAGTTGGACACACGAGGCAGCAATGTGCACTCACAGCCCAGAATCCAAATATGTCCAAACATCACCATAGACATCAGGGCGAGGGAGGGATTTTATCCCTCTGCTCTGCTCTGTCCTCATCAGACCCCACCTGCAGTGCTGCATCCAGGTCTGGGCCCCAGGCCATCCATCTTTAGAATTCACACATTTTAAGGAGCTAGCCCATAATTCCTGGGAACCAACATATTCTCCTTCCATTTGGAATAGAAAATATCAACTATTGACAGCTCCAAGAGAGACATGGATCTGTTGGAGCAGGCCAGGAAGATGATCTGAGGTTTAGAGAACCCCTCCTATGAAACTCTGAGAGATCTGCTCTGTCACCTGTTCACTCTGCTCTTGGAAGTCACTTTGCTCACCTGTTACTCAGCCTCTCTCCTGGCTGTGGGTCTTCAGACAGCACATTAGAAATATCCCATGCTGGATAACAGCTTCCAATCACTCTGGGTTTATACAACTAAAATGGCTCTTCTGTAAGGCAGCAATTCACAAAGATGCAGGAACTGCAAACTGCCCAGTTAAAGCCTCTTCCACACCTCTCTGTCTTCCCCCTTTCAGCTACATTTCTTGCAAAGAGATAAGTTCTAAATATTCTTAGCGAACTCTGAGACACTATGCACTCCAGCAAATCTCAGCTTAAGAGGAAACTACTGAGACTACTTCTTTTATTTATTTTTCTTTTTTCTCCTTTTAATTCTGAATGTTAGCTATTAAAAAAATGTTTATAAGGGTTTATTGCTTATGGTGTTTCTTTCCTGGAATGCAAAGCAGTTAAAAAAATGTAGTTTAGGATGCCTTCTGGAAATATAATGTGTTTTCCAGGAAATGTTACAATAGCTTGTAGTGCCATAGCGCTTGGTTTCCATTAACTAATGGTAATGGCTTGATGTTGTGATAACTCATGCTAAGAGAAAATGCAGCATTTAACTAAAGCTACAATAACATCTCACTGTAGTGTTATAAAGAACTCCTTCCTGAACTAAATGCCAGCACAGTTTATGCAAATGAAGTCTGTTCTGGATACGTGCACCCTGAGCTTCAGCTGCCCTTTCCTTGGAAAATCTGGCTTATCTCCCATGGGAACTGACCCTGGCACTGTGGCTTGTGATTGTGCAATTCTCCTGTTGTATTAAGGTCAGGAATGACAACACGGCATTGTTCTCTAGCAAAATAGTGACTTTGGAAATCATGAGCCTGATAAATCTTTCTGGAACTCTGTAGGATCTCTCAGACATATTTTATTAACAATATGATGTAGGTAGTATGATTCCTTCCTACTTCCACAAATCTGAGGGGGATACCTGCCTTCCATAAACTCATGATAAGTCCCAGCATTGAAAACAGTGCTCAGCCCTATTTTTACCACAGTTTTGCTGGCTGTGTGACTTCACCCCCATAGTTACATCACTGCAAAAACTTACAGCTCTGACAAGCTCACTGTTAGAGAAGAAGAAAAGCAGAAATCCTTTGCAGCAGTTACTGTTTCTTTCCCAAGTGCAATAACATTTTCTGATTTTATGGATCATGCCATTCATCTTTACAATTCACACCTTTTAAGGAGCTAGCCCATAATTCCTGGGAACCAACGTATTCTCCTGCCATTTGGAATAGAAAATATCAACTATTGACTGCTACACAGTTCAGTTATTTGCTACTTTTGCATATGCAGAAAAATCAGTCTGGCAGAGTAGGAGTGAAATGTACTGGAGTGTAAGAAATACTGTAAATGGAAGATATTTTCTTTAATTATTCTAAATTAAGTTTTGGTAAAATAATTCTAAAACATATGAGAAATGTTACCCATAGAAAAAAATGCTTAAAAAAGAGCATGACATCTACCATTTGTCTGCCATGAGATGAATCCCTTTGCCCTCCTTCATATAGTTCAACACACATACACACAGACGTATTAACACAAGTTTATTTGGTAAACTTGTGTCTCTGGCACTGACTTAAAAAGCAAAGAGCTCTGTGTAACCACAGTTACATTAAGTAAAGTCATAATCAGTTACATATTACTTCCTGGTCTATTAAGCTGCATCCTCCAACCTTAAGTTGCAGGTTTGTAATGGAAAGTGGTTGCATCTATGTGGGATTCACATTCTCTGAACAGAGAGAGACGATTCTCCCTCTCAGGTTTTATCCTAGAGAAGCACAGAGGGAAAACAAGTTTTATCTCATTTGCTGCTCCTTTTTTGTGAATATGTGGAATGTGTTGGAAGATTATTTACCTGAAGGAATTTGATGATTGGATTCTGGTGTAAGTGTTTTGTTTTTGACAGATCTCTGCAAGCTGTGTCCTGATGGTTGGTCAGGAGACAATCATGAGATTTTTGTACAGTTGAGTTCTTGTTCAGTTTTGGTTTAGATGTAGTGTAATATAGTATAGAATAACATAGTATAACATATAGTAATTATAATATAATAATTACTAGATACTATATATAATAATATATAGTAATTATAATATATATAATTATAATATAATTATATAATTTAATATAGTATAATATAGTAAAATAAAGTAATTAATTAGCCTTATGATATCATGGCGTCCTCCTCATCATTGCTCCTGCCAATCGGGCAAAATTCCACTGATAAATCTATTTGGAAAAAATGGACATTGCAACAGGTTTTGTTTGTGTTGAGAAGCCTTGGGTTACATATCATCTGTGGTGCTTTTTCCTCCTTTTATCCCACTTAAAAGATACCTTAAAGTGTTTTATTTTTCATATAGAGGCAGCTGCCAGTTCCATATAAAGGGTGCACCTCTGATGCTGAGGGGATTTTAAAGGGCCTCAAACCTTCCTGTATCCAGCTGAGATTCCAGTCAGAAGGAGGAGGAGGAAGTGGAGACACCTCTGTATATCACTCTACACTGAGACACAGCAACCCTGGCTGATAGATTTACTTTAAGTGTGAGGACACTTATTCCTCAGGGGGTTTGGGCTAAAAATGATTAAGAGGGAGAGTGGCTAAAAATTCAATTGAACTTCCATGTCAGCTTGTGAATCAGGGAGGTCTTCCCAGATGGTGATAAAGTAAAGCAAGGAGTTGTTTTTCCAGGCAGTTCCTCTAGAGACAAGGGCCTCAGTCAGTCACTTGTTGCATTTAGAAAGCTTGAAGCAGTGGCAGGATAAGTCTGGGATGTGCTGGCAGGTTTCTGCTGGCCTTGGGGTGAATGCAATGGTCCTGCCTCTCCCTGTGTGTCTGGGAGTGAGGGAAGGAACAATGCCAGGCTGAAAGGAGGAAATAAGGGGATTAAACAAAGAACTCTAATTCTTGAATTAACACAGTGTGCTGTGCCTGCCCTGAGAGCTGAACACAATGGCTTTCAGTTAAATACATTTTTCTGCTGAGCTGGTTTTTGGGATGGCTCATTGTAATGACTTCCTAAAACACTGAACTTGAATAAATAGAGGGGCTCTCAGGGACTTGCTCCAACAGAGCTTTATTTCTTCCACTCTCACATTCATCATGTTCTTTCCTTGCAGTAATAGTTGCTACAGGAGCCAGCAGAAAGCAATTCCTACCATATAACAAGGCATGACTTCTGCAGCCCTTACAAACTCCATGTAGCTGCAGCAGGAAATAAAGTCATGAGCCACAGGAGTGCTCAGTTACCTTACATCTCTCATGTCATGTCAGAGCTGAACCAGTCTTGGATCAGAACAGAGGAAGCTGAGATACTTGGATAACTCATTCTTGAAGGGCTTTGAGGCCTGGATATTTGCAGGGGCCATGGTGGAGAGCAGTGAAAGAACTGGATGTACAGAATAAAAAATTATTAATTGCAACAAAGTAATGTAGAAGACTAAAGAAGAAAATGACCCTCCCCTTCTCAGCTCAAGTTGTTGCAATACAAAGGTATTCAGACCAGATTTTGTGCAGAAAATAATGTTTGTAGTAAAAGCAGCCATTCTGTATTTTGCTGGATTGCTTCCAGGAAAATTTGCAAAGGAACATGAAAGCAAAATGCATCTGCAACATAAAGGGCAGAATTGTGGTGTTAGCAAAGAGGCACTGTTCTTTCCTGGATCCCCTAATACATTTTCAAGCTTAGGTATTATAGCTGACCAGCTAAGACCATGTAATCCACTTTAATTGAACATTTTACTGCATGTTTCCTGCAGCTATGGAACAGTAATGTCTTCACAGGAAAGATAATATCTGTGTCTGTACTCTCAGGGGCAGCCCTTAGGCTTAGCTCAACACCAGGCTTGCCTTCCTTGCATACTGGAAACCCATTTTTCTCATTAGGTATCAAAGGCAGAGCGTGACACAATGGGTTTAAACCACTCCTGGAAAATGCAGGTTAAGTAACAAAAGGAGTGCTCTAAAGGGAAGGAAATCCAGGCAGCTGAACACAGTACAGCTGGATGATTAAGCAGGGTCTTCACAGGACATATTTAAAGTTTAATCCTGGTATAAATGATTTTTAGCAAGCAGCATCTGAGGGGGTGTGTTTGTGTTTAATGCATTCTCTGGCACAGAATTAAAATTTGCTTGGTTTACCTAATCTGGGTGAGGGATGGGGGAGGAGAAGGTGTTCAGTTTGCTAAACATCCCTGGATTCTCTAGGTCCAGGTGTTCCCAGCTTTCACTGGTAAAATAGAAAAGCTACCCCGATGAAAACATTGAAAAACTCTTCCAAAAATATCTATCCTTTCTCTTTGGAAAGAGCACTTCAAGTCTGTCTTCCGCATAAAATTTACCAGTTATTGTTCTCCAGAAGAGTATTGCAGACTGTTGAAATTTTTTTATTCTTCACCTCAGTGAACTTAACATAAAAATAATAATTAGGCAAAGAAGATTTTTGAACTGTTTGAATGGTTTGCATGCTGTATTATTTGGTGGTAGGAAGAAAACAAGCCCAGCTGGGTATTTATTTTGCCTTGAACCTATTCCATTCATTCTCTACAAAGTTTTAAATTAGAGATTTTTTTAGTTTATGCAGTGGAAATAAGGGCAAGGAATAGAATGGCAGCAGGAAGGAAGAGTGCTAAAAGAGAAGAATTGAAAATGACAGCCAATGTGAAGAGTATTTTTTTTCATTTTTCTTCTCCTTTACAGGAACTCTCTGTCATACCAAGAGTGATGCATCTTTGGTGGTTTCAAGTTTGAAATCAACAGTATGAAAGCAATTAAAATACTCAGCCCACTGATAATGCCTTTTACCAGGGGATCTCAGAGCACTCTATCTTTATCCTGCCCTGTTCTACAGTGCAGCTATTTGAGGAACTGAAATCACCATTGCCCGCCCATGCATTTCAGCAATCACACAGCATCTTTTCTCTTTTTTTAAATTCTTAAATGCTGCCTTAAGGCAACACAAAATGATTGACATTTTCCCCTCTCATCTTAACCAAAATGGAATCTTGGATCCATTTCCAAGAAGTGCTGGCATGCCTTCACATTTCTGCATATATGAGGTGTTGTTATAATAGGTCTGCTTGCTATCCTAAGCAAGATCATGGTGGGAAAGAGATATACTATCAAGCCTGTGAGTTAATTTAAGAAGCTATTTGGGCTGAGGTTGGACAATTCAATAACTCCAGCTCTAGGGCTTCTGATGCAAAATAAAAAGTGATGCAGGCATACAGTACCAAGCATTTGTCCAGATAAAACTCACTCTCCCGGTTCACATTTCCTCATGGCTTTTATGGGTTAATATTCCAGTGTCAGTTTTCATAACAAACTAGATAAAATCTATATTCTCACAGCTAGTATAAAAGGAGCATACACGCATCAGCTCTTTGTACTATAGTTAATGTGGCAGAGATTTAACTGTATATTCAAGTCTGATCTGGATCCAATTTTTAATCCTGAAAAATTCAGAAGTGCAAAGATCCAGTATTAATGGTAGTGGGAGTTTGCCACCATGGCTTCAGAAAATACATGAGTGTTGTTGCTTTATAATCATTGTAATGAATCAGACCTTAATATCAATTAGAGAATTCTTGAGTAAAGATGAAGGGCAATTATTTAGTGTCCCTTATAGAAAGATTCATGACAAGCAAAACTGACTGGTTTAGGTTGGATAAAATCTGAATTAGATTAATTTTTTGCAATAGAAACTGATTTTCCCCCACAAAATTCTGAAATAAAATAATGGAATATGAAATATGTGGCATAAACATCTTTCTCTAGTCTAGTCAGTATGATGATCAGTCCATTTATGGAAATCTCCATCATAAGAGGAGAAAATTGTATTTAGATACACTGAAAGTTTCAAAATATTTCAGTGGTATACATTTCAAGATGATTGAGATTTATGTAAAGTTGTCAATAAGTAGGAATTCTCCTTCCTCACTCAAACAAACTGAACATTTATTTCCAGATGCTTTAAATAAATTAGGCATATTAATCCTTTCATTTACTTTAAGCATGATGTGACATAACAATAAATTACTTTTTTGGGTCTGTCTGAAAAAATGTATGGAAGCAATGGACCTGGAGAAAATAGAAAAGCAAAGGCATCTAAACAGAACAGGAAGTTGCACATACTCCAGAGCCAGACCTGCAGTTAATTTCCTTCTCTGTTATTCAGGTGTGCAAGGGAGAAGGTGCAAACTCATGGAACTGGGATGAAGCAGCTTCCTGCAATTATTTACATAGCAGATTCATCACTACCACTGCAGGCAGCCCCTGCTTGAGGCAGCTGATGGAGCAAGGACAGGGAACACACAGCAAGGGGGAAAAGGAAACATCACCTCGATTTTCCAAACAGGGAAGGGTGGTGCAGAGACAAGGTAACGGGGGACTGGAGTGCTCTGAGTGTCCTGGGCAGGATGGTGGCTCCTCCAGAAGTACTGCTGCCCCTGGAGATGCTGCAGGTGCTCCTCAGGGCTTTGGTAAGAGACAAGCATTAGCAAGCAGAGAGCCACTGTGCCTTTTCCTGCCATGACACAGGGCACGAGACACCAATGGCTGGGAGGAAATTCCCTCACAGTGCTGAATCTGAGACTAAGCAGTAGGAAAAATCCCAATTTTTGCCCTTCTGTGCTTTGTCCTTGTCTCCTCTGATTCCAAAGAGGCCTTAAAAAAGATGGGCATGTCCCAGATTTGAAGTGAAAGGAAACAAGAATCTGGCAGTGACTTTTTTTAGAAAAGCTGACGCTTGAGTAATGAAAACAACGTTCACCCGGTTGAGAAACAGCAAAAGAACAGTATTTATTCTTGATTCCTTGCATGTGATCTCAAGTTCTCTGTGCCCAGCTTTCTGATTTCTCCATGCTTCCATTTCCCACCTTTCAACTGCAGCAGCACAGGCAGCCTGCAAACTTCAGGTAAAATTTTTGTCTGGAAGGGATAATCATCTTCCACACCATGTATCATTAATGTGTGGGAACAGGGTGCATCAGAAACAGACCTTGCTTGGATCTAGATCTTCTCTGATTGAGTTCCAAGCTGTGACACTGAGCCACCAGATGACCTTAGCTATCACTAATATGGAACTTGTTAATGGGCTTTCATGCACATTATAACCTAGAAATTCTGGGTTACCACTGATGCTCGCAGCTGCCATGGCAACAGAGTTGGTAGGCATCTCTTCAAAAGTCTTTTTTTTTCTTTTTAAGGACTCCTTGAAAGCAGGACGCATTTATCATCCAGCATGCACAAACAGGTTTAACTATGAAAACAGTTTTCCTACAAAATGATAGACACTGTCTCTCTGTAGTTTCTCTAGAGCTCATATTTTTAGTTCTACGTTCATGCTACTGCATTTCAAAAGATTTTCATTATAGTCCTAATTTTTATGGCCTATAATTAAGCTAGATTTTCAGGACTTTTCAGTGTTCAGGTTTTAGCTTTGCAATTCTCCCTGATGTTACTGGGAGTTGCCTGAAGCCATTTTCCTTGAAGACTTTTGAAAATGTAAGCTCCACTGTCTTTGTCTAGTAACAGTGAAAAAAATTTCAAGCTAAATCAGTATTAAAATTGAAATTTGCTATTTTCAAATGAGAACAGAACTGCTGGGTATTCATCCTCAGAAAATAAAAGCTTTGATTCTGTATGGGTCTAATATTTTACTTTGAGGAACATTTGCTCTGTGTTCTCACATTCCTGGAATAACCATTGTTCTCTGTCTTTGAGAGGTGGCAGTTCTGCAGGTGTGCGTTCACCAAAGAAACTATTTAACTTTGAGCAAACCACCATAATGTGCAATAGACAATCTCCATCTGGCAGTCCTAAAGCCCTTCAAAAACCTGAAAACCCTAAGACAGTACAAAGAGATGTGAATTATTGTTTGCCTTTTTAGAGAATGGAGATACTGACAAGTTAAGCCATATTAACTGGCTCAGTAAGCCAATCTCCAGCTCTGCCACTGGCCTGACATCCCCCTTGAACCCATTCTTGGGATTAATCACAGGATTATCTTTCTTTCCTTCTTAAATGTGCATTTAAAGGACTGGTTAGAGACAGTGTGGAGAGTTCCAGTTGAAAACCTGGTCTAAAGTTTTTAGAAGATTGGATTATAAGTGCATGGTTTGGAAGAATTTGGAAGCCTGCCATTTATAATCCTTTACTTGTGTTGTAGACCAGGCCTCCATTCTGCTGAGTGATCACTTGCAAATCTATTGCAGATGCATTTGTGGGGAAAAAATGACACACATTCTCTAGAAAGGCAGGATTCATGGCACAGCAGAGGAGGAAGCTCTTGCTTTCTTCACAGTTCTGGAGCCTCTGCCTACTAAATCCTTCATGGCAAGTCAGCTCCAGGATTTTAAAACAGTCTGGATATCCTCAGGAACTGAAGGCTGTGCTTATTAAAGCCTTGTATTTTTCATGAGAACAGCCTTTCCTCAAGAACAGAGCTGGGCTGCTGAGTTCTGGGATCCAAAGCAGTCAGACCATGTACTAAACTTAATTTTTTTTAAATTTGTCTGAGTGTCATGAAGCTGAGGATGGACGACAGTAAAAGTGTATTTTTTCCTGTGTTTGCCAATTTTAATTTTGTCCAAATTAGGTTCTGGTTTGTTTTCTTTTTTCTTTTCTTGAGAAGCAAAAGAAGTTTGCTTCATGCAAGGCAGTATCAAAGCTGCTCCCTTTGAGGGGCTTTTGTACTTCTGCTCTATTAGAAAAGTATTTAGAAACTCTTCCTCTACCTGCTTCATGTAGAGTTATGAATTTTAGCAGGATGGAAAAACAGGTTGCTTTGCAAAAGCCTTTTTATTTGTCTGAGTGTCTTCCTTTACTCCTGCACCCCTCTGCTCCCCTTGCACCTCACCTGCCTGATCTTTAAGAGCCACTGGCCTGGCTAGAAGCCATTTTTGCCATGAATTCAAACAGATTGGAAGAATCAAGATGTTCAAAGCCTCATCTATGTGTGAAACAACAAAGTTACACTCTGAAGTGCTTACACAGTATTATCAGGATGGCACTTGGATGCCTCTCTGACGCAAGATTAGTGCCTGAGACACGTGTTAAGGCAGGAATTAACTTGTGACTCTGGTGATTAACCCTGAAATTTTGGAGTCAGATGCTCCATAGGTCTTATTTGGTGTTGCGTCTTGAGTTAATGGAGCATACAGAGTCTCTTTATTTGTAGCTTTTGCAAAGCAACCTGTTTTTCCATCCTGCTAAAATTCATAACTTTACATGAAGCAGGTGGAGGAAGAGTTTCTAAATACTTTTCTAATAATTCAGAACTACAAAAGCCCTTCAAAGGCAGCACCTTTGATATTGCCTTGCATGAAGCATTCTTCTTCTGCTTCTCAAGAAAAGAAAAAGGAGAAAAGCAAAACAGAACCTAATTTGGACAAAATTAAAATTGCCAAACATAGGAAAAAATACACTTTTACTGTCATCCATCCTCCATCCTCAGCTTCATGATACCTTGTTTGGACCCAGGTCTGATTTCCTGTGAAAGCACTGCCCAGGAAGGAAACTGAGTGATTCCAGGGCTGATCTGGCATAGGTTGTGCCAAGCAGTGAGAGTGGAAGGCTCAACCAGGCAGCATTTGCTGATGGATGCAGCACTGTGACTGTGTGTGCCAAGGCTGGCTGCCTCTGGCCCTTGGCAAACTTAGGTGAAAAATGTGACATGGCCTGCTGAGAGGGTACCATAATAGGAAATCATATAAAAACTCTGAGTAGAGCTGGGGGCAATGGAGTAGAATGATGTACCTGAAAGGAGGCTCAACTGTATCTGCTGCTTATGGAATGACTTTTTTTACAAGGAGGAATTGCTGAGGATGTTGCCTTTGTCCTACACATGACTGTCCTTATTAATGTCTCCTACATTAATCTTATTTTTACCCTTCTTATCAATTTGTCATATATCTGTATGTATCCCATCTACCATTAGGCACCTACATAAGGTTTAACAGTCCTTTAAAACCAATGGAAAGAAAAAGTAGGCCCAAAAGGTTATTCAGGTTATAGATGAAGTAAATTACTCACTGGAAATACTGCTATCTTCTGATTTGTGAATGATTTTATGTGACTGCAGCCCAAAAATTTTTCTCTCTTTTCTTTATCTATGAGCATTGGTGAGATCCTGGTCCTCAGTGCTTCTTATTCCTCCACACATCATGGCAACATTTCTGTAAACAGCTAATTGTATTGGGGTTGCATGGCCAAGTTTTGGTAGTGAGGGGGGCTAGAGAGATATCTTTTGTAAGAGGCTGCCAGAAGGTTCCCTCATGTCCTACAGAGCCAATCCCAGCTGGATGCAAAACAGATCCAAGGCTGAACCCATCAGTGATGGTGGGAGCACCTCTGGGAAAATGTGTTTCAGAAGAGGAAAATCTGCAGTGCAGTGGCACCCAGAGAGGAGTGAGGAGATGGGAGAGCAACAGCCCTGCAGACACCAAGGTCAGGGAAACAAGAGTGGGGAGGAGGTGCCAAACCTGAAACTCCTCTGCAGCCCTGGAAGTTCATGGTGTATAGTGGATATTTTCACCATGATGAAGGGGAGAGAGAATGATGCATCTGACTCCATCATTTCAGGAGGCTAATTAATTACTTTATTATACCATATTATTCTATATTATATTACAATATATTGCATTACGTCTAAACTGAATCTGCCAAGCACTCCACTCTGCTCACACTGCACAGAATCTCGTGGCTGTCACCCAACAGTCCTGACACACACACACACACACACACACACTTGGCCCTGATAGGCCAAGGAAACAAAACACCATCACTTTGGGTGAACAATCTCCATATTGCATTCTACTTTTGCAGAAACACAGGCACAGCGAATGAGATATGAATTGTGTTTTCTTTCTCTGAGGTTCAGAGAATGTGAAACCCAGAAATAATCTTGGGAAGAATTGTGCCTTGCTTTTCTCTGTGAAGAGAAATGTGGTGACAATGGTGGAGCAGAGATTTGCCTGCAGCCTGTGGAGGAGCCCAAGCCAGGGCAGGTGGATGCACCCAAAGAAGGCTGCAACCCCTTGGGCTTATTTTTGGTTTATTTTTGTATTTCATCCCTAGATATTAATGACATCCTGTAAATATCAAGGAGAATGCTTTCTATGCCCTGGGAGCAACTCAGGAAATTTGAGGCCAGCAAGATTCCACTTTTCTGGTTGTTCTCAGTGGATTTATGTGGCCAGTGTTATGCAAGTGAATGAGAAGTGAATGAGAAGCTTCAGGGTAAATATAAGGTTTTGGATGCACACATCCTTGGCATTCAATAAGAGAAAACAGCTGTCAATACTTATAGAGCTGTGAAAAAATACTAATCTTCAGAGCTCTCTTATCCAGAAGCAAAGATGGAAGGGAGATGCATGTGAGAACCAGGAGGAGATATGTGGAAATGAGAAGGTAAATCTGAAGCAGAAGGCTGATGCTTTCTACTTGTGGTTCCCACCATGCGTGCAGAGAGTTAAGGCAAAAATAATTATCATTTCTCCCCACATTTGTCCTAGAGCAGTCTGTGACCTGGATTGTTGTGTCTGCCTGCTAGTGGAAAAAACAATAGAGCTGCAGTTTCATTCCAAATTGTACCAAGAGAAAAGACACACTACAAAGCAGAAGAGTTAAATGCCTGTCAGCTACGTGGTAAATCATGCAATGACACCAGCCAACAGTCAGGTACACCTGGCCTAAAGCACCCAGAGCTCTGATAGGGAAAGGATGCAGGTACCGAAATGCAGAATTACCAACTGATCATCAGCATGATGGTGAAGCAGAGAGTCAAACTGCTCTTTGAGAGGGGCTGCCTTGCATGATGCATTCATGAGATGATGTGATCTGACAAGTTAGTGAGTGCTTCACCCCTCCTCTTCCTGCTTCTCAGCAGAGACAGCATTGATTTGCTGAGCTCAGAATAACCCTGTGGGTGAGAGCTGCTGTGCTCTCACACACAACATGTGTTTGAAAGTAGTCTCTCTGGACAATATTTTGAGAGAGAAAACCCTTCTCACTTGGACTGGAATCCAGTATGGTCAGAGATGCCCTGGGCTGGAAAAGGAAAGAAGGAGGCTCAAAGGAGGTCATAATGTGTAGAGTTAAACAGAAAAACAGTCATGGTAGGTGAAGCCAGCCCACAACATTGCGGGCAGAGAATTGCACCTTTCAGGGCCAGCATCAGCTGCCCTGGTGCCATGGGCAGCTGCCTGGCTCAGAGGTAGCCAGAGGTGGTGAATTGGCACATGAAAAGAGCAATACACAATTCGCTCTGCACCCCAAAAGGCTCTTCTTTAGCCCAAGGCTAGGTGGGCACAGTTACAGGAGAGACCCTTCTTGTCTGCCCAGACACCTTGGATATATGTGTCACAAAAAAACAGTTGGGTTAAATGAGTATTCTTTCTACAGTTCAAGCTCCATATCTTATCAAGGGTTTGATGAAAATGGGTAAAACTAGATTGAATTAAAATAATTTGGGTAGCAGAATATCACTTATTAGATTTGTCCTAAGGTGTCAAGGTTTTCTCACAGGGAAAGTCTGCTATTTTTTCTTCTCCAGCACATCATCTTGCCAGCACAGAACCCTGCAGATTCATTCCTCTTTTAATTTGCACTGATTTATGTCACATCACCACATTACTAGAATATAATGTGAACAACTGTTTGTCTGTAAAAGTATAATGGCCAACTCTTAAAATTAATTCTAGCTAAGCATCAAGCATCATCTGGCATGTGTGGCAGGTGAAACTACCATATGGTGAGGACCCACCTCGATAAATCTCTGTGTCCAAGTTCTGCACTGCCCTGAGGATGGGGAGTACTCTCAAATGTGAAAAGAAGCCTGAACGATAACATGAAGTTTTATTTCACAATTGTGGAATGAGTAAAGAGAATTCTAACCAATCCTTTTTACATCTCTGAGTTCTTAAAATGCCTTTCCATTCTGCAGAGGGTTAACACGGATCTCGTGCAGAGAGAAGCAGGTGGAGCCTGAGTGTGTGTACACAAGCATATGCACATGGTGCTCATAGGTTGGGGCTTTGACAGCAGTGGGCTCTATTTATAAGGGACAAGGAAAATATGTTTTCTTTGCTCCCTTGAGGAGTGAGTGAGCAGTGAGTGGGAGGGCGGCACGGGGAGCGCGTCTGTCTCTGCTCAGCCCCGTGCTGGTGGCTCTGGAGGTGCTGGTGTTGTGACTAGAAAAACTGCCCATTTTTTTAAAAGGTTGCAGAGTTCACAGGTTG
>JAHXMQ010012338.1:28033342-28091494 GCA_020466415.1 Ammodramus savannarum pratensis | reverse complement strand
CAGTCACACCTGGGGATGGCAGGAGCACTTCAGGGATCAGTGAGATCACAGGGTACAGTCACACCTGGGGATGGCAGGGCACTGCAGGGATCAGTGGGATCACAGGTGCAGTGCAGTCACACCTGGGGATGGCAGGGGCACCGGAGGGATCAGTGAGATCACAGGTGCAGTGCAGTCACACCTGGTGATGTGGAGAGAAGAGTTCTCTCCTCAGATGGGAAAATGTCCCCATCCTTGAAGCTCAGCTAAGGATGTAGGTAAGAACAGCCTAAAGATTTTGCTAGGGCACTAGTCCAGCTGCTGTTGGGAAATAAAGAGAAAAACTGAAAATGTTGATATTACTGGAGAAAATACGTAGCAGTAAGTAGTTTGATCAGAAAATATTGGGATAAGCCATGATCTATATTAAAGGGGCATTGATTAAGGGGCACTCATTTTGGAGGGTATCAGATTATTTCCATTCTGTGCAATGGAGAAATTTAGTGCTTTGGCATGGCAGTCTGCAGTGCCTGCAGAAGTCTTTGTGAGCAATTTTTCATCCAATCAGAACAATAAACCTTTCTGAATATGGCAGCCTAGCACTGTCTGGAGCACCCATGCTTTAAGGAACTTGCATTGGAAACTCATTGTATTATGTTTGCATTAAGTGGTAGCTGTAAAATAATAAAAGTAATTAGTGCATGTTATGAACTAATCACCTGCAAAAAGGCCTTGAATGAGAACTTTAATGCAGACTGAATTTTTATGATTATATTATATAAAGCCTGAAAAGAGAAGCTTACACACTGGAACTGCTGAGTAGCCCTGAACTACAGTGCTATGACCAGCTAATTGAATCCATATTCCTTGGCATTCAGGGAATCAATAACTATTAGAAGCAAAGGGCACTGCCTTAAAAGCCCAGTGAGTGCTTCATGCAAGGGGGAGTTTGTGTGATGAAAATGCAGTTGTGGAATGGTAGGAATATGTGCCAGGAATCTGCAAGAGGATCATGTCCAAAACAGTACACTAAGGACAAGCACAGCTAAGTCCTAAGCAAACACCATCATTTATAACATTTTCTTGATTTAGGATGATGAACAGTCTGATGTGCCAGCCTCAAAAAACTGCTGGGTTCAGAGAACTTAAGCTGAGCCAAGCAATCCTGTTGGACATCAGTATCTTTAACAGGGTGTGAACATGCCAGGGAGCAACTGGGAGAGGAGAACTTATTTATAGCAGCAGCAGGCAGTAAAGCACTAGCGTAGCAAGACTGACTAGTGCCTTGTTACTTACTCATGCATGCAAATGACACCTTATGCTCCACAGGCTGCTGCTGAGGAATAACCCCAGGGGCACCAAGTTGTGGAGAAAAACCCAAGAATCTCCTTGTGAGAGCAATATCCATCCAGCACGGGGTGGGGGTGGCTGCTCCCACCCCTGAACTGGGATCCAGGTGCCCTGTGAGGAGATGGACCAAGGTGCACCACCAGAGGACCTGCTGCCAGAGCTGTGTTAAACACAGTTACTTGCCCTTCTGAGAGGAAATGCTGTCAATTCTTCACAAAAAGCCTGCTGCAGTTGTTTTCACACAGCTTTATAGGCTTTTTCATAGCTAAATGCTGTCCCATATTGCTTCTAGTGGCGGGGTCAGATCAGGACACTGTGAGATTCTCTGTGTGTGAATTTTTCATGCTGGCAGAGGAAGAGGGAGAGAGGGAGAGAGGGAGAAGTAGAAATGAGAAATTCATGCCTCAGGAATCCCAGGGAAGAGAATTTGTGCCTCCTGCTCATTTTACTGTTTGTAGCTACCTTGTGTCAGGCACCTTGCTCACATTTCCACAGTGGGTCTGATGCAGTCATTTAGCACATGCTAACTGCAGGCACAGGAGAGCTTCCATTACAGCTATTTCCATTCACAAACACCAATATTCTCAAGGCATTTCTTGGATGTCAGTCTGGAAGAGGAAGGAGATCTAAAGGCTCTTGCAGGTCAGAGTCCCTTCAGGATTACCTGGTGTGTGCCACTGGGCCATTTTTGTGGGTTTAATGCTGTGTCTGTGACTGTTCTCTTTGCTTGTGACAGTTCATCTGAGCTGCTGCACTGAGTTGTTTTATTCCTCTGGGTTGCTTGTAATCACTTTGCTTTGATTGTTCATTATTTGTTTGATGTCTGTGGCAGGCAAACACACTTTTTCTTTTTTTTTTTCTTTTTTTTTTTTTTTTTTTAGTGCTCTCTGCCAGGTGGCTGAGTAGTGTAAAAAATGAAAAATACAAACACAGCATGTTTCGAGTATTTTTCAAAAGCATTCAGAAATTTTTAGAAAACTCAGTCTAATTCTCTCTTCTTCCTGTCAGGCCAAAATAATCCAGACAAAAAAGCCCCTCTTGTGATAAAATAAGTGATAGCTTTAGGATAAGCAGATACACCTACTAGAATGCAGTAGCCAGAAGACTGTATGACAATAAAACACAAGGGAAATCCTTAAATATTCAGATTAGGGCAATTCATTTGGACAGCCAGCAACTCAGACAAAATAAACAGCTGCCCCCAGCAGCAGATTTTGGGAGCATCCAGCCATCCACGGGTTTTCTCTGCCTGTGGCACAGACATGCAAATTCAGGCTGCTGCCGCTGCTGGGAGAGCAGGGGGTGCCTGGGGAGAGCAGCAGTGCTGGGGCAGGCAAAGGCCACAGTGTGACCCTGTCTATCTGTCCCCTGGCAGTGGGAGCTGACCCTGCAGGCCATTGGCTGCTCCCTGGGCTCAGCGCCATCCCAGCTCCTCTCCCTCTGGCCTCACGCCCCATGTCTCCCCCTACAGTGACTTTGGCTTATTGCCCTGGGAATCCCTGCAGCTAAAACACAACATAATCTTTTTCTTTGGAAGTCATCCAGTATCCATCCCGGGTTTTACTGAGTGCCAGAACCTTTTGGATTTTGTATGCTTGTAGCCCTTGCAGGGTGGAGTGGGAAGATGATGAGGTTTATCCTCTGCCTCCAGGATAATCAGAAGTAACAAGAGAAGAAGATGCAAACCTGAACCTGCATTGGACTTGATTTTCTCCACTCTGTTTCTGAAGAAAGAGGAGAGCTAGAGGGAGGGAGGAGGGATAGGGCCCAAGGGGGAAGAGGGAGAGAGAGGAAAGAAGTTTTGGCATGTTGTCTTGCCAAAACGTGCAGTACAGATGGGAAGACACAGATGGAGCATTTCTACTGATAGTTCAAGAAATCAAACATGCAGGGAGTTGCAGCAATTTCCTTGTATCACTGTATTGGAACATTCTGTAGCAGCACTTCTTAAAGAAAACAGGCTGTCACTTCAGCACTGCTTTGGGAGCCTGCACATGAATACAAACAGTCACCCTAAAAATCTGCTGCAGCAACTCTTGCCTGGCACAATGAGCTGCTATATTTTGTTTCAGCTCACATTATGTTTGCTGGCCCATCTGTGTGCACAGAGGATCTAAGCCCTGCTCCTTAACTGTTACATGACTTGTGAGGGTTCCTCAGGGTGAGAGAGATAGACGAGAATCTTGGCTTCATGATCAGAAGGCTGAATTTATTAATTTATGATATATAATACATTATGACTATACTAATAAGAATAGAGTATTCTATTAGTATATATATTCTATTAGTATTCTAGAAGCTGCTAAGCTAAGAATAGAATAGGAATCCAAAAACAAGAGAGCTCTCTGAGAATCTGTCCCCGAGCTTGGTCCTTTGATTGGCCCTGATTGTAAACATGGAACATGAGCCAATCACAGGTGCACCTATTGCATTCCACATCAGCAGATAATTATTGTTTACATTTTTCTTCTGGGGCCCCAGCTTCCCAGAAGGGACAAATCCTAAAAGAAAGGATTTTTATGAAAAAATGTCTGTGACACTTAACTAGCAGGCTGAACTTGCCTATGGCAGGGCTGCAAAGCAACAGATGTGGGGCAGCAGATCTGCCTCCTTCATGCTCAGGTGCAGCAGCAAACCAGAATACATGCTGCATGCCAAACCAGAACACATGCTGCATACAATGGTGGCGCTGGCATGCAGGCAGGGAGGAAGGAAAGGGATCCAGGGAAATGCCATGAAGAATTCTGCAGGTACTGCATGTCAAGTGCCCTTATTAGCAGCTCTGAGATGACTGAACAGTCCCAGCAGCACAATTCCTGCAAAGGCCTGCCAAGCATTTCCAGTCTAATTAGGCTTTAGGAGAGTCGGCAGGAGGCCTGGATATCGTCTCTGTTCAGAAGAAATCTGACTAGATTCTCTTTTGCCTCTGTGGGAAGGTAGATGCTTCCAGCCCCAGTCTCCCATGGGGTCACAGCCCTGTGTGCCTTTTGCAGGCAAGGCAGGGAGTGCTGAGCAGTTTTCTGCTTCTGGCTCATGGCACCATCTCTCTGTGCCCCCAGGAATACCCTGATGGATGCTGTAGGAGGAGGCTGGTGTGGCTGGGACCTCCCTCCGACAACAACAAAGCAGAGAGGTGTAGAAACCCCTTTGGTAGCTCCCTTAACATTCCTCAAGAGGTAGATTTTGGGGAAATTTACTTAATTATGTTCTCTTTCTCCACTTTTACTGTGGGAGGCCTGAGGCCTGACATAAGACCTGATATATGTAGATATATGTTGTGCTGTCCTCATTAAAAAAGGTATTCCTTATCCAGCTCTCTGTCTTTTTCTGAGGGCAGCTGTCTCCATCATATCTAAAAAGAAAAACAGCTTTTGAAAAGAACTTCTGTTTCAGACTTTTTGAGTCTACAGGCATTTTCTTGCCTCTTACATTCTGATTCTTATCCTGCTGCAGTAAGCAAATGGGAGCTGGGGAAGTCATTAGTGCCCAATTTAGCCTGGCAATTAGGCAAAATCTAATGGGCTGCTCTCAGGTTCAGAAGCTAGAACTGCTGCTTGTAGACTCTAATTCTGACAATACCTTTTTCTTTTTTTTTTCCTGTGGCCAGGATGAATTCCCTTCTCTTGTGTGAAAATTTACTGTTCTTTATAAAGCTATGTGTTGGGGTTCATTGCTTGGGATTTGTAAAATGCTTTGGAAGGGAAAGGTAGGAGACATTATCTCGACATTTTAATGTGTGTCTGAATAGCCTTCAACCCTCTATTCTGGTTAATTCAAAATCTCTGTCTTGGGTGAGAGAATTCCTCTTCTTTGAAGACTCACAGTTATAAATTTAGTAATAGCATTGGTCCAAAAGACACATTGCTCAATGAGACTGAATAATGTGCCAGCACTACACAGTAACAGCTCTGGCCAACTGGGGGATTGCTGAGGTAAAAAATGTGGCAGAGGTCACCACATGTGTCAAAGATAATTTCCTGTTGTTTCTGTGAGTATTTGGAGTCCATCACAGTGATGGGATTTAGTATATTTTGATTTATGCAATGCCAGTGGTCTCCTTTGTTTCCTCTGCATCATATCAGCTTCAAGAGTGCCATTAAACCAGGACATTATTTTGTTAAAAAAGCTCCTTGAAAAATATTTTTATTAAAGATTTTGGGAGGACAAAAGAAACTTCTCTCAAATAAATGAAAAGCCCATAAGTTTTCCCTTAAAAGCTGCAGCTGAATTTTCTCTTGAAAGCTGCATCTGAAGCTCCAACCCCTTAGTTGAATCGCTCTCCATGAGAAATTCCTCTTCAAGAAAATAAAATATAAGGAGGGATCAATGCTTTTCTCTCCATCTGGGCTGGGAAGGACTCTGTTCTGTGCTTTGAGATGGGAAGAAGATTAAAACTTCAAAGTTGCCATCTTTATTTAATGCCTGTGACATCAGCCCCAGAGAGACTGTCACTCTGCAGTGCCACCTTAACCAACATGTTCACTGAGCCACCCCTGTGGCTTAACTAGCCTTGCTCCTTGGTGATTTTGTTGTCAGGATGAGAGATTGCCTGAGCTAAAAAAGGCACTAGGCAGAGGATGGGAGCAGAGGCTCCAAGCATCAGACAGGGAGGCAAATGTTCACTCATCCTGGTTGGTGATCCTGGGAAAAATGAAGATTCTGTGTTGCATTCAGAGATGGCAGAGGATAAATACTGTGGCTTTGCTGAAATCTGTTCTTACAGAGGTAGATTAGGAGCATTCAAGTCCCACAGGCAAGGACTGTTAAACATCTCACTTAGGCCTAACATATCTTTTCAGAAAACTGAAGAGAAATCAGAAGTATTGAAATTATGTCCCTTTTCCAAATTATAGTTCATTACCCAGACCAGTAAAGCTCACTGTCCTCAGAGATACTGAGTGAAAAGAGCAGCTGAGCCATCTGGGCTGGCTCTCTGCAGCATTGACATGAGGAAACAGGGCCTGTGCAGAAGATCAGAGGATTTATACCACAGAAGAGTGGCAAATGACCAGTGCACAACAATGACCACCAAGTCTACCAAGAGATCCCTGCACTGAGCCGGTGAGACAGCCCTATTCACCTGAAATTTGATGGGAGCTGGAAATAAGGACAGAGTAATTAATCTGAGTGTGGGGAGAAACACTACCTGAGATAATATGAGTTTCCATTTCACATCTGAGTTCAAAGCAGTGGTAGCACAGAATAATTTAGGTTGGAAAAGACCTTAAAAGATGTCAAGTCCAACCATAATGGTAATAGGCATGATCTAAGGACTCAAAATCTTCTGTGACCTCTGATGTTCCACACTGAGAAATGTGGAGACTTTTATATGCAGCCAGATACTTGCATGTTTAAAGACATTTCTACAGTCATTGTTTGCAAGTCCTACACTCAAAGGAAACCTCTCTGGCAAGATTTCATTTCTGATGCCTGTTCTGAACAAGAGAGCGCAGAGAAATGAAAACTGACAGATTATGGAGATTTTCAAGCCTTGTTTTCGTTTGCTGGTGTTCTGGGTTGGTTTTTTTTAATGCCATTGGGGAGTTATTTTATAGATAATGCCATAGAAGAGAATTACTTGTTTTGGCTAATTACGTAGTCCTGTGATCACTGGCCTGTTCAACATTTTAAATTCTCTGTTTCAAAGCCTTCCTTCCACAGTGGTTTAATGCAGCTAAGCAGATATGTGACAGATATTTATAAGAAGCATGAAAGTGAATAAAATAGGAGAAGTCAGATAAATTAGGAGTCTAGGGATGTTTGCATCAGCTCTTCAAGAGGGCTCTGCTATGTGAGGAGTTTACTGCCTGGCAGTTTATTTCTAGTTTGTTTTCCCCACACTATTCACTGTTAACTGTGATTAGCCTTTACTGTGATTAACTTTATTAGCATTTGGTGAAGATTTACTTTAAAGAGCACACATATTGTGTCTTCCACATATATTGAATATATCATTCTTGTGCTGTTGGTAAGAGGAGGCATTTCAGACAACACATGAATAGTAAAACCCTCTTGAAAATAGAATGCCTCTGTATTCCAGTATTGTTTTTTCACTCTTTCAAGGACAGGACTACACATTCAAAAACATTTTTTATCTTTGTCTTTCTAAAATAATCGGATGTTTAGATCAGTGGTTTCAGGAATAGACTATTAATTGTATTGCTTTAGGCTCTTCTTGGAGACAAGGATGGCAAGATAAGAACCTAAATAGAAGAGAATCTGGTATCCAGGACAATCATACCAAATCCAATTTATGAGCTGTTAAACACAGGAAGGGCAAGCTGGAAAAAACTCAGGAAAATTGAATGGCCTAGGCCCCAAAGCTATTGGCTTTTGATCTTTGTTGGAACTTTGAGGAGAAGGGATTTTTGTGGTTGATACTCATGGACTGTTGTTTACAGCCCAACAAACCAGATATGGTGTTATGATGGAAATTAACACATCTCAGATTTTAGAAGCACTACAATGTCACTTTTACTCCCAGGGATCACACCCTGTTGTCCCACCATGGGACAAAATGCTCTGGCAGTTGATGATATGTGGCCCTCAGTTTCTAATAGCATAGTCACAGCTATTTATGAAGTACAATAGAATTTTGCTCCACAGCCTTGATATAAATGTCAAGTGCCCTGCAGTATTGTGCACTGTTCCTGGAGAAATGATCCATTAAAACCATCCATATGAGAGGAAGTATTCAAAACAATCCAGAAAAAAATTATATTCTTGTAGGATAATAATAGAGAAAATTGGCTGACTTGCATGGACTATTGACATGCAGCTTCACTAACCATGTCCCCATGCCAGAACTAAGGACATCCTGCCTTCAAGGAGGACACACAGCCTTTATTTTACTTTCTACCCCAGACCCTTGTTACATGTAAGCAAGACTGTGCGGCTGAACAGAAAAAAAAAGTGTAAAGTGCATCAATAATGAGAAATTGAGGCCAACAGAGGCAGAGAGTGAATTTAAAAAAAAAAAAAGCTACCAGATACAAATGCAAAATGTGAAATAGAAGAAGCTGAATTCACAACTCTCTGCATTTTAGAGGATTAGAAGTGCTGGTGTTTGAATTGTAGAGATCAGTTTCCAACTTATCATGGTCTGAGTGTTCCATCACTTGTGTGCATGTTGGATAATGAAGGGATTTGTTTGAGAGGAAAGACTCTAAGGAAAGGAAGGCTCTGTACGTTGCTCATCTTAAAAGAAAAAAGGAAATATGGAAATAGTTTCTTATAATGAAAATATCTCACCAACCTGCACTTTCAGTTCTACCAGGCTGCAGTTCCAGCTGCAGAGTGCTCCCTCTTCCCTCTCAGCCTGGCCTGGAGGGTGTTAGCATCCACCATTCCACAGGAGATTTGCCATGGGATGTAGAGGGAATTTGGTTGTGCTTTCTGTCCGTGTGCTTTGGAAAGGGAGTTAATTCCCTCCCCATGAGGGGCCTGCCAGACAAGACATGGTAATTCCTTACAGTGGGCTCAAAGGCAGCTGCAAGCCAATCCAGCCTCATGAATTTCTCATATGTAAGACACACCTAGTGTCTGCTGCTTCTTTCACATCCTGCTGAATCTGTTTGGAGGCTGACTGAGGTCATGCAGAGACACTTTCAGCTGCTTTGCACGCTCTGTGCAAAGGGACTGTGCTCAAAGGAAGCCAACAGTGATTCTTGCCTCAGGAAGAATGGAAATGGTCTCTCCTTTTAAGTTCACCCTGTATTCAACAATTTAAAAACACAGCACTCTCACTCATCCTGGGAAGACATCTTAGTCATCCCAGGAAGACATGATTTCTGAAGCTCTTTTCCCAGCTGTTTTCTGATTTTTCAAAGATTTCAACTCACAGCCCTCAGCCATGGTAATGATAATAACTGATCTGGTTAGAAATGGTGCCAGGCTAGCTTCTGGATTTAAGTAACTTTGCTTTATAAGTCTATTTAGCAGTGAGGGATTTGCATGGCCCAGATTCAAGGAAGAGGACACTCCTGTCCACCTGGAGATGACCTCTGAGTGCTCACACTGACCTCACCCTGTGTTCCTGCCCTGGTGCCCTCTGTACTCTCAGTTCTACCCACCTCTCAGCATTATTTTCCTTTAAACTAAATTAGGGTGAAAATCAGGTTTGTTTAGGCTCCTATTATGTGCTCTAACTTTTAGTGAAGCTGAAAGGGCCTAAGACCACCCATAGGCTGTGGAGTAGAAGTACTTTGTGAACCCCCTACAGTCTTGGCCCCTCAATTATCCAGATCAGGGATTTGTCCAGAGTACATGCCTGGTCTCATTTGGTTGTGTAGCTCCTGTATCCTTAGGAGCACAGGGACTTGGGGGAGGGATGAGGGTTGTGGACCCCACTGACTTAGGAAGCAGCCATTTCAGAGCAGGCAATCCAGGGGCCAGGTGCATGTGGACACCTTGGCAAAATGATCTGTCAGAAGTTGCCCTCAGATATTTTTCACCTGCCAGTAAATGTGACCTAGAACCTTCAAATCCCCTAGATACATGCTCATGAGTGTATTAGAAGACCAAAGGGCAGTTTCTAAGACCTATCCCACCTCTTAAAATATCCAGGCTTCCTCATCCCCTAAGAAGCTTATAAATCACTTCACTCCAGTAAAAAGTAAAGATGCTTTTTATTTTTTAAAATTACAACCACTTTTTGTCTTGCATTAAAGCCTCTTACATTTTCAGAAACTTTCCACTTGAATTATGTAACAGATCACAGGCCAGCAGAAAACTATTCCCAAAAGGAAAAGGCAACATAATGGAACACAAATTAAAATACACATGTAAGTACAAAGCACTGAGAGTGGTCTAGAACACAACATGCACATCGCTTTTAAAAATAACAAGTGAGTCCTAACACCCACGCTTCAAAAATTGCAGAGCATCCTAAAATCTTCCAGATGTGGACCTGATTAGGGCTAAAATTAGGTGGGTTACAACTTGCACTTTAAAAGCAGTTCTTTGCCACAAACTGAAGAGAGTGAAGATTTGCTGAAGAAAAGGGAAAGGAGGGAGTTGAATCTTCCCCAGCAAATACTCCACTAATGAACATGTGCACGTTACTGGCAATCAAGAAAAGAGAGTAGGTCCCATCATGAATATTTTCTTTATTTCTTATTGGTATTGGTAGAACTTCTCATGGGAAGGTTGCAGCAGAGAAGGTGGCTGAGTACAATCTCCTTTTTCTGCCTGGAACCAGCTGCTTTTTACAAGCAAGTGCTCCCTGGAAGCACCAAGGCATAAGCACCTGCAAAGCAGCATATAGCCAGGTCAGGTTTGCACTGAGGTCTGGCTTGTGTGCATCTAGCATCCCTAATAAAACCTTGAGCTTTTCCATCATGGCTGAATAAACCTGAGCTTGTGCAGATTCCTTGTGCAGAAATCCGAATGTCACCTGGGGCAGGAACAGGCAGAGGTGTCACACAGCCCTCAGACAGCTTTCTTGAAGGTTGCATTTGTCCTGGAGACACAGAAGTAACTCTTGACTTTCCAAGCAAGGATTCCCAGATGCTGTAGTTGCCTATCCATGGAGAAAGCACCAAGATAAACTCTTTTGGAGTCAGTGAAAGTTCCGAACAAGCCTGTCTGGGGTCTCACCTGCAGGTGATTGTGGCTCATGTGCTCTGAGCACTCTCAGAAGTTAAAACATTGCTGCTGTTCCCTGAGATCCTGTCATCCTGTTCTTCTAAGTTCCTCTAGGCCTTCTGAAGTTTGCATTCTTGTAACGAACTTTCTCACGTGCTTTTCTCTAAATAATTATTGTTTACATTCTTTTCTAGAAGAGGAGAAATTTACTGGACTGTTGGTTTGTCCAGTATCATTAGAAAAGATGCACTGTCATCCTTCAATCCACTGTCACTTTTAAAAATCTATAAGTGTTAGAGTCAGAAATTAAACTGCCCTTCTTTTTACCTTGGAGATTCCAGAGTCCGCATTGTTTTATTTTGTGTCCTATAACAACAAGATTCTATCTGAACATTGCCTGATTTCCCATGGTGTTTAAGCTCCTAAAGACTTTATCAGCTTGTGCTGGGCTCACTGTAAGCCAGGGTTGAGTTCTTGGAGAGGAGAGCCTTCCTTGGCTCTTCCAGAGGCTGGGCTGGGCACATCCTGGGACATCCTCAGGTCTTTCTGTAGATTCAGGGAGAATTCCTCCTGCTTTCTGTCAAGGAGGAAGTCCTAAGAACCTTTGCTTTTCCTAGGGTAGAGGATGTGAGGAAGCAGAGACTACTCTTCCTCATTTTTTATAAGGTAACTGAATATAAATGGGTCAGAAATCACTAGAGATAAATATAGCAAAAAGTCACCACATATTTCTGCCAAAGCCTCAGACCTCAGCAGCTGCACTGAATTTGTTGTAGTTGAAGAACCTTTCTGAATAATTATTGGCATCTCTAGAAAAGTATAGCATGCTTTGTACAGCACACCAAAAATGCCCCTGAGTAGAAAAATGGCTGCATTACTATTAATGCTGGTCATATTCTGAATTAAATACTTATTTCCTTAGTAGACATTAAAATATCAGCACTTTACAGGCAGCACAGCACCTTCCTGAAAGAGTAGGTGTCTTTAATATGAATACATTTTATTAAAAATATTTGTCACTGTGAAAGATCTGGTGGCATTGTGAGCAAGTAGACAGTAAAAATAATCTGGCTTTCTTCTCCATGCATCACCAAGGGATTGGCATGCACATCTCAACTAAAATTTGAGTTTTTCAGTAATCTTCCAGCATCAGAAGAAGTCAGAGATGTGGTGGCTAATTGATCACCTTATGCAGGGCACATCAGCTTTTTAGGAACTGTATCCATTTACATTGTTTGTGACCAGCTCAGTGGCTCAGTGTGTCTGTGAGCAAACAAAATGCTGTCAGCCCTCATGTCTCAGTTAAGAATTTAAGATACAAGTGACATGCTGGCATGCTGGCATCAGTTGTAGAACATCTGGCACAAGGATTGGTCAAAAGCTGGTGAAAGAAAAATGTTGTACCTTGATTTTTTGGGTACCTCTTGGGATTTTATTTCATTGGATAATAATTCTTGGGATAATTCAAACTAATATGAGCCAGCTGCTTCTGGCCTTGCAGACTGAAAAAAATGAAATGCAGAAGGAACAGAATGGCTTGGAGTCAGAAAAGTAAATTTGCAGTGTGGTACGTACTCTGCTCTGTCTAGAGCCGATAAGAGCTGGGTCTGATGAGCCCATTTAGCTCCCAGTGTGTCTTTTAACACTGGTGGTGTAAAGAACAGCAACAAAGATGGAGAGATCTGAAAACTGTGGAAAGAGCAAAGAAAGGCAAGAGGGACACAGGCAAGTTTGCCACAGTTAACTCACATGACTTAAGTTTACTTGGAAAATCCAGTGGACAGGCAGAGAAACTGTTTTTCTGGGTGCCAAAAGCCTTAAAATTGTAACATTTTGATAACTATTCCTACTATTGCGTATCACTTGTCGTAACTCCATGTTCTTGCAAGAAAAATCAGTTCATGCTGATATGAATAACTTAGAAAGGTCCAACTTTAAAAAGGCAAAGGGGCAGCAGAGGGAAGGGCAAAGTGATCTGCAGAATGTAATGAGGAATGGAAGGGAGCACAGATGACTTCTGCACCTCCCCTGGCAAAATACAGAGATCAACAAAGAAATAATTGAAAATCATCAGCCTGGGGAAAGATGTGGATAACAAAGCAGCTTCAAGGAGAAGCTTACACCAGTGTGCAACTGTCCCAGCAGGAAAGTCTGTTCATGGCTGCATGGCAGCAGAATGACTCCATTTATTACAGTTTAATTTATTGGCTGCTGACAATGTAGTCTGTTCAGAACAGATATAGTGCAGTCTCTGTCCTCACAAGTAGTCAGTTTAGCTTGAAAAAATAAAATAAAATTAAGGTCTTTCAGATTTCCTTCCGTGTATTTTAAAACAAGGGTGATCAGTGCCTCACTCTTGTATTCCCTGTTTTTTTATTGACTATGGCACAAAAAAAGGAAATTGCTTATTAACAAACTTGACCTCCTTGTTTGCCCAATTTTCTTGCCATTCCTTCCTCCTCTTCCTTTCCAGAGGAAGTCCTCAGGCACAGACCCGAGGTGAGGATGGAGCTGCTCTGTCCATGTCCCACTCGAGGTCATTTCTGTTCTACAGAGGTGGGGCCACTGCTGGGGCACGGTGTGGAGAAGAGAGCAGAGAAATCAGTGAAGGCCATGAGCCCCGTGTAAGGACATTCCTCCTGCAATCCTGCAGCCATAAAGTTCATGGCTGTGGTTTTTGTATTGAATGTGGGACTCTCTGTGAATACAAAATATTATAAAACATTATACACAGCCCAAACTACAGCAGCACAGCATGGAGAAGAAGGCTAATCACCCTTCAAAATCCATGTTTATTAATCAAGTTTTAATGGCAAGAGGAGGAGCTGCTTCAGACCTTTATCACCTGGAGCTGAAGGATGACCCATAAAAAAACTTTCTTTTCAGTTAAAGAAAGACAAAATGAGTAGTATCCATCAGAATTTATCTTGCTGCTTGTTGCTCCTCTACTCAAAATGTGGTTTCATGTGATGTGGGACACCTCCTGCAGCCCCTGCAGGTGAGAATGGAGCATGTTAATGACATTTATTGTGCTGCAGTCTGTAGGTGCCATGCCAGAAAGACAAGTATGTCTAGAGGTGGAACTCTTTGCTAGTCATTACCAAGTGGCTGAATTTCTGATGGAGAACATTACATAGTCATTCAAAAGGCAGTAACTCAGGTTGTAACAAAGAACCTGAGACATACTACTAAAAGCCCCATTTCTATTTTATAAGTCACATAATGGATGTCTCATTCAGTGCTTCTTATGGTGAAGAGGCTACTTATTAAGCATAGTCTATGACTTTATTTCATTTTAAAATTGCCATCTTTTCCAATTATTCCAACTTTTTAGAATCTTCTCCCTTTTAAATAAGGTTATTTTTAGTATGAACCACAAGTTACAAACAGCAGAAGTTGCTATAGAAACAGAAAAGGCACTTTGTAGAATGAAAATGCAGGAAGAAATATTGTTGACTATTTATCTTCTGCAGACAATAAGACAGAATCAATACCTATAGGTGTGTGTATGTGTATCCATCCATATATGTATGTATAGATATAAATGACTTTCTTTAGTGTATCACTGAACTCTTCAGTGCTTGTCTTTGCATCCTAATATTTAGCCACTTTTTGGCACTTCTGCACTAGCAGTTTATTATCCCCAGCTTTATGCAACTGCCCTGTGTGTGTAGGTGCCCTGTGTGCATCTCTGAATTCAATCAGCCAAGCCACTGCAGACCCAACTGATGGAGGCTGCAGCACAGATAGAGGCAGGTGCCTTGCATGGGGTGCTGGGGAGAATAAAAGCTCTTTAGCAGTCTTACTAATATCCCATTATCTGACCCTCATCACACACCACATTGGACATTGCTAAAAGAGAGACTCATCTGGCTCTTTTCCTCCCAACCTAATCAGTCCCTACTCTACAGATATTCAGATTTTTAAAGGCCCTTTGCTTGTTTTAGTTGTGAAAATAAACTTCATGCTCTAGCAACTTTAAACTAAACAGAGGTAATTTCCAGTCATGGGATTTGTGCTGTGTCTGAAGTCTGTTTCTTAAGTGCTGTGCAACCTTTAAGGCTCATCTGTGGAGAGGATGATGAGGATGAAACATTATATAATTTGCAGCCATTGGGAAACAGCTTCAAAGTCCAGTGTAACAGCATGGGTTACTGAACCACATTCAAAGGAAAGAATAGTGCATAGATTACACTCCAGGTATTCATTAGATTGAAAGAAAAAAAACCTCAGGCATGTCACAGTCAAGCTGTTTGGAAGACTGGGCCTGAAATATTTCTCACTTCTGCTCTTAAACCTTTATTTAACTTCATTGTTCTTTGTAATGGCTCAGCTTTACAATCATTCTGTGTTAATAAACAGTCACAAAAATAGCTACCAGAGATAATTCAGGAATAGTTGAACCTTCTCTGAGAAAGAAGAGCCTGGAGGCAAGGGAATGAACTGAGAAAGAACCAAGGACCATTCAAGCCTAATTTAAATTTAGTTAAGGCATTTGATTTAGCAACACATGATATTTTGGTTAAAAATTTGTACTATATGTAATTAACAGAAAACATATTAGATGGCTTAGGAATTAGTCATGTCACATCTCAACTTGTATGGGTCTGTTATTGCTAGGATAGGTCAAGGCCTTTTCAAGGAAAAAGATTTTTCTTCTGCTTCAGAATTTGTGTATAATTCTGTTGGCAAACCACTTAGAATTAGATTTCTGAGCACTTAGGGGTCCCAAAGAGGAGATTGCTGCTTACAGTGATTGCCAAGTGGATTTTGGAAGTCATGCTCAGTGTTTCACTGCATATTGGTTGCCCAAACACCTTTGTGAAGTTGTTTTTTATTTATTTTTTTATTTTTTACAGATTATCATCAACAGTGAGCTCCTGTTTCTCCAGCTGTCTGCCAACCTGGTGCCCTGGTGTCTGTTTTGCCGGACAGGTTTGGACTCACAGCTCCAAGACAAACTGGTGGAATCTTCCTGGGACATCTGGAGCTGGTTTTAAATCCAGTCATTCAAAAAGTAAAAACCCCACAACGTCATGGTTAACACTGTGCTCCAGGTGTGCTGTGCATCCTGGCAGTGCCCTGGGTGTCTCTCAGAGCAGGACTTTGATGTATCTCCTCAGGCAAGAGGTTTTCTCAGGGAAGAAATCAGGTGGGATCTTCTCTGATCTATCTCCAGGGGGAGAGGAGCCTCATCCTCCTAGTCAGGTTTCAATGTGGAACATGCACACCCCACCTTTTAGACACAGCTAACAGGGCAGCCAAAGGCAGAGTTTTTACTTTCAACCATTTTTGCCTCAGTTCCTGGTTTATAAATGGGACATAGTGGGAGGAAGGTTTTGGACCACTATGATGTAGTCTGGAGCACAATAGGAATCCTTATGAGAAAATTAAGGTTTTTAAATTACAGACGGGGCTGGAAAGTGTTTATGTTGTATAGTCTGTCAATAGGCATAGAATGACAAAGGAGTAAAATACTGAATTGCTGTTTGTTAAATAATCAACGTTGATCTCAGCTACTGAATAAGGCAAGGGTGCTAGAGGAAAATAATAAATGTCCTTGTAATTAGAGAGTATATTCTAATGCACACTCTTCTAGGGATAGAGGAAGCTCTCACAGGCATCTTGAAGCCTGTAATTTCCAACTTTTAGATTTTTGCTTTGCTCTGCTGGTCAGAGTATAGCAAAAAGGTTAGTCTAGACCTGCCTGTTTGTACACACTATGAGGCTTCCAAGTGGTTCAACCTTAATTACTGCATGTAGAAGCAAGTCTGAATTCAGAATTAGATCAGCATCAGTAGAGGAGACATAATTTACATGTGCCTCGTTTGGCACATAGTCTTGAGTAGGACTATTTTCAATTCTGGTAATTTTCAGGCAGTACTTTCCTTTTTAAAATGTGTGTCACTCTCTAACTCCAGCTCCTCAATTCCTGAATGTACCCTTGTTAAAGGGAACAGATGGTTTCAGTTCCACAGGATGAACTCTCAACAGTGCCTTCAAACCTGGGTGAAACCACTGTTTATTTGGCTGAATTGTAACTCAGGCCTCTGTGTCTTTGTGGGGTTGTTCCAACCCTGTCTGGTTCTCTTACCCTTCCAGCCTTGCTTTAGTGCTGGCTTACCTTACAACAAGAGAAAAGGCCAGCAGCCTCCTCCAGACCAGTCTTTTGTCTCTAATGTTCACTAAAAGAGGTAGCCAGCTAATTCCAATGCAGGATTAATAGCTGGGGCATGAGAAGAAATGACAGGAAATTAAAGTCAAATGTGGTGAGCTCAGAATTTCTCACATGGATCAAGCATTTGGAGATGCCTGTTCTAGTTATGGCTTGTCCATGTGGTGCTTCCTCTTCTGTTGAATTGTACCTTCCAATCAGCTGCAGCAGTGAGTGAAACTGGAGAGGGATCCTACCCTTGGAGGCCATGTTGCCATTAAAATGGGGCTGTTTTGAGGAAAATTGGCCAGAAAAATGAAAGAGAGGCAGAAGATTAAATGGTGTTTTGATTTTCCAAATAAATACTGATGCCCTGTGAAGGCTGACCTAGAACAGAGGCTAGATGGGGTTAAAGAATAAAGTAGGGATTTATTAAAAGGCCTCAGTGGATCCACCTTGGGCAGTACAAGAGCCCAGCCAGGGCTTCACCTAAGATGGACCCAAAATGGTCACAAAATGCATAACCGGTCACAGGATCTCACACTTTTATAAGTTCTGGTCCTTTTGCATATTGGAGCTAATTGTCCAATTCCAGCTTTAGGTTATGAAGCCGCATCCTTCTTGTTTTTCTCTCTCCAGCCCATGTTGTTTATGCTCTTGGACCTGAGATTTGCATCATTTGTCCTTGGTCCCCAGCTAGAGAAGGAATTGTTTTGTCTCTCTACTCTGTGAAGAGAGCTCACCATCCCCTAATGTGGAGCTCAGAACTACACACCAAAGCAGTACAGAATCCAAAAAACATAAAAGCTAAATCCTGAGGCATCATACCTTTTCAAAACTTCTTAAAAACCTGAGATAAAAGCCAAGTGGACTTGTAGGGCTACACAACTCTTTAGTGATAACCCTACAGGAACCCTGCTGTTTGGGACATGGTTGCTGGGACATTTCCTCCCAACTCCCTGTCACTAGGACAGCAACAATAGAAGCAGCTTTTTAATACTATTCTGCCTGAAAATGCCTCTGATTTTTTCTCTAATAATATCCCAGCTGGATTGTTATTTCCTATGAAAACTTTATTGATTCGCAGCAGGCCATTTGCAAATGATAGATTAACTCTCACCTCATTAATATACAAAGGATTGTTAAAAGGGAATTACAGTGCACAAGATCTATTTCCCAAACAGAAATACACACAGTGGGGGAAATCAGTGAGCAGTGAGCAGCCCAGCAGCCTGGGTAAGTAGTCTGTGCCTTTTGTATGACATGAGCATAATACAGGTTTCTGAACAAATTTTCTGAACAATTTTCCCCAGAAATTACTTGGGTGAGCAGAGGTGGAGAGAGATTCTCAGAGATCAAAGGAAGTGCTTTAAATATGAGTAACCAGATCAAAGAATTTTGGCTATCATGCTTTGGTTGAGATGGATGAAAGTGTTCCTTGGGGTAGGAAGGACATTGCTGGCTCTTTCAAGGAGCTACAGCCCAATGTGCATCAGGGTGCCCAGGTTTCCCTGAGCTGTGTGTTGGATTACATTTTAGTAGATTTTCACAAGGGAGCCAGTTCTTCACTGCACTGTGCCAGCTTTCACTTTCTTGCACAGTTTGGGGAGGGAGCAGCAGGTGACCCAGGACTGGTCTAGGAAGCATGAGGGGAGAAGAGGGATTGTGGCAGCCTCCAGAAGGGACATCTGAGGAGCTTTCTAGGGGAACGTGGAAACCTGCAGCAAAAAGGTCTTGGAAGTGCAGCCTGGGTGATGGGAGAAACTGTAACTGTTCTTTAGGGTTTCTGCTGGAGCCTCCTGCCATAACCTGTGTCCTGGTGTTGAGCTTACTCATCCTTTTTCCCTAAGTGAGGTCTTTATGAATTCTTTGTAGTAGGAAGCAGATCCTGCATAAATCACTCACTCTGTAGAAGGTGCTGCCATTTTCCCAGTCTTTGAGACTTGCTATAAAGAAGTTATCCTACAACTGGGATTGCCACTTGCAAATCATCCTAGGAGCAGCTGTGGCTGGGAGCCAGCACAGCGAGCAGATGTTGGCTTGTTTAACAATATGAACCACAAGGAATAAGAGAAAGCAGCTTTAACTCAAACTTTTTGCTCTTCTAAAATGTGATAGTAAGAATGATCCTGAGCACAATAGCACAATGCCTCAGCCAGACACATTGCAGTGTTTTCTGCATTGAGGAGTGTCAGCCATTCCATTCAGAATTCATTTAGTCTTGTCAAACAAGAATTCTCCCTCCTTCTGCTCCTTCTGCTGCTCTCTAAACCCCTTTATGAAATCAAATACGAGGTCAGCTCTTACAACAGAGCACTGCTAATGAACCTATGTATCCTTTCCAAGACAGCCTTCTCTCTGAAGAAATCATTTCTGGCTCTCAGTTGCTGTTTCTTGCATGTGAATGCATTAACATTCAATATTCTCTGGTGCTTCCTGTATTTAACCAAAGAAATTGGAGTAGACTGTGCCAATAGTCTACTTTCATTATTAAAGATTACACCATTCTGGCGCTGCTCACAAATGTTACAAGGAAAGATTTAGTGTTGTCCCAGTCAAAGGTCTTAAACCTGTCAATCTGTGGACTCCTTCCCAGGGGACAAAGGAAGATTAACTGAGGAAATCAGTCCTAATTCCAGTCAGCTTTAGCTTGCTGCGGGAGTAGGGTGATGCAGTGGTGTGTTCATGGCCTGAAAAAATAAAAATAAATCAGCTAAGTCGCTGATGACAATATTAAGCAGCATTAGATAAAAAATTGTTTTCCTAGGACAGTGCAGGAAACAATCCCACTTGCTGATACCTCAGCCTTAACAACTACATTTTGAGATTTAACCTGACTAATTCTTAAGCCATCTTATATGTGTTCTGTTAATTCCATATAATATGAATTTCTTAACCAAAATGTCATCTCTTGCTAAGTATAATGCCTTGAAGAAATCCAAACCTATCATATCAACACAGTCATCTTTATCAACCAAAACTATAATCCTGTTTTCAGGAAGACATGACTGTATTTCACAGAATTAAAGCAAAAGGCATTTAAGATTACTGAGTCCAACCATTAACGCAGCACTGCCATGTTCACCATGAAACCATGTCCCCAGGTGCCACATTTAAATGGCACTGAAATATCTCCAGGGATGGTGATCCCACCACTTCCCTGGGCAACCTGTCCCAATCCCTGACAACCATTTTGGTGAAGAAATTGTTTCCACTGTCCAAATTAAACCTTCTTTGGCACAACTTGAGACCATTTCCTCTTGTCCTGCTGCTTGTTACTTCGAAAGAGACCGATCCCCACCTGGCTAAAATCTCCTTTCAGGTAGTCTGGGGAGCAATAAGGACTCCCCTGAGGCTCCTTTACTCCAGACTCAGTGATCCGAGTTCTACATTCTTAAAATTGTAAAACATTTTATTGACTATTTGCTTCCATTTTTTTTCTTCTATTTCTCACCTATTAGTCAAATGAATTATTGTTGTTTTCCTATATACTGGGAAATAGGAAAGGTATATAATAGATATCTGGGGTGGATTTTAGGTCAAACCAGTCCTTATTTTTTGTGTCTATGGTGGCTTCTTGGCAGGATATTGACTAGACTGTTAACAAAGTATTTTTGGTATTCACTGATGTTTTTTAGGTTGAATGTACATTACTCAGTTTGTTTGATTTGCAAGATGCTTAAACTTGGGAAGGTGGTATTTTTCAAGTTTCAGATAGACAAGGTAGATGTGTCACATTCATTTGCATGAAGAAAACACAGGTCCTGATGGCTGGTTTGTCAAAGCAGCATTTGTTTTAGGTTTACATTTAACTGCTGTGTTTCATCCTCATTCAATCCATTTCCTGGGCTCAGTCTGGGGTGTTCAGGCCATCAGGAGTTGAGCTGCTCTCTGTCAGGGAAGCTCTCCAGCAGTTTCTGTACTGGTGATTTGAGCTGAGCAGCAAGTGCCTCAGTTATTCCAGTGACAAGCTGTTCTTTTGTTACTCTTGTCCAACTACTAAACAAAGTGCAATACATCTAAATAAACATTTCTCGTTACGTGGCCTCATACAGGACTCATAAATTCATGCAGCTGGATTCCACAGGGAGCATGAGCTTTGTTGTTCTGTGCTGCTCAGAGCAGGGGGCAGAGGCCTCCTCTGCCAGGGAATGAGGACATCAAGAACAACTTTTGGATGGAGATTAGAGATTCTGTCCCTGCAAGAGCCAGACAGAGCTGGGAGGAAGTAGACAACTTTGGCTGGGGGAACCTCAGGCAAACAGACAGATCTTATTCTTCTGTGTGTCAAGACACAGCTTGTAACATATTTGTATACATAATACATCTTCTGGATTTTTCACATTAAAGTGAAGATGCATTTGTCTGGCAGCTGAAAAAATAACTGATGTGCCTCTGCTGTGCCTTTCCTAGGAATTCAGCTGTCCAGCGGAGAGGAAAATAGGAAAAATTATTTCAATATAATAAATAAATCAAGCTCACAGTCTTGCATACTGCATGACCCAAGAAAAATGACGGAGCCAAGTGGGCAGGAACTGTGGGTTTCTGTAGAGGATCTACAAATCCTTTGGAATCACTGTGTATCAATAAATTCCATGCAAACTGTTTTTAAAATGTCAGTAAATTGGATAGGAATTATTACATCAGTGTGTTATTTTACATTTTATGATGTGGAAAAACCAATATATTGTTCTCAGATTTTGTAGTGGGATGTACATAAAGAAGACTCAAATTCTGTGCTGCAAAACCAAAACTAGAACTGGGCAAAATTTTTAGGATGTTGTCTGCCTGAACATGCAAGCAGACCAGTTCTCATCAGCTTTGGTAAAACCTTTGGTGCAGCTGTTACCTCCCTCCAAAACAAAAAAGATACATCAGTGTTAGAAAGCAGATCCCAAGATCCTTCAAAATCCCAGAGCGTGTCACTGAATTGTGCTGTGTCTTCCCTCCATTCCATATATTTTCCTTTCTCTTCCTTCCTCCAGTCCCTGAATTATCTTCATCCTAGATGCAAAGAATTTGTTGCTGACACTGAAATATCCCTCAATAGTCTAGCTTTCTTGTATTTCTAAATGAAAGTCTGTATTTTTTTGTTCCACTTGTAAGAAAGCTTTATCTATTAGATTATGAATGAAAGAGGAAAGAGAGAGAAAGAGAGAAATAAAGGAAGAGGAAAGAAGGAAAGCAAAACAGAAAAATATTTCAGACCTTCCAGTCAATAGGAAACTCACTGAGAAAAAGCATAATGAGATTCCATTTTGTCAATAAAACCTTAACAGACATTAAGGAGGAGAAAGCACAAACCATCTTTTACAGAGGGAGAAAGAGCACATTCTGTTTCCTACACCACACAGGACTTCTGTGGAAGAGGCAATGCTAGAGCTGATGATCTTATTTAGTGGAAAGGTAGAAACACACTGCAGGAAGGTCTGACTCTACAGAAGAACAAGAAATCTATTCCAGAGGGTGTAGGTAACACTGAATATAGATGTTATAATTACTGAATTTCCCACACTAAAACAATGAAAAGCATATTCAATCTGGCACAGAATATCAGTAGCTGAAAGAGTTTCCTGGGAAAGAATAATAATGACAGCAATGATCATCATAATCATTATAAAAATGTATATATTACAAAGGAAATAGAACTGGATGGTGTAAATATGGTTATTTTCCTCGTTAGTGCCAATACCCTGGATATATTTTCTTCTCTGATGGTGTATAGCTTTGGGGCTAATTTTTTTCCCCTTTCCTTCTTTCTCTTTAGTTTTTAAAGAAAAGACACACAATTTTCTCATCATTGAGACATTGGGGAGTCAATTAAAAGCCAAAGGGATTTGCTTCTCTGGTTTTGTAAGGGTGGTTGGTTTCTGGGTCCAGTGCTCCTGACTCCTCATCCTGCATGGACTCCAAGTTGTGTCTGAGAGAGGGGCATTGAATCTGTTCTCCACACTCCTTGCTGAGTGTTGGGCGGAAGAAAATTAGCAGAAAGAATTTTAATTTCTTCTTCAGAAACAGTAGATTGGGATCTGGCACCTCAGCCTCTTGGGAACTTGTGAACATCTGGCCCCATTCTGTGCAGGGCTGCTCCTCAAAGAGCAAGAGCAGAGCTCATCCTGCACCTTTGGAGGATTTCTTTCCACTGTGACAGAATTTGTGGTGAGTTTTACCCCAGGGATTCTGCTTGTTGTAGTAAGAACACACAGAGGAAGAACCCTCCCCCAGAAATGAGCATTTCCTCCTGCCATGCACTGTCCTGCTCTGTGTAAAAAACAGCAACAGTGGCAGAAAGGAGTGGTGTAAATTGCCTGACTGTCAGGCACACTGTGCCATGGCACTCTACAGCAGGCTGCAGCAAGACCACATCTCCTAGACAAGCAAACAAGAAATGTTATTTGAATAATTCAGAAATGATCATGGAATATGCTTAGCAAGCCTTTCCCACGTCAATACTTGGCAGCATTCAAACATCATTAACATTATTTCCCCTCAACATTGAACGAGCTGTCAGCTTTTTAATGGATATATTGTCTAGCTAAAGTAGAAAAAGGGATTGATTTGCAATTATTTATTTCACATCTTAGGTAGTTTGAACACGGTTTGATATTCTTCCAGTGTTTGAATTGTTTGTCTCTATGTGTCACAGAATAATTCAAAATGGTGCAGAATCCAGAAAGGACTGCTTTTAACCAGGCTGATCTTGTGTGAACCCACATGGAGCTGGAAAACTCCAGAGTGACAATTCTCTCTGGAGAAACACAGACTGAATGCAGACCACATCTGCACCTGGTGAGTGCAGGACAAGAGTTTTGGCATGGGTTTAATTAACTGCACACACATCAAAGAGTTCTTCCCATACTTTTCCAATCAAACATTGCTCCCATTTTAGTACTGTTAACACTAATCACCTATATTGTTCTTGTTTAGTGCAAAATTCTCATCTTAAGTGTCATGACTTTATTCACACACACACAAATACACACACAGTGACTGCAAACCCTTCTCTTCAGATGCTTCTCTACTAGAAAGTTTTAGATCTGTCACTGCTCAGGAGACAGGAAACTTTAAGCACAACTGAGTCCAAGATAGTAGTTATTAAAGGTATTAAAAACTAAAATTTGATACTAATTGGGGTGAGCTTTCTCACCTTTGCACAGAGCATACCTTAACATCAGAGAGAAGAGCCTCATTGTGAAGGACAAAGATTTAGGACCCAAGAGGGTGTGAGGAGAGGTCAGGAGACACAATCACAGCAGACCTCAGTTTATGTGGAGCTTCCTGATAAAACTGCTCTCACACCACATTGAAAAAATAACAGAGAGAGAAGGCAGGCAATACCTCTGCTTTCTAACAAACCAATTGCAGATGCTCCAATTAATCTAATCAGCATGCACACAGGCAGATGGGGAGGTTTCAGTCACCCAATATACATTAGAACTGTCTGAGGCAGTTTCTGTCTGCACACTCTCAGAAATGAGATTGTGGCTGAAGTTGCTCTGCCTTTAATAATATGCCTGAACTTCAAGCTCATTTCATCTGAGATGTGAAATTTTTAGCCCCACTGAACTAAGCTGTCCCATACAGGATTTCAGGTTGTAAACTGAGAGTTCCGCAGAGTTAGGAAATGGCAGAGAAAGGAAATCCAGCCACACAAAACCTGTTAAAGTCAGAAAAGGGGAGAAAATGCAAAGCCCTGATATGAAGGCTTGAAGTTCTCAGTTTTGGTAAACTTGTTAGCAACTGACAGATTTTTCTGAAGCCACTTCACTTGAAGTTCACAAATAAACAAACATATCTGCCTGTCCTGTACTTGCTGTGTTAATTTTGAAGAGCACTAATAAGGCTTCAAACTATCAAGATAATCCAAACAATAAGCCTCAAGATAATCCAAAAAATAAACCTAGTAATCATCTAGTTATACCATGGCAAATCCTTGAGCATAAGGTTAAAAATCTGCTAACTTTGTGTGGAGAGCTGTAGTACATAATTATTTGTTGCAAAAAGTGGAACTATTTGCTTGTCAAGTTGAGGAATCCTTGTCCCTGGTAGGGATAAAAGCACTTCATCTATGTGAAAATAGCAGAAAAGAGCCTCAGACAGAGGGGCAAGGCTTTATCATGTTCTGAAAATGAAATTTTCTGGAATTAACAAGTTAATGTAAACAGCAGCAATAGTATTTAACAGATTTTGGGTCTAGTTTCAAATTTGCAAAGATTTCTGCCAATGTTTCATTTTCAATATATGACCTGAAGCAAATTAAATAAATGGGGTTTTGAACACAATAGAGGAAAGATATTTCATTACTTAGAGGTGATGCTCCTGCTATTTCCATTTTGCTATTTTCATTTCTGTTATTACAAATTAAGAAATGCAATCGCATTGTTCAAGAACACTTGTTGTGTGGCTGTACTGTGGGATATGTTTGGCAATAAAAAGCTACTGATAAAAAAAAATTCCAAGTGTAACAGGGCAATTCCTGATATACTTTCAAAGAAAAATCTTGATTGGATTTTATCTTTGATTAACTCCTTGATTCTCTCCAACTTAATTTAATTTAATTCTTTGTAAAGATTTTAAAAAATGCAGTGGAGAGGAACTTTTAAGCTTCCCAGGATGCACATAAGAAATATAAGTGTAAGTGAAAGTGTGAAGTTGTAGACAACCTGATCAAACTGAGTAACCACATGCAGTGGTAACCTTGATTTAACACTTACTTTCCTATGAGACTTTGCCAGGACTTGTCAAGATTTGCCCTTTATGTCTATAATTTATTCATCTATCTATTAAAAATATTGTAGCTTTTTTATATCTTATACTTTCTATTGCCATTCTCTTCAATGGCCTGGTAGCAGAAAATTTTAAATTATTTAAAGTTCTCTAAGGAAAAAAAAAAAAATTGGGGACAAAAGGAGTGGGGCTCTCCATTTACCTCTTTTTACTGTTTGTTGTAGGAAAAGAAAATATTTTTGATCCACATTATTGTTTCTCAGACCATTTAGCACTCCACACACTCCTTGTAGGTTTTTCCTCTCTTTTTCTCTGTCTCTGTGACCTTTCCCACACTTATTATATAGATGGCTGAGTGAAAGTAAAGAGATTTAGCAGCAATTGCATCTCCATGGTGACAAAACCACAAATGTCTCATTTATGCTCCAGGATTCCCAGGTAAATGTTTTCAGCTTTTTGTGGTGTGGATTTCAGCTGCATGCGAGGGGCAGGGTGAGTTTTCTCCCAACCCTGACTCCTTAATGCCATAATATTAAATACAACAGCTTGAAACTGTATTTATTATACACAGCCATGTAATAAGCACACAGAGAAAAGATCTCAAGGTCATTCCAGCCTCTGCCAGGATTTGAAAGGACAAAAATCTTCAGCTGTTTTGTGCACTGAAAGCACAGAGGACTGAAATGTTTCATTTCCTCAGAAGGAGACCTGAGGTAGCAGGACACACAATTTCTCCCCAGCATTTTTCCCATGAGACAGTTTGACCTGGAATAATACAAACAAGAAGAGAAAAACTTCACTTTCTCTGCTTGTGTTCTGGCTTCTTTGCCAGCTCTGAGAAAAAGCTCCCCCGTCTCTAATCTGACAGATTGCTGGGATTTTTCTTTGATTTTTATTAATGAGATTCTGTCCAATTGGGAATAGGTCACAGATTCCAACAGAGAGCAAATAACAAAATAAGGGGCAGGATAGGTGGATACTGACCTAACATGGACTCTGCAGGCTGGCAGCAGAAAATTAATTTTAAATTTTAAATTTTAACAAACAAAATCCTCTTGGTGGAGTCTGGTATCAGAAAATAGTTAAAGGTTACATCCAATCCAATTGTTTTTGCTGCCATGTTTTCTCTGTCCTTTCCAGACAATATCTCATCTACATTGGAAAAAAGGGATTGAGAGGACAGAATTTATTTGTGTAAAACACATGGCAGAGGTGGCCACTTAGTCCAGAGAATTCAATTTATTCACACACACTGAACTATGATTAGAGAGCCAGTTATGGCACTTTATAAAAGACCTGAGGCTCAAACCTGTGCTTGTGGTTAGCTCCCTAAAGAAGCCTGTCCCTTCCTGAGGAAAGCTGAGTGCTGAGCCCCTCATCTGCAATGCAGGCTCAGGTAAGGAGTCCTGTCACACACTTCTTCATCACTGTCACTCCACTCCACTGACATTTGCATCTCAAACCTGACACAGTGCTTCAAGGTTTGCAAGAAGTGTGGGCAGAGGTCAAAGAGATATATTGTTCAAATTGTTACAAGGTTGTAACTTGATCAGGTTTCCTAATGATTTTTTAAATTGACCTTTGAATAAAGTTTTACAGACTTCAGGAGTAAAAGTTAGGCTAATGCTTGTGTTCCATGTGAGCAGGAGGTGAATTTAAAAAGTGTGTGGATATATATTTATATGTAATTTGCTGTTTATGTCTAACAAATCCATAAAGGCTATGATTTAAACTTCATTGTCAAGTTTAGGTTATTTAAAAAGAATTTAAAAACACTTCTAAATGGTCACACTAAAGCTTTAGGTGTTAAATAGTAATTCATGTAGTCTCTATGCCACTTTGCTTTATCTACTTCTCAAGATTTAATTTCCATTTCAGCCAAATGAAAGACCAGTCAATTTTATTTAATTTAAGTCCATTTAATTTTATAAAAATGTGAGTGAATAGGTGACAAGAAAGGGAATGAACTGGGGAGTGCACAAATACAGAACCTGCCAGAATGAAGGCAGAAATATAACACCTGGCAAGGGTAATTGAAACATGCAGCTCAAGACTTGAACAGCCAAATTCACCTTCTAGAAACAAATGTATGTTTGTTTGGGAGCTGCCAGTGCAGGCTCTGACAGTGACATCAAATCACAGGAAGATTAGAACTGCTGGTGTAGGGGACAGGTTTTGGTAGTTCAGAAAGTGAGACCTCAGTAAGTAATACATAGGATAGACTTAAATCAACAGAAAGTTCATTTCAAGAACAGGAATAAAAAATTTCACGGTGTAGAGTTTTTCAGATAAGTGGACAATGTACTGAAAGGGAGTCTTTAGAATCAAAGAATCAGGGAATGGTTTGGGTTGGGAGGGACATTAAAATAATCTGGAGCCAGCCCTCTGCCATGCCTCTCTCTCTAGGCAGTGCTGTGTCTCTCCTACTCTAGTCTCACATATGGCCTGGAAAAGTTTTTGAAAGTTGAAACTGAGAAAGCTCAGAGGTTCTCTTCTCTAAAAGAGAAGACTTTTAAACGTGTGTGCTGGCTTTCAATCCCCAAGCCATTTCAATAGGAAAACCTGGTTTTGGAATGGCTTGTGTCTATCCAGAGATTTTCAGCTCTGGGATGCAAAGTCAGCTGAAATAGAAATGAAAAAGGGGAGGGGTGTAGAGAGGCAGTTTCAAAGCCAGATGAGATGGACATGAAAAGGAAATGTGTGTAGAAAGGCAGCCTTCTGCATGTCCAAGATCTGTGATTATCAGAGAGGCATTTATGTGCTAGCAGTCTAGTTAGATTTTCCAGGGATTTCTGACACCTCTCACTGCAGCTGTACAGCCACATGTAGGGTGCCAGGGCATCCCCTGCCAGCTCCTACAGCCATCAGTGGGGGCAGAGCAGCCCCAAATTCCAGACCAGGATCCATTGGATGGAAAGGAGCAGGACAAGAGCAGCAGAGAGAGGGCTGGATGCTGATCCCAAACCTGCAGGTGACTCTCCTGCCTAACTCATCTATTCCGAATATACATTACAATTTTCTCACCCAAAAATCCCCCTTGCATTCATACCACCAAAAAACCCCATCCAACCTGGCCTTGTACTCTTCCAGGGATGGGGCCCTGTGCCAGTGCCTCACCACCCTCACAGGAAAAACTTTTTCTTAATATTTAATCCAAACCTGCTCTCAGTTTAAAACCATTCCTGCTTTCCTATCATATTGTATTTGCAGGGACCCTCGTGGCAGGAAGGAATGATGAATCTGACTCCATGTTCTCAGAAGGCTAATTTATTATTTTATGATACTATATTATATTTAAGAATGCTATACTAAACTATATTAAAGAATACAGGAAGGATACTTACAAAAAGCTAAAAAGATAATAATGAAAACTCATGACTCTTTCCAGAGTCCTGACACAGCTTGACCCTGATTGGCCAATAAGACAAAATAATGCACAGAAACCCAATGAAACAATCACCTGTTGGTAAACAATCTCCAAACACATTCCACATGTGAGCACAACACAGGAGAAGCAAATGGGATAAGAATTTTATTTCCTTTTTTCTCTGAGGCTTCTCACCTTGCCAGGAGAAAAATCCTGGGTGAAGGGATTTTTCAGAAAATATAAACGTGACACTATCACTCCATGCCTTTGTAAACAGACTTTCTCCAACTCTCTGGTAGGTTCCCTTCAGATGCTGAAGGCTGCAATTAGGTCAGGGGAGAGAAGGATATCCAGGAAATGTGGAAGGGCTGTTTAGCTCTTCTGAGTGGAGATGGGTACAAGTTTTTGGCTGCAGGGTGAGGTTTCTCTAACAACTCACCAATTTTTGTATGCATTGACAGGAATATGGAAATTTCACATGCACAAGCCAATTAACCTTCCTTGAAAGCCTGCATCATACACTTTTGCTTAGAAAAAAACACAGACAAAAAGGTCAGAATCTGTGATGGTACTCATCACAAAGCCAGATCTGGAGAGTTTATCCATCCCCTGTCCCACAACATAAAGCTTCCACTGACATAGTACCACTGATTCCCATATACTTATTCATGATTTACATGAAGTTACAGAAAAATTAGGTGCTTCCACCATGTTACACCAAAGCCCAACCTCAACCCTTAACTCAAAACCTTGAGTGTCTTTACTAAAGCTGATATAGTTAATTTCACTTTAAATATGTGTTTTCACCATCTTCTAAAGCTGTCTTCTGCTAAGTAAGCATTCTGCTTTGCTGAGTAGAGACTATTGGGTGTTGCAGAAAGCTATTGCATTTATGGTTCCACTCATTACAAAACACTGTTTACCTCCAAATTTCCCCTCTTCCTTCCCTCCCCTCTCCAGAATATACATAGCAATGAGCTGAATGGTCTCTGTTTTGCTTGCGTGTATGGCATCAATCAGCACTTGCAAAGGATAGTGTATCCTTGGCTCTGCTTGATTGAGATCTGCAGTTTCACATTTACATAATTAATACACATATCCATATTTAATCTGTGCAGATGAAGACAAAGTCATGACTGCTTAAATACCACAGAGCTTGGCAAGTTTCCAGCATTGACAGAAAGCTGTACTCTCGTGCTGTTTTTCTGGGTGGGATTGCAAATATTTGGCCAGTTCTGTGACACGTGTACCAAGCTTCCCTACCTTTCAATTTGGAGGGAGATGGAGCAGTGAAGCTGCCCAGAGATGCTCCCTCACACATTCCTGTAATGTCTTAATCCCATTAATTTGTTCTGTTTTCTTCTTCCTCTCAGCTCCAGTTCCACTTAGACAGACTGGTTGTTTTGGTCATGCCAGCTGGAGCTGGTATCATAAAAGCCTTTTTAGGAATCTGTGTGTGTTCCATTGGAGAAGCTGCAGAGATGGGGTGGAGGCAACAGGTCCATCACTGATATTTCTGTGCTTCTGCCCCAGGGCCCCAGGAGGAGCTGGATCCTGGCTGTGGAGGAACCTGGATTGCCCAGTGCTTGTTCTTGGCAGCTCCAGATAGAGAAGCTTGGATTCCCCCTCTCCTAGTGAACTTTGTGCATCTGACAGAGGTGTCTCCCTTCAGCTCAGTGTGTCCCCAGATCCCCTGCATGAATCAGTAGGCTCAGAGAAATGTCACCAAGTGAAGTGAGGTGAATTCAAGCCTAAGCTGGGAATAGGGCTGCTCAGAAAGGACGAATTCTCTTTTGGGAAATAAAAGGAAGTCTTGACCTATATTTCTGCTTCTGTCTGAATGAAGAATAAGTTCTGACATTTTAAAATTAGAAATAGACTAGTGCCTGCCAAATGCAGGATGGTCTGGTGTGACTGGGGAGCTTGAGCAAGCAACAGATGCCTTGGTGTCCTGCCTTCTCCCACATCCCAGTGGAGATATGGATCACCAGAAGCAGCTCTAAGTGCTCACTTTGTTAATTTGTGCCATATGTGGTCCCCACAGAGACCCTGTTCTTGCCAGCAGCCATGAACCCAAAAGAAAGCATGTATAATCTATATGCAATATATAGTATTGTACAATATTTAATAATGAACACTTTCAAATGGGCTACAATCAAGGTTAATAGGCTGAATAGGAATGAATAAGGTCTATTTAAATGAGTATCTTAGATATGGGTACCACAAAAAGCTGGCTACCATGCAGATGGGCACTTACATTGTTATACCACATGGCTGGCTAGGGAAGAATAACTCTTTGCTGCCATAGCAGCTGGAAAAGTGCCATAGAGATGCATCCTAAAAAAAACTCAGAGAAAAGGGAAAGAGCATTCCTGCAAAACTTCAACCAACCTTGATCTCTGAAATCTAGCAACATCCTCCAGGCAGAGATGCCAATAAGTAAAAAAGGACTTCCAGTTTTTACTTACAGGGATCACATTTCTTGTCCATTTCTCCTGTCACTTTACCTCTTTCCTCCAGCCTTCTGTTTAGAAGTTTGACATCAGTTTCAGCTTTTTTTTTTTTTTTTTTTTTTCTTTAATTTACCATTAAGCTTTTCTACTGTTTGGGCCCCTGAGAAGCAGCAAATTTATCACACACTACAATCACAGATTAGCATATCTTCAGGAAACAGTGTTTGACAGCAGTGAAAAAGACCAGTCCTTCAGGATATCTTTTGGGAACACTAGGATATGAAAATTTTCCCACTAGACCATCAAGGACTATTGAGGAAGCTGGCATTACTTAGTATCATGCTTTATGAAGACATTCCATTCAACAGATAAAAGTCACCAGCAGAAGAATTGTTGGCTGCATTCTATGACAAGTCCAGCCTGGGACAATAGCTTTTATTTATTGTGACAATAATGACAACAATTAAGGACACCTTCTTAAGGTCTGATATTCTTTCTTTAGGTAGGCCAAGTATAACACTTTCATTACCACTCTATTTCCTTCTTTAAAAGATATAATTGCACTTTTAATGGATGCACTCAGGAACACAATTTGTAATTCCAGCAATCTGGAATCATTCAGAAACAGCATTATTTTCTTTCCTAAAGGCAATATCCGAGCTGATATCTGAACTGACTTTTGCACCCCAGAGGAAAATACTCTTTTTGTGTGGGGTTTGCTGTTCTCTGTAGGTTAATGACACCAGGGGCTGGGACAGCATCTCTGACCTGCTGCTTAGAAGAGATGAACTGTGCTTTGTTCCCCTGGACAGCAAGACAGCAGAGTCAGGAAGAAGCTGTTCCCTGTTTTCTGACATCACTAAACCCACAAACATCTTCCTTTGGTTAGAGCACCAATGGTTTGAGTGTATTTTCCAACATTTGTACTTCGTTCACAATAATAAACATGAAAGCTGTACTTGGATATATGACAATAAATATGTTTCTTAATCCAGCAGTCCATGTAGAAATTATTTCAGTATGTATGTGATAAGGATAGGAAATGGTATTAACCACTCAATATCTACAATTCTTTAATTCCACACTAAATATTCAGTGCATGAGATTAGGTGATACAACCTTGTTATTAAAGCAGCTGAGGGTCTGCTGTGCAAAGAGAGACATTCAATAGATTAAGTGCTGGTTGCAATTTTACTTCATTATTCAGATTCTGAGGTCTTTAGGGCAGAGGATATGTCTATCTGTATTCTCTGGAGCAGTATGTATATTTATGGTGCCATCTGAATGCCTCAATGCCATGATAATGTCAAGCTGTAATTCTGTTGAGCTCTTAGCTTGGTTGAGGATCCGGCCACCGAGTCCACAAGGTCCCAAAATGCAGCTCTACCATGACCTCTCCAGGCTGAAGGGTGCAGTTCCTTCCATCTACACCTTCTCACCAACACTGGGTTTAAAATGAAGAGGCATTGACAAGTGAATTTGCTCTGAAAAATGGGTCTGCAGAAGTGGCTGTTTGAGATATGGTGTTAATGCTCCCTCAATGGCTTCCACTTCAGATTGCTCCATGCATAAATGAGAAAAAACTTGTAACTGTGTGGCTTTGCTGGTAACTCACCCCTGATTCCAGGACCAGTTTTGTCATCTTCCACTCCACATGTATGTCACCATCACCCACCGAAATTAAAATAAAGGTTTTTTATTCTGGGGAAAAACTAAGGGTGGTGCAAATGCAGAGATGGCCTTAGGTGGAGAGTTTGCCTGACATGCAGTGGAAGTGGAAAAGTATTCTAACATGCATCCTATTTGAGTGTGTAAGAAGTCAAGGACCTTTGGAAATGCCCAGTGACAGCATCCAAGGTAGGAACCCAATTCTATCCCTGGCCAGGAAAGCTGCTCAAAACAACAGGCCCACTGAGCAAAAAGGGCAAATTTATCATGACTGCTGCTGCACCACGCTCAAGAATTGTTTGGAACACTTAGAACAACAAGAGAGACACTTAGAACACCTAGAGACAGCTCAGAGGGTGTGTGCACAGCTACAGAGCTCCTCAGTCTGCTCCTGGGCCAAACCTACACTCTAACCTATGTTCTGCTCATGAATACTCACGTGGAGAGAAGACAACTTGCCCCATTTTGGACACCAAGGAGCAGAGAATGACGTTTATTCACAACTTCACCTTACAACCACACCATTTGAGCACTGTCCCATCAAGAAAATCAGATTTAGAAACCAGTAGAGTTCAGTTCCTTTTCAGTGTGTGATCCATAGAACCTGTACACAGAACATAAGAAAATCACAGCACATTGTTGATGGATTTATGGACACTATGGAGGAGCCTGGACATGTCTGGAGAATGTTTTTAGAGTTCAGTAAAAGAAATATTAAGTGCTGGAAACCAGTGTCCCAGCAAATTGGATACAAATAAACTGGACAGGGACTGTTCTGCCAGTGCTTTTACTGCAAATAAAGTTTAGTAAAACTTTCAAGAATGTGGCTAGCTGGATGATTCAGGAGAGGTAGTTTCAAAACAGGGGAAGTGAAGAATACATCAAGTGTTGAAGAGCATAAAGAAACCTGCATTTCCAGAACTTTGTGGCAAATATTTCTTGGCTGATGTCTCTTGTATGAGGAGTTAATCTGAACAGAGACAGGAAAGAACAGTGGCTTTGTGGGATAACTGAGGAATGATACAGCAAGGGCTGATTTTAGTGACCTAGTTTTTTCTGCAGTGCCAGCCTCTGAAGTAGAGATGTGTGCTTTTCCACATCCTGATGCTAATAACCCAGATAATTTCCTCCAAGCTAGCTCCATAGTCTGTTTTATGGGCACAGTGTGTCCTTGTCTTCCTGGAGTGATAAGACACCACCTGTTCCCCACAGTGAATTCCAGTGGAAGATGTTCTGTGCCTGTAAAAAAAAAATAAAAATGTGCATTTCCTGCAGGAAAAATGTGACTTTAGTTTAAGGACTGTGTCTTGAAAAATAGAATTTATTATATAACTGCATAGGTCTCTTGCTACCTCTTGCATGACTTAATTATTCCCAGATGGAACAATGGCTCCACAAAAATTAATGACTGCTTCTACTTCTGTATAGTGACAATTCATTTCTCTTCTTGTTTCTACCACAGGTGAAGCTCCCTTTGCTCCATGTAATGATGATTCTGGCTTCTTGTGGGACACTTTGAGCACAGCAACAGCACAAAAAATGTGAATCGTATCCAGATACATGCAGTACCTCTCCTGGCACCTTGGATCTCTCAGATAACCTTCAGAATTGAGAGGAAACACAAAGAATTCTCCTAAACTGGGAATTGCTACATTTTCCATGTTCTCCATGAGCTCACTTCAGCAACCTCCACTGTGTCCATCAGACTTGGATCTGTGGTGCAAAAGCTGATTAACCCCTCTTTGACACCCCTCATCCCTCCTGCACCACAAACTCATTTTAAACAGCCTCCTCTCACATTTTGAGTCCTGCTCTGGGCTGCTAAAGCATCTTTCTCATGAGGGCACCCTTTAACAGGATTAAGCAGCTATATTAAATCCAAATTGAATTGTGCACTCATTGTGCTCACATTTGATTCTATTACAGATTGTATTTGTTTCATTTCATTATTTACTGCCAGAAAATGAACAACTCCCTTTTAGCAGCAGTCATCAGACTTATGGAGCTGAGGCCCAGCCTGCCTAATCAGAGTTAGCCAAACTACAGACTCCAGAGACAATAACATGTCTCTAAACAACCACTTAGTTGAGAAACCAATTGATCATTTTTATATACTTGTGTTTGAAGCGCATGTCAGGGGACAAAATTGATGGTAGTTAGAAAACCAGTGCACTCTAAAAAAAAAATATAGATAAATTCATAGAGCCGAAGATTTGGATTATATTTTAATTTGGTAAAATCAATACCTCCATCATATTTCTGGAAGGAGAAGGCAAAGACTAATGAAACTGACACAATACATTTTCTGTAATGTTATTGAGGTGTGAGTTAGAAAGAAAAATGTTGGAAGTGTCTATAACTCATACATAACATATATGAATTCCTTCATCAGCTTTTACTGACTTGTTTATTGCTGAAATCAATACAGCAAACAAACAAATATTTTCAGTGTTCTTCTGGCCATTCTCAACAGTGTCTAAAAGTAGTATGTTTAAAAGCCTCCAAAATGTTGCAATGTTGCAAAAACAATACATATTTAACCGAGGAAATACACACCAGCTGCTTTTAAAAATACAATATTGCTATAAAGTGAGCGTTCAGAATAGTGATAAATTGACCCAACACCAACTGAGGTCTAAAAACAATCTTTGTTGGTTTTACAAGAAGTTTTGATCAAATTCTAGCTTTATATGGGTGAATTTACTCAAAAGTTTTACCTGCAGCTACTGACAAGGACCTGATGCATCCCAGGAAATGAAGCCCCAGTATGACCCAGGATCTGCTGGCTGGCAATACCTGATGGGACCTGCAGAGCAGCTTTGATCAAAGCAGTGTGAGGTTTTGGTTGGAAACAAATTTCCAAACTGATTTTCCCAAGCATTAATAATCCATATTGTTGCAGGATTCAAATTTGCTGAACTCTGGTTGCCATATCAAATGTTCCATTGCAATACTGGTATATTACAATTTTTTCCTGAAGGAAACAATGAGTTTGATACTAAGGATGAGGGGATTATAGTTTATAATATATAAACTATAATTATATATTATATATTATATATTATATATTATATATTATATATTATATATTATTATATATAATATATTATATATTATATGTAATATAATATACGTAATATATTATATATAATACTATCATTGTTTATAAATAATAAGAAACTATTATAAACTATTTCCATTGTATTGGATGAGGCTTGGTACTCACCTGCTGCAGCAAGGTTTAACACAGCCAGTGGCAAAGGGAGGAGGCACTGAAGGGAATAACCAGAGGCTGAGTTAACTCCAGGACGCAGCATCTACCTGGCTGGGGGAGCAGTGGGTGGAGGAGTTCCCAACTCCTCTCTCACAAGGCTTAGAGGAGGGATAACTTTGCTTCACAGCATTTACTAAAGCCAAAGAAGCTCCTCAGTCCATAAATACATATTTGCTAGTGCCAGAAAGTCAAATAAAATCTGTTTGAAGGACTTACTGTATGAGTGAGTCATTCACATCAGGACTGGGAAGTGTGGAGCAACAAAAGCAAAGATTATCTCAGACTCCGGCATTTGTCCAGCCCAAAAAATGTGGCCAAGCATTCACTGCATGAGCAGGGTTGAGAACTCTGCCTTAGAGCCTCAGGGGAGGTGGAATCCAGAGCCCAGCATGTGCCAGGGGGATCAGCCACAGTTCCTGCAGGGACAGCTGGGTCTCCAAGGCAGGGCCAGACCTGCTCCATGCCAATAAACCATCTGTGGCTCACAAAAAAGGAGAGCTCATTGCAAAATTGCAATCTGGGACAGTTCTTGACCTAAAGAAGAGAGGAAAAGGCTGAGGGAAAACCCCCCACACAAAGCCCAGTGTAAGAATCCTTCTTTAGGTATGCTGGAGAAAAACATCTACTGCTGCCCTCTGTGGAAGGCCTTGCAAAATTTTAAATAGATGTGAGCAATTTTAAAGTCCGTCTTGATTTATGAAAGCTGTCTTAACAGATAATAATGATGTAAACTGTGCAGTGCTCCTTACAGCTCAGCCTTATGGATGTGAGGTGTCAGCAAACACTGAGAAGGGAGTTGGGAGCAGGAAAGCTCTAAAGTTGTTCCCATTTAGATTTTATCCAGCTGTGTGGTCCTGGGGAACAATGCCTATTACTCCACACATTCACATGGAGAGAATAAGGAAATCTTGGGCTGCTCATCCTCCTTGACCTCCCTCCCTCCCCCTGGGGCCTGTGGGAGCTTCAGGGCTGTCTGCTGTCACTGCTGTCCTTTGTGCTCAGTCCCAACCCTGCCTTACACTGTTGGGATCTTTTTCTTTCAGTCCTGTTCCTAAAACATTAATTTATTTGTCTGAAAGAGAAATCTGGGAGCTTGGTTAGGATTCCTGAAAGGTTTGTGCAGCTGTAATCTTAACAATAAAACATTTGTGGACTGGATGGGAAGAACAATGTGCAAAGCATTAACATCCCTGCAACTACATCTGTGCTGAGGATCTTCTATTTGTTCATGTAAAATATGTGGTGCAGCTAAAAGTTGGAGAAAATCCATCCATGCACATTTATGTGAGTCAAAGCTCTGGCTTTCAGTCAATGCCCCTTTTAAGTAATTTCTCAGAATTCCTCAGAAGTTAATTGCTTGAAAAACTTTAGGCATGAGAATAATGTCAAGGATCTTTACCTTTCTGCAATGCATGTCTTTCTAGAAGGATTCAGCTCTAAAAGTCTCAGTAGAGTTGGGATTCATCCCATCAGGAAAGGGGAATAAGAGAGTGACTTGTGTCTACTGCTCCAGAAGAAAAGTGCAGCATTTACAACTTAAACCACTATCTCTGCTAATCATCTATGAGTAAATCAATAATTGAGTCCTTTGAGGGAACAAGCCCTGCATAATGGTATCTCTGCATATTTTTGCTACTGATAAGGCAACAAACCCTTGGAATGCACAGGTATGACCCACGTTTCAAGCTCTTTTGAACAATCAGCACATGAATAAAAATCAAACTTTGAAATTCACAAAGAGTGAAATTTCATCCCTGAGCAGAAGGGCTGGCACAGTGACATTTCCCTTCCCTAAGCTCTCAGAAACCTTCAAAACTGTGCTTTAAAGGCAATTCTGCATTGCACAGCCTTTGGGTAGGCCTGCTCAGTAGTGAATTTTATTCATTGTGAATTATATAAGAGAGGACTTTGATTTTTCACCTAAGAAGAGAAAAGGACTCAAGGGTAGACCACATTACTGATTTCATGTAGATATCTCACTTGCAATCAGCACTTATTGTCTCTGGGGCTTGTAAAGGACAAAGCAGGGATTGGTATCCTGGAAGGAGCTGTAGACATTTGTACATAAAAAAAGTGAAAAACACAAGGAAGAAGAGATTGGGGGAAGGAGTAGGCAGAGAATTGGATTTTTTTCCCCAATGCAATGGCAAGAAGAAGGTCTACTGAAACAACAAGTGACAAAATGGTCCCTTTTATGCTTTTACAGGAATCACAGAGCCACAGCTGTGGAGGAAGCACCCCAAGCTTCCATCAAAGGGGTATTATATACCACAAATAAGTAAAGGTTATTTTTCTATACAGAAACTTGAAAAATATAAATATTATGTGCTATTCTGGGCACTAGTAAAATTGCTTAGAGGTTTGAAATTGAAAAGGTGTTATGGAAAAAAATCTTAAATACTCTGGAGGTTTGGATTTTGGGTTATGAGGAGGGATTAGCCTGTGCTGGCCTCTGTAGCTGGAGGAAGAAAAGAGGTAAAATGGGAGATTGTCAGGGAGGTAAACAAAATCCTGAAATGAACAGATTGAAGGCAGTAAGCTGTTTAAGATAGCAACTAATTTGAAAACAAGATGCCATGGACTAAAATTGGGATGGGATGGGTGGGTGCACAGGCAATTCAGACAAAATTACCTCACAGAAAAGAGCCTTTAATTTGGCATGGATGGGAAAAGTCAGCCACTGAAGCATGTGTGCTGGGGAGGGGGTCGAGTGCAAACCCACTGTGAAAAGGAACAAGATGTATTTTTGGACAAGGATAAAACTCAAGGCCACTAATTGGATTTTGGAGGATATGCTGATATTAGCTACTTGTAAATTGGTAGATATTTTCTGGGTTTGCAAGGACAGGCTTTAACAGAGTGATGTTTTCTCCCAGCAGTTAATGTTGTTGGGTCCTTAAGTCATCTGCAGTGTCAGCCAGAGCTTGTGAAGGTTGGTGGGGCTCCTTCCTGAACAGCAGCAACAACAGGCTTGGCATGAGGCTTCTCTGGTAGAAACTGTGAGACTTTCCTCAATTCTGTGGTTTTTTGATTACCAATCAGCCTTTTAGGTGAGAGAATGCTGTGGCAGAATACTGCTTCTATGATCCTTTTCTTGTCCAAGTGCTGAGTGCCCTTGGAGCCTCCCCTCCTGGATGATCTGCTCAGGAGTCCCTGATGGCATTAACTCATTCTGCTCACGCTCCTGCTGCTGCCATCAAGATTTCTACACATTGGCATAAAGTTTAACCTTCAGATCTGAAAGAGTCACGGACTAGATTTCTATGACATTTGGAATCAATATAAGTAACAGTGATATTTGCTTCAAAGCACTGCACAGGAGGTAATTTTAAACAAAAACCTTTGGAGGACCTGCCAGTGCTAATGATCAGTGCTCTGGTGCTGCACAAACACTCTTGCTGTCAAACAGCCACATATGGCTTGTAAGGCAGGGGAAAAAAATCCCCAAAACTCCAACTCAGCCTTCAGAAGTTAATCAAACAGTTTCATTAAGTGCCCCACCACAGGGAATGGTGTTTTATGTGAGCAAGGCTAATATATGACATGCAGAAAAGCGCTGTGGTAAACATATACCCAAGCCAGCATGTCACAAGGTGATACCTTGATTTTATTTCCCAGCTTACAAATACAGTAGAAAATAATGCTGTGGCTGCAGTCCTCAAAGGCAACAGGTGAATTTAATGTGAGCAGCAACCACTCAGGGCTTCTGTAAAGACATCTAGAAGTAGAAACATGGGTGTTTCTACTTATTTTGTCACCTGGTGAAGAAAAGCAGCTCTAGACTCACATAAATCAGCTAGTCTGGCTTGGTTTATAGTGAATTTTAGTGGAATCTTTTCCTTAAGGAATGAATGGACGAAAACCATCCTACTAGATAGAATGTACTATCACAATATGCTCAAGACATAATAGTTTATATTTTCCTGCATGCCCATTTAATATAGTCCAGAGAAGAGATGAAGCTGCTAGAATGCATAATCTGGGAATTTCCATCCTTTGAATATTTCAGCTTTTTAAAATCATCTTGACTTTGCATCAATATATTTTGCTTTGAAAGTCAGAATATCTTCCTAACTTAGGTTAGCCTGCCACTGTTGAATTTTATTCCCTGTTTAACTCACTTTACATGCATTTTTGTCCAATTTTTTTTTTACTAATGTTGAGTGACATTTGCCAGTCTGTTGATTAAATCAGAATTATTGCCATAATTGGGTGTTACCTACTATGAATCAAGATCAGATTGACATTCTGAGAAATGTATTATTTAAAATGGAAATGAAGAAGCTTGCTGTCCCAATTTATATTAAGTAACAATTCAAAGTGTTACAGTCTAGCCCAGAGGAATGTAATTAAGTGACACCTCTTTTATAAAACTGTTTTTAACTTTGTAACAGAATATATTTTAAGGTAGAATTTCTAAACAGATTGGCAAGTTGACTGAAGTAAAGATATGCAAATATTATAGCTCTGTTTTCCTACAAGGGAGACCAATCAACCACATTTTATTTACAAGATTCACCAGAATGGTCTCTGCTCTTTATTTTAATGGGTTATTTTGCTTTGTCTTGAGACATGAAGCCTGTGGTTGCGCTTTACCCTCCCAACTCAACTGCAGTGTGCAGAGACCTGAGCCAGAAAGATCTGTGCACATCTTCATCCACTTAGCAGATAGAACCAGACATTCTTGCAGTGATGAATTTTTCCTCACAGAAATCAATAGAAATGTATTTTATCATAATCCTAAAATCAATATTAAATAACTAAGCTGAGCTTTTGGAAAAATAAAGTCCCCGACTATAAATTTTTCCTAAATCTAAGCTTTGAAATCAATTAAATCCATAGTATGTCCCAATACATTATATGACCATTTGAACCATGGCTTTTCTATTTAACACCATATTTTGTTCTAGGAAAGGGTAATAAATGTCTCTCCAGCACTGAAGAAATCCAACAGGGGACAGTGGTTGTTTGGAGTACATCCCTTCAAAGCATTTTTCTTCATGTTGCTGAAGGAGCTAAATTAGCTGGGAAAACTCGGATTAACAACCAGTTATCCATCATGGCTCTTTGTGGCCTCACAGCATTGCACACAATTGTTTTACAACATGAAAGGCCAGCAGGACATGCTCCCAGGGACAATTCTGCACTGAAAACCATCAGAGAGGTGGCACTTTATGGCTGAGCCTAAGTAGTTCAACTTGGCTAATAAATTGTGGGGGTGGGCTAAGGTAAATGACAAAGCCTGGGAAGAAACCAAACCTCATTTCTGGTTATTTAAACAAGCAACAGTTCCCATCTTTGTTGCATCCAGATCTTAAGGGTCTTTTCCAACCTAAATAATTCTGTGATTCAGTCATGGATCACAACAGAGAACTACTTGTGAGCCAAAGAAGGCAGCAGGGAACTATTTTGAGGCTGAGGGTTGTGCAGATGAGCATCTGGCAGCTAGAGGGATGCAGCTTTGTGGATACCCTCCCAAAGAGAATGCAATAACTTTGTGTGCACTGCTCCAGCAAGTGAATTAAAGTCCTTGCACAGCAGGGAAGTACAAACAGGTTATGGGAGGATCCAGAATTCTGCTCAGACAGTGAGCAGGAATGGGGTGGATAATCAAACTACTGTTCCAGGCTCTGAATTTTTTTCTTCAGCTTTTTGTGTTAGTTTATGCTCCTAGAAATGGGGATACCTGGGTCTCAGATTCACCTGGCTCTGTAACACTGGCAGGTCCACAGTGCTGTGCAGAAGGGGCCTCCAGAGTGAATTGAGGGTTGCACATAGAGTTCCCCTGCAGGCAGAACCCCACAGCTGCCTTTGAGATGCTTTGGCTGATGCACCTGAGCAGTGAAGCAGTGCAAGTATGGAGAACATAATTATGAGCTGCATTTAGGAGACCCCACAAGGGTGCACTTTTTCCACAGCACAGATAAGTCCAGAACTTCATACACGGAGAAATGGTGACCTGGTGTCTCGCACCCCTTTTCAAATGCCCTTGTGAAGATGTCACAGAACTGATTCATGGTGCATAAAATGCTCCGGCACCCCTCCTGAAAGGACTCTTCAGGGGAATGATGAGATGGAGAAGGGAGTGGGGGGATATTCAACAGGTGACATGGTCCTCCTCAGGTTACATGACACAAATATTCAGATGTCAAGTCTGTGATCCCTGCATCCCAATCTCTTTCCTCTGCACAGCAAGAAGAAAGCCTCCACAGAAACACTGTCGTTTTCTAAGGAAAGAGTAGGAAATGCCACCTTCCCAGTGCAACATGCACAGGACTGTTATGCATTCTGTGATATTGTTCCTAATCTCTGGGACAAAATAACATCTGAGAAGATTCCTTAGTGATGCACAGACTTAAACCCTGAGGCTGCACCAGAAAAGCGAGGACACCTTTCATGGTATCTCATGCTGCAAGAGCAGGTGAGGTTTGTGGTGTCTGAACTCAGCCAGTGCCTGCATGTTGCTCTGGTTTGAAAGCAAAACCAGCGAGAGATTCCAAGTCAGAAATACAATTTATTAGGAAAAGGAAACCAAAATACATATAATAATACAAAAGAAAAAACACAAAAATACAAAGTCAGAATACAAGATGACTACCTGTTGGTCAGGATGTTGGTACCAGTCCAGTTGGATTGGTGGCTGCAGCTCTCCTGGAGTGGCAGATGTGGTTCTGTTGGAGCAGGGATCCTGTAGAAAGGGTGTAGTCTTCCTCTGTAGATCCAGTGGAAAGAGAAGATCCAGTGGAAAAGACAGCCATTCCTCTGGGAATCCAGTAGAAAAACTCACTGTTCCATCCCAAATCCCAGATTATATCCAGGTGGGGATTCTTAGCTCCTACCCCCTGGGCAGAGCATCTCACAATGGGCTGAATCATGGGGTGGATCCATTAAACAGAAATGGTTCCTGGAGGGAATTATCTCTGAGTCATGGGGCAAGGCATTGATGGGCCCATTAACAGGAGATAAGGAAGAAACAATGCCCCTCCTGCTTTCAGCAGCTCTTGAGGATAGGAATAGAATGTATCTTAGTATTGTAACCTAGGATAAAGGGAAAGCCAAAAGTGACCACAGCCTCTGGTGTCCTGCAGCCTGCCTTCCAAAGGCAGTGCATGTACCTGCTGGTGGCAGGTGCCAGTTCCAGTTTTATCCCTGAGAGACAACCTGGACATGGCAAAAATAGTCTGAAGGGGTGCAGGAGCAAAAATTCCTCAAAACTCCCCTCCACTCCTTCCCTCAGGCTCCTGGCTGAAGCCTAGCATTGGCAGCAGGGAGGGAGAGAGATCAGTTTTCCAAGACTGGCTCCCCTTCAAAGCCTGCACAGCCAGGTAGGGATTGCACATGGCTCAGCACTGGGATGTTTGGGCATCCGAAGGAGGATACAATGGGTTCCCCTTCACCCTTCAATGCTGACAGGGGGATGGAAAGTAAGGTTCAAGTTAATCTCTTTGGTGGCAATTGTTAGTCTACTCTCACTCCCAAGTGACTTGCTGAGCTCTGAGTCTCCCTCCCAGCAGAGCCTCCTTTTCTGGTCAGTGTCCTGAGTCTGGGGATGTGGAACATGGCTTTGAGTGAGTGCAGAGCACCCTTTTACAGCACTTGGGATGTGTGAATCTTCCTGTCTCACCTCTCTCTATCTTGTCGTCATCACAAACTGCCAGCCCGGCTCATTATCAGCTGCCAAGAGATTCCTATTTGCAGATACAAGCTGTCTGAGGGAAGAATATGAGGGGGCTGGTGGGAAGCAGGGAATCCTGCCAGCAAGACATCTGACAGACCAACATCCCCTTTCCTGTCTGCTGTGGCTGGGGATGATGTCAGGAGTGACATCAGGAGCTGTGCCTGCTCCTTTCCCCACTGCCACCACCCCTCTGGGGCTCACCCAGCTGCAGAGCCAGAGCCCCTGCTCTGAGCTGCCCACAGGGGTGATACTCACCCCAACTCTCCCTGCATTGCTGCCTTTCTCCTGGCTTGAAGGAATGTGCCACTTACAGCACTGTTGTTGATGATTGTTATGCCAAGAATTGAGGTAATTTAAAGGAAAAGCACAAAAGCTTGTGGAACACAGTGACACTGTTAGTACTCAGCTTATGCAAGAAGTTGGTAGGAGATGTGGATTCCAACCTCACTTCTGACTGAGCCATAAATAGCTTTGTTCTCATAGATGAGCTAGCTGAGAGTCAAACCAATTCTAGAGGAGATGCTTTCCTAGGAAAGGCTCTTCTACTCCTCCCTGATGGATTCTGTTTGGACTTGTACAAAAATATCCAACCTGCATATTTTCCTTTAGTTCAGATCACATCTTTGTTTCATTCATGTCTTCATATAAATACATCAGCGCCACTTGGGAGGGGACAGTGCCCAGAATGCAAAGCTGTGGGCTCCAGACTCAATTTCTCTGGCCATGGGCAAGATACTAAATTCAGTTTTTGGCTTTCATGGGCAGATCTTATTTCTGCACTGAAATTCGTCTGTTGGCTCTCATTATAGGGAGTAAAACAGAGCTTGGGCAAACACAGCACCGTGGGATCAACAAATAGGACAGGGACAATAAATACAGTAAATTTTTAGCTTTTTACATATCTTGTGGGAATTTCTTTTAATTAATGTTGTGGCTGTCCAATGGGCCAGCTCTGCTTACTGACCGGAGTGCATGAAGATGTGCCATTCATACCTAAATTTAGCTATGATGGGAAACCACCACCTCTTTGTAAGGCACTCTTGCAATAATTAGCTTTCTTTCACCCATATCTCTTCTCTGTTCACCACCTGGAAAGGTTTTACATACCTCAACAGTGATGGGCTATGGAAACAAATTACCCAGTATGGCAAAATTCACTTGGGAATTGCTAAAAGATTTGCTCCAATTATTGGTGTCACAAGGGAGCATTGTAATACTGGGATAACACAGATTTTTTTTTTTTTTTGGGAGCTTTTTTGGGGTTTTTTGTGTTTTTTTTTGGTTTTCAACTTTCTACACAGTTTGCAGGTTTTTAAATAAGGGTGGTTGGTTAGAGATTGGAGCTTGTATCCCACACGCTCAGTATGCCGTTGAAGCCCAGAAAAACAAAGGAAATGTTACATAATAGATGAGGAATAGAAAGAGAATAGTAAGAAAAATAATACAAAGCCTTACCTCAAATCTATGTGCAGTAATAGCTCCTCTATCTTAAAGAAAACTAGAAGACATTCATAGAGGGGCAAAGAAAATTATTTGGGGCACTATTTGGGAAAATGTTTCTCATGAAAAAGGTTGTGCTGGGTCTGTTCACCTTAGAAAGGAAACCAGTGAAGGAGAGTATGATAAAGACATAATAAATGTCATCTGGTGTAAAAGCAGTGGCTGAGAAAATGCAAGTAAATTGAAATGCAGCAATTTCCAGACTGATCAAATAAAACTCCTTTCACACAGGAGATAATTAAACCATGGAAGTCTCTGCTGCAAGGCACTGGGAGGGTTGAGCACTCAGGATTTCTGCCTGGTAAGTGTCGCAGACATCTTTTATGAAAAATCCTTTCCTTAGGATTTTTCCTCCTGAGAAGCCTCAGGAGCAAAATGTAAACAATGATTATCTGCTGCTGTGGAATGCAACAGGTGTATCTGTGATTGGCCCATGTTGGATGTTTGTAATTTATGGCCAACCACAGTCAGCTGGCTTGGACAGAGAGCTGAGCCACAAGCCTTTTTATCATTCCTTCTTATTCTATTCTTAGCTAGACTTCTGATGAAATCCTTTCTTCTATTCTTTTAGTATAGTTTTAATATAATACATATCATAATATAATAAATCAGCCTTCTTAAACATGGAGTCAGATTCTCATCTCTTCCCTCATCCTCAGACCCCTGTGAACGCCATCACAGGTAAGGATGATCCTCAGGCTTACAATAGCCAGCATTGATGTGTTTTAAGATACTAACATCTGAATTTCAAGGAGCAGATTAGGAACTGCCTTTCAGGGGTAGGAATGGCCAGTGCTGGCCAATGATTTCCATCTTGTCTCTGAGACATCTTCCTCTGGTGTTGCTAGAGTGGCTTGGCCACCACCCCACAGAATGAGGCCAATGTCCTCTTGGGGGCACAGCTCACTGCTCGAGACCTCCAGCCCTGCTGGGGAGCCTGGGCACACCAGGGATTGAGCCCTGGGGACACCAGGGAATGAGCCCTGAGATTTTCTGAGCCTTGCAGAACCTCCCCAGGTGCTCCTCCATTTGGTATGGCTGCCTGCCCATCTGAGGTGGTCCAGGTCTGTTAAAGTCAGGGCTGATGCCCACTGACTCACACACTGAGCTTGCACCTCTGCACCTTCCTGCAGCACCATGGATCAGCTCTGCCTCACTAAATTTTATTAAAAAAGAAAAAAGGCCAAAGTAGCCTTTTTTCAATGTGTAAGTGACACTGTGCTCATGTGCATGAATTTAAAGCAGCTGGAAGGAGTATGGCCAAAAGCTGAGGTGTATTGGCTTTCATATGGGTTTTGCTGGGGCTCATCATGGACTTTGTCTGAAATCTCAGTGTTGTTTCCTTGTTTATCCAGGACTACCAGAGAAATTTCATTCACACAGAATCAGCCCTGCCACAGGTCTTTCTTCATGATGCTTTGTTGTCTTGGGTTATACATTTCTGAAGGGGAAATTGTGTTACCCTATTCTTCAGATGGAAGCCCCACTTTAGGAAAGACTGACTTCTCCAATTTGGTTTGAAAATTGAAGATTCCAGGGAGCAATACAAAACATTTCTGCATACATAATTTTGGTATGACTCTCATGCTTTAATTCCAGACTTTTACAAGTGGACTGGGCTTTCCCAAGGAGCATGGAAATGGCTTGGAAAATGCCATAAAGATTTGCAGGACAGCATATTAGGACAGGTAATCATGTTCTAGAGCTCACTGAGGGCAGGAGAGGGTACAAGTGCAGTTGAATCTGTCTCCTTGCAGCTGAACTGTGACAGCAACTGTGCTTGACATAATGTGATTTTAAAACATTTAACTCTTGTCTTCCTGCCTGCACTCCCTGACAGAAAAGTTGTTTTATAATTTTTGACACCAGATGTGAGTTGTCATGTTAATACCCATGCAGCTTCTTCTGTGCAGGGAGTGGTCAGTGGTGTTAGAGCTGGTCTGGAGCTTACCTAAGAAATTCTGATGTGAAACTTTATCAGTTCCTTCTTCAGATCCCGTTGCCAAAAAAAAAAAAAAAAAAAAAAAAGAAGAGAAAAAGTTTATTGAAGGACAAGGGAAAGGCAGGCAATTGCACATAAAATCCACTCAATGGTCTTGAAAATCTCAGAGCAGAAAGAAAACCAGACTCTATATATACCTTAGCTCATAAATTACGACGTGCCAGTCCCATCCATGTGACTAAGAGAGATTTTAAAAGAATTAGTCTTTAGCCATGTCACCATCCTCCCTGTCATGTCTTCTCAAAGCTCAGCTCAGAGGAACTGCATATCACCAGGGCTTAGCAACTTCCCTCCACTTGGGTTGAAGGAAATCATGTTCAGAATGGAGCATGGAGAAGTCTTCTGTGAACACAAAGGATTTTATCCCCAGGCATCAACATCCCCCCTCTTTTGGGTTGGTGAGACACAGGGTGTGCAGGCAGATCTGAATAAACCTGCCTTAATGAAATGATCAAAGAGATGTGAGGAGCCAGAGCAGCAACTCCTCTGAGCTCCTGCTGTGCTCCTGTCACCAAGAGTGAACTCCTACAGCAGCTGCAGCCATCAGTTCTCTCTGCCCATAGTGCAAGGTCATCCGTCTGTGCAGAAGGCATATCTGGGGCCACTGGCACATACATAGAAAATACAACATATTTTCCCAGAGACAGTCATCTTTCTTTGCTCCAGCAAAAAGATAGGGACAGCATGCTGGCAGGCTGGGTGTGAAAGAATTGAAATCTGCAGGAATCCCAGGTTTAATTCTGTGAGGGATCTTTATTTCCAGCTGTGAGTGAAGGCCTGCCCTGCACTCAGCAGGCACAAGCTCCTTTGCAAGTGGCCCCTTGGGTGAGGGGTGCCAGGGTCAGGGATGTGCTGATGGAGGGCAGCCTCCCCAGACCTCCTAGAGTTAATGTACAGACGAAAGCTCCAGCTAAGCTCTGAGAAAGAATGATTGAATGTAGCATTTTGCTTTTCCCAACCAGATGAAGAGGAAATACAGGAAGACTAATCTATCTCCTTAGGCTAAAGTTAGCTTTTGGGTGTGCTCCATCCGGTGCCATTAAATTCCCATTTAAAGTCAATTTTTTGGGACCAGGATTTCATTATCTCTTCATCAATAACCTTCTGTGCTTCATCAGTTTCTTCAGTCTGCTTTGCAACATCTCTTCAAAATCTGTTTATGTCCAATAGTCACAAAAGTTTATAGGCTGCCTAGGTACCAAGATTTTTGTTTATCCTCTAGAACAACAGAGAATTCTTATGCTGAATCATAATGGAAAAAAATGGAAAAGTCAAAACAGGTTGTAACTTACCATCTGAAAGAAGAAACAGCTAGAAGTTAAGACCAACTGACAATTTTGTTCCAAGTCTCACCAATTTGATTTTTTTCCACCTACTTCAATTACATTTTAAGGCAAAGTCACTATGACCTGTAAGTTTTTTTTGTTTTTTTTTTTCATTTCAAACCTGAACCATTTAAGCCAAGAATTTTTCTCAAAAGGTTTTATAATTTAATTTTTTGACATTCCATGTCAGGAAATATTTCACTGAAAATCTTTGGCCAGTTGAATTACTGGTGATTCATTGCCTAATTTTCTAGATGTTCCCATGTTTACTTCAAACTAACAGATATTTTATGGTAGGTGTAGTGCACCTTTACAATTTATTAATACAAAAACTTGATATATTTCTAGTTTTGACCAAAAGCAAAACAATGTTTTTGAATTTGAAAAAACAGGAAGATCATTCTTAGCATAAATTCTTATGACTCTTGTTGTGTTACATTCATCATAGTGATTTCTCTATTTCAAATGTTGAAGAAGAGGCAGCTGATAATTCCATAGATTTATATACATTGTGCATCCTTTTAAAATACAGTGAGTACACAAACTTGCATTGTTCTTTATCAGAGGATCTGTAAAGCAAACATAAGGGTTTGGCTGCAAATAATATTTAAAAAGTTTATTTATGGGTCCAGTATTTCATGAAAGATTTATACATGAATATGCAAATAAATGCTAAGGAATTGTGCCTTCCCAGTCACCTGTGGTAAGGGATTGGGAATTGTCATTTGTTTTGTTTTTTCTGATGAGCTGCAGTTTCTCTGAGCTGTGCTTTGACAAGACATGACAGGGAGGATGGTGACATGGCTAAAGACTAATTCTTTTAAAATCTCTCTTAGTCACATGGATGGGACTGGCATGTGATAATTTATGAGCTAAGGTATATATAGAGTCTGGTTTTCTTTCTCCTCTGGGATTTTCAAGACCATAGAGTGGATTTTATTTGCAATTGCCTGCCTTTCCCTTGTCCTTCAATAAATTCTTTTTGTCTTTTTTTTCCTGCCAATTACATCCAAAGGAGGAACTGATAAAGTTTCAGGGCAGAATTCTGCAATAATATTCATTTGCTTTGTGTGAGAAGGAATGAGAAAATGATGACAATTATTATCCAGAGGTACAATCTCTTTCTCTTTCCATTATGAGGGTCAAAGACAATCGTAGGAGAGCATACCTGTCACTGGCTAATTCTGCACAGTGTCCCACCAGGGTCCCTACAGAGGGCTCTGTGCCACCTGTAGAGGTGTGTGCAAGAGGCAGAGGTGTTGGACAGGGGTGTCTGTGACCTGTGAGCTCTGGAAAACCAGCACTGACACCATTCTGGCTTTGCCATCCATGCTGACATATATAAATTTTATTAATATATAAATCCATGTAATTATCAGCCTCTGAGTCAAATGTGTGGATTTGCTCTGTCTGACAGGGAAATTCCAGAGTGCAGCTTGGGCTGTGTCCTCCTTCCTGCCCAGGGACTCCAAACTTGGGGACCTCGTGTGGCTGGAAGGAGGGAGAGGAAGGTGCTGGATGTGGAATGCTGGATGGTTTCTGAGAAATCATCAGAACTGATGTGGATTTTGCTGCCCATCCTCAGCAGTTCAGCCATCCGTAACTCCAGACATAATTTTTCACTCCGAGGACAGTCCTTCAGAAACCCTTCAGGCTGAAATGTCCATATCACCCCAGCCTCTTCTCTGCTTTTGTGTTGATTTACAATCTTGGGCTACTGATAGTGGCAACAATTCATTTTTCTTAATGTGGAAATCACAATTACTGTCAAAAAGTAGGAAGTATAATTGAATTCTCTCTGGAGGCCTTTCCCTGGTGGAAAAAAGAGATAATAGTCCTTAAGAGCTCCTAAAAAACTCTTGATACTTTTGAAATAATTGCTAGGGGTGAAAGTGAGCTACTCGATAGTCCATAGAAGTTGACAATTGCTCTCTGGAAAGAATTAAGGATGAACATAATTTTGGTACAGTGGGATGTTAAAGTTGTCTTTCACAGTCAATGGGGACCTAAGGTCATGAAGGAACAGTGCCCCTGTCACTCACTGATTACAGGAATTCTTTGAAGAATCCAAAATCCCCAGCCATGAGCTGGGCTGGAAAGCATCTTGAATAAAAGTTAACACTGTGGGTTTTAGGAGACTTCTTGGGTCAAATGGCATGCCCATCTGAAAGTCAGGAGATCTCCTCTGAAAATTAATCTCACAGGCTGCAAACACAAAGATGTCACCACTCTCACTGCCAGCCTGGAGCTCTCTGTTGCTGTGAGCACTGATGCAGGGAAACTGCACCCACAATTATTTCATCTGTGCATGCAAGGGCTCAGTTTTCTCCCAAGTGCAGTTATTGCCAGTTATTTTGCCTTGCTGGGTGTGTATTTGCTAAAACATGCTACACTGTTAGACTGTCCTGCTCTGAGCCTCTCTTTATGCTTCCCTCCATGAGCACTGCCAAAAGGAGATCTTCAGGCTTGAAAATTGTGGTTTGAAATCCTCCCTGAATCTGTTTATCTCTGTACTTTGGAGTACCAAATCTTAGCTCAAGGTAGAACAGTCAGCTCTCCTTTTCAGTTCAGGGCAGAGGATGAGGTCACCAACACAGAGTGGGTTTTTCTTCATCTTCGTCTTCCCTTCACCTCCAAACCAACAAGGAGCCAAGATACATCTCCTGTTTGCTATCAAAGTCTATCTACTGTATCTGGAGAGTGCTGTTGTGGCAATGAGTTGTACAAGCTAAATATACATTATATAATATATTCTTTGGAAAGAGAAGTCTGCTGGCTTTTTGTCCCTTGGTAGCAATCAAATCTCTTTTCTGACTGGTACAATGTGATTTCATTTACCTCAGTTGCATATTCTCCTTGTTTTCTCTCAGAGAGGAACAGTTCTGATCTTTTTAGTTTGTCTTTACACATCTTAACCTTATTGAAAGCTGCCACCTCTCTCTGCCACCTGTCTCATGCCTTCTGCCTCTCTCAAGCCCTGTGATTTACACTGCTCTTTGTAGGTGGGGAGAAGAGTGAGAAGAAACATAATGGGGAAAACAATTCTCAACATTTTGATTTAGGACAAGGATCCAGGCTCATGGACATTTTCAGACATTAATTTGAGATTAAAGCATGGTTCTGTCCCAAGCTGGCTGAAAACCTCAGTGGCAAAGTGTACAACACAGAATAGATGATTCCTTGCAGTGAAGCCCCCCATAGCTCTGGAAGAGACATTGCCCTGACTTTGTGATCAGTATTCTGGGAATAGCCAGACAATTCATCAAAAAATCAAAATGGAGATTTTTGGTGTCCTGACCTCCAGCTGGTGGTGTAAAGTAAGTGAAAGAGCCATAAAAAGCCTGTCTAGGCCTGTTGCTGAAATGAAGTGCATAATAAGATGTAGAGAGCTCTCACCTGATCCAATCCATGCTGAAAGCAATGACACTTTTCCCCTGGCTTCACTGAGCTGAGCTGGCTGCCAAACAGAAATTGATCTTTCTGCTCAATGACACTGTAGTAAAGAAGCCCCACACACTCACTTTGCATGGGCTGTGGGCTCTACAACATCATTTTGACAGTTTTGATTGAAAAGAAGAAGTTAAAAATGCTCTGTGAAGAAAAACTGTGAGGCAGGGCTCGGTACCTCTCTGAATTCCTAACAGCTTGTAACTCACAGAGTGTGCCTCTGTGCTCAGCTGAGAAACAGCCTGCTTCTGAGGAAAAGACATTTCCATTCAACAGGAAAATATAAACTCTGCTGCAGGGATGTCTCTGTAATTCACACTAGGCCTCCAGAGTACAGAGGCTGTATGTGTAAGTACCCTCTGCTAATTATTACTGCACTGACACCCCACTAATTAATGCACAATGGAAGAGCTCTCCTGAAATCTTCCAGGGTGTTACAGAATTTGGATAAATTGAAGCCATGAAAATCTGAGGAATAATGGTGGACTGAAGCCAGAGACCCCAACAGAAGCTCTGGGCATAGGAAAGGCCTCTGAGGTTGCAGAGCTGAGGGTGCAGCACTCTCCTATGCCACTATGACCTCAGAGGTAAAGAAAGCAAACTTTTGGGCGACATAAGGCATTTTCAGAGAGTTTGCTATGAATCCAACATTTCTGTGGTTTTATACTGAAGGTTCTCTCAGTTAACCCAGCTGATCCATGATGTTTGGTCAGTGTAAAGACAATGAATTTTGCAAACAGATGGGTGATGAGTCTTAGGTATTGCAGGGCTTGCTGGACCATGGTGGAAGATGTATAAGGGCTGAGAAAATGTATTCTGGCATGTTTAGAAGATGTAGCACGTGTTGGAATAATCTGTGACTTTCTTTCCGCTCAGTGCCATTATTATGGATGACAAAGTGCTCACCATTACATGGGAAGCCATGAGGAGGACAGTCATCACTCACAGCACAAACAGTGCCAGTTTTTTCTTATAAGAAAGTGGACTGGAAGGCTAAGAATAAGGTGACCCTCCCTTTGTCAATTCTGAAAAAAAATAGTGCAAATGGTGACAATTTGTGGCAGCAGCTCCTACGTTGCTTGTAGGATTTCCTCCCACAAAGGAGCCTGGGCAGTGCTCTAGACCTTGGCTGATCTCCTCTCTCAAATGGCATCAGAACCAAGGACAAGCTGAGACCCTGAAGGTCCTCACATCAATGACTTATGCAATGATTTTAATGAGTAACTGTGTGCTGGTGTTAATGAGCAATCAATTACAAGTGCAACTGGACAGCACATAGTTCTGAATTTTTGATTTCTAAATAAAACCACTGGCTACAGATATTTCCCTCACAAACAAAAGTATAAGGAAAGTGCTTGATAACAGCACAGAACTTTCTGGACTTGCAGATATACTAAGGGAAGGTTTAACCTGAGCACACTCAGAGCCACTGACTGCTAACAAGAAATAAAAACACTTTCCTAATTATCCAGTGAGGTGCACCTGGAAAAGTTGAATTGCAGAAATAAAGAAAATGAAGGCACTTTGACAGTCTGTGAGTGGAGAAGCGAGATGGCATTTGAGGACAATGCAGGATTTCTTGCAATTAGTCGGGAAGGTATTCGTAAAGTATTTCTGAAAGCATGCAGAAATAAGGACTGCAGCCTCTCCAGAAACTGGGTTACCTGAGTTGGATGCTGTTCCTTTCAACTAACCTTGAAAAATGCTGAGATGGGCTCTTTTCTCTTTTCTCCCCTTCTCTTTTTGAGAACAACCATGGTACAGTGAGTATGAAAAGCTACATGGTCCAGATGTTGAGGGATCAGGTTACAGCTGTCTGTGAGTTGTACCTGAGCATCTCCCAAGAGGAGGGAGTATGATGCACCCTGATCCCATGGGGACCACCCCACACCTTGGTGACTGCAGGAAGGAATCCTGCCCGTGGGAGGGGAGAAATAGCCACAAAAAAAATGGGGAATATGCTCATGTGCATCCTGCTTGTGGCCTCAGGAGATGCCCAGTAGGATTCCTGCCAAAAAGCAGCACCCACCTGCACTTCTCTGTCCTGCTGACCCCCAGCCCAGCCCTTCCCTCTCATGCCCATGGCAGTTTCCAAGAAAAGGAAGCTGAGAGACTGAGGAGTTTTTAATGCTGACAAATGTTGTCCACTGCAGGTATAATTTGCTGCTTAAAGTAGTAATGGCCATTTTATATACATTTTCTCGAACTATCATCTATGAACAATGGGCTTTTCCACAGAAATGTGAGTTTAATAACCCTAAGGCTCTTCTAATTTATGCCATCAAGCTGATACAGAGAATAATTTAAAAATTAACTTTCCTCTCCTGCTGGTTCCCACCCCAATACAGTTCCTCCAAGCAGAGACCTCAGAGTGGAGATTCCAAATGCAGCTGCATCCTGCATCTCCAGTGCCTGTAGCTCTGTCCTCGATTTCCAGAATTAACTCAAATTAATTATGCATTTCTACATGCTTACCCAGGAAAACTCTGCACAGTGACACTTCAGAGTCACTCAGAAGAGGAAAAACTCTGACCCTGTACTTCTGTGGATGACAGCTATTTTTTTTTTTTTTTGCCTTTTGGCTGATACATTGCCACCTGGAATAATTTACTAAGAGGGAAAGTAATGAAATTACTGGAGTGCCAGACAAAGGTGGGGGGGAAAAAGCAGAAGGAGGAAAAGAAAAATTCCCATCAACATCACACTGTAGAGCAATAAAAATGCCTCCCACCTGAAAACTTCTCAAAAACATTTCCATGGAGCCCAGGCTGCTCATTTGGCTTCTATTTGTAGTATCAGAGAGCTGGAGTTTGTTGAAAGGAGATAGATGTGAGTTTTAGGGATGCAGTATTATGAACACTCTTAGGAAACTGCAGCAGGTGCGAGCATTAATATTGCTCTCTCTACCCTGAAACTTGTTCCCTTTGCACATAAACCACAGCTCTCCCTCTAGTCTGCACCATGCTGTCTCTGCGCTGGTTTTGCACTCCAAGGATCCCCTCAAGGCACAGATGAGCCGGCTGAAATCCTTCTGTGCAGCTGTGCCAGCTGTGTGGAGGGAGTAGGGACAGCCCTGCTTAAAATTAGACTTAAATAATTCCTTTCCCATGTGCTGACTGTTGTTCACAGAGAGTTACATTTGTCCTTGTCAGGGAGAGCCCACACACACTGTGGATTTCTTGTGCATCAGTGCTCAATGCAGGCCCTGCAGGATGAAGGGATGAGCTGGCTGTAGCTTTAGAGAAAGATGTACATTCATCTCCATGTCAGACTGGCAACTTTTACACATTCATATATTAATTTGGTTCACAAATATATACCTTTAGTTTTCTTCTGATCTTCTTTCGCTGCTCATCTCCAAAATCTGCCTTTTTGTGGACAATACTTTTTTACCCCCTCTTTTTTTTCCCTTCCTTTCTCATTTCTTCTTATCCTAAAGCAAAGACTTTAATTTTCTCCTCTTCACAATCTGGCCTTGTGGTGTTTACTCAGGGACCCTCTTCAGCTTTCCTCTACATAAATATTTTGCAAATACGACAGCATGGAAGGGTATTGGAAAGAAATCAGAGTCCAGCAAAAAGAGCAGAGGTCCCCATCCTGCTGAAAGAAATCCCCAAAAAACACCCTGGGCCATGAAAGCTGAGCCTGCACAGTCAGTGAGAGCCAACACAACAGCTACTTAACTGGTCAATATTCATATTCTGTATATTTTGTGCAGGGACATGAATCCATGCCACCTACAAAGGAGAAACCAGTATTTGTTTTCACCAGTTCTACCCTTGCTGTAGCCACAAGGTGCTCTGACCCTGTCTGGTGCAGCAGTAGTGGGGAGTAATCCCTGGGGAGGAGGCAGAGGTGGGCAGTGGTGCCTGACCTGGGGCTGGGAGCCTGCTGGTCCAGTCCCACATTCTCCCAAAGTTTGGAAACGTCAGGTCATGCAGGGAGCAGTGTGAGCTGTGTGAGAGTTTCAGCTCATGTAAGAGCCCTCACACCTGGGTACTGGTGAGCCAGAGCTGAGAAATTCACAGGTTTGATGGTTTGAAATCTGTAGAAAAATCAATAATAAGGAGATCTCACATCTCTCCTTCTTCTATTTTTTTTTCACATGAAGACACTTGTTTTAACTACCTGCTCTGAAACACAAGGTTTAGTACAGCTCTGACCATGAGCAAGTGAGGTCTGACATTCAGGATTAGACCTGAATGTCAGACCTCACTTGCCACCCTGCAGCTGATGGGGTGTAGAGGATGTCTATGCTGTCCTTTGCAATCCTGGGTGATGACCAGGACAGAATTTGTGAAATAATCAGACAGCCACATGGCCAGCCAAGAAATTATGTAAATATTTTTTCTGAAATATCCATAGGACAGTGACTGTTTTTCACACATGGCTTCATTTAGGTATTATGGCCTGGGCATGTGGGTATACACAACATATAAACTCTGCTGGGCAAAGATTTTGCCATGATTTGAGCGTGACAAGCTGAGCATTCATTAGGGATGGGAGATTCTATGGCCAAATCGCCTCCTCTCTTCCATCCCAGATGGGAAGGAAGGGTGTTTCCTGTACCTGCCTCTATCTCTGTACTATGTCAGTACATCTCAGGCAGAAATGGAGATGAGCTGAGTATACATCCATAGAATAAACTGCATGTTATTCCTTTTTTCAATTCCTGAAATAAGGTCGGGAAATTATCTTTCTGTGCATGGACTTTCTGCAAGCTGGCAAAGAGGCTAAATTAACTGCATACATTATTCATTACAAATTATTCACTCTATGCAGCACATACTGATTGTTTAGAAAATTCATTCTTTCTGTCCTAGAAATGTCACTGGCTGTAACTCCTTACCTCATCATTGACAAATTCTGTTGATTGCTTGACTAGTTGCTTTAACTAATCCAGGATTATGGTTTGCAAGAATAATAATACCCACTTCTCTAGCACTTTGCACATGAGGATCCCAAAACATGATTTCAAAATGCTAATTAATCCCCAGAGCACCTGGGAGATGAAGTATTCCTACCCTTATAGCAGATTTGTGGCACTTGAACCTTGTTGGGATGTGGGAAGTCATTCTGCTGACTCACACGAGCTGCTGGGTCCAGTGGGTCTCATTAGCTCCAACCAGACAAGAAAAAAAAGTCAAGTCTTAAAAAGAGAGAGGGGGAAAGAAAGGAAATTTAAAAAGAGGAGGTGGGCAGGGTGAAAGAATCATATACTATGTTTGGTTTCAGAGTCTTGTTCTTAGTGTAGTTGTTGAGCTATCTGAATAAAATACAGTTAAATGGGAATGAGCCCTTCCAGCTGGACTCAGTAAGCTGAATCCATCAGACCTTTATTTACTTGTTTGGCAGAGTGTGTGTCCTGACTTGCCTACATGGGCAGTCTGGGTGGGCTGACCCTGGCTGGGTGCCAGGCACCCACCAAAGCCACTCTGCCACTCCCCTCCTCAGCTGGGCTGGGGAGAGAAAATATTATGAAATGTTCTTGAGTTGGTGTCCAGGTTTAGGGCAAATTTGGGAGAGAATCTCCAAAGGGGGCCCCTCCAGAAAGCAAACCCACACGGTCCCTCCCCCCGACCAGTTTGGGAAGGATTCCTTGGAGAGAAGTGGAAAGAATCTGTTTATTTAACAGGCACAGCA
>JAHXMQ010012338.1:28012462-28026561 GCA_020466415.1 Ammodramus savannarum pratensis | reverse complement strand
GGTTCTTTCCACTTCTCTCCGAGGAATCCTTCCCAAACCGGTGGGGGGAGGAGCTGTATGGGTTTGCTTTCTGGAGGGGACCCCTTCGGAGGTGTTCTCCCAAATTTGCCCTAAACCAGGATACCACCCAAACCCCCACCTCAAACCAAAACCAAATAACAAAAATCAAACCAAAAAACCCACCCCAACAAAACACCCAAACCCCCAAGTAATGAGTAATCAGGCCTGTCAAAGCATTGTCACGTGCATAAAAACCATTTTATCTCACCTTCCTCCCCTGTTTTCACAGTCAAACTCAAAATTATTGTTAAACTGGAAGACTTAAGAAAGCTAGTTGTTTACTTTCCATGTGCAGTATTTATCATAGTTTGACAGTTTACAAAATGTGTATATTTGGATGAAATGTCTTTTTTCTTATAGAAAATTTTCAACCTGTTCAATTTTTATTTAAGTGGCTGCAGCATGTGAAGCAGTGTGTTATATTTAGTTCTTCTGTCAGGTGCTGCTCCTAATGGAGCTGTGCAGTGGGCTATTCAGTTGTGAGCCTTAAGTGTTTTTCTTGAGACAATAAAAAAAGGAAGGAAGCATCAAACAACGGGAATAGGGACAATGAGATTTCCATAAGGGGAAAAGGGCAAAATCAGCAGACCTGGGTATACTGCTAGGCACAGTGCCACCATTAAAATACAAAAGAAAGCATATGGTGAACTGTGACACAATATTCTGTATAATCAGATAATTTAGCAAGATTTAGTGGGTTGCTTTATGGCTGAAGCATGGAATAGAGCAATAATTATTAATCTGTCACTTCCATTGACTTTGACTACACAGGACAATTGCCGCTTGATCTGCTCTACAAATCCAGACAGGTCACATTCTCACTTAAACTGTGCTAATTCACGTTGTCAGAAGCTCAAATTAATTGGTCCTAGGGATGCCCTGCCATGTCTGCTTTCCTCTGACAATGTCTCCTCTGCTTAGGGCTGGGAGACAGGGATAGGAACTGCAGTGATGCCTCAGCTCTGCTCCAGGAACCCACGAAGCAAAGGAAGCCTTGGATGACTAAACAAATCCAACATTCCCCTCCCCAAGGTGACCCAGATCCATCCTAATGCTGGAAAGGTCTTGGCTGTGGTGAGGAGATGACAGATATCCCCGTCTTTTCCACTGGAAGCAACATCTCCAGCATTATGTTCATTGTTGGATGCAGCTTTGAATATCTCACACACACCTTTGATTGTGTCCTATGAAGATTGGTTGTTTGAGTCACTGATGAAAAGGTTTTGCTAATTTTCTTTGCCATTTGACAAGTTTTCTAGAATCCCTTTTGTTGATTTCCACCATACATTGTTTAAAAAGCCTCAAAAATTCCTCCTCCTCCCTTCTTTTCTTCCTGCCCCCTCTTGCCTATTTTCTTCTCCCACTCTTTCTAGGAGCAGACTGTGTTCTGCATGGATTTAAAGCCCTGCTATAAGATGTCATGCTTCAAGTTCATTACTGCTTACTCATGAACCGGGCAACAGCTGAGTAATTCACCTTTACAGAGCTCTTGACACCCAGGGTAGGACAAAAGACTGAGTCTGAGAATGGCATCACCATCAAGGTGACTTCTGAGGCACCAGAGCATTAAATCTGTTTTACTGGTGGCACTGAAGGCTATTGGATGCAGGTTTTTTGGTGGGGGTGGGGTTGGTGGTGGTTTTTTGGTGTGTTTTTTGGGGGGATTTTTGTTTGGTTGGTTTAGTTTTGCCTTTGGGTTTGTTTGTTGGTTTTTTGGTGAGGTTTTGTTTTGTTTTTTTTTTTTTTTTTAATGTAGGTTTCCTGCTACACTACCAAACATTGACTCGTCTCAGTTTTTCCCTTTGGAATTGCCTCCCAAACAGAATAATTCTTACAGCCAAAACATTGTGAGCATTAGCAGCACTGTGAGGATTTTGTCCTACAGTTTACAAAGAAACAGTGTTTGATATCAAGCAAAAAAATATTTCCTTAACCTCCCTCCGTGGAAACACAAAAAAGTTGCTCTGAATGTATGGCCTGAGACAAAGGTGGAGTTATTAATTCACCTGCCTTGTCTTCAGGGTGCACAATGAATCTGTTGCCTGAGAGGCATATTTCTTGCTTGGAGTATCCCAGCCACACAAATAAACATGGGTTTCTGTCTGAAAACTGAGAAGTAAATGAAAAGTGCTGAGAGAAAAAGCTGCAGGGTTTAGTGGCTGGGCTGTGAAGTCTTTCTTTTCTTATTCCCTTTATTGATCACGTGTATCTTCAGTAAGCTTCTCCTGCTCTCTCTATCAGTTTTCTTTACTGTCCTATTTCTCCATCTCTGACCCATGAAATCTTGGTTTTTCTCTGTGTGCTTGGTGCCAAGCAAGAGAAATGTGTGCAGGGCACTCAGAAATGTGGGGGTCTAACCAAGGGGGTCTAACCTGGCATCTCCTTCAGTGCTTGCAGCCAGCTGTGAGGGTGATCACTTGCAGATGTGGTGACAAAATATTGACCTCCATCCACATCTCATTTTCCCCAAGCACTGAGAATATCCAATTCTTAAGAGCAGCAGAAAAATCTCCCTGTAAAATTGCTGAGCTGTCTGCAGGTAGTAGAACAAAGACCATGACTTGCAATCTTGGTGTATTTTGTATATTTTGTGGTTTTGAATCTCCTGGCTGCCCCTCTCCCCTCGGAGCTTGCTGTGTTGCACAGTCAGCACAGAGATCCTGCTCCTTAGAGGTGCTGCTCAATCTCTGTAAATCCCTGGGTGCCATGCAAATAACAAGGAATCATCAGATAATCTCTCATGAAGCTAGTGGTGCTTCAAATGGCTGTACAGATTATAGCTTTTAGCAATGCTGAGGTTTTGCTGTCCCAAGTATCAGCTGCTAATGGCCCCTCCTGTTCACAGCTGGCGATCACAAAGTGGGACATGGTTTTTACTTGCAGAGCTGGAATTTAATGACATTATAATTGGAAGGAAATCTTGGTGAAATATAAATATATAAATATATGTATAAAATATATAATATTATAAAATATAAATATATATTATAAAATAGATAATAAATAAACATATATATAAATGATATATAAAAGTGGAATACCATTTCCAGATTCTTTTCTGCTGCTCTTCCTTCAAGAGGAAGTGTTCAGCACATATTTGGGATAAATGAGAGCTTTGCCAGGCCAGTTGTGGTTTCCCTTTTTGGGGGAGCACAGGCGGATTTGCCCTCAGCACTTCTCTCCTGTTATATGCTCAATAACAGACTGAAATAGGTTTAATATAATTGACTTAGCATTGTGACAGGATACTTTGCCAAGTAGTGGGAACTGGCTTGTGCCAGCTTAAAAGGTCATTGCTGTGTAAGAGTGTCCCTTTATGCATTATCTGCAAACATGGCCTTTGATCCAGTGTAATTGATTTTAAAGTCTGATAGCTTGCCAAATTGATTTATAATATGAATTACTGATGGGAAAGATTCTTGAATTCAAATGTAAGTGGCAAAACATCAGCAACACAACCGACGTTTGTTTGCATTCTCTGCCTTCCTTGTGTTTAATTAATGCTTTCCACAGGAACTGGTGGAAAGCCTAAAAGGCAATTGTGGAAAATAAAGGCACAATTGGGCATTTTGCCTACTGCATCCCTTATAAGAGAAGACAATGTGATGAAAGGCCACTTTAAATTAGCAGCATCTATGGTCTGTTTCCAATCTCATACAGGTAATTCTTTTGTGTGACTTTATGTATTCACTTCATTTATTCCTGAATTACATCCTTTTCACCGCAGTCAGAATTATATCTAATGTCCTTGTGATATGGAGAATCTTTTGATTGGGCAACTAGCTAAAAACATCCAGTAATTTAAAAAAAGAAGAAAGCTTTCTGCAAAAAAAAAAAAGGCAGTTTCTTGGAGCTTAGAATACAAAGAAGTGGTAGAACAGTTGCCTGTATGAGCGCAATATAAATGAAGTCTAGGCAAATTCATGGGGTTGGCTGGTGCTAGCAGGAAGGTCATCTGGTTTATAAGGATCAAGAGAGGCTGGAAAAAATCTGTAACACTGGAGAGAATAATTTCATTCTCCACATAGAACAGCAAATACAAAAAGGGAAGATTTTGCCTTATCTGAATTTCAATTAACCCTGTTATGTGGCAGAATGCTGTGTCCTGAGATAATTTTCCTGTGATGGAACAAATCCTTTTTTTGTGTGTTTATTTCTGTGTGGTCAGGCTGTTGCCCAAGAGGGTGGAGAGCACATTTGCCCTGCTTGTAGCTCTGCACCTGAACTTTGAGGGTGAGGGTGAAACTGCAGATGAACTGGTCCAGCAAGTGACAAAACAGCTCTAATAGTAAAGGGGACTTCCATGGTTTGCTTTGAATTCAGTGCCTTGTCTGCATTGTTGCTCATTATTTTCTTCCCATGAACTGCAGTATGCTCAGAGAACTCTTCCAAAAATGGGTCATGCAGGAAGGGCACTGCTTGCTCCTCTGTGCAGGCTGGGTATTTAATTCTGAAAGGCATTGAGCAGCATGAAACTGTGAGAATCATAATGAAATGGAGCAATCAAGCAAAAACTTGGGCCCATTTACTTTGGTCATCTTCTATTAGTGTCCTTATTAGTGGTGAGTGCTGCATGAGCCTCTTGCTGTCAAAGCCTGAAAGTGACCCTTTTGGGTCACTTTAGTAGCCAAAGGACTGGATTGGCCCAAACCAGAAATATCTTTAAAGTATCATCACTGGCATTGAAAATGGCTCCAGCAGTGATGTGTGGGTCTGCTCTAATTGCTAAGCTTAAATTTCCATTGGTGTTTAATGAAAATTAAGATAAAAAAAATCTTTATCTATCCGTGTGATGGATGTACCTGTTGTTTCATCTCATGTCTCAGTAAGGGGGAGGAAAACCTTCAGTTCCAAGCTGTTTTCAGTGGTTGATGGTTCTTGAGTTGAATTGCCAGGGGGCAGAGAATTTGGTCTCACAAAGACAAGTTGTAGAGAAAAGAATGATAAAAAATAATAGGTAGTTTGATAAACTGAGACACATGGTTGTCACTGTGGTATTTTCTGAAAAATCCCTTTGCCAGGATTTCTTCTCCTGGGAAGCTGAGAAACCTCAGAGAAAAATGAAAACAATAATTATCTGATTAGCTTCTCCTATGTTTTGCTGCTTTGGAGTGTGGTTTGGACATTGTTTACCAACTGGTCATTGTTTTATTAGTTTAATGTCAATTGTTTTTACTTAATGACCAATCATGGTCCAGCTGTGTCGAGGCTCTAGAGAGAGTCACAAGTTTTTCATTAGTATCTTGTTATCTTTTTAAACCTTCTGTAAGTATTGATATGATATAATATAATATAATATAATATAATATAATATAATATAATATAATATAATATAATATAATATAATATATATAATATCCTCCTAAAAACTTGAAGTCAAATTCATCTTTCCTCCCCATGACGGGGGGCCCTGAATATACTACGCAGGGTCTCTTGTATTCAAAGCCTACCAGAACTTTTTATGCAGGCTGTAGTTCAGAGTCACCATCAGATTAATGACAGAAACAGGGACCTGGTGGATAAGGAAATTGGAAAGAAATAAAATGTTTCACAGGAAATATTCTCAAAGCAGGTGCCTCACTTCTTTCCTGTAGAGCATGATTTCCATTTTGATGCTCTCAGCTGACCACATCATCTACTGCAAGAAACTTTTGTGACATTCAGAGCAGTCAGGCACATTTGTCTCCAAGCACTTAGCCTGTTTCTGGGCTTTAACCACTTGCACAGCAATGTTGTGTATTAAAAAATGTCATGTAAGCCATGAAATCCTCATCTGAGATCTTTTAGGAAAGAAAAAATATGTACCAAAGGCTATCTGATGAAGCCAGGACATGGTCCTCCAGCCAAGAAGATGGCACAAATGTGTCATTTGAGAAAAGAAGGGAACCTTCTGATGTACCTTAAAGGTCTGTGCTGGGTTTTGACCTCTGAGAGTCATTGAACCTCTGTCCTGCTGCTTCCCAGTCTGTTAAAGTCACCTGTTGCCAAGCCTGAAGTATTTTCAGCAAAATGTACACAACTAAAAATGCCTTAACCAGCTTCACTATTCACTGGAGTTGTAGAGAACAATAATAATCTTTTCTAAAGCAATGCACAATTAAGAGAATTTTTCTGCCACACTTCCACTGTTGTGAAGGACATGGTCACAGAGGAGTATTATATCCATTCCCTCTATTTTTATCAGTTTTGAATTTCTGGTCTTTAGCAGTAGTAACTCTCTCAGCCATAAGGGCTGCTTTCCTTGCTTTCCTAGGTCTGTAACTCAGAATGTCAATAATTTTTAGTTTAGTTTAATCTTTTTCCTCATGAAATTGACTATAAACCTGTGATTTTGAACTATTTTTTAGTGTTTTCAGTTTTACTCAAAAAACAGAGCCCATCTGTTTCTTTTAAGCTAACCAAGTTTGGTCTGAAAAGATAGGAGAAAGAATTATTAAGAATTGCTCAAAAAGAGTTACCAAAGCAGGACCACAACCCTGGCTGAGGCTAGGCAACATTTCCATAAAGATCCAAATACAATGCAGTTTTCATGTCCTTTTTAATGGTCTCCCACTGTCCCCTTCACCTGCTTCCAGAGCAGGACAGCATGTCTGGTCTGCTGTTGTTAACTGGAGTCAGTTCAGCCTGAATTACACTGCTTCTAACTCCTGCTAGTTCCACTCTTGCAGATATACTGCTCTCAGGATGATTATTCCTATTTTTCTCACTTAATTACAAAAATTAATGCTCCCAAATGCTTCAGGGAGAAAAACAACACTTTCCAGGAGGCTCCAGGATGGACAAAAATACCTAGTCTCTTGTTTAGGTGTAAAAGAGTTGATTAGAAGTGATAAATTATTAGGTCCAAATAGATATTTATTTGCATCTACATTCTGAAATGGAATAATTTATGCTAAGCCAGACATGTTATGGAGGTTGGAAAAGCAAGTATTTATAACTCTGTCACAGGAAAAGCAAATAAATCAGTGAAACTCTAAGGTGTGACGGTGTTCAGGTTGAGGGGTCTCAGGTTGAGGGAAGAGACGAGGATCTGACTCCATATTTTAGAAGGCTTGATTTATTATTTTATTATATATATTACATTAAAACTATAATAAAAAAATAGAAGAAAGGATTTCATCAGAAGGCTAGCTAAGAATAGAATAGGAAAGAATGATTTGTGGCTAGGACACTGTCTGAGCCAGCTGGACTGTGATTGCCCAATTATTTAGAAACTTTCAACATGGGCCAATCCCAGATGCACCTGTTGCATTCCACAGCAGCAGATTATCAGTGTTTACATTTTTTTGTTCCTGAGGCCTCTCAACTTCTCAGGAGGAAAAGTCTTAAGGAAAGGATTTTTCATAAAAGGTGTCTGTGACACCAAGGTATGTGGGGATGAAGAAACATTAAGCAGGATTTTTTGTGGGGCTGAGCCCTTGTGGCTCTGTGTTCAGCTTCTCTGAACAGCTGAAACATCTTGTGGCTGCTGTGATGTGTCGAGGCAAGTGGCAACAGCAGCATTTGTGACCCTGGGAGGAGGGAGGTGCTCAGGGCTGATGGATTGTGAGCTCTGGAAGGCAATAGCTGTGGTTCTGGACATCACACAAGTTTCCTAAAGCAAGAATAATTTTCATTTTCTTTTTTGTCCCTTCTACAGAAGTTTTGCTTTGAAGGTCCTTCTGCTTAAACAACTGTTTGCACAGGAGGGAATGCTGTTTTTGTTGTGGGGTCAGACTCTTTTTCTTCCTCTGGATGGATCTGGATCTGATGATGTTTGTGTTTCTGATGAAGTCCATAAGAAATTGGATGTGGCCTTTTCTTTCTTCCAGTGGGTGCCTGGCAGAAGTATTGTACTTGTGAAATCCACGGACTCAGCACAACACAAAGGAGCTGTACTCCAGCCTGGACTCACTTCCAGCCTAGCAGGCAATAACAATACAATTTCTCTGCTACATCTACCCTTGGATTTCACAGTGATTGACAGCTTGTAGCTGCCATCTGTGAGTGGAAAATCTAGTTATTACAAGAAAGCAATTTACTCACAGAGTTTGAAAGGAGATTCTACCCTACTGCCTTCATTGTTAAGATGCAAAACACTGACACGATAATAAATGTGGTAGCCATCACTTTGCAATTTTCTTTTGTATCCCTTCATGGGATCATGCATCTGCCCCCAGGCACTTGCACAGAACAGTTTGAAAAATGCTGCTGTGAGGTGAAGCTGGGGCTTCATCCAGCTGTTGAGGACTAACATGAATGAAATTCTTTTTTAAGACAAAATGTGAATTTGGGGATGATAATGGAAAAGTTCATTTTGTGACTGATATCATAAGTATTTTTCCCATCCATTCATAATCAGGATGAAGATAGACTTTTAGATAATATCCTTCTCTAAAAAGCCTTTTCTACTTTTGGGTATAAAGTATACATACCCACCTATATGTACTTTGGGTGGGTGTGAGCCTGTACACAGCTACAATGACCTCCCCAAAGTGGCCACCAATTTGAGGAAGACTTTCTGAAGCACTGATGCTTTATCAAATCTGGGACTTAAGGAATCCCTGGAACATCTTTGGAATGTCGAGAGGTTGGAAGATCAGCTCTGAAGCTGGACAAGGTGTGTTTCTGTAAGCACTGGCCTAGAAAAACAAAAAGTAGGAAAGGTGCAGTGAACACACAAACCAGCTACAACCCCTTAGCAGTTGTCCAGGGATCATGGGGAGAGCGGGAAGAGCCAACCTGGCAAAGACAGGACCAGATAAAAATAACAGAGTTGAGTTAGACCAAAGGAACCCAGCTGGAGTGTTCCCCTTTGTTTGGAGCATCCTGGGAAGAGCAGAGGCAGCTTCAAAGAGCAGAAGGCAGAGCCAAGCCTGGGGGAAGTGGAACCTCCCAGCACCAGGTGGGGAGGGAGGAGCTGCTGGAAACTGCTCATCTGCCATCTGAGAGCCCAGCCACTGATCACTGGTATTGGCTTTTCTTATCAGAAGCAGCATTTCAGGGCAAGATTACACTCACAAGGCTGGAAATGTCACAGATGAATGGTTCTGTCAAAAATTACTGCTTTGTCAAAACCAACACACTTCATAGAGATTTGTCAGTGTAGAGAAATTGCTTGGAACAGTAATGAGAAAACTTTGAGAAAATCAGGCAATTTGATTCAATTCTTCAATATGGAATGTTCCAACTTTTCTGTTTCAAAATAAGTTTGCTTCATTATTTTTTCTTTTTTTTAGTAGTCTATAGAATGTCTGCTAGTTAGACTGAAAAGTTTTAAATCAACAAAATATCTCTGAATTATTAATTCAAGATTTTTGCTTGAGGTGGTAGCCTTTTTTTTCTCTTCCTTTCTGCATAATTGAATTCCAAAATAGAAGAAATGGTAAAATTCTGTGTGAGTAGAGGGGAACCCAAACAAAATACATTCCATCTCTCCTGTTGCTCCAGATTATATATATTGTATTATATTATAATATATATTATATATATAATATATAATATATATATTATACATTATATACATACTATATGTTATATGTTATATATAATATATGTAATATATAATATATAGTATATTACATATTACATATTACATATTATATATTATATATTATATATTATATATTATATATTATATATTATATATATTTGTCAAGATTTTTTTCAAATGGTTCTTCACCTGCAATGGTCTCCACCAAAATATAAATAATCTTGCAGACACCTGAGAATATGCAAGCAGACTTGGTTATATTCCATGCTCTTTTCTGTAAGTTAATGTCCGAGTCTGAAACAGAAATAGTTCGGTGTATAAATCCTGTGTTGTTGTTACAAAGTTTGCATGTAGAATCCATGAATGTTCATCTGGCTGCCCCCTTACTAACCTGGAGACAGCTACAATGCCCTGTCAGAGCCACAATCTTTAATTCCAGAAGAAAGCAACAGTAAAATAGTAAAATTTAAGCTGAAGTATAAAGGAAGAGCTGTTGAAGTTAGACCACCAAAACTGCTCCCTGCTTTGCAGGGATGGGTCAAGGAGTGAGAATTTCTTTCTGTCTGGGAGCAGAAGGAGTCAGATCAGCACATAATCACAACTTCACTGCATGTAAATCTCTCTGGTACCCCGGGTGTGTTTTACAAGCAGGGAAATGAATCACAGAATATGCTGACCTCATCAATTTAGGAGTATGAAGAGTAAATCCAATTTTAGGGCTGTGCATTCCCAGGGAGTGCAGGAAATTGTATTAACTTTCTACAAAAGCTGTCTCAGGAGCTCTAGTAATAGCCAAAACCTTTTACTTGGCATGATGCCATCCTAATTAACAAGAAAAGGCATTGGGAAGAAGTTCTGCAGAGAATAAAAGCAGGGATGAAAACTGGCAGCATGGCAAGGGGAGAGATACAGAACTACATGGGATGCTTTAGAATTCCCTCTATTCCAGAAAACCATCTGTGCCTGAGCTTGGCACAGGGCAGGAGGGATTCTCACAGGTGCCTGGTCCATCAGTAAATACTGGCAGGTGGAAGTTACACTGGGAGTGCAGCATTTCTGTGCTGCTGTAGGTATGGTCCTGTGCTGGCAGGATGCAAAATGTAGGCAAAATTTCCTGCTCTGTGCCAAGGGACCCCTCTGCAGAGGGAACCAAACCCCTTCAATTCCCTAAGCAGCCTGGCAGCCACAGCCAGAGCTACTGTGGGGCTGGGACCCAGCAGTACATAACAAAATATTCAAAAATATTCAAAATATTTACCAGCACTGGGTAATGGTGGTGTTATAGTCTCACCCTGCAACACTGCAGAACTGCCTCAGGTGTTTTACCCCACTGAAACAAACTACTGTGTTAAATGCTTCACAATGGGGTTGAGTTCCTTGCTAGAAAATGCACTTCAGCTGAGAGAAGCTGTAGGTTGCACCAGCTCAAAGTCTTGGCTGAGGAGCCTTTTAATGTAATAAAAAATGAGTTGCTTCAGTCTTTTTTGTTGTTTTTAAAGTGAACAATATTTTAATTGGTATTTGAAAAAAAGTAGCTTTTTGTTTTTCAATCTTTGAAATATTAGGATACAACATAATTGACATTTGTAGTCTCAGTTTTAAAACTAAATTTTCTTTCTAGATTGATGGAAGTTTTCAAAACATTTTTTCTTTTACTTTTGAGAATAGGCTCTGTTTTTTTGGAGGTGGGAAGTAAAACAATTTGAAGGAAAAAATATTGACCCTTTTTGTCCTGACCTCCTACATTCTATTTCCTTTTCTCAGGTATTCATCTGCACACTTTGCCATCTTACTTGACAGGAAGAATAAGAAAGATGATTTACCAATAACCTCTGTATTTTTGTAGGCCCATATTTTAATACTTACTTTCACTTTGTGAAACGAAATTTTGTGAAGTTTTTGTTTTCCCTAACACAGGTATTAATTTTTCCTGTGGCCATTGTGATTCAGGATGGAAGTGGAAATCCAGAACACTTGGCTTTGCTGTTGCTGGGCTTTAAGTTTCTTCTCCAGGTGATTAGGAAGACTCACAAAAATAGAAGCAATATTTCCTAGCAAAAATGGAAGAAAACAGCAGTAAAAGTGGGGCTGACATGTAGAAGAGTTGTGGCCTTTTGTGTAACCAAATAAAGTATGCCCTGTGTTTGCAGAACATCTTAAATAGGTAAACAATGGACCTGGGTTGACCAGGAAAACTAATTGAACTTGGTAGGAAAACAAGACTAAGGAATGTGCACACAGTTGGACCAGTAAGTTTGAAGGTTACACAAAGGAGGGAAACAAAGTGCTTATCATAATTCATAATATGAATTACTACTCAAATACAGCTGGGTGTATTAGCTGTGAGTGTAACCAAACCCAAAGGAATTAAGGCAAATGGAGCAAACCAGCTGAAGCAGCTGAGGAGCTGAACCCTGATCATTGAAGCAAACAGATCTCTGGGGAGGGCTGGGAGGGGAATTGGCTTTGGGGGTAAAACAGGAACTGAACTGTGAGATCAAGAACTTTATACACCAATATGACCAGAGAAAAAAAGAATTTCCAGTCTCTAACATTTCTGAGAGCTTTGTTCAAATGTGGGGACACCACTGGGGTTATAAAATGCTCCAGGTGCCTGTAGTTGTGCTTGCTGCAGTCCTACTCTGTTGAGTGTTGCACGCCTTAATTTGTTTTCATTTCTACTAATGAAAATAAATAGCAATGAGAGAACTCCAGGGAGGGTAGGAAGAAATGGCATTTACATTTCACAACTCTGCAGCCCTGCTCTCTAGCATGCAGTTGCAATGTGAGGCAATGTTCATGCCTTGTTAAATAAAAAACAAAGAGTGAGAGAAGAAAACAGAGCTGTTTTACCAGAGAGCACAGATTCTATCTCCTATTCACTGCTTTACAGATTCTTTGCAGCCTCTGGCCCGAGGCTACATGAATGTGCCTATCTGAATTTTAAATGCAATAGCTGAAACCTTTCATTCCACCTTGAAAACACTGACAAAAGCATCACAAAATTCAGCCTGAAGTTGAAAGGTGTGGGAAGCTCCCTAAGAGTTGCTGTGTGCTGCCTGCCTAACAAACAGAAGAGCCACTGAGGCTCCTTTTCTGCTCCCACATCTCCAGAAGAGAATCAGAGCTTGAGCCTGGTGAGTTATTCTGGAGGCCCTCAAGTTGTTGAGTAGGATCAATCCAGTGCATTCGTCTGGTATCCTCCACCAGGTCCTCCAATTAAGCCCTGAACAGGGATCACTGAAACCTCCAGCTCTGTTCTTACTGCTAAGAACGTCGGGAGAAATGGTGAATATATTTGCAATCAGCACAGGGGCTGCTGCTTGGTTTGCAGGCCAGAGTTCCTCCTCAGGCCTTGGAGGAGCCTGACAGGCAGGAGAGGAGCCCAGCCCCCAGATAAAGCCATGTGAGCCTGCCCCTGGATGTCACACCACGGCAGATGCTCAATAATTCATCCCTGAGACAAGCAGCACGTGTGGTTCAGCATGGAACCAGCTGTCACCCTTCCCCAAGCTGTGACCTCCCTGGATTTACTGCCTAAGCTGAACTGAGCCCAGTTTATATTTGGCTCTGAAACCTCTTTGGAGAATTCAGAATAATTCAGGGAACAGTGGTGTGGGTTCAGCAGTGAAGATTCTCCCTTGGTTTTGGACTAATGTAATGTTTCAGCATGGAATTAGGAAGATTCTGGTGGGAACTGTCCCTGAGAGGAGATATTAGTCCATTTCTGGGAAAATCCATAGCAAATTTGCTCAAGAGAGAGGTACAGTGCAGGACTTTTAATATAAACTTGTCATTGCTGTTCTCCAAAACACAACAAAAAGCAGAAAAGCAGAAACTGACTGCTCCACTCCCTGACTGCACATTACAGCATGACCTGCACAGTAAGGCTCTCCACCTTTGCTCTGTGCTCAGCCTCAGAAACACATTCTCTGTCTCAGTGAAGCCCCGAGTTTTCCTCAGTCCACACAGTCATTCTTTTAACACCTTGTACCAGATGTGGAAATGGAGGTAGGAGTAAGGGGAGCTGACCTCCATCACTCTGTGATCTGTGATTTTTATCTATTTGCATTCCTTCCACATTCACTCCTTCTTGCTCTTTCTTCTCCTTCCCTGCTCACTTTCCTTCTCCACACTGTGCTGACATTAGAGATCAGGTAGCTCCATCTCAGGAGCAGAGTCAGCTCTTCAGAACTCTTCAGGCTCACCTTCTGCTCCCATTCTTGCACAGCTCCTGCACTGATGTAAATGGCATTGCACTAAAGTGTCTCAGAGCAGCCTCTGGCCACAAACCTCTGTGTGCTCCACTTCTGCAGCTGAATTTCCAAAGATTCAACAATTCCCTCAACTTTCTGGATGAGCAGTTGCTCTTCATGACAGCCCTTAAATCAATTCTAAAGTGAAATAGCTGCCCCTAATAGCCAGGTGTCTGGTATCCCACCCAAATAATGGGATTTCACTCTGTATCAGTGTTGTGCTGAAGTCTGTCCTACCTTACATCTTTTATTTCATGGGACTTGAGTGAAGCCCTGTCTTGGTTTGGAAAGACAGGAGTCTGCTAAGGAAG
>JAHXMQ010012338.1:27983126-28012362 GCA_020466415.1 Ammodramus savannarum pratensis | reverse complement strand
GACAAAAGACAACTGCCATACAGATGGCAAATAGAATACATCCTGACTTGCAATCTGGAACAAGTCCCCATCTGTGGAGGTAGGACCACCTCAGAAATGTCCTTCCCGTGGCTTGGAGATGTAAGGGGAGAGAGTGACTCAATCAGCATTTGGATCTTATGGAGCTGTCACTGTGTCTGCTGGGACCTTCTCAAAGAATCAAAAGGGCTGTGGACAAGACCCTAAGACTGGCACCTGTTGGAGCATCTTTGGTCACAGTGACAAACCAGAAGGAGTCCAAATATCTTCAGTTAAAAAATCACACAACTTTCTCTGTCCTGCATACAACAGGGCACTGAAGCAGAGCCCATGTCCCCTTGCTTTTGGTATGAAAACCACTCTATTCTGTTCTTTTAGGAAAATAAATATCCTTCTCCTTTCTTTTCATAGCATCCTGCCTCATGCACTGTGCAACAAATGAAAGTGTGTTGGATAGGAGACAGTGTGAGACAGAAAAATTGAATTTTAATGCTTCCTCCTGTTTTGCGGAACTGGTTTCTCTGAAAAATCAGAAATCCTGTGGTGATCTACAACCAAGTTACCCAAGAAACCATCACATTGCCACTGACACCCAGCTGTGCTATCAGAGGGCTGATATCCTACAGACTGGAATGGTTATTCTTATCTGCAGCTAATGCAAATCTCATTTAAATAGGCAAACAGACTCTGGGAAAGAGAAGTACTTCAAGGATTTCAAAAACCTGAAGTCTCTCAGCCTACTCCTTGGTAATTTTTTTTCCTTTAGAGATAAAGCTTAGCATCCAATTTAGCCAATATAGAGAAACAATAAGAGACTTTCAGAAGCATTGCTCACCACCAGAATGAAGCTGACCTGTCTGGAAAGTTAAAACCATATTCTCAGTGGGAAAAAATGGATACAGAAAAAGGCAGCTGGGCATGAACTTTGCAGCAGTTTTACTCCAATCCAGTGATCCATAGAAAAAGTTGCTGCAAATGTGGGTTTTCTCAGTGTATACAAGGCTGTGATATTTGAGGTGCTGAGAACCTGAAGTTACTTTTAATGTTATTCAGCAATTTGGTAATGACTCCTCTGGACTCTAGCAGCTCTTTGGAAGGTCAGGTGAATGTAACCTGTACAACCAGCAAAAGAGTTTGGCATGAATTTTTGAGAAATTAATATTTTGCAAATTATAAGCCATTTTAAGCTTTATGTTCCTGATGGATTGTAATCATTAAATATTAATATAATAATATTATATATTAATATAATATATAATATATAATATATAATATATAATATATAATGTACGATATACAATATATTATATATTATATATTATATATTATATATTATATATTATATATTATATATTTTTACGTATATATATGTAAAAATTATATATATATATATATATACAGGTCAGTTACAGCTAAAACATCAGTATATTTGCAGGTGTAATTTTGCTTTGCATCCTGAGATTTGCCTAAGCAGGTGGAACAATTCTTTATTCAGAAAGTATTAAACCATTAACGTTTTAACTCAAATTAGGGGTTTGATTCAAATAAGGGAGGAAAATGCTCCCCAAACCAGGTACCTCCCTGTTTTCATATTTCTCTTATGCAGATATTTCACTCCATGGGTTTAATGACAACTTTTATTATGGCACAATGTTTGCACCAGATTTATTAACCCGTTAAACTGAAGGGGACTGGAGAAATAATAGTTGGAAAGTTACTGCATGAGTATCACAACTTATTATCCCCCAGTGCCATTTCTTTCCAACAGTAAAACTACAACCCACAGTGAGAATAACTTAGAGTGACAGAGATGATCAGAGTGTAAAGCTACAAAACTGTTTTATCCCTTGGAATCTGCAGGAGAGAGATCCTAGTGACACACCATGTCATGAATGGTAATTATTTTTATGCCATGGGAAGCCAGTGATTGGAGATATGACCTCTATCACAAAAACACCTGTCTGGGTAAATAATTCCACTCTATTATAAAGAAGAAGAAAGCGATGAGGGCCTTTCAATCAATTTTTAATTGTACAACAGAAATGAGTATCTGTCATGGCGATCTGAGGGGAAGGACAAAGATCATCCTATCAAGTTTGTTCACTCAAGAAAACATATTCTTTTAAGTGGTGCTCCATCATTTCTTGCTGAGCCAGCCTGCCTTTGGTGGATGACTGAGTGCTGATTTTCGGAGGGGGAGCAACTCATTGTGGGCTGGCTCATCTCCCTCTGTCAGCACTGATAACTTCTCACCAAGTTTCGTGAAGAACCAGAAATCCTTGGTTTTCAATCCGAATCCAACTGCTTAAGTGTGCTTGAAATTATAATTATGCTTCTCTTGTTCTATTGAACCTCTGCACATCTTTTGCGTCCTTTTGTGGGTATTTTGTGGTTTTGGTTACTTATGGTGGTGCAAACTGAATTTCAGCCTTTGCAGAGGAGGTGTCTGCTGAAGTCAGACACCCTGACCTACCTCAATAAGCCAAGAAGGGAAACAGGCATTTTTATAAGGAACAATTCCTCTGACTAGTTTTGGACATCTGATCTGTGACAATTTTCAATAAACATTTCTCCCCACCAAAACCACTAAGAAAGACTAGAAAGGGTGGTTGAAACCTCAACACATGCTTTAGGGATGCTCTCATTTGACCAAATGATTACTCCCATATCTTAAAAAGCAAACAAAAAATGTCTTCTTACCATAGATTAGGTGTGCCTAGGACACAAGCTTGCTGCAGACAGACTCAAGTAGGGGCAGCCTGGCTGCTCTCTGTGGCCTGTGTAATTAATTTAATGAGGCAGTGGAAAGAGATGAATGCAGAGAATTGATGAAGGCTGTGAGATACAGCCATGGCAACACCCCAGGAGGAGCCCCCTTGGAGCAGTGCTGGGCCAGCCCTTGCATTTCTCCACTGCAGCTGTCAGGCTGCCTTTCATGGACTTCTCCTGGTTTGCTCTGACTGTGGCCATCCTTGAGCCAGTTTCCTTCATTTTTATACTCATCTCACTCATATCCAAGAAGGAGATGTGATTTTTTCACAGAGTGTTTGTAAGGATGAATCTAATTTCTTCAGAGTTTGAATTACTTTTGCTTTGAAAGTAAATCAAGCAGTTTTACTTTGGAGAAAGAGTTGGAGCTGTTTAATCCCATTTTTCAGCAGCTGCAGGTAACAGTGATCTTTTCAAATACAGTGTAGTCTAGAGCATGAAGAGATACCTGAAGAGACAGGGGAGAAAGGATCTTCTTGAGAGTGCAGAATGAATTAATCTGGCTTCATGTTTCAATGATGATAGGAGTCCTTTTCAACATCTTTTAAGGGTGTTTCATGAAGATTTCAGTATTTCTATTTAGTGCTGAGTGCTAAAACAAATCCATGTGATTGAGGACTTTCTACTTTCCCTCTTAGTTAATCTTCTCCTGTTCATCTTTTCTTTTGGCTATCACTGACTGCATATTCTTTCCCTTTAATATTTTGCCTCCTGGGAATTTAAAATACAAATACTTACTTACTTCTTTCAGTAAACTCTCACTCCCACTTCATGGCAGGAGAACATACAGGGAGCTAATGACACACCATGTTCTGTGGCACCCAGTGTTATTTAAGGAGGGAATGATGTCTCTAAGTAGGGGAGCATTTGTGTCTCAACAGTGTCTGATAGTCTGAAAAATGAATGTAACTTGTTCAAATACTTGTTATTTCCAACTCTTTGAAAATGTATTATTCCCAGTAGGTGGAAGGAAAGTATTTAACTGGCATTTTGTCAGATTTTGTGTATGCACTTTGTGGAAGTCAATAAAACATCTTCTCTTAAGAGTCAACGTGAGGCCTCTAGAAAACATAGTTGGGAAAGGATCAGAACAACTGATAAAGTTAAAAACCAAAAATGCAGCAGAGCATCAGGCTCAGGCATGTCTTGTAAGCACAACCATTTGGGCTTAGCTGCAGGGCAGACTCCAAACAAAAAGGAGAAAATTTGCAGAAAACGTGAAAAGTTTTATTTCTGGGACAATCTGGAAACATGAAAAGACCTCAAAGGCTGCTCCTTGGCCTGCTCCATGGCCCTGGGTTCATTTCTCCCACAGCACTTGGTGGTCCTGTCAGGAAGGACACGGAAAGTTGGGAATGGAGCAGGATGACACCCTGGCTCCTCTTTGTTCCCAAGTTCTGGAGGCAAGGGAGATATCATTATCCTAAGGAAACATTGCCTTTTATATACAGAGAGCCACGATTGTCCATCTTTCATATAAAATTAGCTATATGAACTTTCTTTTTCACAATTGTCTATATTATTCTGGGTAGGAAGTCTGCTTTTTATCTTGCAAATGTTTCTTCTGAGCACTGTGAGCAAGTAAGAGTAAGAAGTCCATGTTTCTTCCTCTAACAGGTTTTAGCTAAAAAATGTTAAAAAAACCCAACCAAACAAAAAAATGATCCAACATTTTGTGACTGTTTCTTTTAAGTATGAGAAAGAAAAAAAAAAAAAAAAAAGAGGTGATAATAGCTGTGGAAATTTTCTACACAATTCAATAGAATGTGGACTGGGTTTTTTGGTGGATCATGATATAATGTTTGCTTTTTTTTTTCTCTACCATACCAGAGGTTGTGAGGTTTTTTCTAAAAAATGTCAAGTGAGTCCCACCATCACAGAACACTTCACTGCACCCACATGTCCTCCTTGGGAGAAGAGAGAGAACAAACTGTGCAGGTACAGGATGTGCTGTTAATGAGGTGCTGGAGGGCACTCGGGCACAAAGGGTCTGTTGGAAGAACCATGACAGAACAGGAGAGAACTTAATGTCTGGCCAAGAGAGGGATCCTGGAGCAGATATCCTCCTGAAGCGAGCTGTAACAAGGCTATAATATCAATAATCTGCATGTTAATGAGTCAGAAATCTTCAGATTAAAGCTTTCCCAAGTGAGCTGTGAGACAGCTTTATGGCTGTCAAGCAGGACAGTTTTCTTAATGCTCATTAATAGTTTTTTTCCCCTATCTCAATCATGGAGAGGCCCTGACCTCGAAATGAATACTTTTTTTTTCCAGAAAGGGAAAAAAAAGTGACTTTTATAGACTTTTTGTTGTTTGCCGTTATAATCTTTGCTGTTATGAGGATTTTTGTATCTACAGAAAGGCAGAAAACAAAAGGGAAACGTAGAGCTAAATATTAAAGGTCAATGCTGAATTTTGAAGTTACTTTTAAGCTTCACATTTTTTGTTTGATGTTGTGGTAAACAAAAAATCTCTGAATGCTTTGAAAAACAAAACCATGTCCAATTGTGCATTTTCTCACTGTAAAGGTTAGGTTTTCCATTCTAATCTCTTTCTGATTAGCAATGACCAGAGAGCCTTAAGCATCAAAATTTAAATTTATGGTTGGGAATATCCTTGAAGATATAGCAGGAAAATTTTATTTTAAAATCCACATCATTCTTCAAAAAAGTCATGAATTTCATGAGTGCCCTCTAGGCAGTGGTAATGGTATACCCTGAACTGGACATAGATCATACATAAATTTAATAATTCGTGTCCAAAGTGTCCCAACCTCAACAGTCAAAGTGGACAAAGTGTGTATTTATTCCTTACCATTTATTGGTATTAATGAGTTAGAAAGCAGATGTAGGGCTTATTTCAGCTGGTGGGGCAGGTAGGGTCTTTATATTACTGGGATGCATAAAACCCACCTTGGAGTTTCCAATGGATGATTATTTTATCCCAAGTTTAGGGTACCGTTCACACACTGTCCCTGGGTTTGGTGCCACCTCCAGGGAGTATTCCTGGCCTGAAGACTCCATGCTGAGAGGGTGTGAAAAGTGCATATTATATGTCTCTACACAGATATTTACCATATGTATTTTGATGTATTGATCAGTAGTGGTGTATTAACATTTTAATAATATGATAAATGTAGTCTTGTAATTTAAAGGTAACTTTTGTAGTTAAAATAAAAACTATGTTAGTGGGATTTTTTAAAGAAAGGAATGAGGCACTTGCACCAGATAACAGCCCCAGGACACCTGAATCTTTCAGAGAAAGAGAATTTATTGCCCTCTTACCAGAAGAAATGAACTTCTTCCCACCTCAAAGGTGCTGTTAGGATTAGAAGGAAGACGTTGACAATAATCAGACAGAATCCTTTGTTTGAATGGAATTTGTGCATCATGTATGAGGTGTATGAATATGCAACACCTCTAGGCTATTGTTTTTAATGGTTAATCCTCTGTTAATGGGTGTCCTTTTTCAGGCTCGTGCTGCCCAAAAAAATGTACTCGGGTGTCCATAACTTTTTGTCTCTATTGTCTCATATTGTACCTCATTTAATTTGTCCAAATTATTATTACTCTAATTGTATTACTATTTTTATAGCCATTTTATTAGCATTAAACTTTTAAAATTTTAAAAACAAGTGATTGGCATTTTTCACAGGGGGGAATTTGCCATCATCCATCAGCAGACGCACAAGACCCCCACTTACACCCACCCTCTCTGTCAGTGCCTGGCTTCCAAAGCCGCTCACTGGAGCACTGAATCCTGGCTATGGTCACAGATGGAATACATCCCAGCTCTGTTTCTGAAGCACTGGTGCTGGATTAGCACATCTCATTGTTTTTTGTCTCTGTACTCCAAGTAACCAAGAACAAGCACAGTTAATTGCTGTCTCTGTACTCAAAGTAACCAAGCACAGTTAATTATTTTTAAAGCTCATTACAGCAGCAACTCTAATTCTTTTCAGGCAAGCAAGACAACTGAGGTGTGAGAGCTGAAAATTCTCATTTTGTGTTATTCACAAAGCTTGAACTCTGCTTCCTTAGCAACCCTTTGTGACCTGTGAACTGTAATCTTGGTGAGACAGCAGAAATTTAGCTCTGTTCTTGTTGTAGGATTTCAAACCTGTGTGTGAGACTTCTTTAACTGTCTACCCTCTGGTAAAATGATCTGGAGTAATGCAACCCCTTAGAAATGGAAAAATTAGTAACATCTGGTTAACTTGGATACAATGTGCTGTGCCTGCAGTTTTCTACAAACTTTAACAATCTATCACATTTAACGGGCTGTATTACAATTTCTCCGGTCAGAATTACATTGAAACTGCAAAAGACCTCCCACATCTTAGTTAAGTATCTAAAATACTCAAACATAATTAGGAAAAAAAAACCCTGCGCTATGTGAAACAAAAAGGCTGCATCACAAGAGGAAAATTTCATTATTGGCCAAAATTATCTCTTAGAGGCAATTTCAGAAAGACTATGAGATTAATTTGAGATTAATATCTATTACCCCAGAAATACCTACAGACATAACCTAAGTGATATAAAAATAAAGCAAAACTGGCATCCAGGTTGGCTGGTACCAATGTGTCATGAGCCCATGTGGGACAGCAGTGTGAGGTCAGATCTGGAAGCCCAGGAGCTCACCCAAAGCTGAGATGTCAATATTTGTGTGCAGCCTGGAGATGAGGCGAGTTTCCATGGCAATGCAAGCATGGGGATGTTCTGGAGGCACAGACTGGCAAGCCTAGATGCGTCCTGGCCTCTCTGACTTGAGCTTTAGCTGAGTTACCCTCACCTCCTGCCACATTTCCAATGAAAGTTGGAACAGTTTCTTTTTGTCCCTTGAAAAATGGGAAAAATCTGACTTGCCTGTCTACCAAGGCCAGGTTGGATTTTGCTCTGAGCAACCTGGTCTGGTGGAAGATGTCCCTGCCCATGACAGGGAGGTTGGAACTGGATGATATTTAAGGTTCTTTCCAAACCCAGGGCATTTTGATTCCCTGATCTATGACATTTCTTTATTTTCTACTTGCTCCAACATCCTCCTTCAGAGCCATCCAAGGTATAGCATGCCCCAGTGGTTTGAAAGTTTCCAAAGAGATTCTGTTGCCTGGATCCACAATAGTGTCAATGTGACCTCTGGAGCTTTCCTGCCCTCCAGCCCTTCCACTTGCTGAGGGTTTGGGGTGGGGGAGATGAATGCAGCTCCCCTTTGAAATTAAGCATTCAGGCTATTAAATCCCCCTGGTAGCTGCCTCTGCTCTGCCTTTGTACAGCTCTGTCAAATGCGCCGAGCAGCAGGGGTAACTGCCTGCCTGTCATGTGGGCTGACAAAGACATAATGGCATAAAATAGGTTTTCCTCTTCCATTTTATGTGATAAAGGTAAAGTCCCTTTGCTGACAGCCCCCCTGCCAGATCTGTATTGTTGTTAATTCGCTATTTCTACCACAGTAATGTGCTGGCTCTGTGAGAGATTGATGTTCTGTATGCAAAGTGCTCCTTGTAAATAGAACAACAAAGAGACATTCTGCAAGCACTTAAAGCTAATATTAAATGCTTTCTACTCCACATGTTGCTTGGTGCATTTTGCTCACATTTATCTACCATGTTTCAGTTGTTAATGTCTCCAGCACTGCAAATGTTTAGGAATGGATTTCCACGTTTCTTCTCTTCCTCTAAATCTTTGCAACAAGTTTGATTCTTCTCCAGTATTTAAAACTGCCTTTAGGGAAAGGTGAAGCTTCTGTCTGGGGTCTTTGAATAGTATGAGGATGCCTTGCTTCCCCATCCCATGCATAGCAGGGAAAAAAAGGACTATCACTGTCTTAGATTTTTTTTAAAATGTCATCCTCCCCAAAAGGCCAGAGTTGTTAACCTGTGAATCCTGGCACTCGAGCAAATCTCCCTCCCCCAGCTTCAGATAATCCAAGTTTCTAAAAGTTTTGAAAGAGACTTGGGACTACAAACATCTGACACACTTGGAAAACCCCAGGAGACTCTTTCAGAAATGACCTTTCTGGACATCAATTAAACTCAGGTTCCATTTCTTTCAACTACATTGAGCTCCTATTTTTGTTAAGTCCTTCTCCTCAAAGCTCAGTTTTGTAATGTGTTTCCCCAGCCTGGGAGCAGGCAGGGCTCCTCTGCTCTGCCTGCACAAGTCAGCTCTGCTCCAGCAGCCCTGGGTCAAAGGTAAGAGCTCAGTAACTCTTCCCATCTCTTTCAGTCACAACAGGTTAACAAGGCCACGCTGATTCCCTCCATCTCCTGCCTTCCCCTCCTCAGCCACGGGCTGGGCACAGCCTTAAAATGTGAGTTATGATTGATAATGCCATTACTGAGAACTTAAAACCTCGAGTACACGGCTGCTTTGTGCAAAGGGGAGGGATGGAAAATAAATGTATGTTTTCCAAGAAAGCACAGAAAAAAGATAATTGGCAAGTCAGTCATGGAGCAGTTCAAACAAAGGCTACCCTTCTGTGGCTGGCTTTGAATTGCTGCAGGTACAGAATTTGTTTTCACACCAAAACAAAAAAAAAAAAAAATAAAAAGGAAAGTAACTGTCTTTTGTCTAATTAAGGACGTATTTTGTGGTCAAAATGGAAGCCTGTTTACAACTGCTATATAAATGCATAATGTGAACAATTTCTCTCTTCATTTGCAGTTTTTACAGAACAAGTTCAGTGCAGGGTAGGGCTCTTAAGGGTGCCTGAAGTAAGGCAGAGGTGAGACAGAGCCTGCCTGACTCCAGAACTGAGATGCCAAAACCCTTATTTAAGCTGTGAGGTTAAAATGCTAGGAACAGTTTGAACAGGGACCTTCAGGATCCAGGGACTTGGTGCTCTGTGTGACCCAGAACAGACCCAGACAGCACCAAATATTTTAACACCCTCCTTGTGCCCAGGCCTGTGACGGTGTTCACAGGGGTTCTTGGATGAGGAAAGAGACAAGGATCTGACTCCATGTTTCAGAAGGCTGATTTATTATTTTATGATATATATTACATTAAAACTATACTAAAAGAATAGAAGAAAGGATTTCATCAGAATGCTAGCTAAGAATAGAATAGCAAAGAATGATAACAAAGGTTTGTGGCTCAGCTCTCTGTCCGAGCCAGCTGGGCTGTGATTGGCCATTAATTAGAAACATCCAACATGGGCCAATCACAGATCCACCTGTTGCATTCCACAGCAGCAGACAATCATTGTTCACATTTTGTTCCTGAGGCCTCGCAGCTTCCCAGGAGGAAAAATCCCAAGAAAAGGGTTTCCCATAAAAGATGTCTGCGACACAAGCCTAATAACAGGCACTGCAGTGTCCAAGCTCTGCTGGCAATAATGCCCTGTGGGGGCACTTGCAGCACCTTCTGTCCTTGTCAGGCATCCTGCAAAGCCTGAGCAACCTATTCTAGTGGAAGGTGTCCCTGCCCATGGCAGGGGATTTGAACAAGATGATTTTTAAGGTAATTTCCAACTTAAACCATTCCACCATTCAAAAAGGTGGTCACTATGGCTGTTCCTTTTCAAAATGGAAAGTGGGAAAAGTGTTGTTACTTCCCAGCCTTTGCTTTATACAATATCTTACAGGATAGACTGATCAAAATAGGAAATGGAAGAAGGTGTTTCAGGTCCTCCTTGCACATTAGCTGTCCCTAGATCGATGCTGCACATCTCTCAGGTGTGGAGTAAACTGAGATGTGTTTATTCTCCCTTCCTGAAATGCTGACAGACCTCTGAGGGTGCAGGAGATGAGATGCCATTTAGGAGTCTGGATCTATACCATGACTTGGCCATGCACCTGCAGAGGAGAAAGCTTTATCTCTGCTCCCAGGACCACATCAAATTACTGAAATAACAATTCTGGGGGCACATTTGAGATGCAGAAAGCTGTGCATGCAGCCTCTGCTGACTGAGCTGATTTTTGTGAGGATGTCACTTGGACACAACTGTGCTTGTGCCCTTATGACCTGCCTTGCAATGACTCTGATTTCCCATGCAGGTCCTGAGATACTTCCCTCAGAAGGCTGCAACAACACACCAGCCATGCCAAGGCTGTGGTTTGGAGCTCCTGAAGAATGGATATTTCTGTTTTAATGCTGGAGACTGCCAGGGCAAAGGACTCTGTGTGCCTGGCCTGTGTTTTTCCTTAGCCAGACTTTTACAGCCACTGCTGGAAACAGAGCAATGAGCTCCACAAAGCTTTGTAGCCCCATGAAATGCCATCCTTGTGTGACTGTCCCCACATGCTGCAGGGAGCACCCTCACCATGGCCTGGGTGAGATTCAGCCCTGGCTCCCAGGCAGTGAAGTGCCATACTTTGCAGCAGCTAAGTTTAATCAGTTATTTGACTTGATCTTTGTTCAGTCATGTCTGCAGGGAGAAGCAGCTGAAATAACCTGTATTACACTAGAGAGAGTTGCCAGTCAGTTCCCATTTCAAAAAAAGGATTTATGATCTCTTGCTGCCAACAGCTCCATCACCTCACCCACTGTCCTATTGTGCAGTTTATCAAACTACCCTGCTCCAAGTTCTCCTCTGCAGGTATAATCACTCACACTTGGATCAGGATGCATCCAGCTGCAATGTGTGCCATTATGTTGCACTATCCAGATTCTGTTTGGGTTTTCTCCCTCCCTCCCTTTTTTTTTTTTGTTCTCATAAGAGCTATTACAATATGGATTTCAGAGAAAATTGCTCAAAAAATTATACTACAACCTGAACCAAACACCAGTCTGAAATTCTTCCTCTCTGATGCATTCCTCCACCCACTGAACTGAACTGAACTTGAACTGTGGGGTTTTGAGGTCTTCATTGATCCTGAGCCAGACTTGAACAAAGGAAAGAATGAATTTGTGGTTTCTGGCTCAGCAGGATGGACTGGTTAAAAACTAACATTTCTAGCAGGATCTCCTTGGCTTGGAGACTTTGGGATCTGCAGGGCAGTGCAGCATCTCAGCTGGTCCAGTCTCTCACTCCAGCATTTGACACAAATCTTTTCCTCTGCCCAGTATCTACACCCTGTACTGCTCCAGAGGTGCCAGGAAGGGATCTGTTCTGCATCAGGGCTCCAAATGCCTTCTGAGGCGGAGCTGGGTCTGCCTCTGCTCTCTGGTGCCCTATTCTCCCTATTCTAAGTAGGTGCCCCCTCTGGAGCACCACATGGCTCAGTGTTTAAACCTGAACATCCCTGATGTGTGTGTGTGCAAAACGAGACTCCCAGGGTTGTTTCTGCCACACATTTTGGTTTTTTACCCAAGCCCTGGCAATTCTTGCATGCCTACTTGCATGCTCTGACTTCTTCCTTCAACATGCCAGATTTAGAGTGATGAAGTGCTGGGAATGTGCTGGAATGTGAGATAAGAACAGAGGCTGAAACTTTCTCTACTGGTTTACTCCATCATATGATCCCCTCCATTCATAAATGTTTTTCTCAGTTTTGACTGGTTTCTAAACCCTGTTAGCTCTCAAGCAGCTTTAGTTTTATCTCAGCCTATTGTGGCAGGGAGCAGGAAAATGTGGTGGTTTGTTTCCCTGGAAATGCTCTTTTGCTGTTCTCTTCAGGCATTAATATTATGTGTTACAGCTGTTTAAAAATTCAGTGGTAATTATGCACTCCAGCAGAGATGACTTCATCAGGATGAGGGTAGAATGCTCCTTTTTTAGCTCATGTCAGGGCAGGGAGATCTCTCCCACATCACATTTATTCTGGGAATACAGCTGCAGCCAGCCCAGGGCTGCACCTACACCTGGCCCTGCCTCAACACAGCACTGGCCCTTCATTGAAGGGATGAACTGTAGTTCCTCCACAAGCCCAACTCTACTTTTGAATTTAAACATTTCCAGTTATAAATTCAGCAGGAGGATTACTAAATGGCCATAGCAGTCTTTTCTATCATAATTTCTTCAAAAATTCACTCATATAAACCCAGAATTGATGACATTGCAGTATAGATCCACTAATTTATTACCCCATTTTTAACTCCTAACTGCTCTAAAAGAGAGTGGTCCCACTTATTAAGAGAGAAAAAAGTTTGTATTGCTTTTATCACAAGCAAAAGACCATTAAACATGATCACAGAAAGGCAGTCCTTCCCCTGTAGACAAACTGATGTGGCACAGACAAAATGTAAAGCCTGTGAAGGAAGCCAGTTCAATCCTGGGCTTTAGGCAGCTGGCTGTGATTCATGAATTCACTCCTGCCTTCCAAACCCCATTTGTTTCTTCAATTTTCAAAAGTTCTGAAGAGCCTTTTCCTGCACCAACTAACTAAGGTTGCAGGGAGTTAGAATTGATTTCCTCCCGTTCCCATTGGTAAGAGATGTTGATTTAGTGCATGCACAAGCATTGTGCTGATGAGGCAGACAATCAGGTTTAGAGCTCTGGAGAAATCCAGATCTTTAGCACAAAGAGCCTCCTGATGACTATAAAATCATATTTTGGACAACAAAACCTTCCTAGCAAAGCAACACAGTGCCAGTCAGGGTTTGTGCCCCATCTGTGCAGGCTCTGCTCAATTTGAGCACTCAAGAAGAACACACTCTCTGGCTGTCACATTTCCAACATGTTTTCTGAGTTACTCCATCAAACCCTAGCCAGTGGTGGTGGATATTGGCAGACACCAATCAATTCCTGAATAATTCCAGCATTTCCCCTCATTTGCTGAACTTCATCACCCAGCTCCAAGGAGTCTGTTACACTGCAGCTCTCATCAGTGGAGTGAGAAAAATCTCCGCATGCAGCTGCTGAAAATCTGGTTTGTACTGGCACCTCAGTGAACTTGTCTAGCCTGAGCACCATCACAGGGGCACAGACACAATGCCCATTTTGAGGTCATCATTGAGGTGACAAGCTCTTCTTCAGTACCCCAAAATGCACCTGTGAGATTGCCTCCAGGCTTTGCATGTCCAGTCTCAGCATCCCTAAGCAGGGAGAGTGTTGCAATAGAGACAGGAGATAGCGGGGTCAGGGAGTGACTACACAGGTTCATCTCATGCCTTTAAGTTTCTATTTTACTAAGTTAATTTTCTATCTAACTGTTCTGCAGGAGAGCTGTTATCAAATCAGCTATTTCTTGGAGACAGTCACAACAGCTACTATAACTTTCACATTATTTAGGGGACCTCACTGAGCCTGAAAGTTCCACAGGGGAGCAGGAACCCAATACAAGAGCTGCAGAAAGCTTGGACAAAAAGATATCCCTGACTGTTTAGACATTTTCTGGATGGGAACAGCAGCATGTGCCCTGTTTGCTGCAATAATTACTGCTTGTATTTAAAATCTATAGATCAGACTCAGGCTGCAGAGAGGCAAAACCAGGCTTCTAGTCCAGCAGCCTGAAATGGGTCAAGTGATGGAGCTGTCAAGCTTGGCAGTAAGACGAAAGTGGCAGCAGCAGGAAAGTGGCAGCAGCCCAACCCTGACCATCCCTGTACCCAACAGAGCAGGGAGACTCCTCTAGAAAGGGATGACCCTTTCTCATTTGGCCATCCTGCTCTGTCTGAGGGGTCAGTGGAGGTGTGTGGAGGCTGAACCTGTTTCTTTGTGCAGGCAGCTGAAGGCAATTGAGGCTTTGGCAGAAGCTCTGTGGTGGTTCAGCCCTTCCTCCCTTTGTGCTCCCACTGTCACTCTCCTTCTTTCCCACTCTGTGTGCTGGGTTTATGAATATCATTTTGATGATGAAAATAATTAGGTAGCTAGATAAAAGTATGCAAATCTGACATAACCAGTGGGGCATTGGGAAAATTGAAGCAGATGAAGGGCAGGAGAGACCCTGCTGGGTCCCTCATCCCTCCTTGTCTTCTCTTTGGTGTGGCAGAGCTGCCAGCTGGGATTTAGCCTGGATCTGTTCCTCCAGACCTCCTGGCTGCCTGCAGAGTGCTGCAGAGCCATGGCCAGCTGTGATTACAGCACCTCCTTTCAGCAGCAGGGTTCCTTTATCAGCTGAAGGTTATTAATCTCAGTGGTTTGTTACGCTGGAATTCACAGGTATATTAAATAAAACACAGGCCATGGACAGGAATGTAATTTTATTTTAAATGGAAGGGAAAAGCAGTTGGACTACATTTTTTTTTGAAGCAAACAGCTAATTTTCTTCACTCATGTCATGAGTTCTTAATGATTTTCTTACTGTGTTCAAAAGAAAGAAGCCCTTAATTGACACAGGGGTGTACAGCTCCAATCAGCCCAGTGCAGTGCTAATGACCCCAGCACCTCTGCCAAGGGTTAAATTCAAACCTGCAGGTGGATCCCTCAATGTCCACAAAGTCTTGAAAATCAACTTTAAAATGCAGAGGCTGTTAATAATGTTGTAAGGAAAAAGAAGGATCTGGAATAGATGAAGCCTAGGTTGTTGAGCCTGGTTGATGTGTGTACTCTGCTCTAATAGCAACACTAAGCAGAGGAAATGTCAGGCCTGAAGAAGTCATTCTGACAAAGAGTCAGCCCACTTAAAATACAGAATAAAATCCTGAAAGTGTTAAAAATCACCATGGCTGGTCCTTAGCTCAGGATGCTGTGCATAAACCTCTTATCTCTGCCTGCAGCTCCAACAAGATGTTATTCATACTGACCTCTGAGAACACAGACGTAATAAAAGTCGTGAGACTCTCACTGGAGACAAAGAACAGAATGCACCTATTTATGGAAGGAAAATTTTCATAAGCACAGATGGGAACACTGTGAGCACCATAAATGTTCTGACTAAATTGTATTAAAACAAATCTTCATTTTGTAAGTGACATTTTAAACATACTTCTCCTGAAAAATTTTGAGCAATGAATAATGGTGCTGAATCAGATGGAGTACAAGACATCTTGAAGACAGAGAGGAGTCATATTTACTGTCTCAATCCTGATCTTTGTTTTTTGTTTATTGAAAGCTTTACCTGCAATGAATGTGACCTCATGTATTGAAGAAACAAAAAAGAGAAAAAGGCAGCAAATAGCTTATGAGCCATCCAGGGAAAAAAAGATTTGTTAACATAAAACTTTCATTAAACAACTATGAATAATGAATTTGCTGGTGTTTACACTGAACAATTTCTTAGATGCTGTTTTCCTGTTCCCTGCTGGCAAAAATCAACTTCCAGTTTTACAAGTAATAAAGAGTAACAGTCCAGAGGGAGGTCCTGACACCTGCTCCCTCTCCCCTTCCAGACTGATTTTGAGCCCTGATTAGTGAAGAGAATAAGGCTATGAGCTGGTTTCTGTTCCCATTACTGTGATCAAACCTAGAAAATATCCTAAAATACAACCTCAAAGTGCACATGCCTGGCCTCATGGTCTTATACTGAGGACACAGTCTTAGGCTGTTGGTTCCTTGCTTACTTTCTGATCCCTAAAATTCTTTTTTTTTCTTATCATACCATGCTATAACTTCAACAGGAAGGGTTCGTTAATTTTTGGTGACTGTGAGGGACAAGAATCACAGGCACAATCACAGCCTGTTATTGCTGATGGCTCCTCTCTTTTTGAGGGCTCAGATGAGAGAGCCTCGTTTGAGGAAAGGGAGGTGCATCTCTGGGACTTGAACCTCCTGAGGAAGATGTGGAATTAAAGAGAAAATGGAGATTTGCCTCTTTCTCCACAGAGATCAGATTCACAGATGAAAGAGTAAAACATCCTGCCCAACAAATAAAGAAAAGACCTGCTCCCCATTCACCCAGGAACCCAGTGATTGAAAAGGACTTGCCAAAATACCCACTGTCCCAAATGTGGAGTCCATCCAGGAAGGCTGAGCCCTTGGAAAAAGCAGGAGGGAGAGATACCTGTGGGTGCTGCTTCCTCTTGCTTTGGTCCAAGAGACTCCTCATCCTGGGGAGGAGATCTAAAGGCAGCAGGTCTGGACTCTGCTTTGGGAGAGTTTGCTTTTCTGTGTGGCTGGAGAGCCTCTGTGGCATTAATTGTCACCCCAGGTCACCCTTAGGAGAGAAGCAGCCAGGAAACTTCTCTTAAGGGAAAGCATTATTGAAAATGTCACAGTAACTCCTTGCTGAGCATTTCTTCGTTTGATTTGTTTTCACAGAATTTCATTCAATTTTCCTTCCACTTAAAGCACAATAAATATTCAGAGTGATTATATTCTGACTCTCTGGATCAGTTATTGTTACCAGTCCTCCAATTGCCAGGCTTTGATGGCACCTTAGCACTCCATCAGAAGAAATTCTGATCTGTTCCTTTCACTGCAAGATGACCCAAATATGCTCCATAAATCCAGATATTATAAAAATCAGTTTTGAGTTGCAGTCAATTAAAATTCAATTCTTTTTTCGCTTCATTACCATACACTGGCAAATCAGAGACCTGTTGAGCTGCTGTTGCTAAGACCACAATGATGGTATCTTTAAGCAACTTTGATGGTAAACTGCAGATAACAATATATTTGCTTTAAGATTCAATCAAATCTCTGGTTAAAAGATCCTTTGGGCTATGCCAGATTTATTGGAGAAAAGTTTGAGTTCCTTTTGAGTCCTGTGGGAGAGTGTGGCTCATTCAGTTGATTGAGTTAACTTAGTTAATCTGTTAGCTTAATTTCAGAGGCTGCATTTCAGGAGCATCAAAACCCCATGAAAAAGCAATTTCCTCTGTGTTTCCCATATTAAATCACACTGATCCAAAACAGTAAGAGTCTCTGCAATAGGATAATGACAAATTTTCAATATTTGTCAGAGGGTTAGGGATTTTCACTAACAAATACATAGACATAGCAAGTATCCTTCAGAAACTATTTGTTTTAGAGAAGGGGACAAACAGACTGACTTGTCTGTCCACATTCAGTCTGCAATGTTAATGCTGGAGTCAGCACCAAAGGGACATTTCCTCACAAATCACTGCAAAGGAAGATTACAAGACAAATCTTGACTTTGTCGTGATCATAAGAGTGTGTATTTAGCTTAAGTAGTGCTGATGTGCTTTAATTGTAATGTGTCAGCACTTGGTGAGAAGGATAATGTAAACACACAGCCTGAAGGCTGGAGCTAGAGAAATATGCAAGAAGTTTATCTCTGGGTGATGGGCTCCCAGGAGCAGGAATCCACTGCTAGGTCAGATGCCTGGATCCTCATGGAGTGAGGAGAAGAATCTGTCCCTGAGCTTTGGGGTGCATTGGTGCTGTGAGATAGTAAATAATTAAACCAGTCCAGAGCCAGAAAGAGAAAAGGATAATGATTCCAAAACCAGCAGCAAAAACTTTAGCAAGTGAAGTGAAAAACTCTGTTAAGGCAGTCCAAGAAAACAATAATAGGGAAGGTTGTGAGAAGTAATTTGATAAATGTGTGAAACTTCACAGCAACAAAAGCTTCAAAAACATCAGAAGTAAGACATTTACCACACTTGGGGACATCCAGGGGTGAACAAGCTATAAAAGCATCACACAGGGAAGATAAAGTCATTGCAGGAAAGCTGAATGAGTGTTGGGGAAGGTGAATCCCAATGCAAACAGGCACAGCAGAGCTGGTACCACATCCTCTGCTACAGGAGGGCACAAAGCAGCAGCAGCTGCTTCTGGAGGGAAGTAAATACTTTGCTTCTCCTGCAACAAGTAGAACAAGATTGCCTTGTCCCTGTGTTCTCCACAAAGAAGTAAAGGAGAAACCTGAGACTGTTGTTCTTTAGGGGGTTCCTATCCAGAAAACATCTGTCGTAGCTGGAAAGAACAGTGGACTAGCATGCGGAACAAATCAATTAAAAAAAAAAATCAAAGAAACATAAAGAGGTTAAAGACTTTAGTTTATTCTGAGAATTAACACAGTTTAGGCTATAGATATCAGAAAAATTATATTTATATATATTTTTTTTTTTTTTTAACCAGGACTGCAAGAGACATGTCAGAAATAAAGGGCATTATGCCTGGCTTTTGCATTGAGAAAACTCAAACTTTTCCTTCCAAGCAAAGTCACAAAAACTTATATAAAGTGTAGATTTATCAGACATAGGGAAAAAACATGATTTACTGAGGAATAGTCAACACAGATTGAGTCAGGCCAGTCACGACTTACAGATCTATGAGTACTCTGTGAAGGTATAAGGAGGTATATGAATAAAGGTGAAGGTATAAGGAAGTGTATGAATAAAGGTGATTCAGTTGATAGACTGTATGAGGGCTTCCAGGAATCTTTCAGCAAGTTTCATCTGCAAAGGTTCTTAGAGAAATGAAGTTGTCATGTGGAGTTTCTGTCATTTTCAAGTTGCATTTGGCCTCATATGGATTAATAACTGGTTAGAGGATGGAAATAAGGAAGGACTAATGATTGAGTTTTTAATAATAGTGTAATATTAACTATGCTGGGTTGTCATAATTTTCTCAGAAGGAAACTTAAAAAGGGGGATAGATGGCAAAGTTTGCTGGTAATGCAAAAAAAAAAAAAAACTTAATATGACCAAATGTAGATCTGATTGTAAATGACTACAGAAAGTCTTGGCATACACTGAGCAGAATTCAGCACTGATATGTGCAGTACAGTGAATCTGAGGGGAAAAAAGAAATTCAGCCATGCATATACTGCTCTTGGCTCTGAATTAGCTGTTACTAGTCAAGAAGTAAATCTTGGTGTTGCTTCTGTAAGCTCAGGGCTCAGCAGAGGTTGAAGGGGCGAGCAGGCTGCTAGGAATTATTAGGAAGAAGAATTGAGTGAGACTGAAAACACTTTTAACCATCTGTACAAGTGTCTGGTGCAGACATGTTCTGGAGACTGCACACAGGGCTAGTCCTTTCCTCATCTCATAAAAAGCAGAGTTGAAAGAGGTCTGAGAAAGTTTGGTCAGAGAACAGCCTGCACAAGAGGAAAGACCAAACAGACCATGACTGGCTTCAGAAAAAGGAAAAAGGGAAAGGCATATGCTAAAGCATGAAGGATGCTTTATTGAAGGATGAAGTTACCACAGGGTTAGAGAAAGGGCATGGGGAAGGACTCTTCTCTGGTGCTGATCACACAGAAATGAACGGGACTTCAATGCTGAGGCACCAAGCAGCAATTTCAAAACAAACTGCAGAAGGTATTTTTTCACAGAGTCCATAGCTGAAGAAGGCATTTGTTGCTGAGAGAAGCTGCAGAGGCAAAAATGCAAATGGATTCTGAAGGAATTAGCTAAATTAAGGCAGGTCCATGGGTGCTCATTAAACAGATCAGTCTCTGTATGTCCTTCAGCTCAGGTACTCTCCAAGGCACTGACTGCCAGAGAGGTGCTTGGTTAAATATCAGCCTGTGTTCATTATGACCTTCCCCTCTGTGTCTCTGACTGGGTACTTTGGGGAACAGATCTTGGGGCTGGTTGGGCCTGGGCTGACCAGGCTGGTCATTATTATATTCTTATGTTGACAAACTAAGCAATTAGTGCACTCTTTTGGGAGCAGCTTCTGTCCCAGTGAGCACAAATATGTCCTTGATTCAGCAAGTCATGTGTGCTGTTCCTGAGCATTTCTAACACATAGACCTGTGGAGGCAAGGGGGACTATGTTCCATGTGTGTTTGATGTCATTTATGCCTCTACAGACTCACTGACAAAGGAAAGATGTTTAAAGTACAACAGTATAAATGGAAAACTTGCTCCCTGCAGTCAGAACTTCTGTGTATGCAAATGGGAGGCAAGGATACAGAAATGTGGATGGATTATAGTGGATACAGACACACCAGCTGCTTTTACATTTTTCTGTTTTAAAATGTATCAGCAGACTAAGACAGTTTCTGAAAATTTACAGCTTCCCAACAAGCATCTATTATCAGTTTAACATAAAATCAGTACTTACACAATATGTCAAACTGCTCCATGGCGTTTACTTATGTTATGCTAATATGTTCCAGAAGAAGGAAGCAAGGTATAACAGCAGGTCCTCCCTGGCAGTTGTTCCTCAGGCAAAATTCTAGTGATATTACATGATGGAGGAAATCCCTGAGTAGATGAGCTACATGATAAATCATTGAGAGTGTGAGGAATTACTTGTAGCATTTAGCAATAAAACACAGCACTGTCAGCGTCGTGTAAGACAGAATCTGATTTCAATAGCAGTAATTTAATGTGCAAGAATATCACTCTGTGCTTGTGTGTGTGCTTCGAGGGGGGAGAGAAGGGGATGGGATAAACAGTATTCACACCTGCCAAGAGCAGCTGCTGCTTCTTCTTCTGGAAAAATTCGTGCAGAGTGAAGCACATTTCTGTACAATAGCACAGGGATAAGCAGGTCTGGGTACAAGGAAGTATTGGAATAAGGGGACAATAAGGAGGGAAGTGGGAATGCTGAGATGGGCCAAGGATGTTTCACTGCCAGACCTCATCCAAAATATCAAGTTTTTGACCAGCTTCTTAAAATCCCTGTGTTTTCTCTGAAAAGAGGAGCTGCCCTGAGGACATCAGAGTCAAGGTTTGGCTGAAGAGCAGTCTTGGCAGACAAGGTTTGTCAGAAGAGTATTTGTATCCTTTTATGCAATTTTCTCCTTTTTTTTCTTTTTTGTGTACATTCTCCTTGTCTTAACCTAAGGACATAAGAGTTTTCACCACTCCCAGAGAAAGCAAAACATTTCATTTCAGGTTGGCCAAAAAAATGCCAAGACCCTTAAAAATTAAATAATTTCCAAGAAATAAAACACTTCAAGAATGTGTATTAATTTTGAGTGATCCCTTCTCAGCCAGTGCTTCAAATCACTTCAAATCACTGTGGCATAGGTTAGGTAGACCTCAAAGGTAATAGAAGTGTTTTTACTGGCCTTCACAGAGATCTAGAGATCTGCTGAGATTTCATACAATCACAGAATCATTACAGCTGGAAAAGGCCTCCAAAATCATCCAGTGCAGCCTTTGACCAACCACCCATTGGCAACTAAACCATAGCACCAAATGTACCCCAGTTAACTCAAGATTTGCTTCCTTAGGCTGACAGTGCAAAGAGGGGTAAAAAAAGACTCCACAAGAGGGATTTTCTGTGATGGTCACTGCCCCATGGAAGCATGGGTCGGCATTTTGTTTACTTACACAACTGTATCTCTCTAAGATGTGTATATTAGTTGTTTAAACCACCAAAGACTAATTCTCAAAAAAAATCAAAATGGTCTTACAGGCATAGTTTGCATCATCATCCTCACCACCAGAACCAGCAACAGGACATGACTCAATAGATCACTAACACTGGGGAAGAATAACACCTTCCATACAGGACTTCAGACACTGCAGCAATTAGCAGGCAAATGCTGCAATTTACAGTAATTCCAAGCAATTCAGTTTACCAGTAATGACTTGTTACTCAAATTAAAAACACAGAACCCGTGCCTTATTAAAGCAAAACTATAAAGTTCAGCAGACAAAGCCAAACAGACCACAACATCAAAGGCCTTTTGAAGATTAACACGTTGACTAAACTACCAGAGATTCATTTAGAAGCAAATGACACAGATGTTCTTTGCGTCTCTTTAATATTAGATTTATCAGAATGTGTTCTTCATTTACAATGCTCTCTATTTCCTAACTTCAGTCTGTAGATGGATGGATCAATTTTTAGGATAGGATCAATTTTTTTTTTCCAAGATAAAATTTTGGGGGTCATGGTCTAGACACCTTTAGAGGAAATCTTCTGAATCTCAAATGACTCATTTGGAAAATGTCCTGCAAGTGAGAGATATGTTTGCTGAGGCATAGATAGAAAAACTAGTGAGAACTGTTGCAGCTGTGTTATATAAAAGGAAGAGACAATTTAATGGAAAATTTCATACTTTGCAGAAATTTGATTGCCTATTTTCTCTATGTAGATATCTTGTTAGAGCAGCTACAGCTGCTGCACTGAAGGTATATTTTCACTGATGATGATCAGGATGGGAGTGCCCGAGTAGTGTGTGGGCAACATTTTATTCTGTTGCAGAATTACAGCAAACATTTACAAATCTCTCAGCTGTTATTTTCCTTTTATTAGGCAGGAGTGAGAATTTGTTCCTTATGGCTGCTCTTTTTTGGCCAAAGGACACAGAGTGTTTGTTGGTGCCAGAACCTTAACAGGCTGGGTGTAATGGCAAAGAAATCATGGTCTTTCTCACCTGCTGGTTTTACTGAATGCAGGATAAACTGATTCCCTTAGCACCAAGCAGTGGACTGTCCAATACCATTCTCCCCTCCTCATCTCCCTTCTTCAGAAACATAGAGAAAAATATAAGATCCTTTTAAAATTACATCATAATCCTACAACCTGGTTTTTCAAAGATCTCTTGGTTTATAAGTAGCACTGGAGGTAAATAGGTCATAAATTCTACATCACAGGATCTCTTAGCTTCACACCTATGAGAGTTACTTTGCTTCTCAGAGGCCAAAATAATTCCAGGACTGCTGTCAAGTGGTTTATGTTCTGCAATTTGGAGTTTATTAGTGTTAACAGGGTAATGTTATGTACTATTTGTGGTGTACAAAGTCCTGCAGGCTAAACATTCTTGACCAACAGTGGTTCAATAGGCAAAATAATTTAAAAATCCTGTCTACATATTCTTGATGGAATTTTGCTTCATTTTCACAAAGCCAGAATTATTTTGAAGCAAGAGATTTTTAGGAGTATTTCGAGTAAAGGGTCCTCTTTTCCTTCAAGTCTATGAATAGTTCTTCAGCTTGAATCAATCTTGAATATGTCAGTATTTCAAATTGTTCTTAAATACTCACAGGAGGCCTGTTGCACCTGAGACCATTGGGTGAATATCCCAGCTGAAATGCGCCAGAGCTGACAGCAGATGCCGTTAATCTGTCTGCAGATGAATTATTGGCAATTTTGCTAAGCAGAGGTTATTCCTCGCTCTACTCAGGACAATCTAGTGATGCATAGTAGCCATGATATATTCTGAAAAATCCTTTCCTTAGCATTTTTTTCTCCTGAGAAGCTGAGAGTTCTCAGGAGCAAAATGTAAACAATGATTATCTGTTGCTGTGGAATGCAACAGGTAGATCTGTGATTGGTCTCATGTGGTTGTTTCTAATTAATGGCCAATCACAGTCAGCTGGTTTGGACTCTGTCCAAGACACAAACTTTTGTTATCATTCTTTCTTTTTCTATTCTTAGCTGGCCTTTTGATAAAATCCTTTTTTCTATTCTTTTAGTATAGTTTTAATATAATATAATATATATATATAATAAAATAGTAAATCAAGCCTTCTGAAACATGGAGTCAGATCCTCATCTCTTCCCTCATCCTCGGACCCCTGTGAACACCGTCACCATGCATCATCTAAAGATGACTTTCCTTCAGAGCCGTAGCTTGGAACACATGCACTGACATTCCCCTTTCTGGCTTTGTAAAACCTGAAACTTCCTTTTTTCACACTGGATAACACCTAACACCACTCACAGTCTCAATAGCCACAATTCAAGTGGCCCCACAGGCCACCTCAGCCCAGTCTAGAAATATGGTGAAGGGTCTTACACCAAACTCTCCAGAACTGCAGCCTGCCCAGCCAAGCAGGAGGTTGAAATATCACCTTCAATAAAACAAATTGGTGACAAACACTGGCTTAAGCATGTCCAGGATTGCAGCAAACATTGCATTACTAATCTTTTTTGTCCTGAGTTCCCATCAGATGTCATGGAACCACTCCAGATGATGCTTGCAGAAAGAGATGAAGTGGCACAGAAGAAGGTGGAGAAATGTTTCTCCAAACACTGTGGTAGGTAAACTTGTAATTTATTTTCCCTGCTCATAACTCACAGTTGAAATCACTGAACTTTAAAATTCCATTCCTGCTGGGTCCAGAGATGGCTTTATTACCACACAAAATTCTGGCAAATAGAAGAGCCACAGCTTAAGCACTGGACTAGAGAGTCCAACTTCCCAGCATGTCATCTTTTATGAAAAGGAGCTGATTGTATTGCAAGTAATTTAGAACAATCTTCTTAAGAGAAAGCTCCAGCTTGTGTGACTGGGATTGTACTGCAGCATCCTTGGAATTGCAGCTGTTTTCTCAGAGCAATGCTAGGAAAGCATTGTCAGCAGCAGGGTCAAAGAGCTGGTTTTAAGCTGTTTTGCTGGTAAGATCTGAGCACAGCTCGCTCTTTTAGCAAGCAGATGTATGGCGGTATGGAAAACCATGTGACAAGCAAGTGAGAGGAAAACAAACAAAACCAAAACATTTCTGCCTCCTGAATGTGTTTCCACTTGGATATTCAGGGTGCTTAGCAAAATAACTAGAGGAAAACAAAAAAAACCAAACCAAAACTAAACAAAATGAAACAGAAACAAGCCAACAAAAACCAGACTCAAAACAAACAAACAAAAAAAAAACCCAAAATGAAACAAACAAACAGCAGATCAACACAAGGCCATTACACCAGATAGGAGCAGAGCTTGTTCTGTTCCCAGCTCTGTGACTTCAGTGGTTTTGAAGCAATACACAGAGTTTGTACTGTTCCCTGTATTTGGGTGAATTTCAGCCTCAATAAACTCCACATTTGGGTGAATTTCAGCCTTAAGGGATCATTTATAATGAGCATCTTATTGAGTCAATCCTATCTTTTCTGCTTGTTCATGAGCAAGACAAAGCATGAAGCAACTCCTAGTGGATTCAGATACTGGGATTTGCTGAAGAATCAGGAAGATAAGAGCTTATGTTATTATTTAACACACTCAGTCACTGCCCTCCGTGCTGTACCTTCATGATGTCTCAATTTCCCTCTCCAGCTGGGCTCTCCCAGTCTGGAAAGGTTGGACAAAACCATGTCCATTCATGCTTTGCTGCTGCTCACAGTGAATGACCAGACAAGGTCCCTGAGTGTCCCACTGTTTTTGTCTTCACTCTGCTCTGGTCTCCAAGAACTCCTCCTGATCCCAGGATCTTTAGCAAAGATCTTTTTCATTCCAAGTCTCACTTTTCGCTTCCTTCTTCTTTTGGGGAACTCTTAGTTTCACTTGTCCTCTATCCATAACACCAAGTCCCTTTTTTTCCTAATTTAAATGGTCTGTGCAGGAGCACAAAACATGATCAACCTCCTAACTGGTGCTTCTGTCTGCATTAATGGGAGGACTCATGACATAGAAGGATTTTTTCAGTACAGCAGCTAACAAAATTCAGAACCAGCCTGTAGATCTAATAAAGTAAAATTTCACCTAACTCCAGTGGCTCTGAATCTGAAACCAGCAGCTGAAATCAACTCCCAAAAGAAAGTGAATCTTTTCAAAGCCATATAAATTTTGATTGCTAGCTAGTGTTAGACATTTTAGTTACTGTGAGGTTAATGGTATCTTGAGAGTTCCAGTGTTTCTGCTTCCTAACAAATGAACTAAATTAGTAAAAATTATCCCTTCCCTGTTTCTGCTATCCTGAAGAAGTAATGTGTCCTGCTTCCAATTAAATTAACCATTAACTCCTTTTGATGAAGCTGTACATGACCAGCACTTAAATGAGCTTCAGTCTATACAAAGGTTTAAGACCAAAAGTGGAAGTGTTTACAGATTTCAAAGATGGAGCAGTGAGCTGCAGACTCAGACTGGGGATGAGTACAAGCCTACATGGTTAAGAAACTAAGTCAGGTTTTGATGCACAATGCTACTTTGGAGCTTTCTGAGCTCATCCTAGATCCCATCTTTGCAGAGACTGAACTGAAAATGGTTCTGTCTAAACCTGCTTATCACAAAGATAGATCACCTGGATATGCATCCTGTGACTCAAGAAAACAGCACACTGTCTTGAAAAAATGTTTAAAATAGATTGTGTTTCCCAATATAGCTGAAGGTTCAGAGCAGACAGCAGATTTGGCATGTTTATTGCTGGACTCACACGAGCTCCGATGAGTCCTTACAAACATTGCCACATGGACAATCTGTGACAGAACTCTGTTCACAGAGCTCTACCCATGGCGCCCATAGATGGTAGCATATAAAGAGCTCAGTTTTCTTTTGATAAAGACAAGGTATAGAAAGAAAAAGAATAAAATGAGGAAGGAAATTATTTCTGGCTGTCCAGACAAGCATTTCCTGAGATTGGTCCCTCCAGTACAGCAAATTAACATAACAATGAGGATGATTTTGTCCCCACTGTGTCTTCCTCCTAGTCAGCCAGAAAAATGTAGTAATACCTTGTGTTTTTCACAGATCAGAGTTTCTATTGTTTTCTCCCCCTTTGGTGTTCTCACTGTTGATTGCAGAGTGCTTTAATCAGGTACAAGTGTTGTGGGCTGATGGGCAGCCAAGCCTTGTGCAGGTAGTATTACTGGGTAATACTTACCAGCTCCATGCAATCAGCTGAAATTCATTTTATTCTCCTTTAAAAGTCAAAGGCTACAAAATGTGAGGCAGGAAAAGGGAAGTTCTCTTGCTATTAGAGTTTTTAGGTGCATGACCAAGAGAAAAGCCACACAAAACCAGCAGTTTGGGAAGAGGCCAAGGCTGCCCCAGCAGCTGTGAGGGAAGGGCAGCCTGCAGGGATGCACATGGGAGGCCCTCAGCAGGACACAAGGCACTTTAGACAGTGAAATTATATCTTGCTGCAGGAAGGAGCATTCCTGGCAGTACCAGCAACCCCACAAAGTGCTAAGTGGAACCCTTCACCTGGTTTTCCCTTCCTCTGCTGTGCCTGTTGCATGCCAGTGGGTAGGAAATACCTCCTGGCTGATGCTTGTGTTGGCAGGACCCTAAGGCCTGTCTCCTCCTGCAAGAATCCAAGGTACTGTGCCAAGGGACACTTCTCTGTCACTCATCCCTGGCAGGCCCTGCTGCAATGTCCTGAGCTGACCCTGGGAAGGTGAGATGGGAGCTCCAGGGAGTTTCTACTGAGGGCAGCATGGCATGGGACAGGCACAGCCCAGAGACAAGGACCAGCAGGTTGGCAGAACATTGCTCTTGGTGAGGTCTGGGTTGTGCAGCTGTCCTGGTTCAGAGCAAATTTGGGAGAGAATCCCCAAAGGGGCTCTTTTAATAAAGCAGATCCAATCGGCCCTCCCCCCAAATGGTCTCGGAGAAAATACCTCCTTGGAGAAGAGTGGAAAAAGCCTGTTTATTAAACAATAAAAACTAAACAATATTAAACAATAAAACCCCTTGCTGCTCCAAAAGAGATGACAAACTCAGAAAGTCCCTCCCTGGGTTGCAGCTCAGCTCACTCAGTCTCTGATCAGTCCCTCAGTGCTGGAAATGTCGCAGGCCCAGCCTGGCCCCGTGGGCCTCAGGTGGAGCTGCCGGTGCTCCCCTGGGTGTTCAGTCCAGAGCAGGTTAAACAGGGCAAAGAAAAGGGAAAAAAACTCCACAGTCCAGGAAACTTCTTTGCCTCAGCTAGCTAAACTAATTAAAAGCAAAAGAGAGCTCGGTCCCGTTGTCTGTCCATCTGCAGACAACACAGTCCAGGAGCAGGAATGTGGAGGAGTGCAGTGTCTGAAAATAAAACTGTGCGCTTTTTCTCTCCTCCCTTCACTCTCTGGAACACGTCTTAAAGGTGCAAAACTTATTATTCAGCATAAACAGAATGAGACGACTGGGGATAAAGCATCATATAGATAACCCAGGACAGCAGCACTTCAGGACAGCCACTGTGCACATGGAGAAAGTGTCAGAGAATGGCTGTGGCTGCACACAGAACTCTGCTGTCCTTCCATTCAGAGTGGAGCAGTGCCAGTACGGGCTGGTGATTAACACAGCATTAGGGCAGGATGCTCAAACAGAAATATAGGCCAAAACACTATCAAATACCCTGTATTAAAGAGCTTATAACACATTTCCTGACATATTGATGTAAGCAAAGGTTAATCTTTCCTGGGGTTACTTGTAAGCACTTTCAGAGTTGTACTATGCTGATTTTGCAGTCTGCTTTAAGAATACAGGGTTTAGATTGGGAAACTGGAAGTCAGCTGACCACTTTGCCTTCAACTACCTCAGGAAGGAATAAAGATTTTTGCCTCTTATCTTTGACTTCCTTGTCACTGTCATATTTTCGGGAAAAGTCCCCTTGACCAGGATTCTTCTCCTGGGAAGCTGAGAAGCCTCAGAGAAAAAGGAAAACAATATTATCTCATTGCTTCTCCTGTGTTTTGCTGCTCTGGAATGTGTTTGGAGATTGTTTACCCACAGGTGATTTTTTCATTGGTTTCATGTGAGTTGTTTTGATTTAATGACCAATCAAGGCCAAGCTGTGGCGAGGCTCGGGAAAGAGTAATTAATTTTCATTATTATCTTTTTAGCCTTCTGTAAGTATCCTTTCTGTATTCTTTAGCATAATTTAGTATAGTATTCTTTAATATAATGTGTAAGAGCCATAATGAGGGATGGAGGACTCCAGGCAGCTCTCCAAAATGTAGTTTATTCCATCCAAGAGGTTACAGCAGTCCAGGGTGGTGGATGACAGAGCTGTGCCCACAGCTGTCAGCTCCAGCTGCGGGCAGGCCTGGAGACCCTTTGGTTTTGGTTATAATGCATTATATACTTTTCTTTGCTGAGCATCTCAATACAGTAGAATATTGATTCTACTGTATAACTACTATAATTACCATATTCATGTTACTATTCTCCAAT
>JAHXMQ010012338.1:27959417-27972495 GCA_020466415.1 Ammodramus savannarum pratensis | reverse complement strand
GCTTCCATCTCTATTCCTTCATCAGACTCTTCATTTAAAAATGTTTCTGCTAAGTATACATATCTGTGAGACTTTCTTGTCAAACTTTCATCCTTCCCAACAGCAGAGGATGCAGATAACTTTTGTAAGGACCACTTTAGGAGGAGCTCTACCTGCTGGTGGGTGGTACCAGTGGCTTTTCAAAACAAAAATTTCAGATCCTGTACTGTTGAGTGTTAGTATTGTAATAGTTGGGTAAATAAAGTTGTGTAAAACTTTTTAACACTGCTTGGGAACTACAAAGTGCACAGCAATGGAAACTGCAGCAGTCCATGTAGCAGCAATGGGCTAAATATACTTAAGGATGCAGCAGAATTGGGATCAGATATGTAGTTTATTGAGATGGTATCTTATAATTTCAGAAACCCAAAACACCAGGGCTGAAATATAAATATCCTGCACCCACTACCAAAATAGAAAGAAAAAATATTTTCAACTGAAGTGGAAAAAAGTTAGGAGTTTTGTGCAAGGGATAAAAATTATGTTGCAATATGGCCAAAAAAATAAAAGAGTAGAGAGTGTTCCTTCATGGAGAAATCAATTTTGAGGTTATACCTGCTTTAGCAGTGCCCAAGGGAAAAATAAACAAAGAAACTGTGGCATTGCAGAGAGCCCAAACCAGAAGGTGAGGCTGGGAAGAATGTTCCCCAAAAATAAATATAGAACATCAAAAGCAGGCAGGCAAATAGGATTTGACTCATGGCCTGGTTAAGGCACAGTTCTCCTTCACAGGTAATACAGGGGCTGCCTTTTTACCAAGTTGTAGGCAAATTTGTAACCAAAAAAAAAAAAAACCAAAACAAAACTGAGAACAACAACAACAACAACAACAAACAAAAACCAATAAAAGCAACAAAAAATAAAACAAAACAAACAAACAAACAAAAAACTAAAAAAGAGCCCCACCAACAAAACAAACAAACAAAAAAACCCCAGAGATGGAAATCCAGTTCTGGTCAGAAAAATGGGCTGGGGAAGACTTTTACTTCATATGAGAACAGAAAGAAAACACATCTGAAGATTCAGAGGCAGCAAATAGCAGCATCTATCAGAATAAACAACATTCAATCTATCTACATTCAATCTATCAACATTCAATCTATCAGCTGAATCTATCAGATTGTGGTAGAAATCCATTTTTTCTTTCAGACTGTTAACACTTTGTCATTTGTGCATACAGAGCTGGGATCACAATCACGAGGGTAAAGCAAAAAAAGAAGGTGGAAAAATTGTGCCAGTATATCTAAAACTAGCTCAGCTGGATCTTCCCAAATAACCAGTTTGTATTGGATTCAAATAAAAGTTCAGGTTGGTCTTATGTCCTGTTTGGACCTGTTGGCTCACCATGCATCACAAAAGCACATGTATTTTTATTGATTATCTCCATCCACACTACTATATTCAGTTCTTTTTGCTGCATTGTTGCATTGATTTCTCCTGCCCAAATCACACTATTGATTTTCCCTGCTCCCATTTCACATCTGTGCTTCTCCCAGCCACCCAGCTGATCTAGTAGGGAAAGTGTGGGATTAGTGCTCAGCTAACAGACACACATGCCTGTGAGGAATCTACCCACAAGGATAAATGCAAGGCCACTGCTTTGTTTCAGGGTCTATGTATAATGTTTTATGTGTGATTTTTTTCTAGAATCCAAGATTACATGGAAGTATAAAATGAGGATTGTGTGCAATCCTCTGCCCTCATTCTTCATCAAGGCAGTAACAAGCAGTTCAAGGCTAACACTGAGCTTTTGGCTGTTCTGCCAAAAATATGTTGAAGCTCAGTTTTAGTTAAATTTATTAAGACACAGCTGAAAGGAAGACTTTTCTGCCAAGAATGGTTTCCAGCTGAGGACAGGACTTGCAGTTGCAGCAGCTTTTAAGGGAAGGAAAGCACCTGATGCATCCCATGCCAAGTGTCTGGATTTTTTCAGATATTCTGCACCAGAGATGTTGAACTTATTGGGAAATCATCTCTTGACTGGATGCAATGGGTAATTACGTTATTCAAGATTTATTTTTTTTTCTTACCTTGAAATGTACAACTTTAATTGTAAACTCAACAGTTCTTAGCAACAACCACAAATTTTGTCATGTCATCAGCAGGGTTCCTTTTTTTCCGATTTTTGATGAGAAGTTCATAGAACCACAGAATCACAGAACATTCCAAATTGGAAGGGACACACAGGGATCATTGAGTCCAGCTCCCGACCCTGCACACAGCACTAAGCCCAAGAATCCAATCATGTGCCCAAGAATATTCACCAAATGTTTCTTGAGCTCTGCCAGGCTGGTGCTGTGACCACTGCCATGGGGAGCCTGTTCCAGTGCTCCTCCTCTGGGGAAGAACCTTTTCCTAATATCCAACCTAAACCTCCCCTGACACAGCTTCAGGCCATTCCCTCGGGTCCTGTCACCACAGAGAAGAGCTCAGTGCCTGCCCCTCCTGTTCCCCTCACAAGGAAGCTGTGACTGCAGTGAGGTCTCCCCTCAATCTCCTCCAGGCTGAACACACCAAGTGCCCTCACACAGCCCCTCCTCACACAGCTTCCCCTCAAGGCTCTTCACCATCTTTGTTGTCCTCCTTTGGCCACTCTCTTATTATTCAGTATCTTCCTTATATAGCAGTGACCAAAATTTGAGATATTCCACAAGACAAAGAGTGGGTGTACTTTTCAGAGTTGCAATAATGTTTAGTAAAATTACATTTAAACTAGTTCTTGTGTGTGCTGTTCCAAGCAGAGATATTTCCACATAATGAACTGAGCAATTCTGTAACATTTAAAAGATGTTAGTCAGAATAGTTCATTGAAATTCAGCATCGATACAGGGAAAATACATTCTGAGTTTTTACATGAGATGGTGTAACAAATTTTACTTGATAAAATGTTTAGTATCCAACAATTATTTGGTAAGTAGAAATTATTTCTCTTGAATTATAAACTGTCACTCTGAGTACAAAATAATAATCTCATGCATAGTGCTGTTTCTTTCAGTCACTTCTAAACTGAAGCTAGAGAAAAGGCACACAAAAAATAATCTTACCAAAGCAAGAATGGACAATTTGAATGCATGGGGAAAACAGTGTTGTCAATTATTATTACTGTGTAGCTTCACAGGTCCCTTGGATGTTATTTCCTATCAACTTTATAACTCTTACATCCAATCCCCGAAGAATTTGTAACAAAATATTGTAGCCACAAGGGAGTTATTTTCCTTTTCATACGAAAATCTCATGGTGACACTATGAAACTGGTGCTGCTTAACAATCTTTATGTGATGCTAAGCATTTGACAGACCTGTCTGTGACCACCTTAGAGAGGATTTACTGATGCAGGGAGATGAAACAGGAGCTCAGAATCAACTTACACTGAGCTACTCTTGCAAATCAGTCACAAAACAAGGTTTTCATGAATGTTTGCCCAGAGCAAGAAAAGCAGCACCAATATTGCTCTTAGGGGAAAAGGTGAGGGTGAACAAGGTGTCATCTTCTTGATTACAGCCCTGGGTGTAGCAATTACCCACTAGAGAAACACCAACTTGCCCAACTTGGTGGGACTGGTGAGCTCTGTGTGACTCACAGTGCCAGGTGAGCTTTGCTCAGGTGCTTGGGGACTGTTTTTGAGATCAGAGGATACCTCTACTCATACTCAAGTTCACCAACTGAAGCAAAGAAAAAAAGAAATCACATAGGCCCTTGGTTAAATATTCCAGGATAATCTCCTCTCTCCCCTGGTGTCCCCTGTCTGGAGCAGGTGCAGATCCCCTGGATGTGCACATTCCCAGGAAAAGCTCCTCCACCGTGAACAGGGGTCACAATCCAGGGCAAAGAGAAGAAGAGGCAGCCTTTGCATTCTGGAGTTTCCTTTCACCACCCAGGAGTAGCAGGGTGGTCAGAAGGCTTTCCTGTTGTGAAAACAAATGTTGGGATCATGCAGATGATGGTAACATCCCACAGGTTCTCCATGGGGTCTACTGATGGAAAGCATGATGGGCCATGACACACAGACTAAATAATTCTAAAAAAATCCTTTTTCAGGTTGATTTTATCTTGAGGTGAGTTTTCTCCTTGATGTTTCCCCCAAGTTCTATGGTATAGTTAATTTAGCAGGCACAATCCCAGTGAGCTGGTGTGCATTATTGCAGCTGGTTTGGGCATGCAAGCAGTTTCCAAATAAAGTCTAGGGCATAAGAAACATGAAAAGCAATGTGAATATTAAGCTGCTATTTGAAAATACCCTGAAATGGCTTATTTTTCTGTCCTAACCTCTGTTAAAGGATTTGTAGCACAGACCCTCCAAAGGCACAGACCTGGTTTAATGCTGAGGCGGTTTTATTCCCAGTTAGAGCTGCATCAGCAGATAATCTGCACTGCTGGGGGACACTGTCTACCTCCCATCTGTGTGATCAACCCATGGCTGTTTATTATTCTGGTATTTTAAATCCCCATCTTCTTTAGCCAGCAAGTAATCTGAAACCACTGCTTTCTAGCTTTTAAAATCAATTGATAAATAGCATTCTTTTTTTCTCCAAGGAATCAATGCACAATTACTTTGAACTGTTTCAAGAAAATAGGATATTTGGGATACTATATCCTCCCTTTGCTCCCTTCAACAAGCTTGATTTAAAAAGCAAAGAGGAAGAAGAAGCACAAGTAGCACTGCAGATTTGACAGAAATGTGGATGTTCTGCAGTCAAATTATTTTGTGAAACTGGAATCTTTATTTTTAATCTCAAGTGTTTCTTTCTGTTGGTCACAGACTCCTGCCTCCACAGGACAAAGTGGAGTTCCCCAGGCTTTCCAGGCTGTGTTTTAAATCCTAAGATATATATAGTATGGTATTTACTGGGAATTACCTGTGAAGAAATTCAGAAGAAGAAATTAATCAGATGAATCAGCAAGTTTAGAATTTCATGTGTACAGAACCTCAAGATCAGTGTCTATGGTAATGAGTGAATTTATTCACATCCAAGATGTCTGATGAAGTCTTTCCTGCCATCTAATTTCTCAGAGTAGGAATAAAGGGCTGCAGCACTGAGTCCATCAGTCAGTCAGTGGGAAACTCTATAGTTGTGTTTTCAATGTCTACAGAAGGAACCAGTAAGCCTTGCCTAGCAAGGAGGTTGCATCTGGGAAATGGATCCCTGTAACTGGAATTGGATTCCAGAGGAAAATCCACGCACACAGACTCACACCTGACTGTTGTGAGAAACAACTTTCTGATATCTCTTCAGATATGATAGACCACAGTGCCATAACATCATCAAGGAAAAGATGCTTTTCTTCTTTTCTTCAGACAGTTTTACAATTAAGCCACTTTGAGATTACCTGGCACTGAGAGCTCAGGGTTGCCAGAGAAGTTAAATCAGGAGTCCTTGCAGCACATCTCCCTTTTTGCAAATCTAACTCAAAGAATGCACAGGAATTTCCTCAGCTGCATTCTTGGAAGTGTTCCTGTCTAGGACAGAGGAGGGACTTCCAGGGACTTACCTTAAAAACACTATTTGAGTGTTTCAAAGGAAGGACAGACTAAAGGCTTAACAAATGAAAAAGTAAATTACATTTAAGGTTTTAGTTTCAGTTGAGAATCTGCCTGTAATCATAACCCTTTTCCAATACATGATCTAAACCCTTAATTATTTATTTTCCTACTTACCAAGGGAAACAGCCATTAACCCAACAATTCAGTGTAATATAGTAGCGGTAAAAGCTAGAAATTAGACATAAAGAGGAAGAACATAAATGTGGAAGACTTTTTAACTGCAGAGAATTAGGAAATTTTTAAAGGAGAGGATATACAGAATAAAGGGGAATAATGCTAGGAAGTCATGACTATAATTTTACTAGGCCTGGGAGTTAAATAAAAGTGAAAACCTACGAGGAAAGTAAAAACAATTGAATTTTAAGGGTCGCTTCTATGAGAATAACTGAGATGGATTTGGCTCAAGTGATAATATGGTCTGCATTCCTAAGGAACACCCAATCTTGCAAACAACCTCAGGGCTCCTTGTCCTCGTGCAAGCAGGACACACAGGTCTTTAAATCCAGGGGAGCCTTCAGTTTTACCTAGACTAGTTAAAGAAACAGCAAATTTCCCTGAAAATCACTGGGGTGAGGTGCTGAAAGAAAAATGTTCAAACTGATAGCAAAGAAGCTACAGCAGAGGAATTTAAAATAATGCCCCTGACTGCAGTTCTGTGCTCTTGCCTTACATAATTTTTAGCACATTTCTCCTCCATTTAATACTAAAAGAGAAAAACCCAAGTGATGAGCTGCTCAGAAAGCTGCATCTAGGAGCAGTCAGGCAAAGGACATGGTAAGGCCATCCCTCCCTGCTGGCATTTCTTGCTGTGTGGCTTCCCCTGCACTCTGACAACCTCTCTCCCTGCTCTCCATGTGACAGGCAGGGAACACTGCTCGCACTTTCACCTTGTAAGGCGTTCCTCTACCAGCATGGAAGGAGCTCCTTCATTCCTCCTCAAGGGAAGGAAAATGAAACAATCCTTCCAAAGAATGGAATGCACTGAGTTTGCCTGTACCACTAGAGACCTCAGGAGATTGAAGTAAATGAAAAAAGGATCTTCAAATTATTTACGACAACAATTGCCAGGATTATTCTGAATGCAGCGGAGGGGGGAGGCAAGGATGGAGTTGATAAAGGCAATTAAATTAAATTTATAAACAGTACAGACATTGCCAAGAAAATCAGGATAAACACAAAGAAATTCTTTACAGCCCCAAGAAATTTCCAGCGACTAATGAGACTTCAAGGCATGACAATGGAAAAGTACAGATGAAACTGATATTACTCAGAAAAATTTTTGTTTCATTGTTCACAGTAGAAGCTGAAGGTCATTTTCTAGTGATTGAGATCTATTTTCCCTGGAGAGAAAGAAAAATGTTAAAAGGTTTCATGATTATACTGAAACAGATAATTAGGCAGCAAGAAGTTGCACAGGTTGACAAGGCACTGGACCCAGAAGACTTCCAGGCACAGAAAAGTGGCTGAGACAGAGACAAGAATTTGTGAACTGCAGCTGAGGAGAGGATTTGGCAATTCCACTACAAGAGGGACTCAGTTCTGCCACCAAAACAGCTGTATCCTAAACAGCTGTGTCCAAAACATCTGGGAAGGTCCAGCAGTTATGACAAAGAGCATCCAGATGTTTGACTTCCACAGCAGTAGTGAAAGCCAAATGGAGGATTTCAGACACTTGATGTAGCACTAGATCCTGATGTTTCCCAGTCAAGCCTTTGCAATTTTATTCAGAAGATGGTTGGGACAACACAGAGAGTCAGCAGAGGACAGTGGGGTCAATCAGCTCTGGAGGGAACTGGTAGAAATGTATATCAAAGTATAGACTCATTTAAAGTTTGTATCAGGCTACGAAGGTAGGAATTAACTTGTTCATGCTTACTTTCATAATGCTAGCTAATCCTCTGATATATTAGTCTTTAAATATTCAGTAACAGAAATATTAATTATTGACCTATCCACTGGTAAGACAGACTGTAAGGTCTTAACGACCAGCTCAGAGGAAATATTTGTGAGTTCAGTTCTGAATCCAGCATTTCTTCTTGAGTGGCTTAAGGCAAGCTGTTTGCCCTCTGAAAGACCTTCTAATTCCTGACACAAGAAAACTCCTTCCTTTTCTGATACAGCTGTAGCTCCAGCAATATATCTTTAACTGCACTTATAATAGTTTCGTCTGGTCTGGTCAGGATGCTTCTTCTGCTCCAAGCCAAATTGAATTTCCCCTCAGTAATGTTAACTGCCATTTCTATTGTCCTTTTCTTAGACAGATTTAACACATCACTCCTAGGACTAGCTTGATGTCAATGGGCAGACACCAACTGATGGCCTCTGTGGACATTAGAGAAAGTATAAAAGCCTGTACATGAAGATGCAGTTATTCCTTATGGCCTATTCTGGAAGATGTCAGGAAACCCTTCTGTCCTACAGGCCTGTTCTGTCAAGGAAGGGTCAGCTTCATACTTCTCTGTTTAATCTCAAATGAGTTGTAACAGGGTATTTTGGAACAACTTATGGCATGAGACTGACTGTTTTATTTACACCTTCATACTTAAAAAAAATTAAAAGGAAGGCTATCTTTTTGTGTCCTGGGTTTTTGGGAGCATCTACAGGCAAATCACAGATTTTCATGGGTGACATTCATTCCTATGGGCATTGCTGGTTATGCTGAGTTGGATGGGTGCTCACCATCACTGACAGCTGTCACAGGGTTTTCTTCAACAAGTGAAAAATCATGGATTTCACTGGAGCTGTGTCAATTTACACCTCAGGGAATGGCAGTTAGTTGCCTCTGTACATTTTTTCTCAGCACATGCCAGGTCAGGAGAGATAAGCAGAGTTGTACTCTGATGATGATGATTTCTTTAATCCTCACGTAAGGAGAAGTTTCTCTCTGAAAACCACATGCTTTGCCAAAATTCAGTCCAGGCCACAGCCTGAATTTTCCTTTCCTGGATGTGAATTTTGCATGCAATCTCACCTGAGTGTTTGTTACCAGAACAGTCTCTCTGTTTTGCCAAATACTGCTCTCCAGCTATGGATACCTGAGCATGGCACCCAGTTTCGTGACTGCCAATCTCTTTTCATTTCTCTTATCTTCATGGGTGCTCTGCATATATCAGGCCAACTCCATATCTAGAGTTAGCTTAGTAGTCTGGTAAATACCTACAGAAAAGTGAGGCCCATGTGGCTATGAGAAGTCATCACAAGTGGCCACTTGATCTAAAGGACTGTCAAACAACCAATAAGCCAAAGATCTTCCCAAGAGGCTTTTTTGTGGACTGCAAACACTGCTCTCACTTGTTGCTTTTTGACACAATAGAGAGCTCTGAAGTGAGAAGGAGATGGGTCCTTCTCAGGAGCCTTGTAGGAAGCAGATTGAAAAAGTTTTAACAGCACTGTGCAGAGGCTCAACTTAGAGGCTGCTGATAGGTTAGATCTCAAACATTGCCAGCATTTTGGGTCTGACTGGATCATCCTCAATATACAGCATCAGAATTTATACAGATTGAAAGATACCTGAAGGCATGGGATAGAGCAGCCTGACCCATCATCAATATTGAAGGCACCTTAATAAGGTTAAAGTATTGACAAAGAAAGGATTTGTTAATGTCAATTACTTGTGCCACAAATACTGTCCCAGGCTCACAAAAAGCCCATGTTTCTCATCTAAGAATAATTACCCTTTCTGGAGAAAAGCAGGCATAGGTTGTTTACCCATGGGAGGAGCAAACAAGCCAAGCTAAACGTGTCCTACACGGTTGTGTCCACTGCATTGAGACAGGACTTTCTAATGAGTCTAGAGCTAATCCTGTGATGATGGACATCTAATTTATTCTATCTTGACATGACAGACCTGGCATAGTAATGTCTGGCAATTAGTCACACTCCAGTGGTCCTTAAGCAGATTGCAGTGAAATGCAGTCACTGCTGTTTCCTGTTATTCCTTACAAAAAGAAATAGCAGAAAAAGCACTAAAATACTAAATCACCTATTGCAAAAAGCTGCACCATCAGCTTCTGAATCCTAGTTAGCACTGCTAAATTACAGAACAGCACCACTCCAGTACGTGCTGTTACTGGCTGATTATTTTGTTAAACAGAAAACCAAAACCAAAATTGTTTGCACTGTTAGAAACTAATGTGGGATTCAACAGCATTTGCCAATAAACAAAGATAAAGCAGAGTTTTAATAGGACTGATTTGCTTTATCTGACAGGTATTCAACAGATAAAACAAAACAAAAGCCTGGGAAGAACAGAGATATTTATTGCCAGCACAATTCCATAAAAATAGTGCTGGTCGTTTCAGGAAAGCATGGTCACAAACTGCAGTGGTCCTGGAGGAGGTGGATTCATGATCAAGGGCAGCTATCCCAAAGGTGAAGCAGAGCAGTTCTGGTACTAGGAGGGAGAGGAGCAAAGGATTTGGGGCTGCTCTTCCAACCCCAGTGCTAGGTGGCCTGGCTTGCTGCAGGCAGAGATGGCTGGTCCCCAGGACACAGATCAGAATGACAGAATCACAGAATATTCTGAGTTGGAATGAGCCCACATGGATCATTGAGTCCAGCTCAGAAGCTCATCTAGAAGTGTCCATCTTACCTCTGTGAGTGGGTTATGGTGCTGGTACTCTCAGTGTACAGACCCCAGCAGGGATTCCAAGCTCTTTTCTCTGTGTATGGGCCTGAGGTGTTTCCCATCCCCCCAGAAGGAAAGGCTTGGGCATGTGCACCTTTTGGTCACCTTTTCCCAAGAATTTGGGAAGGTAGATGGACTAGAGGGCAAAGCAGCATACACTTGGAGGTAACCATTAAGGATGATGAGGGATCCAGGCCACCCTGTAACACTGCTGGAGTGACACAGCCAGCACAGACCAGCCCTTCAACGTGGCAGCACAGGGCACCCAGGGGCTGCTGAAACTCAGAGAACATTCTACTCAGCACATCTATGGAAAGGATCTGGAACCACAAATTCAACCCATTTATATGAATCACCACTAAGTTTAACTGGGAGAGAAGGGAATTGGAAGTCTTGCCTTTAGGAAAGGCTGCTTGAAAGCAGGTTGTGTGCTGTGCAGGGACTTGCCGGAGTGGCATCCCCGGCATGTGTCTCTGTTCCTTGTCTCCAAGGGCTGCTGAACCTGAGCCAGGGACATCTCTGCCAGAGGTGCACTCTGGGACAGAGCCTCAGGTGCCCTGACAAGGCAGGACAAGCCCATGGGAACAGCTGAGGAGGAGGGTGGAGGTGTGGCACCTTTGTGCTCAGCACACAACAAAGGAAGGGCAAGGGGCCAGCAGCAGAGACTGAGCACAGGGAGCTGCAATCCAGGGGACAAAAGTGGAGAAACTTTTGCTTTCCCTCTGCTTTTTTCCACCCTGGTAAAAAGTGCTACCTGTCAAAACAGTGGGTAAAGCCATTTCAGACAGGAATGCAATTTACAGCTTGAAGGTGTCCCTTTGAGCCTGTAAATTCCTTGGGGCAGGGATTATGGTTTTGATCTGACATGCTAACCAAATGTAAAGAACTGAGCGTGACAATCTAGAATTTCCTAAAAGATAAAGAGTAATGATAATAATTTCCTCCTTCCCCCCATCTCTGGAACATGTATCTTGCTGTTACAAAGCTCTTCGCTTGCAAGAAGAAAGCTATTTATAGGTTGAAACAGATTTGCAATCATTTGTGATAGAGAAGGAAACTGAGGAGAAATATGCAAACCAAAAAAAGCAATGGCAAAAATTTGCATAGTTCTTTAAAGTTTTCTTCAAAAGCTTCTGCAAAATACAACCATCTGTTTTTTCAAGAATATCCTATGGGGGTTGCATGAGGGCTCTGTGTTCTTTTTCCTCTTTTTTTTTTTTTTTTTTTTTTTTGCTACTTGTGGAACCATCTCTCCCTTTAGGAGGGAAATGTGTGTAATCGTAAACTATTAGAGACAGACATCTGCATACAGACCTGTACTGCTGTATTAAATTACTCAGTAAGTATTTTAAAGCAGTTAGTATGTGCCAATTTAGCTCATGATGAAAATGTTTGTCAGAATAATATGTTTTATTCTAAGCACCTGCTATTTAATATTTGAGAGAGCTGGAAGTGTAATGAGGAAAGAGAAAAATATATGCTTGCAGCTCAAACATGAGCTGCAAAGGCAATTCTGGGGTGAGAAGTGGCACAGCTGAATGGAGGCTAGACCATTTTCCTCCATTTGTAAACCAGGCACAGAATGACAAGCTAATTCCCAGCAGTCCAATGTGACAGGCATGGCCATTACTGGGGCTAGTTAATCTCTCAATCCCTGTCTCCATCTGAAGGAAGCAATGCACAAACAAAAGCCAGAGCATTTTTGTTGCCTGCAGGCCTAACCTCTGTGACTGCTACTTTGTCAGAGGGCCCAGGGTGTCCCTGTGGCCCCACAGGGTGTCCCAGCTTGGGGCTGAGTAGGGATGGGGCTGAAATGCGCTGTGAGGAGACACCAGGGGTATCCATCCATCCTGTGAGTCCTCTGCAGAAATGGTCCTAAATCAAATGTAGCTTTGAAAGCACAAAGTCCTCTCCCATCTCTATGGTCAGTCAAACAGCCAGGCCAGCAGTACAGAGCCTCCAAGATGGGATTTAAATCAGCTGCTTGAGGCCATCTGGGATTTCCAGGGGTGAGGCAGGGCCTGGAGTAGGGCATGAGGGGCAGGTGACACATATGGGAACTCAATGTGCCCAGCTACCATTCTCTTTATATGAGAATATAAATATCTATCAGCTTTCTTCTGCTGCTGGGCCAGGAAGGGCTGGTGTGCTGTGGTGGAAATGCAGCAAAGACATCTGCTGCTTTGATAGCACTCCCAGTACTGCTCTGCAACAGCTCAAGGTAGCATCATCTTGAATAGATTACTAAGTGTACAAAGACACCTAAATATGTTTTAAAATAAGATTTTTGGATTTGGGTACCAGAAACTGGATTTCTGAACCCATCCTGAACCAAATAAACAAATTTTCTTGGTTCCATATGGTCTGAGAAAGCAACCATTCCCAAAGTCAGTCTGCTAATTTAGATGCTCACTTTTGCATTTGGGAATTAATTTTAGACATTCATTTTTTATCAACTCCTGGCATAGCTCTGCAGGATTCACATGAAGGCTCTGGTGGATTTCTGAGCTCACACTTACAGCCGTTTCCTGCCTGGAACAAATCATAAGTTTCAGCCAGCCCTTCTGCTGATGAAAATTTGCAGGGTTTCAAAGGCTGAAATGCAGAAGGGATGCCATGAGACAGCCTGGCAGAGAGCAGCCTGAGCACACAGCATCCAGCTGCTCAGAATGCAGTGGGTGTGTCCTGCAGGGTGGCACACTGGATGCCCACAGAGAGGAGATAAGGTGACACCCAGCACTGGCAGGGAGTGCTGGTAGGGGCTGCTCCTGTTCCCTGAGGGAGTCATTCACAGTTTTACCCTGAACTGAACAGCAGATGGAAAACAGGATGTCCTGGTTTAGGGCAAATTTGGGAGAAAACCTCCAAAG
>JAHXMQ010012338.1:27937344-27956102 GCA_020466415.1 Ammodramus savannarum pratensis | reverse complement strand
GCTGAGGATGCCGGCAACTGCTCTAGGGACAGGAAAGGACATTTCTGACAGCAGCCGAGGCCGCTGTGGTGCCTGGGGACAGCACAGTGTTGTCACTGCAAAGACAGCCAGCAAGGAGCCAGGATCTTCCTCCACCTTTTACGCCTCTACACTTCCTCACCCGTCCACCCAACCCCTTTTTTTTTTGTTACCAGAAACATTCCAACTGAAATTAAAAAGGCGCTGTCAGCATTTAATTGCTCTGGAGCCCTGGCGGGGATGGTGAGCCCCGGTGCTGATGTCACCCCGGTTGTCATGGATACAGGTGAAGAAGCCGCCTGAAGTGCAGCATCAGGGGATGGGAGGATGCAGGGGGATGGGAGGATGGAGGGGGACCTGGGAGGAATCTGAGAAGCAGCTGCATGCTCAGGAGAATGCGGCTGGCAGATGGGCAGCAGAGCCAAAGGACAGAGCCCTTCCCAAAGGTGCTGAGACCAAGGCACTGCACTCCCACCACAGTGAGAGGTGGGCAGGGAGCTCCCCACCTCAAACACCAGAACAGTCCCCCCATGACAGCCAGCAATTAAGAGAAAAGTCCAGACAGAGGCCCCTCCATGTGCACTGTAATTAGCAAGACAAGTAGTGTATTTCTTTAGCTCAATCTCTCTAATAGGTGAGGAGGGAGTAGCAGAAAGGAAACAATGGGGAAAAGCCAGAAAAAGAAATATACTTATGGGAGTATGTGTGGGTTTATGTATGCAAAAGATCAGCTCTAGATGTTTGGAGAAAGTAAAAAAAGACTGTGGGACCAGGGATCTGTTCATGTGCATCCATAAAAAACCCTCTAAAAACTTTCCAAGTAACACACATAATAATAATATTAAAGGAATCCCCCACTAAAACACTTGCAGAAGTAGTTCCTCTGCCTGTTCCCATTTCCCTTCTCTCCATCTTCTCTTGCTGAGAAGGAAATTAAAATGTATTTTTCATACAGTATCTCTAGTACTCTTTTGTGTAATAATCCTCTTTCTGTGAAAGAGGCAGGTCAGCAATAGCTGCAGGCTCCTGCACAATCAGTGCTCATCTCATAAAAATCTCCAGCTTTCCCTGGGATTTTCCAGCCACAACCTATTAAGCATTTGGCTGTGACAAGAAGCCAGCCTGAGGGAGGGGCTCTTTCAGATGATGCCAGGGCAAATTTGTATTTATTTATGGAGTGGTTGCATGGATTTTTTTGTAATGGAGAAATTAGACTTTTAAAAATTATCTGTTTGGTTTAAATTAATCTTAATAGGCAGTTAGGGCTTGATACACAGTTTAGTTTGTAGTTTAAATTTATTATTCTAAAATGCGAGCTTCCTTTTAAATTGGAGAGGAAGGCATGGAGTGTGCTTTGCCTATCTTACTCCCCTCCTTTAACACCTGGCTAAAGGTGTGATTTGCCAAAATTCAAAGGAAGGTCAAATACTGGTCTCCAATATATGGATACCAGAACAATGAGTTACAGCTAAGCTTTGCATTATGTCTGACTGCAAATTTAATATTTCCTGTCAGCAAATTCCTATTCATTTAAATACAAATTATGTGTTTCAATACAAATATTTGCTCAGAATGGTGATAGTGAATTTTTGAAACTGTGAAAATGCAGTTTTCTTGTAATTATATAACCAGAACTCTATTTTCTGAGGTTTAAACTGTCTTTGTATTGCAGTTCAGGCTAACTAGAATGCACACGCATGTACAAATGGTTGGAATGGAAATTGAAAGCTCTGATTTGTGTGAATTGATTGCCCTGGTTGGAATTGAAATTAAAAGCTCTGATTTGTGCAAATTGATTGCCCTCACACCTCACTTTTTTTCTTTTTTTTTTCCTTAGGAAACATAAGCTTTTTCCCTGTTCAGAAGGGTGTATTTTTGGCTGAGACTGACGCCTTTTGTATGACCACAAGTGTGACAAACAAGCTGTTGAAAAGATACCATTTTTCCTTGAAACCACCTCATTTTAGTGACCACCAGCAACCTCCAGATGCGGAAAACTTTCAGCAGGGATCCCTTTGTTTTCCCACCACGACGTTTGCAGTGTGTGCCATGTGTGCAGTAAGTCCCTTGGTGTGCCATGTGCGGCACTGGCAGGGCTGTGCTGGCAGCTGGGTGAGCTCTGGGGGGTTCCAGTGCTCTTTTTATGGGAGAACAGGAGGAGCCAGACTGACAAAACCCATCCTCTCCTGGCAGCCCAAATCTGGGCATCCTCCTGGAAAGATTCTGCTCCAATCTTAGACAAAACTCCCCAAGCTCCTCTCCTTCCCAGCTCCCAGGTGCAAGTTCCTATAAACTTTTTATGTAAAACTTACAGGTGATAATTCCTGGCTGAGGTATGACTAAGGTTGCTGAGCATCCTGTCTACATTTCATTCCTGCTTTAGTTTGAAACAGTGGTTTTCTTTTTTGCAAGAAAATGGCAAGAAAAGTGCAGAGGGACTTTTCACAAGGGTGTGCAGTGACAGGACAAGGGGGGATGGCTTTAAACTGAAGGAGGGTAGGTTTGGATTAGATATTAGGAAGAAATTCTTTACTGTGACAGTGGTGAGGTGCTGGAAGAGGTTGCCCAGAGAATCTGGGTGCCCCATCTCTGGAAGAGTTCAAGACCAGTTCTGAGTAATCTGATCTAGTGAAAGGTGTCCCTTGTCCATGGCAGAGGTGTCAAAACTAGGTGATCTTTAAGGTCTCTTCCGACCCAAGGCAATCTATGACTCTGTGATTTTGTGATTCAGTGATTCTGTGATTCTAACTAGCCACAGTCTGAGCTGCAGTCCTTCCTCCCGAGTAAAATCAAAAAATGTGTGAATTTAGAGGATGGAAATAATACATTAACTTCCAAGAGAAGAAGTAATCATGTCTTCCTGAAGAATGCACAACCTGATGCATCCCAAGAAGGAATTGTTCACGAGGACAAGCAGGGATCTCTTCTGCCACAGGATAACCTTGCCAGGACTGTTTCTTCAAGGGTTCACAAACAACCTCAGCTGAGGCCAGGCTCTGGTTTAAAACCTCACGTGTTGCATGAAGCCAAGGGTGTCCCTGAGCCTGCACAGACCTCACACTGAAGGGTAAAAGTCAGAGCACAGATTTAACATATTGAGGACCTGGTGCTTGATATCCACTGGCCTTCCCAGCCTGCCCAGCAGTGTGGCCACTGGGAACAGCCAGGCATCTGCATCTGCACAAGGCTGGAGATCCTGGCAGGTCCCCACCAGTGCTTGGTCACAGTCACCCTCCTCCAGAATGAGGTCTCCAAAACCAGCAAGAAGGTGTCACTGAGGCACAGGACCTTGAACTGCATTGCTAGGAGTGCTGGGGCCAAAAGAAGCTAAATGGCAGAGTTCAGTTTCCATAAACACAAATTGTCTTGGGATCTTTTCATTCTTCTTGTTATTCTCCACCCACTCTCTCACCCCATCCTCTCATCCCCCCCACCATGATCCTTTTTCTTTCCATAATGTTTTAAACTTAGAGCAGAGTGAGACTATTTTGCCATACTGTAAATAATAGGAGGGTTTTCAGCTCCTACCTTTCATCCACTGTGTGGAGCACAGCAGACTGTGAATAAGTCTCTTCCAAAACAAACACTAAAAGCACATTGACAATTTAAGTTGCATATGTGCCTAAAGATGTTTTATACTCTACTGTCACAAACAACACCTACAATCTGCTAGAAATTAATGGAATAAGAAGATGCAAAGCACATTTCTCTGGTTCAATGAGCATTTGATGGACACCATGGGTGGGATCTATCTCATATCAAGTCAGGAAGCTGCTCCCATTTGAATTTGCTGAATTTTGCTACAGTGCTTTACTTCATTTCTAGCCCTGCCTCCATTCCCTGCCTTGAGTGAAATGAAATAAGTGATTTTCAGCTGAGCTTCTCACTGATAGTGATCTGTGTCATAGAATCATCTCACACCAGACATCCTGCTTAACTGCAGGTTCTGGAAACCTGATAGCTGAGCCTTTGCTGCAGAACTGCTAGAGGAAACATTTCTAAGTAGGTTCTCAGAGGCATCCCTTCTGCAGTGAAGGGTGCTCTCAGGTGAGTGCTGAAATAACTGGCTGGGCAGCGTGGGGAAATTTCTGCTTTTGTATCTGTTGCCTCTACTACTAATTTCCCTCTCTCAGCCCAAGCAAGAAAGAAAAAGCCCACCTTAAAACACATACACAAAACCAGGAGAAAATAAAACTCCTATAACAAAAATCCCACATAAAATCCGTAAAAAATATTTCACCCCTAAATGACAGTGAAGCCTATAGATTAAGGGTATCTCTCATTTATTGTTTTTACCATTGGTTGTCACAGCAGGAAAGGCACTGTAGCTTTATAATTGTTTAGTTTCAAATGGGAAGATCTTTTATTTTCAACTCCTTTTTCTGTCTTTAAATTAGCACTTGGAGTGTTAGTCTTTGTTGCTGCAGCCCTTATCAGCAGGGCAGGAGACAGTGATTGCCTCGTATCTGAAAACTACAGTGAAATTAAACCTTAATTAGTTGCTTCAACAGGGTATGATATAGACTTTGAAGGACTTAAAGATACATGTTCCAAATTAGTTTCAGGTTTACTGTGAAAGCCTGAGCACACACACCTTGCATGATTAAAAGGAAGCACACCAAACTTTCTTCCAGGAAAAAGTCTGGTCATTTACTATGATGTCATTACTGAAATTACAGGTGGAAAACTAGAGAAGACTTTCCATGCACAGTCTACCATTCCCTCCCTCTGGGATGATAGGTCATAGCTTATTTATGCACCACAGTCTCTCCAAAGCAGAGCAAAAAACAAACAGCCAAAATAAATAGATGAAAAACGGCAACATAAGCGTTTACTCATTTCTTGCAAACTCTCTTAGGGGAAAAAAAAATGAAACCTTATGAAAATGTTAATAAGAAGGGGCAAGAGGAAGAGAGAGGAGCAACTGGATGCCCATGGCACCAAAGGCAGCTTTAGCAAGCTCTGAGGCAGACAAACACCTGACCAAAAAGGCATGAAATATTCCAGCCCCACTTCCTAGGGAGTGTTTAGCAGCTCACACACACTCCTGGGTGAGCAAGGCCCCAAGACACTGGAGAAGCTTCCAGCCCAAACAACTGTCACATTCCATATTTCCCATAAAAGCAGCTCTTAGCTAAAGCCCCATGTTTCGCTTGGCCTGCAGGAGCCTGCCAAGTGACTCATGGAGCGGATCCACTCTCTCTGTGCTTTCCATTTCCTGGAAAGGAGCATCACAGCAGTAACACACACAGTGTAACAATAGTGCTACAGCCTCAAAGGCTGAGCTGTGCTCAGTTTTGCCTCCAGATGTCAAAGAGCAGTGTAGGACCACTGCTGTCAGGAGGACAAGGCATGCAAAGACAATCCACAGCTTCCCACTCCACTGGAATGGTCACAGGGGATGCAGCTGGGCTGGAGTTTAAAGGCATAAATCCATTGGTGAGAATTCTGCTCTTTGCAGAGCTGATCACAAGGTGATTTTGAACCAGGGCTTTCCCTATGGCAGGTGGCTTCAGCAGTAAAAGGACAGGCTCCCAGGGATGTGGTCACAGCCCCAAGTCTGGCAGAGTTCAAGAAGCATCTGGACAATGCTCTTGGGCACATGGTGTGGCTCTCAGGGCTGTCTTTTATTTTACTTGCAGCAATATATGGACTTATTCAAGAGATCCTGGTGGATCCCTTCCAACTGAGGACATTCTATGTTGCTATGATTCTATGACTATGAAGACTTCAAGAGACCTCTCTGCTATTATTTCTTAAAAACTTTCATACCATAGTGCCAGAACAGTAGATGATTACAGAAAAATTATTTCATTTTTTGTATACTTTGGAAGCATATTGGCAGTGTGTATCTCAAAAATCTCCATTACTGTTCATAACATGCAGCTTAATAATGGAATCCCAGGATGACTGAGGTTGGAAGAGACCTCTGGATGTCATTTGGGCTCCTTCCAGTATGTCTGTGCCTCTTTAGCACTTGGGAGATCTGGACCCAGTGCTTCAAGTGTGGCCTTGAGCAAGGGGGAAGGATCTCCTCCCTTGACCTGCTGGCATCACCCTCTGGGTGCAGCCCTGAGTCCTTGTGGAAACCCAGGGCACTGGGAATATTTCTCTGTCTGCTCTGGGGTACCATGACCCCCATGGGAGCACTGACTTTGACCCTCATGCATGGAGAAAATTTCCCAGACTTGAAGAAGTCTAGAATCCACAAAAGTGTGAAATAGATTATAGAGAGCCGTGGAGGTGTATCACTTGATGAGAAATTGAGGTTTTAGGATTTTTAGTATGTTGTGGATGGAAGCAAGATGAAAGGCACAGGGTGTTGTCCTGGGTTTCTTCTTCCTTCTTCTTCCTTCTTCATGGGTCAATTCCTTTATGTAACTTGGGCTGTAACAGCTTGATATTGACAAGAAATTAGATGATCTTGGATCATGTGTGACATTCTGTAATTGGGCAGAAAAATCCACATTGTGGGTTCTTTGGGATCAGTTATTGGGTTAAAAGGGAAATAATCCTGGTGTCAGTTCTTCATTGGATAGTTTAGTCTTAAAAGACCTTGTAACAAGAGATTGTTGGCCGTTTTGCACCTTCTGATGAAAAGTTGCTGAACTCACAGTAGTGAGACTGTTTTACTGATAAGAAATAATAAATACCTGAGTCTGAACACAAATTACTGTCTTAAGTGCCTTCAATCCAAACCCAGAGAAACCTATGACTGGTACTCCCACAAGTCCTGCCAGGGCTGTCAGTCCTTCTTTGACACAAGGACACTTTGCTGGCTCATGTTCAGCCCTGGCAATACGACCCTGGAATATCAGCCTCTCCTCCCAGTCTGCTGTCATTGGCCTCCTCGCTGAGGACAAACTGCCCCATCATCCAGACCATGAATGAAGATGTGAAACAGGATTGATGTTTGATTTTGTTCCATTGTCCACTTCTTTCTGTCACATACAAATTGTGGAAACTATAAAATGCAACCACGAAATGATGTACATTTTTCTATGTCAACTGTGATACCAAGAATTTAAAAACACAACTGCTGAAACTTAGACTAACAGAAAATGAAAACTTATTCAAAAGAGAATTTGAAGGCCTCATCTGTGAAGGACAGGAAAACCAAATGAACTTTATGCTCTTCCTGCAGTGAGAGTAATGAAGAACTGCTCATTAACTGGTTGTTTGAGTCCCTTACCCAACTGTCACCTGGGCTTACAGAACTGTAATTTTAGAGCATGGAGAAGTCCTAGATAAATGCTTTTATTTTACTTGCAGCAATAAATTCTCTCCTGATACTAGCTGAGAGAACAAAAACTGAAAAAATTAGAAAAGAAAAAACAAGGTGAATTCTAAGTATAATAGTGTTAAAATATAAAAGAACAATTTTGTACCTACAGGGATCCTACATTTTGTATATCTTTTATTCTACACTACACAGAAAACAGACTAAAATTCTTCTTTAAAATATTCTCTGTGTCTACAAAAAGATAATCATGACTATTTGCCCTTCAAATAAGAGCATTCAAATCATCTGTTGTGCAGTGAAATGTCCTATTAATGGCTGGCCTCAGGAAGTGTAGCAGACTGGTGACTACCTTGGTTGCTGCACAAGCAGCTTCTCCTTGAGGGAAAAAATGAAAAGAAGGGAAAAAAAAATCCCCCACAACCTCTCCCCAGACTCCACCTTATTACCATTTGCAAAGTTCTGGAGAGAATGGATACTGGCCAGCATTCAGGTAAGCATTATCTTCTCATTATCAAAGGTGTTATGGAAAACCTTCCTGAAAAAAATTTGTGTTTGGAAGAGTTTCTGTGATTCAAGAAAGTGTACTCTACAAAAGGCTTTTACCTGTGCTCATACACGGCATTTAAAGGGTGTTTTGGTGAAGGAAAGGCACTTTTTCTCTGCACTTTGACGTCATTTGTTGAGAACAGGGTCTTCTATTCCTATGCCAGCCCTCTCCCACCCGCCTCCAGGAGGTTGCCTCCCTTCCTTTCCCAGGCACTGGTGCTGCTGTCTGTATCTCCAGAGGGGGTTTTCAGCAGCCTCAGCATCTCATCCTCCCAGGCCCAAGCAGGAGGAACGGGCTGCAGAGTTTAAAATCAATGAGATTTTAAATTACACCTTCAGAGACGCAACCTGAATGCAAACAGTGTTCACCTGTTACATTGATTTCATCATCTGATTCCTGAAGTGTCAATTCCTTTATGTAATTTGGACTGTAAGAGCTTGATATTGACAAGAAATTAGATGATCTTGGATCATGTGTGACTGACATAATTTAATTGCAAAAGGTATCTGAGAGATGCATTAGGGATGCCACTGCAGAAATTCCTGAAACAAACCATGTGGAAATAAACAAGGTCAAACTCTAGAAATAAACAATGTTGAACTCTTGCCTCTTTTCCCTCCCTCCCAGGACCAGCCAGCCCCTGGAGGTGGATCCTGCGACACAGTGCCCATCCCTTGGGATGCCTTTGGGCACATCCTTTGACACACCTGACTTCCCCCCTGGCAGCACTCACACCTTGCACAGCTGAAGCCCTGCAGTGCTGCAGTGCCATGACACCATCACATCACATCACATCACATCTTCACACTGCCCAGCTGCATGAGCAGTGAACAACCCTCCTGATGTCATTCTACACCAAGGCCAAGGAGTCTCTCAGAAGAGATTTCTTCTGCTGCCTTCTCCCTGCTGCATCACCCAGGCCACAGAGAAGGTCCTCCTTACAGAAGGGCTACTTCTGTGGCTATAGCCTGACCCAAACCCTGCTGTGCTCTTGGTGAGCACCATGCAAGCAACACATCAGTGTGGGCAACCCCTAAAGGAATCACAGCCTCTGCTCTTGGAGACCTGCTTGGTATCCTTGGAATGGTTCTGTGCTGGGACACGTTTGGAGCACTGTTCTGCTTAATTTTCATGTAAATCAGCAGCATCTAGCATGGTCAGGGAACAACAAGGCCGTTGGTAGGCCAGGCACATAAACACAGGGCTAAGAGAGAGAAGACATTATGTACCTGATGGTGCAGCCTCAACAGAGCAAAAAGGATTCATGCTGGAGTGTTAAAGATGATGCATGTGGAAAAATTGTATGGAAAAAGCTACTCCCTGTAGTACCTTTCCCATATGCTTTAGCAATGTGAGAGAGAGGAGTGGGACATACAAATGTCACACTTGTTTTAGTGCTGGCACCAAGCAGTGTATCTCTCTGCAGAATGCAGGTCCAAAATTTTGACAGACCTGAGGAAAACCTATCTTCCCTATCACATACATCTTGCCTGAAGCATTTGAGGCAGACTCTTGTCAGGAAATATCTCTGGAGCTACCAGCTAGAGTCTCAAGATGTGTGTTGGATTTTGTTTCACTAGAAGTGAGCCATTGTGCTCTGGACTGCAGGCACTTGTGGTATTTGGGTAGTAAATCATAACACTGTCCAAGCATGGAGCTCATTCCCCAGGAGAATGCCACCAGAATGATTAATCAAACATACAGTCCTCCAAAATTACATTTAACTGTGCTCTAATTTGTCTAAATATGGTCTTACATTTGTGCCAGGATGTCCTGTGAGTGTTTCCAAACCACTTCTCTGTTCTAAACCTGGGAACAAAAATAAGCACATGTGCTTTCAAAAAGGGGCACAGTGATCCCAGGACTGTCCATTTTACTTTTGCTACAAACACTTCTGGCACCAACCAAAGGTGATCTGGTTTTTATGTAGGGCAGTTCCTGTGACAGATGAGAATAAATTGTTTATATGCTTCATTTGTTCTCATGTTACAGCACCTCATTTACAGAGCTCCCATCCTAGGATCATATTGTTTGCAGCAACTTTCCTAAGAGTTGATTTTGTTCTAGATAAGGGCAGACTGCAGCCCGTCACAGGAGCAGATCCAGTCCCATGCGGGTTGCAGTGTCGCAGACATCTTTTATGAAAAATCCTTTCCTTAGGATTTTTTCCTTCTGAGAAGCTGAGAGACCTCAGGAACAAAATGAGAACAATGGTTATCTGCTGCTGTGGAATGCAACAGGTGCATCTGTGATTGGTCTCATGTGGTTGTTTCTAATTAATGGCCAATCACAGTCCGCTGGCTCGGACAGAGAGCCAAGCCACAAAACTTTATCATCATTCTTTCTATTCTATTCTTAGCTGGCCTTCTGATTGAATCCTTTCTTCGATTCTTTTAGTATAGTTTTAATGTAATATATATTATAAAATAGTAAATCAAGACTTCTGAAACATGGAGTCAGATCCTCATCTCTTCCTCATCCTCAGACCCCTGTGAACACAGTCACACTGCAGTGCTCTGGGAGCTCAGCTGGCACAGCAAAGGCTGGGGAACAGCTGGGGTGCCTCAAAATCTCCTGAAGGCAGAGGCCTCTCACAGAGAGACAACACGTTTATGCTTCATCCTGAAGGTCCTCTCACACTCAATCCATGCATTTCTCACTCCAAGGCCCTGCCTCAGGTGTCCTCTGCATTCCCAAGGCACCTGAGCAGGGTGTCCTGAGGGACCCAGCAGTGCACTGAAGGTATTGCCAGTGCCAGTGGTCAACAAACAGCATCACTCACAGTCCCTCACCAGGCCTTTGCCTGTGCTCTGCAAGCAGTGTTTGGTCCTTGGAAACAGTGCAGGATGGTCTTAGCTTTCTAAAACACTTTTTTTTTTCTTTTTTTTTGTTCTGAGAGAGAAAGAGGCAGGATGCAGTAGAGGATTGGTGTTAGACACAGCAGCAATCTGGCCTCCCTTTGATCATTTTAACAAGGGGCCACCTGGCCTGGAAAGGCACAGGGCACACTGCAGGGCACATCAAAGGGGGAATGATACCCTGCCAGAGTACCTGAATCCTCTCTGGCTAGGGAGGGCTCTGTCCTTATCTGTGGCATTCATATTTTCTGGAAAAATCTCTTTGCCCAGGATTTTTCTCCTAGGCAGCTGAAAAGCCTCAGAGAAAAAGGGAAACAATATTATCTGATTTGCTTCTCCTGTGTTTTTCTCCTTTGGAATGTGTTTGGAGATTGTTTACCAACAGGTTGTTGTTTCATTGGTTTTGTGTAAATTGTTTTGACTTAATGGCCAATCAGTGCCAAGCTGTGTCGGGACTCTGGAGAGAGTCACAAGTTTTATTTATTATTGTTAATAAAATATATTTTTACTATTATTCTTACCTCTATTCTTAATTATTTATTATTTGTTATTGTCTATTCTTATTCTTATTCTTATTCTTATTCTTAATAATAATAATAATAATAATAATAATAAAAAGACTGTTATATTTTTAGCCTTCTGTAAGTATCCTTTCTGTATAGTTTAGTATAATATTCTTTAATATAATACAGCATCATAATAAATTAGCCTTCTGAGAACATGGAGTCAGATCCATCATTCCTTCCTTCCTGCCACAGGGCACCCCACAAATACAATACTTATCATTCCCCTCTTCCTCTGAGTAGGTTTTCCTTTATTTTCTCTCCTTGCAGCAGTTTAGTGAGGACAATTTTGAGCCCCTCAGATACAGAGAGGGGTCTCAGTGGTATCTCATTTACTCATTTCTTTACCCTAAGAGTGAAATATCACAGCTCTTCCTTCCTGATGGCTTGAATGCACCGCATTCAGTGAGGCTGCACTACGGAGATCTTTTGAAGAGCAGCAATAATGAAACCTCTCCAGTGCTTTTCATCCAGCCTGTAAAACCCAAACTTGTGGTGGCTTTATCGTCTCTTCTCTACCCAGGCATGAAACATCAACATACAAAACACTCAAGTGCTCTGTTCCTCAAAGCTGGCTCCAGTCAACAGACCCCTGCCACTGTAAGGGATTAAATTCACACTTTTTGTGACAGCCAAAGCCATGGCTGGAAATCAGCCACGATGCACTCAGAACAGCTTCTTAACTTCTGAGAGGAAGGTGCTGTGTTCTCTGGGTGTGTTAGATGTCAGGTGGCCATTGCACTTCATCTCTGTGCCCCTCCAGGCTCTGTCACCTAAATCTCCACAAAGCAAAGGATTTCAGGCTGCTGTGGTAACCAGGTTTTGGATGACTACTTGCATGGGCACTGCCATTGTTAAATGATTTGTGAGAGAAGGATTCACACTCTGTTTCTGGAAATTTGCCTTCCTTTGCATCCACACAATTGCTCTGCTTATAACAGCTTCTGCAAGGAAAAAAATTCTTTAGAAGTACGTCACTGTTTTTTCTATCATCAAAGAAACCAATTTCACCCAGACCCTTATTAATAGTGGAGGTGGAAGTGCAATTGTAACAGCAAAAATCCAACCCAGGCATAACATGCTTGGGGCTTTTTTGTCTTTTTTTTTCTTCTTAATGCTAATCCCACAATGCTTATTGCTTTTTTGGAGCAGTCTGCTTAGAAGAAAAAGAACTGACATTAGCATTAATTGATAAAGTTAATTTTACAATGCACACAGGTAAATGGTCTATTTGGGACAATGCAAAACTGATAAAACCTAGACTTTTGTTACCATTTTCAGGGGAACGTGTTAAAGGACTGTTAATTCTGCATTATATATTACTAATTATGCCTCTGTTTTTCTTCAGCCAACAAAACAGTTTTATGTCAGAATAATTATTTTCTTTCTTTCTTTCTGCTTTGTTACCAAGTAGTGATGGATGATAGTTGAATATCTACAAACTTTCCATGTTTTTCTACCCATTTTCTGGACCTGCCTCTGGCAACATGTATGTAGATTTAACAGTGATGGCAGTCAGTCATCATCATCTCATTGATGGCAGCCTCTATTAAATTTACCAAGATTAGGCCATGAATTTTCCTGTCCAGTTCTCTGCTGAGGAATGTGCTAAACTGATTGACCAAACAAAGTTCTCATTTTTAATGTCATTCAGAAATTATAAAAGAGAACATAAAATTAACCCTGAAAGAAGGACAGCTCCTGGAACTACCTGGAGCAAACAAACAGGACTCCTACTTCAATTTGCTGCCAAGCCTGTGGAAAATAATAGTCTTTAAATTAGATGCTGGGTTATCTCTCAGCTTTTTCAACCACTCAACTTGGGTTTGCCTCTGAACAAAAACAGCACCAAAGCCAGGCTGGTCCTGCAGCCCTTCTGCTTGGAGCACATCTCACTCCTGCCTTTTGCACCTCCTGAAGTGAGACAGGGCACCTCCAGCTGCTCTCCTGTTAAATAAATGTTGGGAGCAGAAAGATCAGGGTCCATGAAGACTCATGTCAGGAAAACCCCTAAAAGCTTCTCCAGCCTTTCTTATACAGAGTTTCTTTCCTGTGAAACACTGCACTGCCTCCCTTGGTTGACAAGCTAAGAGGGCCAAAACCTAGATTATTAAAAAATGAATAATGCATAAAATTAGCAGCCGTGATTTGTGCACAAAACATGACAAATTTAATATATCTGAAAAAAGGAGTTTTGTTTTGCACTTAAAGACTTAATTCAGTCTTTCTTATGTAACTATGAAAGTGAGATCTCAGAAGAGGTGGAGAAAGATCTCATTATTTTAAAGAGTTTTTTTCATCCACATTGCCCTTTGATTTTGACAGTTGTGCTTTTTTATGTCCTAATGCATCACAGAGTCTGGGCAATTTGGCATAGAATAAAAGAAACAAAACTGCATTATAAAACACCATAAATCTTCTCTCTGCTATTTGTTTGCACCACTAAACTTTGGTGTCCTAAAATTATTCCCAAATTTGTGATGGGGATAGTGCATGGAAATCATCATCATTATTTTCTTTGGATTGCTTTCCCCTCCTTGGAATAATTCTGAAGAGTAGGGCCTTGACATTTGTCTTAGTTATCCTTTTGAACCTTGAAATTATAATTAATAAAACCCTTTGTGACCAAATCCTAACACCTTTACTGAGTTTCATCAAGAAGTTTTAAAGAAGCCCTAATTTCTTATGCATCTTCCCTTTTCATTGTAGTGTTGATGATTTCCTACTTCCATCCTGCTGAAAGAAAAGGTGTTTTCACCTGGGCAGTGAGTGATGTTTGCCCTGGAAAAGAGCCCTGAAAATCAAAAATCAGCTGAGGTGGGGTTAGGGGCAGTCTCATCCATCTGTGCACATCTGTGCACCCCTCTCTCTGTTACTCACAGGAACCATGCCAAGTACATATTTTTTCCCTATGGAAAAACCTGAAGAACCTCCACAGCTTTGGAGTTATGCGCTTTTCAGAGGACTTTCTGAAGACCATTAGCAAGTTTTGGATCTGTCCCCTTTGTTGTAGAATGGTTTGGGTCATAAGGAACCTTAAAAACATGCAGTTCTAACTCCTCTGCCATCCTACCTTGTTGCTGAGTCTGCTTTTTTGAGAAGTGTCAGGACATTTGAAAGGGTTATGCTCTTTTCTTCTTGGTGTTTGCCAGTCTGAAGGAGATACAGGAGTTCAAGGATGTTTAAGGATTTGGTATTAAATAATGTGTTCATTGAGATGCCTGAAAACCAGAATGTCCATCCCAACATCCACTAGAGCTGGTCCTGGTACAAATGTCACCTGTAGCCTTCTCTGGGTCAGGTTTCTCCTCTCCTTCTGTAAAAAGCCATGCACAGCCAATAGATAAATAGCAAGGGACAAATTCTAAAGAACAGCACCTACTCTTTTCCTGAATCCTTCCCTGGCTACAGGCTACCCTGAGAAATGCAGACAAATTAAAACCAAAGAATCACCTCATAATTTAGGTCTGTGAGAGCACATTAAGGTTTTTCTGAAAACTGGAGCCCTCCAGGACCTGAAGAGCTTATGGTTTGGCCCATGCTGCATTCACATCCCAGGTATTTGGCTCACACAGCTCCTGCCCAGCAGCTGGGGAATTGTTCCTTCCTTCCTTTACAGCTGAGCAACCACTGCCCCCAAGTGCCCATTTGGAGGGTGATTTTTAATTTGGGGGTTCACAAGGTTTTTACAGAATCACAGAATGGGTCTGGAAGGGACGACCATGGGTCATCTACTCCCACCTCCCTGCTCAGGCAGGGTCATCCCAGACATCATGGCACAGGTTCTGGAATATCTCCAGTGAGGGAGACTCCTCTCTGGGCAATCTGTTCAGCGCTCAGTCACTGCTCAGGAAAGAAATTCTTCCTCATGTTCAGGTGGAACTTCCTGAGCATCACTTTCTGCTGTTCCTCCTGTCCCACTGCTGGGCCCCAGGGAGCAGAGCCTTGTCCATGCTGGGTGCAGTGCTGGGGATGGCAGTCAGGACACCTCACCAGCCTCTCTCAGGTGCTCTCAGCCTGCCAAGCACCAGCAGCTGCTCACAAAGCTGAGTCACTGCCTTTAGAACCCCACTGCCCATTTTCTCCCTTCTCAACACCTATTGCCTCTCAAAAACCACGTTGTTTTAATGTCTATTTTTCCTATGGTATTGCCTTTAAACCCTGCTCAGGGAAAATGTATTACTTGAAAGCCATTTCATTGCAACATCAGTGCCAGGCCATAAGTTTTGGTCTTCCATACACTGAAAAAATAGGTTTCCTTCCTGAGCAATGGTCTTTGTCATCCAGCATCATTAGATCCCTCTTCTCTTTGCTTTTCAAATCAAACAAATACACTCTTGGCTTTCTCCAGTGTTCATTTTCCCATTAAAAAGATATTTTCACTGTAAAACTCAGCTCCTTTCTTACCTGAGCAATTACCTCCTTCTTACTGCTTTATTCAAATCTTCTGAAAGTAATTAAACACATTCCTTTAGTGTGCACAGTGTATCCTAAATACAATATTGCTTTGTGTTTAGGATAACTATTTAAGAATGGATTAATGGCATTTGAATCTCAAGTATCTGATACTACAGTTGAATAAAACAGGCCATGAACACACATTACAATAATATATACTTGAAATGAAGGATGGAAAGAGATACCACAATAATGCTTTCCAGAGTAGATTTATGATTTGGACTAACTTGGCTGTAATAATTTTGCACATTTAGGCTGGTGTGCCCATCAAAAAGGTTGGCATGAATACTAAGGAAAAAATCAGACATCAGTATGTTAAAAGCCCTTTTTATTTTTCTCCTGTGACAGAGTCAGCCTACTCTGATCCCTTTATCACTACCACAAAATCAGAGCAACTGATTCAAGAGTTCAGTTTGTAATGTGTACACACACATTAGGCAAAACATATGGAGAGGCTTTCCCTGTTCAGGCCAGTGAGTAATGCAGCAGTGTCTGGATTCCTCTCCCACACAGTGAGTGATCAAGCAGAAATCCTGCTGGTAGGCTGAGCAGGGGGAAAAAGTCCTGGTTTTGTTAATGTGATACTTTGCAATCAGGTCAGCAGCACTTCTGAGGCTGCTTCACCAATGACTCCCCAGTGGTTTCATGGCTTTACAAAGCATGTCTGGGAGCAGCAAATAATTGCCAGCAGGCAAAAGAGAATTTCAAGAAAAAGAAAACCATCAGGGGAGAAAATCACATACCTAGCTGTTCTGCCCAGGGGGCAGTTGAGATCCTGCAGCCTGTGGTGCTCAGGGGAAGAGGATTTCAAGGGAAAACCTCTGGAGCAAAGCTCATGTAGGTTTTGTTGGGAGCTGCTGAGCCTGTCCATTCTCACTTGTGAACTGGTCACTCTATTTCCACCTCTTACTTCTTCCTGCCTTTTGATGACTTTTGTGATCTACTCTTTAATCCTTAAGTACACAGATTAAAACACCTATTTTATGCACTGTTTCTACTGAAGCCAAATTACCAGTGAAAAGGTAGCCTTGCAAAAACACCAGACCCTTAAACAGAGTAAGAAATGGACAGCCATAAGGACTTTATTTTACATCTTGAATTCTCTCTTTCATGTCAGTGGCCACCTTGTTTCAGAAGTATCTATGATGTGCATAGAAAAGACCTGTGTGAACTCCAGTGAGCTTTCATCCTGTAAGGATAGTGTCCCATATTCTTCAGGTGTTGTAGTTCGCACTTTTTTCTTCAGGTTTTGCAGTTTCCACCATCTCAGCATTCCATGCTATATCCAGGTTATCTCGTGCCTGTCAGTGACTGAGTATTTGAGGAAACCTGCACCTGATGCACCTGAGATATGGAAAATCTGTAAGATAAGGGGAGGAGGGATCCTGTTGGGAGGTGTTTTCCCTGTTTTCACTGGGTTTGGTGAAGCAGGGAAAAGGGCCTCACTTGCTAGGGCAGTCAGGGCATGTGATGTTGCATAAGCAAGGCTGAGTGCCTCTCCCTGGGTGAAAGGCTGCTCCACTCAGGCTCTGTCAGGAGGTATTATTTCCAGAGTTGTGAGCCTGTTGGTTATCCATTCCTCTTTCACACATACCCTGCCTTTCTAAACAGACAAGGCAATTTCCAAGCAGGCTGAGTCTTATTAACTAAACAATCCAGTACAGCAAAATGCATTCAATAATTTATACATAGCTGGAAAAGCAATTGTAAGCTCATAAGCATTCAGCATTACAGCTTGGTTTTGGTTATGTTATATGGTGGTATGAGCTTTGGAACAAATTTATCTGCAAGTTCACAGAAACTGAGTATTTTGTATCATTTTTTGGAGATTCTCCCTGCTTCCTAGATAGCATCTGTCTGACTTTCTAATGTATTTGCTATGAAAAGTAGGATTGAGCTATGTGATACACGTTACAAGCTCCTTTTCTGCACTGCACTGACTTGTTTGCAGACCAGATCTAAAACAAATATCACAGCAAGCCTCTCAAACAAACAATGGGTTGCAAAATGTGTGTTAAGCAACATTTTATTCTAGTCTTGTAGCAGTACTAAACAGGATCCTGTTCTTCACTGTATCTTAGTTTTTTGGTTAGACTATCTTTCAACTAATTAGCTACTCATTTGCTTAGAGCTTGTAGCCAGGGTACTACAGACTTAAAATCCTTGTGTTCACTTATTGTTGTCTTTTTCTCATTCAGAAACATTGAGGGACTCCTTTTCCCCCCATTGCCCTGGTTCCCTCTGTGCACCTGGCATTTTAGCTGCTCCCTTCCCTGCTGCCTTCCAGGGCTGGGTCATGCACAAATACCCATGAAACATTCACCAAAATGTGAATGGTGCACCTGTGTGAGATCAGCTTCTGCTCAAAATGAGCTGCTGATCACAGGGATGCTGTGCGTGTTTCATTAACTTTTCATCACATCTAGACACAAGGTTTCTCTACCAGAATTTTCCTTAATGAACCACCTGAGTATTCACTGCCAGACAGTTTTTCCACACTGAACTGCTCTGTGGAAATTATCCCATGGGTAAGTTGCACTGTAGCTTGTGATAGGAGTAGCAGCCTTCCTTCCCCTCCCTTCTGACAAAAGACAAAGCCATGCAAATGTGCACAGCCTTGAAACTGGAATCCTTGCTCTGGGATGTGATCTGAGGAAAGCTGGATTAATTCAAACCTGTGCTTACTAGAAAAGGAACAATCTGCATCTTGTCCACATAGACAGTGACAAAAATAAAATGAGGCTGGATTTGAACCTGAATTTTAAGGGTAGATGAAGCTTTTGGGCCTTGCTTATATTCAGGAATTAAAAGAAATTCATTGAACACTTTGGGAGCAGTCCCATGTGGGCATGGCTTCAGCCTGCAGATGGCACATGGAGAGCACCGAGTGAAGAAACACAAATGCACAGAGCCCCCAGGGGCTGCCCATTATAAAGAGAATTTCCTGCTGATTCAACCCAGCCTTTGCTTCTCACAGCTCTGTAGCAGCTCTCGGGTGACTTGAAAGAAACACATTTGTTATCAGTGATGTGAGAAGGGAAGGGAAGGGAAGGGAAGGGAAGGGAAGGGAA
>JAHXMQ010012338.1:27860738-27884000 GCA_020466415.1 Ammodramus savannarum pratensis | reverse complement strand
TAATAATAATAATAATAATAATAATAATAACATTTCTTTCCCATCAGTTAGCATGGTAACATTGACTCCTTTAATGTCAGTCAGGAAGTTTTTTTTTTGTATCCTGTCCTTGTAAATCAGTAACTTAAAAACTTAACTGTTTGTTATGAGCCCTCTTTCCAGCTAAATTTCTCTGTGGCTGCTGTCCCATAGTTCAGCAAGAATGCTTTTGGACTGAGAAAGGGGAGATGTGCTGGATTCTCTTTTCCCTGAGCTGGCAGACAGCTTTTTGTTTTAACAGAGGTCCTTGAAGCTCTGTTTTCACCTTTTTTAGTAGAAGGTCCTAAAAAGTAAAGGCACTGGGCCTTGGTGTGGTATTAACTCTATAACTGCATTCCTCCAATATCTGGTAGCAGCACACACCTCATATAATATTACTTAATAAAGAATTATGATTTTATGTAATCATAATTATATAAAATTACTTACTAAAGAATTATGTACATATAATATTACTTAATAAAGTAATATGTCCATACTAATATTACTTAATAAAGAATTATGATTTTCAGAGGGGGTAACTTGATAAACTATGAGGATTTCTATGCAGTGCTTCAGATTAGCTCTAGTTTCTCTTTCCTTCACCCTGCCTTTAGATGCAGAGCTCAGGGTGCAGTAGTGGCTCTGCTCCTCTGGCACAATCTGAGACTTGGGGTGGTGGCACAGCTTGGGGTTAATTCCTGTAGTTTTGGCTGCAGTCCCAGCATAGCCCTGGGCAGGGAAGGGACCTTGCAGAGCTCACCTCTCACTGCCTTTCCAACCACTGAGGGAAGGTGCTTGAGGATCTTGTTTCCTTTGGGCTGGTGTGGGGTAACTAATCCAAGCAGGCAGCAGGACTCAGATCTGAGGCCTGCAGGAAACCACTTGACATGGCAGGAAATGAAAAAAAAAAGAGTTAGGTAAACTCTGTGGGTCAGTCAGGCAGCCATGTGTTAGCATGGGAGCTAAGCCAGTAGGTTATTTACTTTTCAGTTAAGATAACAGCAGTCCTGAAAATAATACATCCAGAACACTATAAACTTGTTTAAAAATGGAATATTGCAAGGCCTCCCCTGTTTGCAGTGAGCTCCTCTGTGAAACTGGCAGCCAGAGCTCTTCTGCCTAGCAGGGAAACAATATTAAATCCAAATTAATAACTTACCAGCCCAGCTCACTGGGGCTGGATTTGCTCCCTGCTGTGGAGATACTTGTGCCAGAGAGAAAGCTGGAGAACTGATGTGTCTGAGGCTGTTGGGAAATGGGAATTTCTTGCCTGGAATTTGCTAGAGTTGGCTTTCCTCTGATCCCATCTCTGATAGGCACAGCTCCACCACACAAGGGTCACTGTGTCTGGGAACTATTTCAGCCTCTCTGAATTCAGCCTTAGCCTCTTCCATGTCTGTTAGCACTGTTGTATTTTTCCAGCTTTTCCTACCACAGGGCTCCAGTCTTAATGAAGTTGTGGGTTTTTTGCATGCAGAGGAGAGCAACAAGTAACACAACTTTAGACTTTTTTAGTAATCATTTGGCATTTTATATTTCTCAGGGGGTAAAACATGTATTCCCATTGATCTCCTTGGGCTATGCCATTAACCAAATATGTTTTAAGCTGAGCAAGCTAAGGATAGGAGAGCTGTTTGCAAGGTACATCACTCTGTACAATCACAGTCATCAGAAGGACTTTTGGAAAGAGATTTTCACTGAACAATGTAAAACTGGGAGGTTTTTGCTGCTACTCCTGATTGGAACAGGCTTATCTTTTCCCTTTTCCCCCTGCAGTATCAACAGGACAGAAGGGCAGCAATAACTTCCCCTCACCCTGATCTGGGTGGCCTGAGAGCATTGCACCCCATCTCTGCTGAAGGGCAGAATTATTGGGGTTAAAGCATGTCAAGGAAGGAATGTCAAACACAGGTGGGTGTCACCTGAGTTCCCAACCAGAAGAAAAAGACTAGCAATAAGTGAATTTTGAGAAGCAGTGTTTGATGATTTTTAGAAAAGCAAAATGTTGTGCAATAAGGATAAAATGATTATTAGTGTGTTACTGCTTGGTATCAGTATTTCCTAGTTTGATACAGCTTTAGTTCATGACAGTAAAAGCTGTAGGATGCAGCATATCCCTTTGCATGCATTGTTTGGGCCTCTTTTTGTGGCTGAACACAGTGCTGCAGCCTGGCACTGAGAAATTGTCCTCAAGGGAAAGGAGGAGCCAGTGTCATTGGAGGATTCCCTGCTGGGAGCTCATGGGAGCATTTACTCTGCTCTTGCCGTGGCAGAAGTGTTTTGCATGCAGGTGTGCACCTGGAAAAGCCTCCTCCTGCCACCTTCCTTCAGTGTAAGCCTAAAAAAGAACAAAATAGGCATAAAAAGAGAGAAAAAAGTACGTGGTATGTGGCATTCACATTCTCTGAAAAAATCCCTTTGCCCAGGGTTTTTCTCCTGGGAAGCTGAGAAGCCTCAGAGAAAAGGAAAACAATTCTTATCTCATTTGCTTCTCCTGTGTTGTGCTCACATGTGGAATGTGTTTGGAGATTGTTTACCCACAGGTGATTGTTTCATTGGATTCTGTGTGAGTTGTTTTAACTCTCTGGCCAATCAGGGCCAAGCTGTGTCAGGACTCTGTAAAGAGTCATGAGTTTTCATTATTATCTTTTTAGCCTTCTGTAAGTGTCCCGTCTGTATTCTTTAGTATAGTATAGCATTCTTTAATATAATATAGTATAATAAAGTAATAAATTAGGATTCTGAGAACATGGAGTCAGGTGCATCATTCCTCCCTGCCATGGGGGTCTCTTCAAATACAATAGTGGTACACAAGATTGAGATTACATACCCAGAAATCCAGAGGTAACCAACCACTTCCTGGTGACTTGAAAGCATAACATTTGTTGGAAATTTAAAAAAACCCAACCAACCAACCAAACAAAAAACCATTGAAATTGTGAATCTCAGGCTGAACTAATTGCTGAGATCACCAGCTGGTGCTTTGCTTGCTGTGGTCCCTCACCCACATACATTTGCCTCCCTTACTGTACCTATCCTGGGGCTGACAAAAGTTCACCAAGTGTAGGAATTTCAGTATTTTACTGCTTTTGCCAAGTCTGAAAGCTCACTATTATCACTGAGTTTGCTTTGTACCCTTTATCTTTGTTATGATCTTTGCAGTGAAAGATGTTCTGCAGAACATCAGACACCCAAATGTTTTTACACACAAATACACAATTATCAGGGGGAAGATCAATAAATTCTCTCTCTCAAGTGTGAGGAGGGTGTGTTTGGCTCCTGTTTTGTGTCTCTGTCCCTGGGTCCCCATTCTTTGCATTTGAAGCGCTGCAGCCTCTCTTGGTCTGTGGCTCCCACCTGCCAGGTGTGATGGACTCCATGGCATTGAAAAGCAAGTTGCAAATTGCTTCAGCGCCACAGCTCCTGCCTGCCAGGGTCAGAGTGTTCCCTGCATCCTCACACAAACTCCTGGCACAGCTGGAAGGGCAGAGGACAGAGAGGTCTGATGAGAAATTCACCACTGACTTACCTGGGGGAAGGTTCAAAGCAAATTAATGAAATGTTACCTGCTCATCCAGTCCTGTTTCAGATTAAGGTTATCACAAAGAAGCAGCTGCTGTTAGATTGTTTCTCTTATCATTGTATCACAGGATTGTCTGAAACAGTCAGTTTTAGATAATAAGTTTCAGCCACTGCTGCAACTCTGTGTCACACACATTTTAAATACTGACACCACTTTTGCAAGTGTTCAATATTTTTCTTCCTGCAGCCAAAAACTTCTCTTCAGACCTTTTTTTATAGGCTAGGTTTCTTCCATGGAACAATAAGGAGGTATGTTTGCTGTTAAAGTGAAGTGTACCAGAAAGGTGCTTAAATGGTTTGAAATGCATTCAATTTTAGACCCACACAAATTTCAGGATGCACATTTCAGCAGCAAGCAAATAGAAGATTCATTTAAATGTAATAATGAAGGATGCTTAGGAACAAGGAATGTTACCTGTTTGGCCATGGTTTGAGTATCCTTAGCCCAGAATTTGACAACCTGCTCAGACCACATGGACTCCTCCTTCAGAACAGTGGATATAAAATGGTGTTATTGTCGTTTTTAATGCCAGTCCAGCTGTTTTTATCCCTCCTGCATTCCATTGCTTGCATTCATATGCAGGACAAAAAAAAAAAAAAAAAAAAAAAAAAAAAAAAAAAAAGGAAAAACCCAAAAACTCAGCCAGGTATTTTGGGGCAAAAGGCCAAATGTGATGACTCTGAGAATTTTGTGTTCTTGAGTAATGAAGATCTGCTCTGTTGTATTTCAGCTGTTTGTGGTTTTATGTGCATTTCAGGGAAAGTCACGAAATTTCAGGGACATTTGCCCTTCAACATGGAATCCCTTGGTTTTTCTGGATTACAATAACTTCTGGAGAACCATGGACAAGATGGGAAAAGAGGTAGGCTGTCAAAATTCTGTGTTTCCTACAATGCTCCATGAATAAATTGAGTTTGATTTTGTTTTGTTTCTGGCAGGGTTTTTTATTGCTTCTTTAATATATTAAAAAAACCCCCAACAACAGAATAAAACAGAAAGGAAGCATCCATCAGAAAGATTTCTGTATTGCCCAGGAACTGTCAGAAATAATAGGTTTTCCTCACTGAGAGTGGGGTGGACTTGTAAAGGCCCTTCTAACCCAAACTATGCTATGATTCTATGAGAGGAGACAAAAATATCTGGAGGTGTCTAAGATATCTGAAAAAATGAGGTTGAACTCAGTGTAAGTATTTTCTCATGACAGAAAAATATATTCCTTGAGCTGGGAGATTAGAAGGGTTTTTCCCCCTTCCCTCATGACAGCATTTTGAGTAAAGATGATTTTTTTTGTTTTTGTAGCTGCCTAAGCTGGGCTCCAGTTTGACTCCACTGTAACTTTATTTTTAAAGTTCAAAATATAAGCAGTACAACTGCAGCCCCTGGAGCATTATACTCTCTTTCAAATATTCATCAGTTTCCATAGAATCTAGCAACAAACCAAGGGCTTTACCTAGTCAGAATCTTCAAACATAACTCACTGTACTCCTGCAAATTCCACTGGTTTTATGTGATTTTGCAGAATCAAAATTATGTATTATAATACATTTTTTTTGTCAGTAGTACATTTTTTAAAGATTTAGAGATATGGTGGCATCCTCCACATCACATTACTTAAATGCAAAGAATTATTATTAAGAATTTAACTGCCTAAAATATTTCAAAAATATCTAGACATATCTTCTTACTCTGCAGTTAGGAGTGAGACATAAGGGCCTTTGGATATTAATGTTGGAACTGACTGGAAAAAGTACTTTTCCCTTAATTTCTAGAGGACACCAAGGCAACTAAATTGGAATTGCTTCTGGACAGCTAAAGGCCAGATGAGTCCCAACACAAGGATGTGGGGGTTCACTGGTCAGCCAAAGACAGATTTGGTGGTCATGGTAAAATTTATGCCCAAAGGTGTGAATGGAAACTATTCAATTTAGTGGATTTGTTCCAAATTTAATCCATGTGCAGGGGAAAAAGTAACTGCTGGCCAACAAATCAGTTAAGTCTGTGCTACTATCTAGCACACCAGGCAATGGTGAAATTCTCAATCATTTCTTGGATATTTCTCCTTTGTCTCCAGATTCCTGTTGATGCACCATGGGATGCTCCACATGCTGAAGAATGGGACAAAATGACCATGAAAGAGCTGATAAATAAGATTTGCTGGACCAAGTATGTAACTCCTTACCTGCTTTGAAATTCCAGCTGTGGAATGACTGTGGCTTTTGGGCAGGGTCTGTGGTACAGCTGAGGACAGATTGTTTGAATGTGCTTTGGTTGGCTGGCAGGTGGCATCAGAGGTGCTGGGGGAGCCTGGGGTTTGTTTCAGCAGGTCCCTGCACACAGCACTGGTGGTGTGGGCTCTTCCCACCATCCTTCCACTTCCAGCCACTGGATCATTGAACTCCAGCCAGCTCTCCTGTGGCTCTCTGCCTTACAGTGCAGTTTCCCATGTGACACTGACATTCAAGGCCTCAGGGAGGATGAAATCTGCCCTTCCAAATTCCAGGGCTCCAATTCTGCTGTTTGCTGTACTCCTCTCAGGATCTTAAACTCCACAATCTCATGGCCACTGCAGCCAAGGCTGCCCTTCACCTTTGCATCATCCCACAGCTCTTCCTTGTTGGTGAGCAGCAGATCCAACAGAACATCCACAATAGTTGGTAGGACGAGGGCTCAAGGTCTTGTATCATCTATAAAATGACCAGTGTGGAAACCCAGGGCATGGGGAATATTTCTGTGTCTGCTCTGGGGTACCCTGACCCTCAGGGGAGCACTGACTCTGACCCTCATTCATGGAGAAACTTTCCCAGACTTCAAGACAGACTGGAATCCACAAAAGTGTGAAATAGATTATAGAGAGTAGTGTAGGTGTATCACTTGGTGAGAAATTGAGGTTTTGGGGTTTTTAGTATGCTGTGGATGGAAGCAAGATGGAGGGCACAGGGTGTTGTCCTGGGTTTCTTCTTCATGCTTCTCCTTCCTTCTTCTCCATGGGTTTGGGTGGCATTTTGTAATTGGGCAGAAAAGTCCCCATTGCAGCTCTTTGGGATCAGTTATTGGGTTAAAAGGGAAAAAAATCCAGGTGTCAGCTCTTAATTGGATAATTTAGTCTTAAAAGACCCTTTAACAAGAGATTCTTGGCCATTTTGTGCCTTCTAATGAAAAGCTGCAAAACTCACAGTAGTGAGTGTTTTACTGATAAGAAATAATGAACACCTGAGTCCGAACATGAATTACTGTCTCAAATACCTTCAATCCAGACCCAGAGAAAACCACAAGTGGCACCCCCACAGACCAGTGTGTTTTCTGTGAGGGACTGCACTGTACAAATAGAAAAAGGAACAATGTTCAATACATTGAGGTGATGACAACTGGAAATTCTCTTACTTTCCTTTCTCTTTTCAATCATTTCTCTATAAGGCAAAGAGCAGTGTGCTCTTATGAGCACTTGTGGCCCCACTTGCTGTGCCAGCCCCTATGCTGTTCTCTAACATCTCCTCCCTCCTATTCAGTGTCTTTTATTTGTGTGCCTGTGCTCCGTTTGCCCTTTCATTCTGGCTGCAGTTTAGTGCTGTGCCTGCAGCTTCCTGACCAAAACTCTCCATTTGAAATTCTTTTTTATGGCTTAGGTCTTGCTCCAGCTCCATGGGATATGCTGTACAGCCATTTGGACTTGCTCAGGCTCCCTGTGGCATTGGAGTTTTCTTTGCAATTAGTTTTAGAGCCTTTTGCCTGCAGATTTGGTTACTTTGAACTGCTGTTGCAAGTGCACTGACTCTTCCTCTTCAGTTTTTACTGCTGCTTTTAGCCATGGAGCTGGTGGAGCATGAGCAGGACTGGGTTTGTAGTGATCCCTCCTTTAACAGACTTCTCTGCTGGGCAGCTTCTACTGCCAATGTTGTCTGTAAAACATTCAGTTTTAATGGATGTGCTCAGCTGAAATGCATTCAAAAACTGAGTGACAACTCATTTTAGATCTTTATGCCAAGCCACATTTTTCTACATACAGTTAAAAGACAGTGCTTAAACAGAAAAACTCTTCCACAGCATTTTCTGTGTGACTCAGGGCCAAGATTACAAAAGATTTGTTTGCCCTGTGTCACAGATAATCTACTGATCCTGGAGACTTTTCTAAGGCCTGAATCTATTGCATCTGTTTAGTGTCTTGGTGCCTCTCAGGATTGTCACAGAGGGTTATTGTGTGCAGGCTGTTTTCACATCCTGGCTAGTGAAACAGGGGTGAGTGGATTTCATACTGTGGAAATGAGGTTATAAAAGTTTATAAGTTACATATTTTAGCCCAGATAACTTGCAAAGTTCCTTCCTTTATCAGATTATTATAAGTTCTTGTTGTTTCCTGAAGCTTCATTGAAGTCAAAGTCCTTTTACCTTCTTTGCAAAATTATCTCAATTTCCTTACAAATCTGTGGCCACAAATGCAAGAAATGTGAATAGCCAGATTTTCTGTTGCTGCTGCTGTTTCTCTGTTTATTTCAGAGGATGAACTGTGGTAGACAGGTGACCCATTTTATATTTTTATGGCAATGATTGCCAATTTGGTTTCTCTGTCTGGATTATTTGCCAAGTCTGATTCTTGATTTCACAAAGGATCAGTGCAGCAGTGTTACATGGCATGTGGGGAATGCCCAGGCTGTGTGGCTGCTCAGTCCTTCAGGACCCATCAGACCCTGGAGCTGATGTGCCCAATGATCTCCCCATGGAAATGCAGAAAAGTTTCACTAACAGATTACAAAAAATGTTCTTCTGCTGAGAAAAATATTTATTCTGATGAAATGAATGGCAGCTGGGAAACTATTTAATGGAGACAAAATCAGTGGGATTTCAAACTAAATAAGTAAATACTTTGGGAGGGAGAGAGGTACTGGTAGAAACCCATTAAAACAGACTCACTACAGACTGAAAAATTAAACAAATATTAACCAACTTGACTTTTCTGACTTTGGGAAAGCAGCCCTTGCTTAGTATGACAAATAAAACCCTGAAAGCAGTCAGGAATTCACATTTTCTCAGTCTTTTCCTGGTGCTGTGTCTCACAGAGCTGTCAGAGACTTCGCCACGGTCTTTGTGAACGTCAACGTCACGTCTGAGCCCCACGAGGTCTCTGCCCTCTGGTTCCTGTGGTATGTGAGGCAGTGTGGGGGCACATTCAGGATTTTCTCCATCACCAATGGGGGCCAGGTACAAAATGTCTCATTTCCTTCCTCCTCTCTTGAAACTGTAATGAGCAAGTGCAGTGCTGTACCCATCAAAACTCTGAAATTAATGAAAAGATGAGAGCATGTGGCAACAGAGAGAAATGTGTTCTCATGAGGTGATACAGCCCTGTTTAATGAAGGATTTTATTAGCTAAGATGTGGAATAAATTGGGACTATTTAAACAATTGGGGACTTTCTGCATTCACTTCAGCACAGTACTGTTGTTGCAGTCGTGTTGCTTTTTTTTGCCATTTTCTATGGGTTATTTGGCACATTTGAATGTTTACAAGAGTTCAGAACAAGTGAACTTCAGAGTGAAATGTGGATGTGTTTTTGGTGTTGAGGCATCTAATGACAAGAGCTGAAAGTAAATAGCAGAAGGCCCTTCCTCCTTGGGTCAGCTCACATGGCAGCAGTTTCCATCAACATCTGTGCATTGTGGTAAGAATAGACAGCCACGTGTCAGCAAGGATGTAAGCAGTGATGATGCTGTCCTGTGGTAGGAGGCAGACCTGGCTAAGAGCCTTCCTCCTCAGGAGCCCCTCAGCCATCTTTGCTGTCCCACAGCAGCAGCTGCTCAGTGCTACAGCAAGAGTTAAAAATAAAATTAATCCCAAGATACTCATAAATGAAACATGTGGAGAAGGGAAAGCTACCTGGGAAGAGCATTTCTTTTCTTTGTAGCTGGATGGGAAAAGCTGTCTTTGTTCCTATCATGCTTCCTTCTTCCCTCACCCCAATCAATTTTAGCTGAGCAAAAGCACTAAGGGTTTCTGGCTTTGTGGCCCTTCCAAGTCTTATAAAACCTGTTTGGGAAGCCATTTCAGTCTTTCAGCACAAAACTTGATGGATCCTTTCCTGTCTGCCAGCATATTACATGTAAAAGAGAGCTGCTTTACCTCCTGCTGGTGGCTGGTAGATAAAAGAGGTTTTAGTTCTTCCCCTGGCCCTCTGCATGGGCATTACACATTATGTGTCATAGATTGTGCTATTTTTCCTGGCAGAACTGTCTTTGTGCCTTCCCAGAGAAAACAGAGGGAGAAAGCTCATTACCTGGAGACCAGACTCAGTTAAAGATCTGCCTTGCTTTGGGCTGGCACAGTATTTCACTTTAGAGTTGGTTTCTTTGTCATACTTGAGGGTTTCAGTTGCACCATGGTGGGTAAAATACTCAGAACCCATTTGAACGAAGTGATATGTTTATTTTTGCTGGAAAGCTGCATTATATGTGCATGTTCTCTAGGCTTAGAGTCTTTAAACCAGATCATTAGGGAAGCCATTGCAAAAGTGGTTCAGTCAGAAATCCCCATTGAGGCTGAGGTTTGTGCCCTTACTCTTCTGGAAGTCTGGGTGTCTTCATGAACCCTTAGGACTTGGAGATTTGGCCTGCAATTTCGTGATGGTGAGCAGAAGTCATATTCAATGTCATTGTGATTAATGCTATTGATTTTTTTTTTTTTTTTTGTCTGTGTTTCTTTCCTCTTTGTTGTTTTAGGAGAGGAAGTTTAAAGGGGGTTCCGGTCAGATATCGGAGAAAATAATGGAACGCCTGAAAGACAGAGTTAAGCTGGAGAGATCTGTGATCAGTATTGATCAGACGGGTGATAGTGTCCTTGTGGAGACTCTGAACCATGAGATATATGAGGTAATTCAATCAGAATAAAAGTGGAGTATGCATTTAGTAGGCGAATATATCTGCTGTATCTTTTGGCCAGCTGTAATCAGGAAATGCCCATTTGTGTGTGTCTGTTTCTTGGGCTATGCTGACACTCCATGGAACCTGCTTTACAGATTTATTTATGACTGGCTCTCTTCTTGGTGTTCTGCCACTTGGTTTCTGTCATTACTCTGACTTCTCTACCTTAAATTTCTATGTCTTTATATACTTTTGCATTTTAGTTCTGCATTGAGATCATTTCAAAGGAAGGAAAAAAAAACCTTCCTGTTCGTTTCTAAGTTTGTGGTTCACAGCACAGAAAAAAAAAAAAAAGACATTTCAAACACCTTTAGTAAGATTTTGCATCTGTGGTGCTTTGAAATGCTCCATCAGAACATGATGACCCACAGGGCACCCATGGGGCAGCAGCAGCCCCAGCAGCCTGAGAGCAGCAGTGTTGGGATAAATTGTCACCCTACAGAGTCCTGCACTGCTCCAGTCAGACCCAGGGCCTGTGGGAGGGATGGAGCACATTCAGGAAAGCTGGAATCACCATTAGTACTCCTTGTCCTGAAGTAACATCCCGTGAATGTGCACAAATGTGATTTTTTTGACATATCTTATGTAATTTTTTTTACATATCTTATAACTGGGACAAATGTGGCTCATGTTTTCCTGGAGATGATAGGGGCAGTTTTACCCATGTGGCGTCTCTTGTCTCATTTCCCTACCTGTCTCCAGCCAAGTTTCAACTCAGGTCTGTTTTTTCCACTCTGTGTTTCTGAAATGGCAGAATTACTTTTGTCACCTGGAAATCTGTGTGTGGGAAAGCCACCTAGCAGGGTCAGGAGTGGGAAAGCTGCTATCAGCTATTAAGAGTGACTTTCAGACCTGTCCTGTGGGATGAGCTCGTGGGGAGGCAGCGCCTTGTGCTGACTTTGTTCTACTTTTCAGAGCAAGTACGTGATCAGTGCCATCCCTCCAATCCTGACAACAAAGATTCACTACAAACCAGAGCTGCCACCAAACAGAAACAAGTTAATTCAGCGTTTGCCTATGGGGAGTGTCATAAAAACCATGATGTACTACAAGGAAGCCTTCTGGAGGAGGAAGGGTAGGTGGGGAAGGACTTGGGAACTCAGTGCAAATTTTGAAGTTCTGCTGTCTAACAATTAGGGAATAAATCCAAGGGAGGGTTAAATGTTCAAAACCCCAAGATCAAATATACAGAAAAGTGAAAAGTAAAGCTCCTTAGAAAGCAGAAGTTCTTTCTCTGAGCTTGAGTGCATGCCTTGTCCCAAAGATAAGTCCAGACCCAACTAGGATCCCAAATCTCACAGCAGTTGGCTGAGGTGGGATTGCCAAGAGAACAAGCAGTGTTTCCTTGGGAAACCTTGCTGAAACCTGCAGAGCACAGAAGCCTCAGCTTCCCTGCAGCATCAGCTCCCTTCTTCTCCTGCTAGGGACAGTTAGGTCAGCCAAAGAGAATTTACAGCAGATGACAAGCAGAGCTTAAGGTGTAAGCAAGACCTTTCGCTGATTTTAATCTTCTGTTCTGCAGACTTGATATCTCAGAGGACTGGGAAAAGTAGGTTAGCTTTTTGTTTAGCTCTAGATATTTTTTCCATGTTGTAATATCTTTTTTTTTTTTTTTCTCAGCTTTAACTGATACTATTTTCAGAACTATCTGAAAATAGTATCAGTTAAAGTGGAATTTTAAAGATTTTTACAAGTCTGTGTACACAATTTCCCAGAGTCAGAGAGAAGAGAGAAACTGTTACAGAGACCCTTTAGACATGTAGGTCTTATTGGTAATAACAGAATTACTGTACAATTCCTTTTATGGATAATGTTCCCTTCTCATTCCTAGCAGAAACAGTGATCACCAACAAGTTTTTCTAACAACCATCGTGGGGTTTCTTTCCCCTTAGGTTATTGTGGTTCCTTCGTCATTGAGGATGAAGAGTCTCCAATTGGAATAACCATAGATGACACAAAACCTGATGGAACTTTCCCTGCCATTATGGGGTAAATCTGCTGGGCCACACTCACAGATGTGTATTTCCTTTTGTAAGAGTCAGTGGGAACAGGAGGGAGAGGGGAAATGACCAGGTTACATCAGTGTTTCCCATTCCTCAGTTTGCACAGATGGAGGAGAGCACTTCTGCCAAGCCTCTTGTGCCTCTCTAAGAGTCCATATAAATTTTTGATGAAGGTTCTGCTACAAACAGCCTAATACAAGGATGTGGTTGGGAAGGAGTTGCTGAATTCAGCTGTAGTAATTTTTAAGCATTCAGGTCACTTTTTTTTTTTTTTTGCAATGGAGTAGATTTAGAAATAAATCCCTGTCTTACCTATCTGTTTGAGCCTATGTATTTGGCTTATGTTGGGCTTTTATGTTTAGTGCCTGGTTCAAAATGACAACAAAGAAAAGAAATCCTAATTTGTCTCCTCTCCCCACTGAGCTGAGGCAGGACAAGGAACATCAGCTGCTGGAGCAGGGAGGCAGCTGTGCAGTGAAAAAACCAAGATTCTCTAGAAACTGACAAGTAAAAATGTTACAGTCTGGACAAACAGGTGGGAAAATACATGACAGCTTTTAAAATAGCTGAAACCAAATGAACAAATTATCTTTACAAGTGTTTCCACCATAATCTGAGGTGACACTGTCAAAAAAGGCCAACATAAATGTCAGGCAACTGCTCTTTAAGTGTCTGGCAGGGAAAGCTCTTCCCTTCTACTGAGCTGTGCATGTTTATGGGCATGTTCAAGGCTTGAAAGCTTCTATGGCCTGAGAGCAGCAGACCCCCTCCAAACCCCACATGGTAAACAGTTTCCAGCTTTCTTTCTCCTCATGGATTTCTGTGACTTTCTAAAAGAGCGTAGGAACATCCTTCATCCCCTGGATATCTCCACTAGGGCCAGATGAACTAATTGTCAAATCTGTTTCCTGCAAGATGGATAAATACCAATCCTGATTCTTGCAGGAGTGATCCATGGCACTGTGCAGAGCCTGTCAGAGCAGCAGGCTGCCATCACTCACACAAGTGACACAGGCAGCTGCCTGCTGGACTTTAAAAGCTTAATAAAGCTCAGAATTTCAGTCCTTCTGGATCAGACCTAGATAGATAATGCACACCCTTCCTTTCAGTTAACTCTGCAGGTTACCCTGCATGGGCTTTTTCCCCTGTCTGACCTGTAATTATTTGATGCTGAGGTATGATACCAAACATGCAGCTCATTACATACCAGTAAAATGCTTTGCCAATTCCTTTTTAGTGTCATTTCAAGCCTGCAAATCAGCTGAGGTGATGTTCATATTCCTTATTTTTGTTTTCAGTTTCATCCTTAGCAGAAAGGCTGTCAAGCTGGCCCATCTCAGCAAGGAAGAGAGGTGAGAGTTCAGAAGCTGTAGATATTCAGAAACAAATTGTTTCTCTGGGATGCTTCCCCACAGGAATGTGTGTGAAAATGTGTATGAATTTGCACATTTATACATGCTCAGTGCAACTATCAACACTGGAAATTGGGGCAGAAATTGAGATTTTAGCATAAACAGGCTGAGACACTAAAGATAATATTCATCCAGTTATGGATATTTCTAAGTTTCCAAGTCCTGCCCACTCTTCTGTGCTATGGTTTACCAATTCTGGGTATCTGTGTGAATGGAGAAGATTTTTCCAGCCATGTTCCCAGACTACATCTCCACTGAAAGATGCTTTAACCCAGGGATACAGCAGTGCTGATATGTCTCCTTTTTTTCAGATTCAGACTGGGTGATAACATTTTTAAATTTCTGTGTTTATAAAAGTGTGTTTCCCCATTAGTCAGTGAAATGAACAAACAGTTCATTTCCAAACGTGAATTTTGGTACCGTGCAAGTGAAAGGGGAGCTCTGCTTAGGAATGCTAGCAGCGTTCTTCAGCTCGTATTTTATTCCCAGCTAGAGTAAATCTGTAGGGATTTAATTGATTTATGTTGCTTTTCTTCTGGTCTTACACCAATGAACATGAGGATGAATTGGCTCTGCATCCTAAAATAGCTGTACAAAGATTTATTTTTTTAGAGCTCATTGCCAAAATCAACCTTAATTTCCCATTCCCTGAGTTCATTTTTGACATAACTTTCAGGCATCAGCATTTGAAATATGTATGTTAAGATAAGAACTTGAAATCTGACTTAAAAACAAAGCCTAACCCAACTTTCTTTCCCATGTGTTGCAGTAAATTTGGGTTTTTTATAAGAAAGATGAGAGTGGAAAGGTTCCCCCTCACACCTCCTTTTTTTCTGACTCTGATTTTATTTTCATACAGGAAAAGGAAGATCAGTGAGGCATATGCCAAGGCACTGGGGATGAGAGAGGCTTTACATGTAAGGAATTAATGCCTGGTTTTTCTCTGTTGTACAATATTGCTGCTCCTTTGCTCTGGATGATGAGGGCAAAGTTCCTGGCACCTAAAATGTGTACCTAAAATTGCATGTTGGGCCATTCAGCAAGGGGAGGACAGGACTGAATACAAGAAGAAAAGAGCTGCCAGTCTCGCCCTACACAAGAAAAGAGAAGGCAGTGCATGTTTTAATTTGTCCTGTCATATGCCTGTGTGAGACTGGTGTTTCTGCAAAAGCACAAAAATTTGTTTTGTGCAGATGGATAGCATTAGCCAGATGACATGGCACTCCTTTGGCAGGTATTCTTAGCCTGTTTTCTCCCTCTTCAAAAGAAATATGCTCTTTATTTCCAGTTTCTCTGTCAGTGTTTGACTGTTTTCTCTGTTGAAACTCACAGCCTGTGCATTATGAGGAGAAGGACTGGACCATGGAGCAGTATTCAGGGGGCTGCTACACAGCCTACTTCCCACCAGGCATCATGCACACCTATGGAAGGTAATACAGAGAGTGCTTTGCTTCCTAATTCACATTTCTTAGCTCATGTACAATGCTATACTTTATGCAACACACCCATGGCATATTTACAGTATTAGGGGAACTTCAACCCTCTTTCACTCCCCCACTCCCCAGCTAATGAGGATATTGCTATTTGCTTTACTAAGAGCAGAGTTTCTCTTGTGGATTCTAAGGAGATGAAATACAGTCACCTGTAAGGGACCTGCTAAAGCCACAAAGCTTTTCCCCTCTGGATTATTTACAGTAGTTTGTGCTATGCAGTATTTGCAGTGGATCCCTCTAGAGACCCCCAAGCCCTTGAGGACACGCATCTTGGACAGATGAAGAGTCTCCAGTGACTGTATAGGTGGAACATCATGTTCAGGAGAAGCCCAGGAGCTCCTCAACATGTCCAGCATGGGGTTAGACCCTGCCTGAGTTCAGATCACGTGGGGAGGAGTTGTCCCATGTACAGTCATTTTGTCCCATGTGCAGTCATTTATCTCTTGTCATTTATCCATTGACCTGAGCTGAGATCACATGGAGAGGAGCTGTCCTATGTGCAGTCATTTATCTCTTGTCATTTATCCAAACACCCAGGCAGTGGTGAGTGAGGTGTCTGGCCTGGGGAAGCTGCTGTCAAGCAGACAGGGAAAACCTAATGGGGGATTAGATGGGAGCCCTTACACCAGGCACATTGCCAGTAGGAGAATTCCCTTCAGCTGGGTTGGCTGGAATGCTTGTGCAGCCCTGCAGGGCTGAGGGGCTGCCTTTATGACCCTGTGGGGGAATTGCAGCTCCCTGAGTGCCAAGCAGGCAGGCAACTCCAAACAGAAGCTGATATTGGTGATCTAGCACTGCAGGAACATCATCCACATTCCACTGTAACAGCAGGGTAACAGCAAAGCTGCCATGCAGAAGACATCAGTCTATCAGCTGCACTGTATTGCTGTTAGGATTATCCCTTATCCCAGCACTAAATTGAGGCCTGGATAACTTTGTTAGAAAACTGGGAACACTGATTTATGCCTAAGGTTTTTCTCTCTCTCAGATCTTGAATTTTGTGTGCAGAAGCAAGCAGGTGGTCCTGCAGGGACAGGATCACACCTCAGCCCAGGTCTGCAGGGATTCTGGACACTCCATCAAAGCCATAACCTGCTTTTAGAAGGATCGTCACCCTCCTGTCACTTGTCCCCTGACATTTTCCATTGTTTTGAAGGATCATTCGCCAGCCTGTGGACAGGATCTACTTTGCTGGCACGGAGACAGCGACGCAGTGGAGCGGATACATGGAGGGAGCCGTGCAGGCAGGAGAGAGAGCAGCCAGAGAGGTACACACCCTGCCCTGCTCCCAACATCTCCATCAAAAGGCTGCTATGGATTGAGTACTGCTGGGAGAGTCTGATGTAATGCAAAGGCTCCTAGAATTGTCAGGGAGGGATACTAGAAAACAACGTGACTCAAATATTTTTATTTTTTTAAACTTACTTAATTGGTTATCAAATAAAGTGAAGCCAAGAATCTCAACCAAATCAGAATATTACTGAGTTGGAGACTTAAAATAAAGCTTATGCCATGTACTGCATATCTAGAGGAAAACCCCCCAATCTGATGCTGCTTGTACATATGCTATCTCAATTTCTAACAAATTAATCACTGCATGTTTTAAAACTCATCTAAGTCATTTCAAATGCTCACAGCTATTTCCTGTGCAGAAATCTGAAAATCTGAACATTGTTCTCATTTTTGATCTAGCCCTTCTGCTTCTCCTTTTACAAGGCAGTCCTGTTAGCTGAGCTTTATGAAATTGTAATGTGCAGCTCTGATAATATCTAAATCTCTTCACAATGACACACATTGGGCTGGGTTCCCAGTCACAGTGAAATCCCTTTACAACAATCTGGAGGGAGGGGAAAAAAGCATTAAAGGGTGCACATTGCAGTTACAACTGCATGGCAAAGCCACAGAGCTGTTATTTAAAGGAAAATCAGTCTTTTACTTCCATTTGACAGAATGTCATATTTGCCTTATAATCCTTATTATTTGCTCCGTTTCAAGTCACCTAATTTCTCTTTTCTCCATACCTGTGAGCAGTAGTTACAAACACAGTAAGCTGTCTTCTGGAAGCATTAATTTGCCCCCAAAAATCCCCATGATTGTTACAATCAGTTTATTCTCAGAAAAAATCCTTGATGAGCTTTGTACTGCCTGAATAGGCAAGGGAGGGCTCCATAATTCTCTGCTGTGAGAGCCTCAGAGTTGCATCTCTCCTCTTTCTATATCTAGATATATCCCTATATCTCCTCTTATCCCTATCCCTTTCTATCTAACAGGTTTTGTGTCCCCAGTGCATGGCTGTAACCTCACCTTGGTATTTCTCAAACTGCCTTGAGGAAAAGCTTTTTTAATTTTATTCAAGGAAGAAAAAAAAAAAAAAAAAAAAACAAAAAAAACCAACCCAAACCTAAAAGCCTCCCACAAAAATATTTAGAGAAACTCTAGAAATCTGTAGAAATCGCTGTACATTTTCTGGTTCAAGGGACTTTCAGCTAGTCATAGTTACACCTTTTATCAATGTCACTTGCTCTGACTTCTTACTTCTGTTTCTCCAGAACAAGAAGTATTGTGGGTTATAATTTTTTCACATGGTACAAATAATTTAATAATTTTTTCTTCTAGGTACTGCACAGTATGGGGAAGATCTCCAAGAGTGAAATTTGGATGCCAGAGCCAGAGTCAAAGGTGAGCCAGAGTGTCACTGTCACCCAGTCAGGCACACAGCCCTCAGTCAGGTGTGTCCCTATTTCAGTGATTCCTGTGCACCCTCTCCCAGGCAAGCCTTTAGTCACCTCCCATGCTGATGGCATTAATTTCTGTGACTTGTCCAAGGAATATTGTCACCCCTGTCTGAAGGGTGGATGACTGAGAGCCAAGCACACTGATCTCAGAGCCTGGGGGACTGAAAAATGCAGCCTAGTTCTGCCATGGTTTAAAACCAAATAAAGCCTCATTCCAGCCACAAGTAACTCCATTTTCACTGTACTGTGGCTGTTCAGGATGACAGAACACACATCTCACAGCCATGACTCTTCTCCCTGGTATTTCATATTCAAATATTTCCAGCTATTTCACCTGGGAAACACCTGTGACCTCCCCAGCCTCTTGGGGGGCATTTGCCACCTCAGGGTGAGGGGACACCCTATGGAGTCACCATCTCCTCTCTCCCCCAGGATGTCCCAGCCCGACCATTCCCCAGGAGCTTCTGGGAGAGGAACCTGCCCTCGGCACCAGGGCTGCTGTGCCTGCTGAGCTGCACCCTGTGTGTCACCTCTGCGGCTGCTGCAGCGCTCCTGGTCTGTAAAAAGGGACTTCCTTGCCGGAACTAGCGGGGACAGGGAGAGCTGCACATCCCCTCTCCTCCCCTCTCACCAGATGAGTGTTATTTTGGAGAAAAGTGGCATGGATGGCTGGAAAGAGCAAGAAGTTATTCTCTTTGTGATTTGTTTCTTTTTCGTCCCATAATTAATGCATCGAATCTACTGCAGTTAAACCGTGGGGGGGCATTTTTCAAACTTGTCCATTTGGTTTTGGTTGGACATGATAATATCAATGATATATTCCTAATACAGGAAGGAAAAATGCAGATCACACCTTTTCTGAGTTGCAAAGAGGTCTCAGAGAACGCTTTGTTTCCACTCAGTGTTTTATTTTTCGCTACGCAAGACAGTAAATGCCCTCATGCATTCACCTCAGAACATCTGAGGTTGTTCCCATACCATCCCTGCTGCACAGAAGAGATTAGCATGCCAATCAGTCCTAGAATTGCCAATTAATTTTCAAATGCATTTGATTAATTATTAATCATCTCAACGTGAAGCTTAACCCTGAGCTGGATGAAAGGGGGAAATTATCACAAGGCACAGCACTGATCAGGGAGAGAGGAAGCATGGCTGGACTTCATCCTGCCCACTGCCAAGGAAACATCTGTGCACATCTGCTCTGCAGGGTGCCTGCCCTGAGAGCATCCATCCAGCCCAGCCTTGTGCTGCCACAGCACAGTGAAATGAATTAGCAAAGTTAAATTCCTCCCACTTGCAGCAGGTGCTGGCTGTTGTTTTCCAAATGGCAGCAGCTTCCTGATTCCCTGTCCATTTACTGCCCCTCATTTTGCTGCTAATCCATAGCCCCTTCTTCTAATAAGGAGAACTGTATTTGAGGCTCAAATTACTGCCTTGTAAATTACAGTAATTGGGGGCATCTGCCTGTTCTGCTCTTATTATGTACATGATACACTTAAAATAATCACTTTAGTGTTTGACTGAAGTCTGGAATGTATGTTTCACAATGTGCCATCATTATGTGGTCTTTTTGCCATGAATTTTGAGCTTTGTACGTGTCCATGAACTCAGCTGTGGGTGAAATGTGCCTTTCAATAGTCCTGAAACCTTGATCTTCTTATAAACTTTTCTTCAGATTCTGTCTTGCTTGGTTTTTTGTGAGTTACCTGAATTGCTGATTGGCTCCCTGCTGAATGTGCTCTCCCCAGCTCCAGGGATTCCTGTGCACAAGGAGTACCCTGGGCATGCAGCCCAGGCAGGGAGGCAGCATAGGCTGCTGATGAGCCTTTTGTGGTGTGAAACAGTTCCACACTGCCACACACTTCCCCTAGGAGGACATTTCCACCACCTGGAAAACACTGCCTGTACCTGTTAAAAAATAATTTATCCATAGGTGTATTTGTAGCAATTAGAGCCAATCATTTTCAGGCTTGACATCAGAACTTCTGTGTGCACGTGTAAAAGGGACTCCAAATCATCTGCAATAAACCCATGAGCCAACACTATCCAGCTTCACTTTTCACCTTTTCCACGCACATTTCTATTGAAATTAGTTTGGGGTTTGAAATGCCAGTGCAATTCAGCTGAATTAATCTCAGACTGTTAAACAGGGCCAGGTACAACGTTGCCCCTTCCCAGGGAAAGGCACATCTCACTGCTGTGGGATTGGCAGGCAGCAAGTGGAGTGAGTGAGATTGATTAAAATTGGCATTTCTGAAACTCCTGCAGCTCCCAGGCACTAGGCTGCTGCAGCGAAAGGGCAGCATTTGTCAGAGATTACAGACCAGTTCCCATCCTGCTTTAATGCCCTTTCTGACAATCAGACCAATTTCCCTGTTTAAACATTAAACATTTAGCTTAAATATTAAACAGCCAAGCATCTTTCTTAAACCAATTTTGAAACAGAATGGGACTGAGTCTATCACCACTGACAACTCCCCAAGTGAGCTGCTGCTGCTATTAAAGCTGGGAGGATCAAGCACCAGGGAAACACCTCTTTCTTTTGGGGATCAAGCAGTGCCCCCACCCAGGCTGGGGAATGGGAAAACCTTTGGACACCTTCCCAAATCAGGAGTGCTCAGTGCCCCCATTTTTGGAGGAAGGGCTTTGCACTCCTTTGGCAGAAGTGGGAAATGTTCTGTCCTCTTTGAATACAGGGTGAGATGGGAGAGGCTGGGGTCCACACCAAGTCCTTCAGCACCAGAGTGGGAGCTAAATTGCGTTGACACCCCTGGGAAATGGGAAAACCTTAGGTGAAAGGGCTGCTGGAAGTAAAGATCAGAGCAAGCAGTGGCAGAAGGAAGAAAAAAACCCCTTAAAGTAGCAGTGAAATAAGCACCACTAAGCGCACAGATCAGGCAGTCTGAAATCAGCAAGCAGGGATGATACATGTGAGAAGATCTGCCTCTTTTTAATCAAGCTGCTGGGTTTCCTCACAGATAGCATAGCAGCTTTGCTCAAGCCCTGGGGATGGAAAAACTCTCCTGTGAGATTCTCACTCCTCCTTTCTGGCCCACTCCCCTTGGCTGCAGCTCCTGCCTGCAAAGGGTGACATGGTTGTTCCCCCCTGGCTGCCATCAACCAGCCCATGGGGACAGGGACCCTGAAACAGGATGGGTCAGCAGGGGCTGGATGGGCAGGAGGTGCAGGAGCAGAGCCACTGTTTGATTTTTAGCACCATCAGCCTAGCAAGGCTTTCATTCCCTCATTACCTGCCCAGCCTACAATGTCCCAGCATGGGAACTGACACCCCAAACCCCTCTGGCTGGAAAGCACCGTGTGACAGGTCCAGGAAGGGGCCACCACCCCAAGGAAACAGTGCCAGGTTGCAGGGACTCCATGTTTTGGAGCAGAGAACATGGATGTCCCCCAGGGACACAGTGGTCCTCCAGTCATGCTCCTTGTGTGGGACATGGGGAGGTCTGACCAGGTTGCTAAAAAGGTACATCCAACCTCAAAATGGTGAGGGGTGGGATGCCCAGAGAACTGGGGCATGTCCCTTTCCTGGAAGCCCCAAGCAGCTTGTTTTTACCAAAGGGAATTGGAATGGGATGATCTTTAAGATCCTTTCCAACCCAAAACATTCTATTACTATGTGAAAATGCATTCTGGGGAAGCAAGAGGTTGCTGCCTTCACTTGGCCTCTCTGCTAGTCCTTCACCAACAATACTTTTCAATTCACATTTGGTTCAGCCCCCAGGTTTGTACTTGATCTCTTTTCCCAGGACCAAAGATACTCCCCAACTACCGGCAAAATTAGCATTATGCATTTGAACAAAAATACCAGCCAGGGTGATGTGCCAACGCAGTCTGACACATCTCAACCTCCAGTTTCCCACCAGTGGGTTCCCATGTCCCACTGACCAGGTTCTGATACCCAACAGCAAGGGCTTTCCTCAGCCAAGAACCATGCTGGGTCAAGCTGGGGACTGGTTTTATAGTCTCTGCACAGAATTCAGCTCCACAAAAACAAACAAAAAACAAACAGAGTCCTCCACTGTGAAACATGGCTGCAGTCAGCTCTCTTCCTTGTGGGCTGTTTCTCCCCTGCAACAGTTGCTTTTCACACACACACAGAGAAAGGAAATTTCATCTTGGTGAAAATCCAGGACGGGAAGTCAAATGTGCTCTTTGTGAGTGAACTGTAACTTTTTCTTTTCCCACTCAGCTCCTGCACTTGGCAACCAATGCTTTGGGCTCCAGCTGCAGTTCCTATTCTGCTCTTTATTTTTTTAAAGTTTTTCTAAGCCTTCTGATGTTTACATTCTTGTAACAAACTTTCTCACACACTTTATGTAAATAACTTATTGTTTTGGATTCTTCAATGGAGGAGGAGAAATTTGATAGACATGGTTTGTCCAGTGTCATTGGAGAGGTGGCACTGTCACCTTCCAATCCACTGTCACTTTTGGAAATCTATAAATGTTGGAGTTAGAATTAAACTTTGCTCTTTTTTGCCTTGGAAAATCCAGCATCTGTGTCTTTGTGTTTTGTGTCCTAGAGTGACAAAGATGTGTCAAAAAACCTTGGCTTGGCTTTCCAGGTTCTGTAGTGCTTGGCTTTCCAGCTTCTGTTTCCTGTTCCTTGCTCTCTTTGTTTTGGGGTTTTTTGACTCATCTTTGTCACTCTAGGACATGAAACAGAAAGACACAGACAGTGGATTTTCCAAGGCGAAAAAGAGCAAAGTTTAATTCTGACTCCAACATTTATAGATTTCTAAAAGTGACAGTGGATTGGAGGGTGACAGTGCCACTGACACTGGACAAACCAACAGTCCATCAAATTTCTCCTCCTCCATAAAAGAATGCAAAACAACAATTTATTTACATAAAGTGTGTGAGAAAGTTTGTAACTAGAATGCAAACATCAGAAGGCTTAGAAAAATTTAAACAGGATGACACATCTAATATAACAGAGACAGAATAACCCAGGACACATAGAGGGAGCAGGGAAAAAAGGTTTCCCAAGTGAGAGCCCATTACACATGAGAGGAGAGGGAAGCTTTAGCAGGGGAGCTGGCTGTCACAGCATCTTTTCATGAAAAATCCTTTCCTTAGGATTTTTCCTCC
>JAHXMQ010012338.1:27835840-27854349 GCA_020466415.1 Ammodramus savannarum pratensis | reverse complement strand
ACCCCTGTAGCCCCCCTGCTTCCAAAACCAGGCCACACAAACCCACACAGCAGCAATATTTTAGAGGCATAACCACTTGCTGGCTGCTTTGAGGGCTATGAAATGCATTGCTTGTTCTGACATGTTTCTTGGGGGATAGATGTTTTAGAGAGTGTGTGAAGGATTAGTTGAGGGTGTTTGCTTTCATTGTGTTTGTGCTCCTTTATAACTTGTAATGCTGAAAGTTAAGCCTATACAAAGAGCACTGCACACTTCAGATGTTTTTCACATGGATGGTTACACTTTCTCCAGTATTTATGGGCAACAGCTTTGTGCAACACAGGTCCCTTCCCAGGAGCAAATTTGTTCTTCAGTTCCATTATCTCTCCAGCACTGACACTGAGCAAGTGGGTGAAATTAAGTGATTTTGGTCTCTCTTTTCTTCTAGGGTTTTCATGTTTACATCACACAGTATTTGGTACAAGATCTGTTTCTTCTTATGTTCAGTTTGAGCCACCTGCCCCATAATAGTAAAAACTAATTCTTAAGCGTAAGAGAATCATACTATCTATATTTATAGTGTAGTATCTCTACTACTACCAAATGTGGTTTGGTTTCTTTTCTCAATTGTGTATTTAAGGGGTTAAGTGGGGTTTTTTTGCACTGTTTTGGGGGGTTGCGTGAGTGAGTTTGTATTTTTTTTATATTCTCCTTTTCTTTATAGAGTTTTCTTTACTAAGAAAAGCTGAAGTTACAGGTTTGAAATGCAGAATGCTGTCAGTAAGTAATACCACTACAACCAACTCAAAAGGGGCTTCCACAAAAGAAAAGCCTCAAACAACGCATGTGACATGACAATATTTATTGATTCAAATTAAGGTTAAAAAAATTTCACAGCTGTCAGATAAAAATATCTGCAAGAGCCTATTTAAAAGATAGCTGAAGAAGGAAACCAAGGGAGACAGTCACCACAGAGGCACTTTAGAAAATGCTACAGTTATAAAAGGCACAAATTCATCACACACACACACAGCATATATATTCCTGCAAAGTGAAGTCACTCTTTTTTAATTTATTTTCCAAAACACAGAGGCAGGCACCACTGAGCACGGAGCTGCACAGGAGCACAGCAGACACGCCACAAGCGGCAGTCTATGACAACGCCTAAAGGAATTCACTGCAGAGACACTGGGAAAGCCAGGCTGCTTTGGCTGCCTCATTTTTACACTCTGTTCTTCAACAGAAGGAAGATCAGGGTGATCTTAAGTTGGTGGAGACAGGAGAGGGAATGTTAGTTGGTTTGAACATAGGTTTATTTGTGAATGTTTGTCACCTGTGATTTGAGGGGGTTTGCTTCTTGCCCGAGAGCAGTGGCAGGTCTGTTATTTAATCTTGGCTCCTTAGAATTTCTGGAGGCCATACAATTCCTTCTTCCTCAAAAATATTACTTTTTCATGTCTCAAAAAAGGGGAAAAATATTAAAATTTCTGCACATCTGTAAAGCCTATTTCAGTGAAACAACAGTCCCACTGTGGACACAGAAAGATTTCTTTAAGAGCTATAGTTTCTTGTCCAGGCCATGGGTTCCAGTGATGGACAATGCTCAGAGAGGAACTTAATTACTTGATTAATGTCTTTGTATTGAGAGCAGATGTGCTATTTGGAATCAAGAGCTGCACTGGGGAAAAAATGCACAAATTAAAGGGAAGACAAGGGGGCTGCCTCAGATTTTTCACATCCTTGTGATTGTTGAGTAGTTTATACAATTAAATTTCAAGTACTTTGGTTAACACAGAATTTTATGCCCATCATTCCTTGCAATGTACAGTGGCTATCAGAACAGTGTACAAGAAAGTAAATTTCTTTTTTTTTTGTAAACGCTTATGAGCATTACAAAATATGCATGGTAACACAGTTCAGTTTGTAAGAGACAAATACAATTATTTCCATAGTTGTTCCTATAGTACATTTTACAAAGCTGGTAAACTCTTGGAACTTTCATGATAGCAGTTGTCTCATCAAATGTGTTAATAAATTAAGAATACAGCATGACTGGTTATCCATTAAAACAGACTTCATTCCTCTCTTCAAAGGGTTGGCATGAATTTCAATTTAAAAAATGTAAGCCAGTGCTAACAGTTCCCTCCAGCCACAGGGAAGCAGCTTGATTCTCTACCTCCATTTGTCAATTCCCTCATCACGCTGGCATCCATGTACACAAGGTGCCACGTGTTCCTTTTGTGTGGAAGTGTTGAGAAAACAGTGGCAAATCCTTTTTTAATCCCATAGTGGTGGGAAGGTCCACAGCACAATCATAGCAAGACACGGCTGTAAAGACAGAGAGAGCTTTCCAAAAGCTTTGGCAGTCTGCAAGGAAAAACACAGAGATTTTAGTGTGTTAATAGAGATGTCACAGTTCAGACCTCTCAGTTCCAACCAGATTTGATTAGAAATCTCAGGGAAACCAAATTTATTTTGAATATATTATTTTGAATAAATCCCTGTCTCACCTACTTTAGTTGTGGCAGAATAAAATGAGAAATGCTTTGTGAGATTGCTTTATATTTTTCCCCATTTTTCTTTCACTTTGAAACTAAGAATAAAAAAGGCTTCTAAGTACAGAAACATTTCAATATTTTTTTTAATTGGCCAATTTCATTAAAAGCTTAAGTTATGATTCAGTTCAGTTTTAACTACCTAATTCCTGGTTTGATTGGAATTTCCCCCCCTGTCCCCCAGTCTTGTTAAACTGGGTAAAACTTCTGGCAGGTTCAGGAGCAAAGAAGAGAGAAATACATTTTGGATGTGAATACAATCAATTTATCCTCATTAGTTTCATGAATTTGTTCCCCTTTAGAGAATGTGGAGTATTTCTAGGGCAGAGGCAGGACCTGAATTCCAAGCAGTTTTGGCAGAAAAATCATCTGCAAATGCAGCAGCTCTTTATATTTAATCTATGTATTCACTGTCTAGCACTTACAAATATTGGGGCCAGGACTTCAAAAACACCTTCCCGAATTTAGGTTCCTGTGTTTATTTCTGGCCTGAGAACTGTGTGAGTTGCCAAAGCTCTGAACTTCCCATTCAGCTTTCAGTTCCTAATTCATGTAGTAAATAAATCACAGGCAGAGAAAGCCACGTTGAAGCTCTCTGCAGCAGGCAAATGTCCCAGCAAATTAGAGCTCCATGTGATACAACCAGAGAGGCCATATGCACACTGCTGCACTCCTCCTCTGCCTTAAAGATCTTTATGCCTGAAAAGTTCCCCCATGCATTTTAAAAGGCTGTTATGAGCCTATTCATTTGTGATAAAATCCAAGCTGCTGCTCCAAGATGACGTTTAAGTAGCACATCAAGTTAAAAAGAACAAAACCTAAGGGCCAGCAAGCGAGGTGCTGCTCACAAATATTACAGCTTTCCAAGCAGTTCAGTGCATTTCCACGGGACTATTTGGAGAACAAAGCACTGCTCTACACAAGTAAGATCAGATGCTAGCCCAAAAATCTGCCTGAGACTGGTGATACAGCTCCTCACCGTCTGCTCACACCAGTTGCTGAAGTTATTATTATACTTTCCTCCATGGCTCTTTAATGTAATCCAATGTTTTTTACATATAAATTGCTACTCCTGGAAGGGAGAAGTGCAGCAAACAGGCTCTGAAAAATTCCAGACATCTCCAACTTCGTGTGCACCAGTTCTTGTTCTCAGCCACACCTGTGTCTCCCTGTTTCATCTTGTGCACAGGTAACACAGCAGAAATATCTTGAACAAGGTACCAACACACTGACAAGTAGGCACTGAGGTTTTGGTGGGTGAATTTTTATTTTTCTTACTTCTCCCCCCACCCCTGCATACTGCCTTCTTTCTATATTTTTTTTTTAACAGTACCAAGCTGTAGAGAGCAGAAGCACTTGCATGTGATTCTGCAACCCACAGTTCCCTTTGATCTCACTATCATTCAGATCCCTTATTAGTTACCAAAAGTGCACAGTCAGTGCAACACAGCACAGCAGGCAGAAGTGGACCTGCTAATCCCATCAATATGGTAGTTAGGAAAGACCAAAACTCTAAATCAGCAAAACTGTGTTCAGCATGGAGCAAGAGTTTGGGGGCAAATAAATTGGACGGTTTTTTTGTCTTGTTTGTTTTTCTTTTATTTTGTTTGTTTAATGCCAACACTACATTTTCAAGCCCATTGTGCCTTAGCAAGCAAGAGACAGCCTCAAGGTGCTCACAGGGACAGACAGACTCCACTGGACAGGAGCTCTGCTGTGCCAGGCAGCTGTGAACACATCTGGGGAGCCTGAAATTCAACCACATTGCCAAACACAGCAGAACTATTGTCCTTTAGCTCACTGTAGGACATATAGGCCCCTGGAAATGCCAGCATCCAGTGGTTCCACTTGCATAGTTCAGATGGATAAATTTAGCCTGGCTTGTCCCTTAGGTGCTCCCTGGGTAAGAAATAAAAATACTAATAGTTTCTTACTAGACTTGCATTAACTATCTGATTATTCTGTAAGCTGTGGGTTTCTTTTCTCAGTCTACCCCACAGGAAGGCAGAAACCCTTTGTTTACAACCAGAGATTTTGTTGTACAGTACAGTACAAATAGGGCCTGTGGAGACTTGGGGTTCAGGGTCTGGTTCAACAGAGGAGTAAAACCAACCAGAAATCTCACCAGAAAAGGCTTCAGAGAGATATTTTGTCACTTCTGTTCTGAGATTTGGATCAAAACCTCAAGGTGATAACAGTTGGTACCCCAGAAATTCAACAACCAAGAAGTTACTGGTAGGAGTAGGGCTGGACCCTATGGGCTCTTTTTCAATATGGATCCCTTTACTATATCCCTTCCCTCTTCCTATTTTCTCTACTGTTTCCTCTACTCTCCCTCAGATTTTGGAAGCAGAAGAGTACCATGAGAAAAAAAAGAAGAGAAAAGGAAGAGAAAAAAACAGAGGAAAAAGCAGAGGAAAGAAAGGAAGAGAAGAGAGAAAGAGAAAAAAAGAGGAAAAAAGAGAAAAAAGAGAAAAAAGAAAAAAAGAGGAGAGAGAAAAAAAAGAAAAAAGAGAGAAAAAAAAGAGAAAAAGGAGAAAAAGAGGGAAAAAAGAGAAAAAAAAGAGAAAAAAGAGAAAAAAAAGAGGAAAAACAAAAAGAGAAAACCCTCTGAACAAAAGAAAAGCCCTCAATTGTGAGGCATTGAGCTGGCACCTTTTTTCAATTTCGAACCAGAAGTCCCTTTTTGTAGGCAAATACCCCAGCTGCAGCCACAGAGGTGAGGAAAGTGGAAAATCCAATCAGCTTTAGCAGTCCTGGCACAGATGGCAAGTTCCTCTCCCAGAAGGTTGTGGTGATGGGCAAAGCTGGCACATCCTGTGGGGAGAGCATCCATTATTCACAGAGCATCTCCACTGTGAGGAGGGGTATAAATCAAGAGATTCTTGCAGCAGGAACAGAATTGGACTGAAGCAGTAATATCTTATCAAGAAGCAGAATATCCAGATTTTCTGCTCTGTTAAAGGGAGGAACATACACATGGAAAGGATTCACAGCCCAGTTAAGAACTGCAGCTCTTTCTATTCCTGCCTTAGAGGACTGTCACATGGGTTTCTCTCCTCCTCTTTTTTTAGGGAAGGGAAGTTTTGGTGAAAAAGGGGAAGTTTTTTGTGGCTATGATTCAGTGAAGTCATATAAAAACAGACAAAAAAATTTATCTCATTAGCAAAACAGCAGAAAAAAACCCCAATCCATTTTATCTACATAAATACTTACAACTGATTCAGGTTCTGGCTTCCAAATTTCACTGTCTGGGATTTTCCTCATAGCAAACAGTATCTGAAAATAAAGAACATTCTCAATAAATACCACTAATTATTCAAGACAAAAAAAAAAAAAAAAAGCTGTCTTCAATTGTTGTTTAAAAATGGCATGACAACTGAGCACATAAATCACAGTGTATTCCAATTTTAAAAGAAAAGTCAACCTTTTACAACTTATTTCTGTAGAGGGCTGATATTTAATAAGACACTCCTCCTAGTGGAACACAGAAACAGAAAATTCTCTTTATGCTTAGTTAGTCCTTGCAAGATATTGGAATTTGGCCAGTCCCAAGGGAACAGGATAATGTGATTATGACTAAGAGTTAAGCAGACACTCATGGCAAAGTGAGGCATGAAGACACCAGCTACAGGGAACAGTTTGTTTTGCAAATTTTATCCTGATGTAGGAAGAGGAACAGCATCCTGGGAGTGATGACAGATCACTGCTTTCAGCCAGAGAAAAGCAAAACTAAAACTAAAACCTTTGCAATGAGAAGTTCCCCTTCAAAGACAGCAGAGCTCAGTAGGATAGCAAAGACTGTTTGAAACTATATTCAGAGAAGATAACAAGATTAGTTTCTTCTACAGTGAAAAGAAATGAAAATGGTGATAATAATGTTTTCTCTATTGGAGGCACTTGTAGATTTAAGATTTAACATCTTTTACGAGGGGCTTTTAGTGTAGACAAGACTCATGGACAATGTGAACTCTTCAATGCAGGAGACTAAGAAACAATGAATTTTCAACGTTTTCCTTTCATAAGTAAATAGGAAAGGAAAACATCAAAATTTTTACCAGTCAAGTGTACCTAGTAATCCTCTGCTGAAGAGGTTCTCCTGTATTATATTAGAGGTCATGAGACCTCTGGATCTTTTCAGGAGCACCTTAGGTATAACTTTCTCAAATAGGATAATTTATGAACAATTGATCTCGGTCTCTTGGGTCATGGGCATGGGCTAGATGAACTCTCCACATTCCTTCCAGGACAATTTGTGTTCCTTGACTAGTTTTCAGCCACAAGGTTCCCTTCACCTCATAAAACAAAGATTAAATTTCGTTTGCTGCTCCATAAACTGTAATGATCTGGAAAATACTTAGGAAACTGGCATTTTCTTAGAAAATATCTAAGTCCTTGTTTAGTGACTCCGTGTTAAAGCTGTCTCAGTGGAACATCACTGTGTTGGAAACATTGACAAAGGGCCTGTCTTGGTGTGCAGAGCTGCAGGACTGAGCTGTTCCCTGCTCTAACAGCCAGGATCTCTCAGTACAATGATTAACAGATTTGGGAGGAAAATGACTGGGGGACAGTTTGGGACTTCTGTAAAAGAAGAAAGAATTTAATCCTAGAAACAAAGGGAAAGTTTGACAAAATAGCCAGTGCCCTTTCCAACATTCCAAATCTAAGTGCAAAAATTTCATCCTTTTTGAAGTCAATCCCCTTTGCAGGGGTTTGCCTCAAGATTCAGAACACCCAAAGCTGCCAGCACTCAGTTCTCATTTCCCCTCTGTCACAGACATCTCTTATGAAAAATCCTTTCCTTAAGATTTTTCCTCCTGAGAAGCTGAGAGGCCTCAGGAACAAAATGTAAACATTGATTGTCTGCTGCTGTGGAATGCAACAGGTGCATCTGTGATGGGTCTCATGTGGTTGTTTCTAATTAATGGCCAATCACAGTCAGCGGGCTCAGATTCTCTGTCTGAGACACAAGCTTTTGTTATCATTTTTTCTTTTTCTATTCTTAGCTAGCCTTCTGATGAAATCCTTTCTTCTATTCTTTTAGTATAGTTTTAATACAATATGTATCATAAAATAATAAATCAAGCCTTCTGAAACATGGAGTCAGATCCTCATCTCTTCCCTCATCCTAAGACCCCTGTGAACACGGTCACACCCCTCCAACCACAAGATCCTTCATTTTCCACAGGACATTTGACAGTGTCCCCTGAGCATCTGTACCTCTCTGGCTGCTCTCTCTCCAGCCTGGACAGCCCCCTCCATGTACCCACTCCACTCAGTGGCTGTCTCTGTGCCAGCAAAATAGATCCTGCCAACAGGCTGCCGAATGATCCTGGAGGGGGACAAGCACAAAGTCACATCACCTGTATCAGGAGAGAACTGAAATAGCTGGGTTAATGCTGGAATAAAAATGTTTTAAATGGAAGCAAGCACTTGAAGATAATAGCACTGGGTGAGTGGAGCTGGAGGGGGAGTCTGGGTTGCATTTAATTTCTTACATTGAACACACCAGTGTTCACATTTTTGAAATGTTTACACTGTTCACAGGTGAAAATGACAGCTACAGGTGAAAAGGACAACTATTTTGAGATGAGATTTACACTATCTCACAGTCCCAGCCCGTGGCATAAGTACCAATGCCAGGCATTACTGGCACAGTGCAGCATTTTGAAATATATCCCCATAATATTTGAATCAATAAGTAAATAAACAAAAAGCATTGTTTTAACTCTATTTTTGCCAGAACCTGCAATAGTTATTATTTTAATTATCTCAAATACTAAGGCCTCCATAAGCTCTTTGTTCTAACTGCTTTACTGCTCTAAGTTACTTTTAAATTATAAGAACTTAAACATCAAAAGTACAGCTCTTCTACCACATTAAAACCTGTGCATCTAAATCAAATCTCCAGTCTGAAGTAAGTCTTTTTTTTCTTGGTAAATCTTATTTTTATGCAAAAGCTTAAGTGGGAGAGAACTGTATACAATGGCACACTGATCACTATATTAAGGTTTCACTGCTAAAAAGAAAGGAATGGTCCAAAGAAATCACTTATTACCATCAATGTCAGCAAGAACTAAGTCTGACAGTTTTTTAAATAATCAGCTAAAGGAGTGCTTGAAATGGCTACACTGATCTCAAATACTCAAAGCCATTTTTGTAAGCAGACTATGGAAGCTTTCAAACTCCCTTCCCAAACCTCCTCAGCTGAACTCACCAAACAACAGGAGTGAATAAAAGCCCCTCATGACACTGAACTCATCCATCATAAAGCCCAACAGAGACAAGTGGAAGGTTATCCCATTTCAAACATCCCTCAGTGATCTTAAAGGTATAAAGTGAACAGTGACAGAGAATTTATGACCCTTTCTGAGGATATTTATTAACTTGGTCTTATCTTAGCACTCCAAAGCCCACTATAAATAGACACTGTACCTTCCATACTGAGTCATTATGCCTGGTGGGAAGTAGGCTGTGTAGCAGCCCCCAGAATACTGCTCTTCACACCAGTTCTTCTCTTCATAATGCACAGGCTGTAAAACAGAGATTAATTCACTCAGGGAAAGGACAAAGTCTCGAGAAAGTTAATAACAGAACTGAGGAAAGAGCAGAGAAGAACAGTTTATCATTTGCTGCATGTCAACATCTGACAAGATGAGCACATTTAACAAATCTCTTAATGCAGCATGAACTCAACACAATAAGCCCTGAGTTTTTAGAAATAAGAGTACACTGTCTAAAAAAACCAGTTAATCTGGCCATTGTAGAGCATAATCCTCTTAATCTGTCAATGTTAATTTATGCTTTGTGCACATACTTTGAGCTATGTAAAGCAAAATTAACCTCTAGTGTATACAGTTGTAATGTGTACCTTGGGTACAAATATACACTGTTAAAAATGTGAAGTGTGGCACTTGCATGGTTCTGAGTACAATATCATTGTGTTGAAAATCATGTGTTCTCCAGATTGATGTCTACAGCTTTTATCTTGTAAAATTGTTTTTAAAAGTGTAAGTGGCATTAATCACATAATCTAAGTGTGAGATCACACAAGCCCTAACAGTAATTTACCTATACAGGGAAGAAAAGGCAAGGGAAAGACAAAAGAAAAAGAACCCAAAGCATGTAGAATGGATCTTAACAACTAATGAGAGAGAAGATACAACATGGACAGAGAGGGAAAGCCTGTCACATGTGACAGCAGCTGAGGTTTATGGTGGCAAGCACTGAGAATCCCAGCCATGGAGCTGTGCAAGAATATATCAACAAAACCACCTTTTAATGTTTCATTAATGTTCATAAAGCTCATTCTTATCTTCAAACCCAACCCAAGGCTTGCCATAATCTTCTCTCCACTCCCCTGGTGAGGGCAGCAAGTGCTCCCACAGCTGGTGCCTTTCCCAAAGGTGCCTTTGCAGAGATTTTGTGCTTACATGTAAAGCTTCTTCTGATCCCAGAACCTTTGCATAGAGCTCACACAGCCTCGTCTTCCTGAGAGAGAAAAGCAAGAGAAGACTTCAGTGTGAGGAAAGAGAAAACAAATCACTTCTAATGTACCCTACTTCTAAGAGGACAAGTATTGTATCTGCTTGAATTTGAGGTTCCAGCTTTTTAGGATTTATCTCAATTCATCAGCCTCTGGAGCACTAGAAATAACCTGAGCTCCTGTGCTGCACAAATGCAGGTTTTCCAGCAGTTTTGCAAGCTGTTCTCTAGAGATAACTCCAGCAGCCCAAACCCTCAAATTACCCAAATGGTCTCCAGCCTGTCAGTAAAAAAAGTAGTAAGGCATTGCACTTTTTGGTCATGGCACATAGTCTAACTTACAGTTTGCTCCTACAAAGATGCAGGTCTCAATATACTGCAGCTCTCAGGGAATCAGTACTTCATTTCTGTTTATATAAAATTTCCTCCTGTTTTAAGTTTATGAGTCTATAAATCACCGAACGTACTTCATCCTTGGGTCTTATTCTTAGCCATGCTGCACCAATTCCCAAAAGTAAGAAGATCACGATGAAGTAACAATTATGGAAAGCAAGCACAGCTCTGGAAAGACATTTACTTCTGGAAGAAAATCCAGTGCTCCACAAAAAGCCATGCTGGGCACAGAAACACAGGAGTCCCAGCTCTGAAAGTGTGAGGGCTCCTCTTTCAGCTATAAAAGCATGTGAGGAAACCACACATGACTGCTGCAAGAAGCAACCCAGCTCAACATGAGCCCATGATAAAGAAATCAAAGAATGCCGTGGAAAGAGGATGAAGAGAAACAGGATGACTTGAAGGGCCTTGAAGGTGCCCTCACGTGCAGGTTGGAGACTGAACAAGATAGTGAAGGTTTCTATAGCTCAGGAGGAGCTGTGGCCCTGGGGTGGTTTTGCTGCTGGCTGATGTCAAGCCCAGCAGCAGCAGGGGAAAGGAAACAGCCCCTTCCTTCTGCCCTGGGGCACAGGACCAGGGTCAGCCTGCTCCAGAAGCACTGACAGGCCAGGACAGCTCGGGGAGCTCCAGGACCTGCATATGAACATTCCCCTGCAGTCAGGGCTGACACAAATCCAGCAACAGCCACACGGAAAAGGATGATTTCCCAATTTCTCCATAAGTGAGGTGAGCACTGTGCCCTGCAGACTACCAGCACCTACCCAGTGCCTGAATAGAACAAAATCATTTTAACAGCAGGGTCTAGCCAAGCCTCTGCTGATGTCTCACAAATGCCATCAATTCTCCCTTTCAGGGCAGGTCAGAAACACCACAGGGCTCCACAGGAAAGTGAGTTATCACCATGTGCTTCTCCCAGCACCATGCTAGGGATGAGAAAGACCCCTCTAGACCTGCCTGTGCCCCGTCCTTTTTCCACAATGACTTGCAGACCTGTCACATTCACATTTTCTGAAAAATCCCTTCGTCCAGGACTTTTCTCCTGGGAAGCTGAGAAGCTTCAGAGAAACAGGAAAACAATGCTTATCTCATTTGCTTCTCCTGTGTTGTGCTCACACGTGGAATGTGTTTGGAGATTGTTTACCCACACGTGATTGTTTCATGGGGTTTCTGTGAGTTGTTTTGACTCAATGGCCAACCAGTGCCAAGCTGTGTCAGGGCTCTGAAGAGTCATGGTTTTCGTTATTATCTTTTTAGCCTTCTATAAGTATCCTTTCTGTACTCTTTAGTATGGTTTAGTATAGCATTCTTTAATATAATATAGTATCTTACATTAGCCTTCTGAGAACATGCAGTCAGATTCATCGTTCCATTCTGCCACAGGGGTCCCAGAAAATACAATACAGACTCTCTAGGGAGCCTGGAAATGGCACACCAGTGACAGGTAGGTATTGTCACTTTTGGCTAACTGCAGGGCTCCACGAAGGTACAAGTTCACAGCTGTGTTCTGAGTGCACTGCAAACACAGATTAGCTACTTTAAGATAGCTGTGCTAAGGAAAATATTAAGCTTCAGGTCAAGGGCATCTTCGGACTCTTAAGAAGTGCAGACATTGGAAGGAATTAGTCATCAGTAACAGGGTATTATTTGACAAGAAAAAAAAACCTCAAATGAACGAACAAATCAAAAAGCAACAGTTTCTAAAGGATTGAATTGTATCAAGATAAATCAGTCACTGAGAACATTACCCCTAATAAAAGCAACCTTTGCATCTTGCTGGTGTCTCTGCAAGATCTGCATTTTTTGTCCTAGAGAAGTTTAAAGAAATTCTTATTCATGGACTTTTAGTTAATGCTAGCATGGAACATAATAGCACTACATGGAGTAATATGCAGTGAGTAAAATCCCCATTTCTGGGCTTTGGGCTCAGCTCTGAAATTGCTATAAGCACTAAATAAGAGGAATGTTATGTCTGGAGCTACCAAGGTAGGCTCCTGTTGAGAATCCCACTGTGCCCAGTGTGGAGGAAGTGCAGACACTCAGCTCCTTTCCTGGTCTCCTACTCCTCAGCAAAAATCAGCACCATGAAGGGAGAGCCCAGGTTGTGTTGAGCACAGCATCTCAGCAAGGGTCACCCTCTGCAGGGTGTCACAAGAAGCCTGTGCTCAGAACAGATCCCTCCCTGCAGCATCACAGCCCTCACCTAAATGATACAAACTGATTACACCCTGAGTGTACACTGGGAGAAGGTCTGGGCTCATGATCTGCCTTCTCCTGCACCCCAAATTCCACTGGAAGGAGGGCTGTGCTCTTGGGGAGGACAGGAGCTGCTCCTGCCTTTCTGGCTGTGGCCAAGACTGCTGGAGGCAGAGGCAGCCCTGCTCCAGGGTACAGCCAGCACATTCCTGAACCATTCTTTACCAAAGTCTCTACCAGTCTAAGGTTTATTCCATATAAGAGTTAAAAACTCCTATATAAAACCTGGCTGCTGGCAGCAGCAGAGTCAGGTAATTGTGCCAGTGCTTTTAGTGCCCAGGGAAAAGGATGGAGCCTTGCAAACAGCCAGGACAGACCCCAATTTCACAGAAAGAAAAGCTGTTCTCCAGGACTGCAAATGCTCAGTTGTATTGAGGGTATTGACACACAGTGTAAGACACCATTTGGTGTTCAGGATGGCTCAAAATTTTGGGCACACTGGTTTCAGAACACTCACATGACTTTTATCATCTGGCACCTGCTGGGCCTCTATCTCAAGCTTCAGTGCTTGTCCATTCCTGCCAAAATTGAAAGGGCTCTGTGGTACCAGGCTGTCATTTGAAAAGGCTGGGACATAAACAGCTCCATTTAGACCCATTATCCCCAGACTGCCAGACTATCTGAGATGACTGCATCTTCTCTAGTTAGACCAGCTATTACTGTAAAAATGTTTACTTGGGCACACTGTTTCTTTATCATATTTTAAAATCAAATGTATTTTCTCCCTGTCAAACCAAGGCTCTCCTTATAATCCACAGTTTCTACTTGCAGCTTTCATTTGATCAGATACAGTGAATCAGTGTGATAGAAAATGAAAAATCATTACTTTATGAATTCCATTTTAGTAATATACCAAAGACTCTGTGCAGAGATTTGTTTCAAGAAGACAGTAAAATGACCTTCATCTGTGCCTGAAGGGCATTTTTTTTCCCCATATTGAGGGTCTACAGATGGAGGCAGCTTTCTGACCCCTTAGTGATGCTGAACCTTGCTCATAAAAGCTACAGATTCAAGTTGCACTAAGTTACAGATACTGAAAGGACCCTCCAGGGTAAACAGAAAATAAAGATAAAATCAAACACAGAGGCCAAACCTTTCCCTTCTGACAAGCTCTCCAAGAGCTCAAGGCACCTGCAGGAAGCCAGGGAGGCAGCAGTGGGAGGAGGAGGCTGGTCCTGGACAATTTCCACCAGAATATGTACACTACTTTCATATTGAGCACCTTAGAGCTGTTCCTTAGAAAGAGTCACATAAACAGAGGAGCCTTGTGGGAAGATAAGAACCAGGACCAGAGAGTTTCCAAAGGGCAAGAGCTGTGTGGGAATTCCATGGGTCCTTCATCCAAAACTAAGGCGTTCTTCCTTAATGTCTGCCTACTGGCACAAGCTTACAGACAACTTCCTTCAATCAGGGCATTTTTTCCCTAAATAATAATATTTTTTTTTTTCCCCTAATAACAGAATTTTGACTCTAATTCCACCCAGATCTCCAGGGTTTGTACTTACCTTTCTTCTTTGGTGAGACCTGTCAGTCTTCTGCACTTCCGAGCAAGAATGAAGCTGGAAGACCACAAACAATTTACTCCATTATGCTGCATTATTTGAAATGCCAATAACTTAGGATGAGGTGCTGTGATTCACAGTAATAGCTTTAGGGTCTCTAATAAAAACATCTATCTCACCTTTCTGCATAATGCTCTACCTGCTGCTTGCAGGACTCATTTAGGAAGGAACCACTCTGAAATTCATGTTAGAATATTTGCATGAGCTGTTTCCCAATTACTTTCATTTCATACAGCCTTGGGTGCAGGCATGTAGCAATAACACAATACCTGGGATTGAGCTGGAAATAGTTTTTTAATAAAACTTTTAAGACTGATCATATTCTCTGGTTGCTAAAATAACCAGAACAAAATAGAATTTAATACTAGAAAACAAATTTTCACTTAAAGGACTTAAGTACTTAGAAGTACACTTTTGCAATCATCCTCTTTGTCTTCTCTTTCCTTTCCTTTCTCCAAGTTTGTAATTTGCCACACACAAAGGCAAAAGATTACAGTGATAAAAAGTAGAAATTTAGGTAGAATTTAATTTTTTCAATTAGCAATGAAATCGTAGAAAAAACATTTTGAAGTAAAACAATCATAGAACATCACCATGCACTGAGTAACTCAACTTTTAAATATTTTTAAGTATTTTCTTTCAAAAGTATCAGGTTTTCCACCTGTCGCCTCTATGACAAAACAAAAAGCATTAACTAGACAAGACACTTTCCTTGTTCCTTACCCTATTATGGCAGGAAAGCTGCCATCAGGCTTAGTGTCATCAAGTGTTAGACCAATTGCAGCTTCCTCATCTTCAATGATCATGGTACCACAATACCCTGGTAAGAACAAGGTGGAAAAGCAGCCATGAATCAAAACACAGGAACTTCCAAGAAGTTGTAAAATACTCAGTCACCTCCTGCTGATCCATCCCAAACTAATAGCCAGAACACGTCAGGTTCCAGAACCCTCAAGTTAATTAACAAAGGTGAGGGTGGGTGATATTTGTAGGCAAACAGATGTGGCCTCATTACAGCCAATAATGAGAAGTGAGTGTTACTTCATTGCAGTTTGCCTTGGATTCAGTGAATTACAACAGAGGAGTCATGATGGAAGCATTCAGCATGTCAGGAGCCCAGGATGACCAGCCCTGCTGTGGATGTCTGTGGGAAGCCACCCTCAGTTAATGCTGACCAGCCCATCCAGAAAGCAGCATTTTTGCAGACCCTTCCATCACACATCACTTGAACCTTCACAACCCTGCACAAGTAAGAGATACCCAGGCACAAGTGAGTGGCACCCATACCCAGGCGCCACTCAAGGAGAGGACCACAGAACAACCAAGGCAGGAATCAATTCTCCCTTCATGACTATCTCCTTTTCTCATTCCCTCACCCACCCTCTCCTCCCATCCAAACTCTCAAGTTTCTCTCACAGGGGAAGGCAAAAAAAGGCAGAGAAAAATATGAAGTCTCCTTCTAAGGTTTAGCATGCTCTGATCAAAGAGACTGTTCTGTTGCCAGGTACTCTCTTCCCCCCCTCTGTCACTACTATTCCTTTCCATTAAAATGCAATACCCTTCTTCCTCCAGAAAGTTTCCTTGTAGTACACGATGCACTTGATGACTGAGCCCATGGGGATTCTGTTGATGAGCTGGTTCCTCATTGGGGGCAAAGGTGGGTTGAAATGAATCTTCAAACAAAGAGCGGGGGGAATGGCAATGATCACATATTTGCCCTGGAAAAGAAAATACGCATAAGCCAAATACATTCTCCCCTGTGGCATTCACATTCTCTGAAAAAATTCCTTTACCCAGGATTTTTCTCCTGGGAAGTTGAGAAGCCTCAGAGAAAAGGAAAACAATTCTTATCTCATTTGCTTCTCCTGTGTTGTGCCCATGTGGAATGGGTTTGGAGATTGTTTAGCCACAGGTGATTGTTTCATTGGATTCTGGTTTGAGTTGTTCTGACTCTATGGCCAACGAGGGCCAAGCTGTGTCGGGACTCTGTAAAGAGTCATGAGTTTCCATTATTAGCTTTTTAGCATTCAGTAAGTATCCTTTCTGTACTCTTTTGTATAGTATAGTATTCTTTAATATATATTAGAATATTATATATTCCTTAATATATATTATTCTTTAATATATATTATTATATATTAAAAATAATATATGTTAAAGAATATAATATGTATAAAATATAAAAATATATATAGTATACAATAAATATATAAAATATATACTTTATATATAAATACATAAATATATATTTATTTATTATAAATAAATAATAAATTAGCCTCTGAGAACACGGAGTCACATTCATCATTCCTGCCTTCGTCGGGACATTCCTAGCAAATACAATACTCCCCTACTTCAGCCCAAGTGTACTGCCCTAATGGTCTTGGAGGACATCTGGGGAGGCTGCAGGGTGTATCTTGTGAAGCAATTCTGGCATTTAGCATAAGAATTGCAAAACTAAACCCTCACAAAATGCTGCTCATTAAATAACAAGCAAGCATTACATAAACAGCCATCTGCTCAAATGATGGGCAGCTGCCCTTCCCCTGGTGTTTAAAATCAAACACTGTGCTCTAGGAGCCCACCAGTCTCCCATCCATCTGGACTCCTCTGTTACAACTTGGAAGGAAAGCTTGCAGTGTTTTTCACTGAAAGTTTGTTGCTAAATTACATTTTACACCTTACAATCACCCTCTAATTCAGAAGGTACCTGAACACAAAGAGATGCCAGGAAAGGAAAAGTCTGAACCCACACTTTGCTTTTAGGCAGCACTTTAAAGCTCCTACACTGTTGCTACTTCAGGACAATGAGAACTTGTGACTTTCTGTCATAGCCACTTAAATCTCTGCTGTATTTTTGTACTCTGGAGAATTCAAAAAGGAAAAGCTAAAGGTTTTGTAGCCACCACTAATGACTTCTTCGTGGACATGTGTAAGTCTCTGTTTGAAGTTTCCCTCATCTGCTTCACAATCGTCATGAAAGGGACAGAGATTGGGGATCACTGACGAAAAAGGACCCTTGTCTGAAATTCTGGCCTTGCTTGCCAAGGACCCTGAGGCCTGAGCACAGCTTCTGGCATTGCTAAGCTATTGTTCACAGGTGTGTTTGCTGTATGCTACACTGAAAGGAGGGAAGGGGCACTTTGCCCTTTTGCAACAATAGCCCTGGAATTTTTCCCACCTCTCAGCTTGGCTGAACTTCACCTGAGGTTTTGGGTGGTCCCCATAGAAGACCTCTCACCTGTTTTACAACCACTGTGACAAACAGACTGAGATGGAAGAAGTCCTTCCATCAAGGACTGAGACATGAAACCCCTATTTGAAAACCCCTCCCCCACACTCTTTCCAAGGACTGGGACTGAAACCCCCACGCTGGGGGAGGTGTGGGGGGGGGGAGGCAAGCTGACCAAAGCAAGATGGAAGTCGCAGGTGCGAGATGAACCAAGAAGACAATGATTCTCACCCACTGCTGAGAACACGGACTGTGTTTACCCTTCTTCAAATACCATTTTCCCCAGAAAATACAATAGACCACCTTTGATTTGGTTTTAAGATTCATTCCCTTCTCCCTTAAAAAAGGAGTATAACAAGAGCTCGAATGGACTGGAACCTTGAGATCTCCCTGGATGTGACCTCCATCGGCTGGACATTGAAGAACTTCACCATTTCTACATTTGGTAGCTATATACCTTTCTTCCTCTTCCTCCCTCTTTTCCTTGTTCTTCCCTTTTCCCCCCAATTCCTCCCCAACACATTTTGCTGTGGTCATTCAATAAAGGTACATTGGTTTTTGATTAATACTGCAAACCCCCTGTGCTGTGTCGGGTTTTTGCACTCTGAGATCAATTCATGAACCATCACAAAACCCCTTCATAAGGACAGATGGTGACAACATGGCATTACCTCATACAGCTCGTGGTCCAGGGTCTCCACGATGACACCATCCCCAGACTGGTCGATGCGCACCACGGGCTTGCGCAGCCTCACCCGCCCGCCCAGGCGCTCCATCATCTTCTCACTGATCTGCCCAGAGCCCCCAACAAACTTCCTCTCCTGCAACACAGACAAACAGCTCAGCAGAGCAGTGCTTGTAGGGCATGGATCATGGCAAGCATTTTTGTCAGCACTCAAAACAACCCCTCCTCTTCCATTGTTATCTAAACATTTCGGGGAATTTTTGCAGTTTTTCCTCTCCTGAAACACAGACACGACAGCTCAGCAGAGCAGTGCTTGTGGAGCATGGATCATGGCAAGCATTGCTCTCAGCATTCAAAACAAACCC
>JAHXMQ010012338.1:27812168-27835740 GCA_020466415.1 Ammodramus savannarum pratensis | reverse complement strand
GATCATGGCAAGCATTGCTCTCAGCATTCAAAACAAACCCCCTTCTTCCATTGCTATAAAAAAACTATTGGGAATTTTTGCAGTCTCTGGAAGTGCACCCATTTTAATTTCTCTTTCCAGCTTCTCAAATCCTTCCCATATTTGACCACCATTTGAACTCTAGTCAAAACTAAAAGTAATAGCAACTTTGGAAGAAAATCCAAATGTGGTCTCCAAAATGTGGTCTCCAAAAAGAGATCACTCCAAATGTGGGAGTTCCAAATATTGGAACTCCAAATGTGGTCTCCAAAAAGATGCTACAGGCCTGTGTGAATCAGTAAGACTTCTGAAAAGTGCTTAAACCTTCAAACCTTTCTCTAAGCTCATTCATCCCTACAGAGGTCTATGTATCAGAAACAGGAAACCTGATCTTCATAATAAATAACAAGGTATAAGAAGTCACATAGCTCACATAAAAAATGTCTGCTGCACTATGAAATTCAACCCAACTTAAACTCAAATAATCTCTAACATAGTACAGAATTCAAATAATATTTAATTAAACATATTTAACTTAAATTACCTACAGTAATTGCTTATCTATGCATATTCATGCATTTTAATATGGTTAATGTATTTGCATTTTTATTTATGATTAAATAATTAGAAATTCTAAAAATATATCCATTTCTAATACAATTAGTGAAATTTGCACTTCTCAAGTAGAAGACCATTAACAGTGTCTTTACTTTCCTCAAATGCAGAATTAGCTCTAATGTACCAGATTGCAAACATTTCAAAGCAATACCATATTTAAGGGTGTTCATTTTCTTTAGAGTGATCTTAAAATCTTAATGGTGTTAATGCTTGGAAATTTGCATCTTAGGAACCCATCTCTGGGCTACAATTTCAGTGTTAACTTGCAGCTGACATTGCCATCTTCATTAAGTGCTTCTGCAGTGCTAAGGATGGTTCCAGCACTGTGACAGAAATAAGCATAGTAAATTTTTCTCTTTTCAATGAGGATAAGCAGAGTAAATGCTAAAAAGAGCGAGATACAAATCTCCTGATCCCTGGGGGCAATGCCATCAGTAGGGAGCAATCTTCAACACTAGTTTTGCAAGATCCAGATTAAAAAGTAAATGAACAAAGCCAGCTATTAGTGTGTTACTGGCTCAAAAAGTCATGGATGCCCCCGGACTAAAATAAACCACCAAAAAAAATGAAATTAAACCAGGGCCTTCCCAGAGCTGCAGGAGGTGATGGCTGACAGTACCAACCTGGCCCCCGTTGGTCGTGGAGAAAATGCGTGCTGTGCCCCCACACTGCTTCACATACCACAAAAACCAAAGGGCAGAGACCTCGTGGGGCTCAGAAGTGACATCCACGTTCACAAACAGAGTTGCAAAACTCTTGGCAGCTCTGCAATGAAGACAAGAAAGATAGTTAATTTTAAAACAGAATAATGCTGACAAGATTGTTCCTGAGTAGGCAGGAGCCTCTCTTTGGCAACCTTTTCTTTCACTGTGGGGGCAAGGGATTCCTCAATGTCAGCTGAAGTAAGGAATTATCAATACCTTTTATGCAACATTTTTCAAGTAGTCCTGCAAAAAAATATTAATAAAACACTCCAGTATTCCAGAAAAATTAGGACATTGAGAGACAAAGCCCAAGGTTATATCACTTTATGCTATCAATGCAAAGTCAGCCTGTCATCCTAGCCTCAGGACTAAGCACACCAAGCCCTCCTGTCTTCACTGGACTCCAAAACCACCCTGTCCCCAGTTCTTGGGTTATAAACCAGATCTGCATCTCTCTCTGCCCCTGCTGGATGCCTGTCCCCTCAAGAACACAGTATAGACATTATTCAAAACCCACCATAAAAAAAGTTAGAGGTATTTTCTAAGCTAATTGTCTAAGATCTGTGGATTAGTCAGCATCCATTCACTGTCCAATCCTCTGCTCAGGGAGAGTTTTGCAGCTGGAACACCACAAGGAAAGAAATGTAAGTAGGAAGTCATAGCAGAAGTGCAGCATTCATGCCAGAGTCTGGCAAGAAACAGGAAAGGATACTTTTGGTAGCTCAAGTCAGTATTTTAAACAGTGTCCTGGTATCCAGTGGCAATGAACACAGAAACAGAAAATTGATCTGTGTCTGAAAAGGGATCACTGCTTTATGTCCTGTAACCTGTTCTTTCATAGCAGCTCTACTGTAAATTACTGTATGAGCCTGTACAAGAATTTGGGGTGCACTAAGACAGAGGATTAATTAAGACTCAGGAAAATCCTCTTCCTGCTATAAATAAGTGCTTCCCTCTGCCTTCACTCTGAGGAGGAGTTTAGAGTGACATAGACATGACCAGGAGATGTTCAGTTTAACTGCATTGTAACTAACTGGGATGAAGATTCTATAGATACTTCATATGCAAGGCATCAAAGCCAGTGCAGAATCCACTCTGGTTGTTTCTTTCTTTTTCTTAGTCTTCAAACTTAAAAAAAAAAAGGTAACTAACATACTGCTTTAAAGAGCTCTAGATCTATACAGAAAAAGGAATCTTCTTTCCTTTCTAAAAATGCAAAGTCCCACTCAAGTACAAAGCTGGTCTATTTTCTGAAGTATGGGTGCACTGTGAATTAATTCCTGACAGCCAAAAATAATACAGAAAATTTTTATAAGCTTTTCATCTGTCTAAACACATACTGTAAAATACTACTAACCCTGTAAGATATTTTGCCTCATGTATTTATTAATATTTTATAAGCAGATGCTATTACATGGTGGTTACATTCTACCAGATCCTGCCATTGCTTTTCAACGCCTGATGTTTTATCTAGAAATGCAGTATGACTTCAACCAAGAGCACTCAGGATATTTCCAGCATGCAGCTCTAGCCAAAAGCAAACCTGTACAGTCTGTTAGACAAGAGGAAAGAGTAAAAGATTGCCCTTCTGGATCATTACCTTCCAGGGTGGGACATTTCTGCTGCCGGCTACCTCAATCTTGAACAAACAGAGCAAATCAAGCTAAGATGCACATATAAAATCTGAAAAGCATCTTCAGCTTATGCCAATATTCAGGTAAAATGTCAACTCTTATTCCATCAGAGCTGGAAAAAACATGACTGCAGTCACATGAGCCACCTGAGGATGTTGAGTGAGCACCAGTGAGTGGTGTTTTGCTCACTTGCACAGTTCCTTACCCTGTCCAAGGCTCAGAGGGCTAGCACAAATCTGTCAGCACACATTTCCATTTGGTTTTACTCAATATGGACCATGGCACAAATAAGAAAGGGTTTCTACATGCCTCTGTGCAATTGTCACTCTTGTGAAAGCAAAACCATGAACCAGAAGATTCCAAGGTTTTGCACAACAGCCTGTTTTCCATTAACAATCACAGAACCATGGAATGGTGAAAGAACTTAAAGTGTCCTTTATCACTTCCAGCTCCAATCTCCCTGTCATGGGCAGTGACACCTTCCATAGAGAAGGTGGCTTCCAGCCTGCCCTTGGGCATTTCCATGGATGGGGCACCCAAGCTTGTCAGGGCAACATGTGCCAGTGCTTTATCACCCTCGTGGTAAAAAAATAATTCCAAATATCAAATTTAACCCTGCCCTCTTTCACTGTAAGGCCAGAACCCCTTGTCCTATTAGTAATGTCCTTGTTCACAGTCCCTCGCCAGCTCTCCTGTAGCTCCTTTAGGCACTGGAAGGTGCTCTAAAGTCTCTCTGGAACCTTTTCTTCTCCAGGCTGAGCAATCCTCTCAGCCCATCTTCACAGCAGAGGTGCTCCAGCCCTCAGATTATCTTTGTGGCCTCATCTGGACTCACTCCAACAGGCCCAACATGAACAGCAAAGGCCATGTTTCTCTCTAGAGGCTGCCTGAAGCCATAAAAATGTCCCATGAAAATGTCAGTGACAGCACCAGCCCCAGTGGGCACTGACAGGTTCCTTCACCAAGCTCCAGCTCACGGCAGCCACGTGTTGGATACTCAGCAGTTCTGAGGAGGTTGCTGTAGAAATCAATCTGCTCTTCAGCAACCAGGATTAATGTTGGTTTTTTTTTCCCTTCAGTGAGAAGAAAAACAATCAAACTGCTGTTGAATGGCAAGTAAAGAAAAATTGCTTTGATGTATACATAAAAACAGGAAGCATTTTCAGTTTCCCTATAGTGCAACTGCTAAACAATAGAATGATGAGTTCTAAAGTGATTTAGTGCCACTGAAAGATAAATGTTATCTTTACAGCACTTTGGTAAAATCAGCTGGTCCAGCACAGAATAAATGTGTGTTGTTCCATCAAGAGTTTCATTCAAAAACCTGCTGTAACCATAACACTTTCCCCTGAAAGGCTGAACACACAGTAAAGAGCAGGAAAGTGCACATAACAGATAAGGGTACTATCCATCTCTTCAGAAATAACCCTTCCCAAATATATTTTCTTTTTATTTTTGTCTAAAAAGTTAGGGAAATGTAACAGAATCTACTGAATGTGCTGACAGGTGTGATGGTCCATTATTACAGAACTTTCTCACCCCTTTTCTTTAAAAGGGCTGCATTTTAGTGATAGCTATACCTGTTTGAAAAGCAGTAATGCTTATTTAGCTCTAAAGTATATAAATACAAGCCATTATATTTCACATTAAAAAGTTTCTTACTTTGTCCAGCATACTTTATCTATGAAATCTTGCATAGTCATTTTGTCCCATTCTTCTGCATGTGGAGCCTTCCATGGAGCTTCATTGGGAATCTAAAGAGGGAGACAGAAAGAAAAGCATTTATCAGCAAGTGAATGAGTGCCAAAGAAATACAAATAATCTTGCCTTAAAATGCAAACTCAGCCTGCAAATTTCTGGCAGGTAACACTGAACTTAACAGAGAATGCTTTTGGGGGAGGGAGGTTGTTTGTTTGCTTGTTTGAACATTATTCTCTTTTTTTTTAGATTGAAAATAGAGAACAGTTTTAGAGTTAAGAAATGTCTCTAAGTTATTCTATATGTCTCACATTTATCTAGACAAGTAAGAGCAAACTCTTCTCAAATTTTGTAGCTCAGTCAACAGAAAACTGGTAAAAAAACTAGAACAAACAAGAATGAATTCTACACAAGTTGAATTTCAGGGTAGAAAAGGGCAAATGTTTCAGTTCTGCAAGCCTCTTAAAATATTACTTACCAAATCATCAGGAAAAGTGGTAAAAATCAATCTAAGGCATAAAGTCTGACATTCCCATAGCCAGAAAAACGAAGGGATGTGTGCAGACAGCCTCAGCAGCACAGGGCTCAGAAGATCTTGCCAGGAAGCCGCCCTCAGATGTGCTCTGGCCATCAGTGGGTACCAAAATGTGTGGCTGCTCTTGGCAGCACTGGGTTTGCTCAAGGCAGAGCAGCTCTGCCTGTCTGCACCCCAATCCCTTCCCTCTGCCCCTCAGGGAGGCAAGCTGAGCTGATTCAGCTGCAATGCTCGTGCCATACCTCCTTTCCCATCTCATCCATGGTCCTCCATAGGTTGTTGTAGTCCAGGTAGGCCAAGGGATTCCACATAGGGGGGAATGGGCCTTTAAAGGTGTAAGATTTACCCTAAAGGATGAAAAACAAACAAAAACATCATTTAAAATCCCAAAAGACAACCATAATCATAGGCTCCATGCATGGGAAGCAGCACCAAAAGGTTACATGTTCACAAAAAGCACAAATTTAATCAATCCATGTGGCAGCTTCTGATGGGTCACTGTCTGTGAGTGCAGGACACAGGACAAACACACAGGAGGCTCCTTCTGAACATCAGGAAATGTTTGTTCACCATGAGGGAGCCTGAGCACTGGCACTGATTGCCCAGAGAAGCCGTGGTGTCTTCCATCCTCGGAGATACTCACAGGTTACCTGAACAAGATCCTGGAAACCAGCTCAAGGGGGTTATTCTGTCATTCCTATTCTTCTGCACATGAAATTTAGTGTGATACACAGCTGAATTAGCAATTCAGACTTCAGCAAGCCAGCGCAGAACTGATACTTCACCTTCAAAGCTCCACATTCAGCACTTCTGGGCAACCAAACTAACACCCTGCAGTAGAGTCACTATTACCAGACCAAAAAAATTAGGTGAAACAGCATTGTTTGACTGATTTGAAAAACTGGCTATTTGGTACTGAAAATGAGATAGATTTATTTCTTTATTTATTTTAACTTTACCCCTCCTAATTGTTCATAAAAACACTTAACTGTTAATTGCATTTAGCAGTTTGGTTTTTTGTTTTTCAAAATCAGACAAAAGTAGATGTGGTGTTACTATAGACTAAATCATAGCTCAGAGACCTTCCTGGGGAAAAGTCTCAGCTAACCTAAAAATTACTAGCACTGCAGAAAATGTAGCATTTACTAAGCAGACTTATTCTTCTAGCCCAAGACCCCTAGCTGTAAATGACAGAGTGGGACAGTGTGACCAATCCCAATGTCCTAATTACACCATTACATATTTAATAGTCAGATTTTTTTGTATCTAAATCTCCGTTACTAGATGTTCAGAAAGTCTAGCTTAATTAAGAGTGGAATACAGTGGGTAATTTGTAGAGTTGCTTTATTTACATGGGATTTCCCTGTCTGACTATATGGATGGCAGCCTAATAGCAGCCTAATTTAAAAATTCACAAAGAAAGGCTCATTAGCATTATCTGGGCACTTGTTTTTTCACAATGCATTATGGAGTCCATAGACAGATAAATAATAAAGGCCATATTGAATGCCACAGCTGATATTTCAAAATTTATATTAAATTATGTATTTAAGTGTGGACTGCATGAGCATGAATATCAAACAGAAGACGTACTAACTTTTAATAGATATTTGACGCAGTGCCACACCAATCCATCACTAAAAAAGTATTTACACTGGCTTAACAAAATCATATTGCACCAAGATTTAATATTTATAACCAGGTAACAACAAAAACAACAGTGTGTTTTTGAAGAGAAGTATCCAAAGACCACTTACTCAAAGAATTGTCAGACCTGATTTGATTTAGGCTCTTTATTAATACTGTGAAAGAAGGGACACAGAGCACATTATTCAAATCTGCAGGTGTCTGCAAGCACCAGAAGATACAGTAAAAGGGCACAAAGGGATCCTGAAGCACTCAAAATTTGGTCTAGAAATAACAAAATGAGATATAACTTTGAAAGATACTGGCTAATAACTTTGAGGACTTTCAATTCAAAGAGAAGAATACTCAAAAATCAGTACGAAAAAAATTGAACCTACGAATAAGAAAAAATTAGTTCACAAAACTCCTAAAGAGGTCAGAGAAAGTGAAGAAAAAACTGTTTTTTCACCCAGTCTTTATGGACAGAAAACCCTAATGGAATCCTTGTCAAAAACACCAAGGCAATGAAAGTTAGGAAGAAAGCAAAATATAGATGAAAACATTTAATTCTTTGGTAAATGGACAAGAAGCAGCTACCAGGCAACAATTTAATTCTGCAGTGCTTTGGAGGATAAATTATTGTTTTTCCAATGCCAAAATCAAATTTTTAGAAGTTTTCAATCAGAAGTTTTGTCACAGCCAGAGTGGATCTCCAGTCAGTTCATGTGCCAAAGGCACCAAGGTTGGAAACCCAGCACTTCCAATTTAGGGATGGACATTATGGCACATGTTCACCCAGAAAATGGAGGGTTGTCTTTATTTTTTATTTTTTTTTTTAAAAAAAAGTGCATTTCCACATTTTTTGTACTCAACTGTATGAAAATATTGGAATCAGGAAAACAAAATCTGGAATCTGGAAAATATATCCCTGTAGATGGAGATGAACAAAAAAAGTTTGCTTCATCAGAGGCATTTAGTAGATATTGTAGATATTACTATGTAATATCTTCATATGGAATCAATTTACAGTGGGGCACACATCAATTCAAACTTGGCTGCCAAAGGGCTGTGAGAGAAGAGCAAAACCTCTCAGACCAAGTGCCTTCCTGATAACATCTGAACCATGTTGGAAATGATCTTTTAGATATTTGGGGCACATTAAAATTCCATAACTGGCCCTAAGACCTCAAAAAATCACTTTTACTGTGGCTTCTTCTGCACTCTGGAGCCTTAACCAGTGTCAGCATCCTGCAAGTATTCCAAAGCCAGAGCTTATCAGTTTGGTTTCAAGTACCTGCTATTTCCCAAATATAGGTTATGAAACAAGCATTCTGCTGTGCTCAAGAAAACCAGGACAGCATCAGAATGGGTTATTCTAATTATTGATTTTGTTCTGAGCTTCCTGATCTGCCAGAGGCAACCCTAACCCAGTTATCCCCTCTGAGTGAACTCAAGTCTTACGAATTCCCTGCAGTGCTTCCTGATGAGCGCAGGCTGAGAGACACACAAACCATATTTCTGTTTTACTGTTCTTCTATTTCACTGCATTTGAACTGCCAAAAGCAAAACCTTGGCTATGTCTCTTGGGTAGGAATCTGGGGTGGAAGTCTCACAAAGAACACAAACTCCTACCTGAAAAAAAATAAAAACAGCCATCAAAGTTAGCGCGTTTCCTGTGAAAGTTATTTTCAAGAGCTCCTAAGTCATCTCCTAAGGCCTGATCCTTGTTTCTTGCACAAACAGAACTCCAGGAGCTGTCAATCAGAATTTTGTTTGAGAAGAGACTGCCAGACTAGGCTCTACACAGAAGCAAAATTAGCAGCAGCAAAGAATGACTACAGATGGCTCTGAGTAGTTACCAACAAACCAAAACATTTCAGCTTCACTCGTGCTGAATTTGCATTTTTGCAAACACAAAAACCTTTTTGATATTTAGGCAAAATTTGCTTATTTGCTGGGAATAGAATTCTCTGTGCCTCGTTGTGGTGTGTAATCTCTAAAGAATAACAAGGCACTTGCATGCCCCAAGATGCACAAAACATTTCCTTATCAAATATTTTTATACCTAAATCAGAGCTGTATAAAACCGTCAACAATGACCACCATTTCCAATCATTTGACACGGTATTTCAACACCAGTTCTATGGTGCTCAGAAGTATTTCTTGCCCTTTTATAATTTGCATATAAAATTTTAGAAATGGTTTCATGATGCCACTTGCAATGCTCCAAAAAACCCCACAACAGCAGCATCAGCACTGCCATTGCATGGATCACTTGCTACTCACAAAGGCTCTTGCTGCAGTGGGGGCTAAAGCTCACTGAAGAAGATGAAACTAAAAGGAGGAAACTCTTGCAACCCAGCTATCCCAGGAATAAACCAGCAGGGAAATGAGAAACTCAGTGTTTGTCACAAACTTTACAATTCTCAGTAGATTTTCCTCAGCCATCTGTTTCACGTCAACCAACATTTGCCTGAGTTATCATGGACCCATGTAAGTTGAGCAGAAATAAGATTTCTTTATACACCAGGTCTGTTTCAGCTCAAATAACTGACTTAAGAAATGGCTTATTACAGGGGGAAAAACTCCACAACATGACAACTGAATTTCAGCAGCCCCTTGAATATCAGCCCCAGCATTCAGGGGGGCACAGGGACCAGATCTCAGGTGCCTTCTCCTGTGAAGGTGACAGTGAGCAGATGGGAAAGGACTGCCTGGAAATATCAGTGTCTTAATGCAGAGTGGGATTGTCAGGAGAAAATCTGCTTTTGCAGGCCCAGGACAACTGCAGGCTCCCCTAAACATTATGCACCCAGGCAGTGGCAGAGTGAGATGCAGCACTGTGAAATGAAGCCCCTGGTGACAACAATCCATGCATTTTTCATAGCACAGTATAAACACCTTATAAATAAAGTCAGCTCTCACTGAGCACAAATATTCCCTTAGCTAAACCATCTAAACCTTGGACTAACTGAGGCTCACTTCACCAAGATTGTCACTCTGCATGTTAATTCACAGCCAGACAGGTTTATTGGCACGTAGTGCCCTCTGCTGATTCACAGCACTGGTACAGCACTCACACCCAGATTTCTCAGATTAAAATCCCAGTAATGTCATTCATACAAAGCTCAGGAAGCTGTGTCAAGGAAAACCAGAAACAGAAAAGCATCACTTCAGGCTGTAACTCTGCACCTGTCTCAGATGCTGCTTCTCCTCTGCTGCCTTATGGAAAAGTATAATTTTGGTCTGGTTTTTTTTGAGGGGGGCTCTTTGGGGTGTGTGCATGTGTTTGTTGTTTTTTGGGTGTGTACGTGTTTTTCAGTTTAGGAGGGTTTGTTGGTTGGTTGGGTTTTTTTGTTTTTAATTCATAACACCTAACAAGACATTTTTGAGACTAAGCCTCTTGTATAATCATAATTCTCAATTAAAAAATGGCAAGCAGCTGGACCAAAATAAGAGGGATTTTACAACCTACTTAGAAACTGTAACAGAGCTGACCTTCAATAGAACTCCCTTCATTGCAAAACTGTTCAGGTTCTCAAATGCTCAGCTGGTTACTATACTGACAGATATTCTAAAGATAAGATCTGTAGGTTAGAAAATTTAATTGCAGCAGAAAAAAACCCTTATAACTGATGATGCAAAGCTAGAACATTAAAACATGCCAAAATTTCATCCAAATATCTTTCAATATTTAATTTGAGTTCATCAGCTGTGGATGCCAACGCATCTTGAGAATTTCATTAAGAAAACTAATTCCATTTTAAGTGCTGCAGTGCCAGACACAGTGGCTTGAAATATGCATTCTGAAAAGGAAAGGAGCTAATTGGGAACAACTTGTTTCTGTGGTATTATGGAAATAAAGTCCATCTTCACTCTGCTGCACTGGTCATACAATCTGTTAAATACTTGTCATACTTGAAAAAAAGCAGAATTAGAGAAACACCACTGAAGTGATATGGAAATGAAACTGAGGATCATGAGGATCTGCTCTGAATTTAAAGTCTATATACAACTATGTATACATAACTATTTGTTCCAATCAGCTCTGAAAATATATAACCAACTCTCCTTCCTACTAGAATGAGATATTTTTTTTGTTTTCCGACACTGAAAAACACCTTTATAAAAAACATTAAGGTATCTTATAAAGCATAGATTTATAGTGACTTTATTTCTGGATACTCTTTGATACTAGATTTGTATGTGGCTTTCAACACCTTTCAATTAAACCAGTCAACAAAATGGATAAAATAATTTAAAAACTATTCAGTATTTCTAGAATAAGTCTTAAGAAAAAATTTCCTTCCCTTCTAAAAAGCAGATAAGTGGGGTATAAATAAATGAAAACAAAAGTAAAGTGGGGATTCATTTGAAAGAAAGCCTTCAAAAGAGCATCTGCCCACAGCATAACTGAGTAGACACATTGTCCCACAACTAGAACACTGGATTTATGTAGAACATGACTTTGGGGTCACTAAAAATATGAAAACATAAGTTTTTACAGACAAGTGAAACCCAGTATGCTCAGACAGTTGTTCCAGTATTAAATATACATTTATCGAATTCTGTTTTCCTGTAGATATTAATCAGCTTCTCAAGAGAAACAAAAATCAGTTCTACAATCAGATGCAATTGAATTTTTTCTTCCCAGCAGCCTCAATTAAATAATCTAGGTGGGAGCACAAGTCCTCTTCCTTGTCTCCTCACCAACAGACGGTGGAGTCTGGGAAAGCTGAGACTCAGGAAGATTTTTTCCCCTCAAATTTAATTAAGAAATGCATGCTTTATTCTCAGTTCATTTTTTCTTCCTGCTTTCATCCTCATGCTACCATTAGGTCACAGCTTCCAGCCTTCCATTCAATCTTCCTGATCAATAATCACCCTTTGCAAGACCCTGCTTTACATCCTCCCTTAACAGAGATCACTTTGCAGATTTACTGCCCATAATTGCTTCTTTTAGGCTGCTTTAATCCAAATATCTACATTTTAATTTAAAAAGTCCTATTTAGGAGATTTCTTTTTCCAAATACTGCTAGCTGGCTGGCATGGAGAAAAGGGAAGGTGCCCCTTATGACCATGTTCGCAGGGGTCTTAGGATGAGGGAAGAGACAAGGATCTGACTCCATGTTTCAGAAGGCTTGATTTATTATTTTATGATATATATTGTATTAAAACTATACTAAAAGAATAGAAGAAAGGATTTCATCAGAAGGCTAGCTAAGAACAGGAAAAGAAGGAATGATAACAAAGATTTGTGGCTCAGACTCTCTGTCCAAGCCAGCTGACTGTGATTGGCCATTAATTAGAAACCACATGAGACCAATCACAGATGCACCTGTTGCATTGCACAGCAGCAGATAATCACTGTTTGCATTTTGTTCCTGAGGCCTCTCAGCTTCTCAGGAGGAAAAATCCTAAGGAAAGGATTTTTCATAAAAGATGTCTGTGACAGCCCCACTGTTTACAGGTCCAGTGACACCAAACATGTCCAGCTTTTCCTACACTCCTGCCAAAAGCTGCTCTTCATTCTCTGACTGCAGGACATCCCTTCTGGAGGTCTGGAAGATGCTTTCACCAACCTGAGCTTGACCAACCTCAGACTCACTTTTGAAGCTACAAGTGGGTGTGATAACGACACAGCATCTTGTGGCAGGAATGTATGCATCCTTGTCTCCAGAAAAGGGTTAAAATAACATAGACCTGTGTTCCAATAATGCTACCTGACACTACCAAGGCCCTGCAGCAATTTGAGTGTCTTTGAATTTACTTGGCTTCCCTTTCAAGAGAGCAGATTCCCAGCTTCTTCAACATTCAGATGTCTCCTTCCCAGTTCCCTAAATTCTTGTTCACAAATTGCCACCAAAAAGGAAAGAAAACAAAAGACAAGAGGCTATTTCACCTCATTTTAACTGATAGCCCCTGAGTCTCACAGTCTTTCCATTCTCTGACTGCACTTTAATTGACATATACAAAGAACATGAAAGCACTTTTATCAAGTCATTCAAAAGTGCATTTAAGCAGTTATGTTTTGTAGTACAGACTATGCCAGAAGATACTGCCCTTAGACTTGCAGACAAGGCAGGTGAAAAGCTTAAATAAATCATATTGCTTAGCTTCAGTGCATATATCACAGATATCACAGAAGAAACACCACTAAATTCTGCAGCTTTAGACACAGCAGTCACTTATCCACCTGCTAATTAAATCCCAATACAACACGACCATCATATTTCTAATTCATGAACAAGACCACTGCAAATTGCATTTTAATAAGCACAATAGTGATGAAAATGAATGACACCCAAGAGGGCTGTGAAATTTTGTTTTGCAAGTCTACTGTAGATCAGTAGGCAACCTGGCAATATCAGTGCAGATTTGGGGTCCTGGTTAAAAGTACTGTGTGCATAGGATTAAACATTCACCCTCATGAGATGCTGTAGGCAGGGTTCCCATTACCACTCTCCCCAGAGCTGTCAATTATTAATCTTTGTATGAAAATGGTGCCAAACTTCAAGTGGGCATGACATGGACTCAGACACCTCCAGCCAGTGCTGCTGGCACAGGGATGAGCATGAGGAAACTCCAGGGAACCTAACTGAGGGAATGGTGGGGTGGCAAGTTGCTGTCAAGAACTTTTCCAGTGCCAGGGCAGGGGATGCTTCATGTTTTCCCAGCATCTTAACCTGAAAGACCACCAGGATGGGTGCTGGGGCCTTTTTGCTGCTAAAGAAACAACCCAATTATAACAACAAGAGGAATGTTTCAGGTGCAAGAGGCTGTGAAAATAGCACTACCCACTATCCTGCCCTGAGACAACACAGAGATTAGAAGGAACATGTTTCTACCATTTTTATAATATGGAATTTGCAAGAAGCATCAATGGCATTATCCCATTAAAAGATCTGGCAGAAAATAGGGTCAGAGGATGTTCAGTTGGCATCACAGCTGGACAAAGAGTGGATCATCCCAACAACACATGAAGGAACCATGTAAAATCATTCACTGGGCAATCCATTCATACAAATAAATGTTTCCTCACAAAGATTTAGGATTGCAGAGAAAAGCAGTTCCACAGTTACCTTGGAGAATGAACCTGTGTTACAACTGAAAATATGGTAAATTTGTGTTTTAAAATGCAGAAAGTTGGCATGGCTAATGAGGCTCCACAGAAGTTAAGTACAGTTTGAATTAACAAGGAAAATTTGTTAATTAAACCCCCACAATAATTGGCACGTTTTCATTTTTCATTCTTTCCAGAGACTGTTACATGGTAAAAATTACTGGGACTATATGCTCTTAGCTTTGCTTTTTAAAAGACAAAAGCTGTCATTTTGGTGAGGAAAATAAACACCAATAGTCAAAAGTAGCAAATGTGCATATCTAAGGTAGGACCCTGAATCCTCTCCTGGGCAGGTAAGAATTTATTCCAGTTTTAAGGGGCATTTTTACAGATTTTACATCTGCCCACCAGTCCAATGGGAGAACTGTTAGGAGATGATAACTTCTCAGACAGTTCTGCTTTTGCTTCTCAAATCTGGATTTATGAACCTAATTTCAGTTAGGCTATTGAAAAATCAATGGTGTTCAGGCAGCAATTTGCCTACCAAATACTACTTACAGAGCTATACTAATTTTCTCACTAAGGCTGATGAACCAGTATTTACAAAAATGAAAATAACATACTAATCTCTTTTCAAAGACCATGGAAAAGGCTGCTTAACAAGTGGAGGGAAAAGAAAAAAAAATTAGGGCAAGAAACATAATTTTGAGTTTCTGTGAAAATATCACATGTCATATAAGCAAGACCAAAAATAATCTCACAATAGAACCTGGCATTAAAAAAGATTAAAGGAGAAAAGAACCATGCAACCCAATCAAGCTGGTAAAGCCTAATTAGCAGAGACCCACCCAGAGATCAACAAAATGCATTCTTTTCATTTTGTAGTACAAAGAAGCTGCATATATTACTTGTATTAAAAAGCCTCTAAAATGAATTTAATTAACCATGAAAGGCTTTATTTTGCCTTTGGGTATAAGTAAAAACAGTGGCTGATTTTACAAGATGCATTTGATGCCTGATTTTTGTGCAGCAAAAGAAGAATTAAAATCTTTAGGTTTCACTGCCTCTCTGGGCTCAGATAATTTTGTGGTCCAGAATTTAATTACATTTGACCACAATCACAAAGCTTGGGTCAGCATGTGAATTCAAATTCACACAGGGGACACAGCCCTCTGTGTGCTTTGAATATACAACCTGGGAGCACTGCCCAGATTTCAAGGAGCCCACGAGCACTGTTCATTTTCAGGGAAACCCTGGACAAGCCTCATGGCTCAGAAACCTGCAAGGAATGTGTTGAAGATATGTGAAATGCTGAAGATTTGGCCACAAGACAGTGCATACGTTTATTATATAGTGCTCACAATTATTTAACTGTGAGTAATTCTTCAACTATGCTAATGGTTCCCCACAATTGGATAAACACAGGAGGAAAATGGAAATAAAGGATTTTGAATGAATGATATCAGGAAATGCAAAGGATGTGCTGTTGACTGTGAATTATCTCTTCTCTTTACCTCTTGCTTGGCTAGCAGGGAGTTCTGGCACACAGTTCTCTCCCTCCTCTCTTCAGGAACTCCTACAGGCAATTGAGCCTACAAAATGTTTCCATACAACCTTTAGGCTCTTAGCATGGCTTGGGATCCAGCAGCTGGGATCTCTCTCCTTGGAGACTTTCAACACTTGACTGGGAACAACCCCAATAAACAGTGATTTCTGGCACTATTTTGGAATGCCACCATGCTTTTCAGGACAGCAGGTTGCCCTGAAGAGCTGGGCATCCTGACTGGCCATGTCAAGTGTTCCCCCTCATGGCATGACCTCCTATCACTGTTAGGGAGATTTGAAGGCTAAAAACTGTGAACAAACAGAACATTTGGCTTTGAAAACAATGCCAGAGGCACCCAAAACAGAGCAGTGTGGAAGCATCCATTAGTTCTGCCACAGAAATGGTAATTACAGACAGTCACCATAGCAAATCACTTTGAGAACACTTTTCTTTTTTATAACAATTGAGTGGAAAAAAAATAGAAAACATGACAGGACATCTTTTCTCTGTTGCTGTTTTAAAAATTGTCAATGGTTTTCACCTTTGATCAAACATCAACTACAAATATTTTGCCAGTCATCGCCCAATGGCTTTTCCTAAGCATACAATGAAATCCAGAGTTAACCTCCTTGGGTCTAACAAGGAAAGTTTCCTTTCTGTGCAAGTGTAGCACTGGTCTATCTCAGGAAAGGAGAAAGGATGCTCTTTTGGAGAATGACTACTGAGAATACGTGGGCTTTTTAACAGCTTTGCCATAGCTGTTCTATTTCAGACCATGTGGAGGCTCAGATCTGCCTCCACAACACTGTCTGATTCCCAGAGCCTTTTGCAGTTACTATTTTGCTACTCTGCATGTTAAGTCTCCCCATCAGCACAACCAGACACAGCCTTTCACGTTCCTTTCATCAGCATAATAAATGTCACTGGTTTAGGAAGCCCATCCTGAGAGACTTTCACCCCCCTGGAGATACCTCCAGGACTTCTGAAAGGGATTTTCAGACACTCTGGGCAGTGCATATCAGAGCTGGCCTGCACAGAAGAGTCACAGTTTAAAAACTGTCAATGTCTTTAACCTTTGATCAAACATCACCTACAAATATTTTGCCAGTCATTGCAGAATGGCTTTTCCTAAGCACATAATGAAACCCAGAGTTAAAACAAGGAAGTTTTTTGACAGCTTTCATATGACCTGAACCACAGCATAAGCTAACAGGATGCACCCACAGGGTGTGTGTCATAATTTGTACTAGTACAGCAATTTGTTGGTGATTTCATTTTTAGCACACTCTTTTTTTAACCAACAGACTCTCATGCTGCAGACTCAAAAAGGTTTTCTCCACTGCAACAAGAGTGGAAAACAAGGAGAAAGGAGATCACTACAATGTTCATGTTTACAGCAGCAGCTTCAGAGCATCTCTTACCTTGACATGGTGAATCAGGTGCTCAACTTCATTCACTTTGTACGTCTCTATTCCCAGCTCCTTAGAGAGCCTCAGGAGACGATTCTGTGTTGGCCCCACATAAGCCCCTCCAAGGTCCACGTATTTAACTTGCTTATTCTGGTTTATCACACACAACACACACAAAAGGGAAGGGGAAAAAAAAGAAAACCAAAAGAGATAAGCCCTTTGTAAATAGCATACAAGTTAAGAGAGCGATCCAGAGGACTGAAATTAAATTAAATACTCCCAGGGCATTTTGGCTAAGCTTCTTCTCCCCATGGAAAACAAATTCTTTGGTAGAGTTCTGGTGTGGTGAATACTGAGTTCATAACCAGCATATTGATTGTAATTTGGAGTCCATAACCAGAACAGGTGACTCATTGTTACATTGCAGCCTTAAAAAGAGGAAAGAGCCTGGCAGGCAGAGAGAGGAGAGTCAGAGACATGTGTGCAGATGTTGCTCAGTCAGGTATTTCACCAACGACCAGTTTAAAACACACTATCCTAGGAAGCAGCACAGGCAAGATTTTCTAATGGGCAGTGAGAGGGGGTGTTCCACAACAAGACAGAGCAGAAGAAAGGAGAGAAGGGAGAAATGGTTGTTTTAGTTCCAAACTAGCCCTGCCCTACACCACTCTGTATGGGCCATGCCACAGCTCAGCTCAAGACTCTTCACAGCATGGTAGGCCTCATGGGTGCTTCTTCCACAGAGATTTCTGCAGTGTCTTTCCCCAGGAAATGATTTTGGAACTTAGCTCATTGTGTTCTCCATCCCAGGTGGATGAATCCAGAGCCTGAAGATCACAGAAATATTCTGTCCCCACCATTACACCAGTCTTTCCCTTCTCTTATTGCTACAATATCAGGAAATTTCCCACCTGCTGGTACTCTAGAAATTTTCCCTCACATGGCACACTCTGTAAGTATGAATATGTGATATATAAATGGCTCTGGGGATAATTACCCTTACGGTGAAAGTTCTTCCACCAATTCTGTCATTGGCTTCCAGCAGCACCACATTCAAGCCTGACTCAGTCAGCAGCTTAGCTGCTGAAAGACCTAAAAGATAAAAAGAAAAGCAGTTAAAGAATACTTCTGTGTATGCACTACACAGCTCTTGTGATTTGATATGTAAATATTCTCATAGCTCTCCATCCAAATCCTGATATTTTCACTCAAACACTATACCAGAGTGGTGAGGTGGTGGAATTAAAACCCTCAAAACCCAATAATCATTAAAAGGAACTTTTTTTTTTTGCACCACATGCTCAGGAATTCTGATGCATCAGCCAGCACTTGGTATAATGGTCACCCAACCAGGCAGAGAACTTACAAACTCTACCATTTGTAAACAGAAAGCTGTCCTCTCCAACATTTCATTTTTATATAACCCCAACAACAGCAAAAAAGGAAGAAGTATTATTAGGATTGTCCTAAATTTGTGAAGTTTTCCTGAAACGTGTTCCATGTCTCTGCTTTCCAGTTCTGAATATTTTGGAGCACAGTAGCAAAGTTCCCACACAGTCAGGTCAGAGGTTTCATCTCCAGAAGAACACGTGGTCTGACCAAGAGCTAGAATGTGCAGCTGTGTGTGACAACAAGAATTAAAAGTATGGGTAAGCCTACCACAAAAAATTGCTTTTTTCTCATCCATTTTTTAATACATTTTATTTCCATCTTGTGACTCTTGAAGCTGAGACATCCAAGCAAAGGAACAGTAAAAACAGAGGAGGCAATATCTCTTTTTAGTTGTGATGTCATAAATCCTCACAATTGCAGTGGAAAATGTCAGAGTCAAGCCCTGCAGCAAGTGTGTCAAGCTGCTGTGGGAATGAAGAGAACTAGAAAGGGTGCACATGGAGGGAATCTGGGCCAGCCTCTCAACTTCCTAAAAACATCTCTGCCTTTTACTTCAGCACACAAACTGAGATTTAAATAAACCAAGGTGCTTACTTTGGCCACATGTGAATTTCTAGTAGGACAAGAGTTATATTCTAGCAGGTTGTATCATCCTTTTGAACCAACAGGATGTGCTGAATAAAGTTCAGTAAGAGGCCAGGCTGGAAGCCACACTCATACATCATAATTTATCTCTCCTTTTGGCTCCCTGCCTTGTTACCATGAGAATGCAATCAGCTCCCTCTGTGTGTCCTAGTACATGCAGTTTTTGAGTTGTCATCCAAACAGATTGTTCCAAGCAGAAAGCAGCCGTGGAAGAAATGGCAAAAAGAACTGACAGCAAAAACAGATGGCCCAAGCTAACATGGCAGGAGTGAATGAAATGAAAATGAAGAAAATATAGCAGTCCTGGGGAGAGGCTACAGAACATTCTGGTCACCAACTCGTGGACTGGAGGTAGGAGAACCCAATCCTGTTCCTATCCCTGTAGGGAAACTGCTGCAATGTGCTGCAGTTAAGCTGCTTTTTTCCCCATTAAAAAAAAATAAAATTAAAAAGAGAGGGAAAATGTTACAATAGTGTAGACCTATCTGAAGAATTTGACATTTTCTGAAAAGCAGCTGCAGATGTTTCCATTAAAACATCATACCCTCCTGCTTTTTTTTTTTTTTTTTTTTTTTTTCCTAGTTTCATAGGCTTATTTATCTTGGGTTTTCACATAAGTGTTTTGTGAGAAAACCAGTAATGAAACTGATAAAGGTCTTTCCATACTTCCTACTGAGGAAATTATATTGCAAAAACATCTGGCTGGATCAGTGGCCTTGACTACACTCAAAATATTTGAAGAGACCAAGGAAGAACATAATACAGAAACAGCCATGGTATGTTAACACGGACAACCCCTTCAAAAATCTTGCAAAGAGAGATTGGCTCCTGGAGAAAAAATAAGCCACAAATCTCCTAAATAAATCTGGCTTATCTGTCAAAGAAAAAAAAGAAGCTACTTCTCAAAAAAGACAAACATTTCATCAGCTGGGAGAAGATCAATAGTAGTTATTAATAATTTACAGAATGAATGCATAAACTGAAGGCTGCTGTCACTGAAGGTCTCTGCTGGCTTTTCATACTAACAGGTATTGAGTAATCAATTAATAGCATTCAGTTACCAACACTGATTAAGGGATATGAGATTTGACTTTCTTTATTAAAATCTAATGAATAAACATTGCAGTGCAGCCGGGAACAAAGGCAGTTCATTCCCAGGAGCTGAACCAACAGAGAAGTTTGTAAAAGGATAACTCTCTAGATTCCACTGAACTGCAGCTGATTGGCAGCCCAGGTACCACCTCCTCCTTTCCTCCTGCACCTTCCATCCACCTGGTTGCACCTACCCAGTGTTTACTCCCCATTGTGGGGCATGTGCCACCTTTCTCCCACCCCCTGGCACATTCACATGTCGATCTGATAAAGATGGACAGGAGTTTCCATTTTCCTGAAGCAAAAACAACAACTAGAACAGTGTTGAGGCTCATTAATACCTCACTGCCCTGTCCATGCCCATCCTCCAGCAGATCTGAGCTCTGCAGGGGCAGGGATGTGTGCTTGGGGCTTGGGAGATGCAGTCTGCAGGGTTCCCAAACCAAGCATCACCTGATCAGTTCAGGGACTGGTGACCCCCCCTTCCTCTCAGCCACTTCACAGCTCTGTTCTGGGCCCAAGTTTGCTGCAGAAATCACCACAAACCCATAACAGGAAAAAGATGGAAGAAGAAGAGGCCCAGGAGGGTCAGAGGGCACAGCAAAAGACCAGAGTTGGTCTCTCAGCACACACCGAACACGAAAACTCAAGCTGGCAGATACCGCATCACAGTGCAAGTGTCAGGTGGGAATGTTGCTGGTTTTGGTACCTCACACATTGGGAATCACAGTACTCCCACATCACTCCATACCTGTTCCTGGAGCTGGACCCAAGGCCCCAAATGGGCCCTTGGACTGTCACTATAATCACAGTGAGGGGAGTGGATGTTTGGGAGGGAGAGCTCTGAGCCAAAGTGGTACAAGGGCAGGGAAGGCACCAGGAACAGCAACAAAAGCATATTAAAATGGAAATGAACACTAAAATGTGAATATTGGGATGTGAGGTTGAGGTTTGCAGCAGAAAACCCCACAAACCACAGCCTCTTTTCTGGGCAAGAGGCAGAGTGGTCTCTCTGTGCCTTGACTGCTGCAAACAGAGCACCCACAACACCTGTGAAGCAAAGCCTGGAAAAATCAGTCACACAAGATATAAGGTCTCCTCTTGAGAAGTTTAACCCTTCACGTTTCATATTCCAGCACTGCCTCTGTCTTACCTGCCACTCTAACACACCACTAACAAAGGGCAGATATTGATATTGCCCCCATTCCTCATAAGCAAGGCAAAGAACTGCACTGAAATGCAAAAACCATCCAAAACCGTGACTGATGCTATTATTGCTCCTATGCACAGTGCTCTGTCACCCAGAGGCAGCTTTCCCTGCTCCCCAGGAGCATTTCAGTAGAATCAGATCTGAATTGCAATATAAGGGCTCAGCCACTTTTGCCACCACTTCACAGAAGACAGAAATTGGGTGCAGTTTCCAGCACAGGTCACCTTTCTCCCCACAGACAGCCATATATAGATAGAGAGAGATACAGCAGAAATCAAACAGTTAAGCAGCCTCACCTGCAGTTCTGCTCAAAGAACCAACAGGCAGGTAATCAATGCAAACAACAAAGAAGCAAAGATGATTATTTGAAGGCCCAGAATGAAAATACCACCGTGTTTAGAGGATGCTTAACTGGGCAAGCCTCCATCTGTCACCATGGCAACCTGGTACCCAAGGAGCCACCCAGAGATGCTGGTGGGAGATTGCCTCCCCCAGAATCTTATAACACAAGTTCAAGTCACGAAAATCATTCCTCTCCCCACCGTGCAGCACTCTGCATCCACACAGAGTGGACTCAAATGTAATCATCACAGTAATTATTTCATCTTCAGTTCCAACTTCTTTCCTTCTTGTTTGATGTCTCTGTACCTACTAAACGCCTTAAATTGCATCATTTCACTAAACAGCTTCATTACAAGCTCACTTCCTAACATCAAGTTTTCTTATCCTGAGAGAATGACTAATTCAGATTTTTAATTCTTTTTTAAACAGAAAATTTTAAATGTTTATGCTAGGGCAAAATCCAAACTGCTATTTCATTGAATCATAGAATCATTAAGCTTAGAAATATTTCCAATACCAAAGATTCCAGGCTTTATTATATATGTTTATTTATATATAGTGTGTTTATTTGGATTACATATACTTCCATTATATATAATATAAATATTATATTTATTATATTTATATTTGAACTTACAAATGTGAGAAGAATCTCATTTTTCATCTGATGCTCGTGTGCCCTACAATGTAGTCCTATGATCAAATATATTTGACTATCTAAAGAGTATTTCAAAGTATATTTTCTAAAACCCCTGAAATTTAATAACACCATTCTATTCTGCCTGGAATCAGCAACTTATGAAATACCCTTTAATCTTAGCATTTCACAAAAAAACCCAATAAAAACACTAGAAAGGACATAACTGGGAGTTGCATCTCTAAAAAGCTGTACATTTCTGAAGACATTCCTGTTGAACTTTCTCTGTGTTACTTACTACTTTATCATATTCCCCCATAATTGTTATCTTCTTTCTAGGGAAAAAACTGCTTCTCTTATATAATTATAAAAATCATCTATGAATTCTAAATTTTAATTCATGGAGGGAGCAAAGAAAGTTCTAAGCCAAAGGCATTCAATTAATAGCTTCTAAAATGGCTAGCACAAAAAAAATTGTTCACCTTATAACTATAAAAATTCCTCCCTCGACTAAAATTATACATTGATCAGGAAGAAATGCTGCCATTGTGCTTGTGCTGTATTAACTTGCAGCTCTTAATGCAGAACTTTCTCCAATTCATGGAATTTGCCATCATTTCCCTCCCTGTATTTATTTTGACACAAAAGATATGTTTGCAAAGGATGTTTTTTATCCTGGTTGTCAACCTGTTCAGCCACATCTAAACGACTGAGCCTGCAGAGATGTCAGGTAGCAGATGCTGCTTTGCCCAGGGCCAGAGGGCAGAACAGCCTTGGAAGAGCAGTGAACAAACATTGCACCAGGCTCAGCACCAGGATGTGCCCAAAAATGCACCTTGGAAATGGGATAACACTCAGCCTGCAGAACAAGCACAGCCCTCTGCCCTGGGGTTAATGGAGAAATTGGGGGACGCAGAAATGATTCACAAGACTGACAGCAAAAGGATGAAACATTGCAATTGATTATATACAGACAAGTGAGACTTCAGGGTCTAAGGTAGATGAACTCAAGTATTTTTAACAAATTATTCAATTATTCATAGATTTCCATGGATATTTAAAACATTTAAGCTGTTATTTAACACATTTAACCTGTTATTTTAGTAATCTTCATATTCCTCTTCTTGATCTTGAATATAAGTCTTATTTTGACCAGAGAGACCACTTCTTTTCTTAATTTAAATGATGAGTCTCCAAGAAACAAAAAAACAGCAAAAAAAAAAAAACAACCCAAACCCAAATAAACAAATTTAAAAATCCCAATCTGAAGTATATAAAATGTTAAGGAAAAAAAAAGGAAATCTGTCAAAATCTACAAAATATTATAGAAGCTGGTACTGCTGTGGGATCACATGGGAAATACAACTGTCATGGTTTGAGCCTGGCACAAAGCCAGTGCCCCC
>JAHXMQ010012338.1:27770699-27800338 GCA_020466415.1 Ammodramus savannarum pratensis | reverse complement strand
CTCCTTTGGACACGCTCAAGCATCTCAACGTCCCTCCTAAAGGATGCTTTAGGCTGGTCCCCTACACACCCAGCAGGGCCTTCCACTGCTCAGGTTTCTGTTTTACTGCGAGGGTGGCACCTGGAGAAGTGGGTTTGGGGGTGCTCAAAGCATGGGAATGAGTTTGGTCTGGTGTATCTGTAGGGATCCCATCCAGCAGTCATTTCAGTCATATCTGACCTCTCACACCTGTCGCCCTGTTTTTTCAAGTTTTTCTAAGCCTTCTGATTACATTCTTGTATCTTCTTGAATCTTGATCATTCGCATTCTTGTAACGAACTTTCTCACGCACTTTATGTAAATAACTTGTTGTTTTGCCTTCTTTTATGGAGGAGAAACTTTTGATAGACTGTTGGTTTGTCCAGTGTCGTTGGATATGTAGCAATGTCATCCTCCAATCCACTGTCACTTTTGGAAATCAATAAATGTTCGAGTCAGAAACTAAACTTCCTTCTTTTTTACCTTAGAGAGTTGCGTGTCCTCATCATTTCATTTCACGTCCTATAGTGAACACACCCAGCAGGCTCCAGGCAGAAGGTTCCCAGCTCCAGGACATCCTCTGAGCCATGCACTTGTTCAGTTCCTTTCATCCTCCATGTCCTGGAGCTGTACATTGCAAAAAGCAGCCCATGAGAGAGAGTCTGTAGAGGGTTCCCTGTCCTTCTTCCAGAATACCTCAAGTGAGAGTTTATGGGGTTTAGAGACAGGAGCATCTGTGATGGAAGTCACAAATACTGACTACAGTGGGTACAGTCCTGCATTTTTAGGCAAAATGAGAGGAAGGAAAATTAAAGGGACAGGAAATAGACTAAAAATAGAAATACATATTTTTACTCTCATTGAAAGAATCTGTCTGATTAAATCAAACTCCAAGACCTCTTTATCCTGAGAGAGACACATTTATCAAATCATAAATGATGGTTGCAGAGACATTTCAAATCCCATATGAAACACTAAAAATTGGGGAAGACTATTCTAAAAGCAGAAATGGGTAATTTTATGGACTCTTGTCAAGGGTAGCTATGGTTATACTTATGTACTTAATACCAGGTGCCACAACCTCTTTATGTTCCCAATATATAACACTTATTCCTGGGATTCTTTCTCTTGTGCCTCTAAGAATCAATATGTTTTTTTAATTTATTTTTTAATTGATGTGTTTTAAACAGAAGGCTGTGTTCCTTGCATTTGAGGGTATGTGGTGACCTATGAAGGCACAAATCCTCCAAGAGCTCCTGTTAAGAGACAGCAGAACAAACATCTGTGTCATTAAGTCTGTTTCTTTATGTTCATAGACACATCACATAATCCTGCTAGTGAATAAATCCAGCACTATCTAGAGCAGGCCAAACCTCCCCCAAAGCCAGGTTGGTGTTTTTTCCCTCCTCTCTCCTGCCATAAGTCTGGTTCAAAGGTTCTTTTTGATGGTAAACCCAGCCATACAAAAGCTAGCACACCATGGAACATTTAAACAGATTCTGTATTCCCCTCTTTGCTTTTCTGTTTGCAATGTTGTGATGCTTGTCAAGCACTTTAGGATCCTCAAATATTGGGATACACCTTTGCTGATCCCAATAGTGATTTTATACAGAGATCCCAGTCCAAAAGTATCTGTCTTCAACAGGTATGAGCAGAATGACTTTATTAGAATAATTCTAATAAAGTCTCTTTAATGGCATAAAGATGATTTTTGGTGGCTCATTTTTTGGTCTGGAACCCTCACATCTAATCCCATCAGGATCCAGTTTCTGGGTTTTATGGTCCCATTACATCTCTCATGTGGTTTTAACTAATTAAATAGATTAAGTCTCTTGTGCCTGGATTTTGGCTCATTATCCTTTGAATGCATGATGTTAAAGGCAAAGCAAACTTTCTGTGAAGACACAGCAGCTGAGAGCCTCCATGTTTCCTCACTTCAGACTAGAGCTTGTGTGAGATAAAATACATTGTTGTCATAAATTTTCTTAGGTTCTCTGACACTGTGGCAATATTAAATGGCATAATGGCTATGGTGTCTGGTAGAAAATTTCCTGACAGCCAGGGACTAAATTTTGAGGACATAGTGGAAAGTTGATGGAGTAGGGGTCAAAGCCAAAGATCTCCACATTTTTAAAGTGTAAGAGGTAGAATTTAGGCACGTGATTCATCACTGTCTGGTCAGTGGCTGGTAAAACCACTGTGCAGCTTTTGAAACTACACATCCTCTCACTTTCTACTCCTTAAATAGTAGTGCATTTAAAAAAACCCAGGTTTTTGTTGTTTATGTGTAACAACTTTTCTTCAACATGTTCAGGGGGAAAAAAACCTCTTCTTCAGGACAAGCTGGTTCACATCTCTGAAATTTCCTGCTGGCAAGTAAATGGATGTCAGCATCACCTTCAGTCAAAGCATCAGAACGGATTCCTCTGTTACCTGCAGACTATATTAGCACCTTCTTCAGGTACAAGGGTGTGATTCAAGGCAGGAATTCTTCTAAATTCCTGGTCTGAATGCAAACTCCCACTGCGCCAGGTCCCTGTCAGTGACCCCTGGGTGTTCATCCTCCTCCCACCCTTTTCCACCAGTATACCTGAGCATTCCCTGAGCCTTGGTGATCTCAGGTCCCCAGTGAATCTGGTGCTTGCCCTTCACCCCTGGTGGAGGATCCCCAAAAGGAGGGATGAACATGGCTTGACACCTCCCTAATCTGCAACCAAGCCATGCTGTTCTCCTGCTTAGTGCCTTTGTGCTTGCTGAATACTGATGTTGCAGAAGACAGGCAGATTTAAATACCTTGCTAAACATGTATTTTACACAGCTTCAAATTTCCCTCATGCAATCAGCGCAGAAATTGTGAAAGCACATCTGTGATTTTGAAATACTGCACAATTAAATGAGCAAAAGCTACATGCCAGGCTTTCCACTAAAGGAAAACTGCTGCAAGGTGTCTCAGCAGGTTGTGTGCTCTGTCCCTGCCCTCCACAGTGGCATCAGCCATGACTGAAATGTACCTTGATTAGCAGTGAATGCTGACTGGAGAGGTAAATGTTAATAGCCAAGAGTTTTAATCCAGCATACACAGCCTGACATTCACCTAGAGCTAATAAGCAAAAATTGAATATTTTATCAATCAGATTGCACTCAGAGTAGGACTGATCATTAAATGTAAAACCTACAAGATTAAGCCTATTAGTAGAAGCAATGAGTGAATGTAAACATTCACATTCTAAGCACACACAGAAAAGAACAGAGCAAGGGTCTGACTGCCCTGATGCAGCCAGGCCTGGGGATGGGGCAAGGATCATGGGGACCCCCAAGGGAGGGTGACAGCCCAGGCCTGTCCCACCCCCAGGTAGGAGCAGCTCCCAAAATTAGGTCCCTACTGATGCCATAATTATTTAATATGAGTGCAAAGGTTTTAGAACAAAATAATTTTAGCTTTCTTTTTATTATCATCTCTCTGTGTGGATTTAAGGATCTTCCTGGTCCAAAGGGTGTGGAGGCAGCCTCCCATTCCGTGGAGGGAGGCCATGTAGGCTCTAAGACAACAAGGAGTCAATCACATGTGCCCTCATTAGATCTCACAGAGAAGCCATTCATCAAGGCTGCTTGTGTAATGAAACCCCAAGAAGGAGTGGAAGAAAACTGATGTGATGTATCAAAGCATTCCAGATATCCTACTTCATAGTCTCTGGTTTCTTTTCCATCTGTTTATCCTAATGAGCCCACTCCTACAAATCTGTGACTGTAACCACCATTCTGATGGAAGGATTAAAAACAATAATGGTAATATTCAAATATATGCATACTTACTAATATAACCAACAAAGAAAACACAGGGGAAAACCCTTAAACTATCATAAGTTAATTCCCCAATGTCAAGCTCATCCTTGCACTGTGCTAATCTCTTCCTGACAATTAGCTACAGTTGAAGCTGATCCAATTTCCTATTGCTTCTCTTTTTTTGCAAAATTTTCCTCCGAAAGAAATCCATTTTCAGGTTTGTGGTGGTGTTCACCATTGTTATTGGCATGAACACCTGCATGTAGAGGTGCCTGGCACTGCCATGGCATCTGTGATGTGGACTTGTGCCAATTTGTAAAGACACTTTGCATTTGTTCATGGGCAATGTCAGCTCCTGCCATGCAGAATTCCTGGGGAATGGGCCCACAGGTCACCTATACAGGGAAGGAAAGGACAGAATGGAAAGCAAAGTTTTAGGTAAATGTAAAGGAGTTAGAAAAATTAAAGTACCTTAGAAAGTACCATATTGCTGCTTCAGACAGAGACAGACTTAAGGACAGACTTAATCAAAGGGTGTTGCTCAAAAATAATCAGTGTTTTTAAAGTAGTGACCAGAAGACATCTTCTGAACTTAAACCCAACAGTCTTTGCTATGTAATACCTTTTTTTTTTTTTACTGACCCTTATTTAGAATCTGTTTGAGCTCAGTTCTTTTTCTGTTGAATTAGGTGAGCAAAACCTAAAGATGCTAAGCAGATGAGAACAGTGACATTGCATCTCCTACGTCTAAACAGACAGTGTCCTGTGCAAGTGCACAAGCAGGCCTCAGAATACATGAGGAAATGGAACACTTTCGTTTTTTAACAAAAAAATCTACTATGTCATTTCACTTTTTAACAAAAAAATCAACCAATAACCTAATCGGAAGAGTTCCTGAAGAGACAAGTTATGCATCTCACTCATGACAAATGTTTTCTTGTGAATAACTGCCGGTGACATTTTATTTTCTCCTGATCATGATGGTCCTGCTGCTTTGCATCTATGGAAGTCACAGCACACTGTTGCCATCTGTCACTTGAAAAATGGTCCCCTTCCAGTCTGTCCAACACCAGCCTTCATTAATAATTCATTGTTGGTTCATTTCACCTTTATGGGAGTCAAAAGAAGCTCCTAGGTTTGCATTTCTCTGGTTCCTCATTCTCTTTATCTTCCTCCCCATGTTTCTTTTGCCTCACTCTCTAATTTTTAGCTGTGGTGAAATAGCCCATCATCAGTAGCCAACCTCATGTTATCCTGAAGGAAAAAAAAACACATAGGATGGCATTCTCCTACAGTGCAAACTTGGGAAAGAATTAAAGTAATGAACAAAAGGCTATCATGTATTGATAAGGATGTTATTGTGCATGTATCTGGTGTTGCAATGTGTGTACATGGCAATGCTGCTGTGAATAATGGGGGGATGCTGCTCCCTGCACATTTCCACAATCCAAGATGGGCCTATATAAACTGGAATGGCTTCAGCAAAAAGCCCTGAAAATAGGTAAGGAAATATGCTTGCTAGTGAAAAAAATCTAAATTTAAGGAGGAGAAGGTAAAGATATTATTGTTTATGCAGATGAGATTTGTGGTATTTTTGGGGTCCCCCAAGGCAGGAAGGAAATTATGAATCTGACTCCATGTTCTTAGAAGGCTCATATTATATTATATTATATTATATTATATTATATTATATTATATTATATTATATTATATTATATTATATTATATTATATTATATTATATTATATTATTATACTAAAACTATACTAAAGAATACAGAAAGGATACTTAGAGAAGGCTTAACAAGATACTAATTAAAAACTCGTGGCTCTCTCTCTAGAGCCTCAACACAGCTGGACCTTGATTGGTCATTAAGTCAAAACAATTCACATGAAACCAATCAAACAATGACCGGTTGGTAAACAATGTCCAAAACACATTCCAAAGCAGCAAAACACAGGAGAGGCTATTCAGATAATTATTGTTTTCATTTTTCTCTGAGGCTTCTCAGCTTCCCAGGAGAAGAAATCTTGATGAAGGGATTTTTCAGAAAATATGATGGTGACAGGGATTTATTTCATCTTATGCTGCTCATCTGCACTGGATCTCAAGATCCCTTCTCTGGGCCATGGGAGGGACAGGTAGTTCTAGAGACTGATTTATACTGTACTAGAGTAGTTAATCACAACAGGCAGGATGAGTTTCCTCCTGAGGTTCCTGGCTCTCTCAAAGGACATTTAACTGACCTGAGCTGAATAAACTTTGAGATGATTACAACCAGTGAACTCAATCCCATCCCAGGAATGTGCCTGGGGAGCAAAGAGCTGCTCATACAGCTCTCCAGTGAAGCTGACAGAAGTGTATCTCTTAATTCTACCCTAGAAGAAAGGGAGAAACCAACACAAAGCTTCCCTGGAAACTTACCACTGGATTTATTCTGTACAAACCACAGGATCTTTGCTCCTGAGAAGCAGCAGGAGGCTGTGAGCTCCAGATGACCTGGCTCCTTGCTCCTCAGAAGGTTGGGATTACCTTGCAAAGTCTATGTGGTCCTGCTCATCCTCAGTGCCCTGGGACAAAGCTGGAACACCTTCCTGGGTGGGCACAAAGGACCCTTTAGCATGGGAAGGCTGGAGCCTTGCACATTTTTAATGCCATTGCACAGATTTTATGCAGCCACAGACAAAAGCAGCATAAGCTGTGTGCTGGAGCAGAATCAAATTTTTATCTTTTAATTGCCCTTTGCACTCTGTGTTTTCTAAACACTCAAAATCCCAGCATTGCCAAGTGCTGATTTTAATCCAAATCTTTCCATGCTAAATCTTCTGAGGTCAGGGTTTGATCCTGTTCTCTGAGTTTTGGTTTAGATTTTCCATGCACATGTTATATTTTTTATTCTATATACAGTTTTCATTCTTTTCAGGCCTAAACTTCATCCAAAATCTTTAATTACTCTATAAATTCCAAAGTCCAACTCCTCATCAAATTTTCCTTGTATACTTCTTTGTTTAACTCATTTCCATAAACACAAACCTCCTCTAAACAATTTTAGAATTGCATATGTATCCTCTTACTAGATGTACAACAGTTTAAAATTCATAGAATCTGGATCTGGCAATAAGCAGGGTTTTTCACATTCATGCTATTTTTAGTCTTTCAAAGTATTCAGGACTAACTTTGCTTATTGTCTTCCATTCTGTAGGTGTCTCCTTTTGAAATGCTTGGTTATTTTGACAAGCTAAACTTGCAATGGGGCTTTGTTTATATCAGCACTTCTGTGTTGGGCAGCCAGGATCACACATAAGTCTCTTTGTTTTCTGCAAAATGAGGCTGCTGTATTCATTTTATGTTTACACATCTCCTGTTGAAGGCAATCTTCTAGTATCAATGTAATAAAAATGAGTTTGGATACATCAGAATTTTAACTACTGTCCATACAGACACTGAACAACAGTTTTCAAATTGAAATATTATTCGATCTTCTCCCACATTTCTCATGATCAGTATTTTGGTTTCCATGAGGTAGCCAGCATGTAGTTAGTGTTACTGTGGTTGTATTTTACAAATAGCAGATTTTAGAGGAGATGATCAGTACCAAACAGGCATTTTAAAGTGCTGCTGCTTTACAGATGTGATCAAGAAGCCAGACAGCACCAGGGCCCCTTGTTTTGTCCCATTTCTCAAGAATGTATAGTTTGTTGTTGCTGGTGACTGCATTGAATGGAATTGCCAGGGCCAAGAGCAACTTTGACTATTTTACTTCAAGACCTCACCTGCTCCTGGCTCTGTTTTCATGAACTGGATCCCTGAACCAGAATACCACCTAGGATCTAGAATATCAACCATCTAGGTTGCAATGTGAAAACAGAAACTTGTCATGTTTAAATACCTGGCTTGGGAAAAGGATTGCAGAGATCCTCCATCTTCTGGCAGGTGTCATTTCATGGCAGATGGCAAAAAAATAGAAGAAATCAAGGTGAGCCTTCTGCATTTGTTCTGTTGGGATTAAATTCTTGGTCCTGAGCCACTGTGTGCATTTTTCTGATTGACTCCTTTCTGCAGGCAATGGCCATGGCTTTCCCTCATGCCTGTCTAGGGAATGGTTGATACCTGATGGGGATGTATTTGTCAGGAATTTGTAAATCTTTGTGTGCAGGCACTCAGCAGTAGGGTACTCTGCAGGGCCACTTCCATCCACTTTCCTAGTTCAGACACTCTTTTATTTTAAATCTTAGAACTGTAAAATATCCTGAGTTGGATGGGACCCACAAGGGTCATTAAAGTCCAACTCCTGGCCCTGCAAAAAACAGCCCCAAGAACCCCACGATTGTCTAATGTTCCATCAAAACTCCAAATGATGCCCTGGGGTCAGACCATGCACTGATTTGGGTCTGTACTTTTTTTGAAGTCTTGCCTGCTCCCCCAACATCCTTTTGGTCTGTCTTGGTTTGCATTATTTACTTCTGGTTCGACATTATTTGTGTTCTGTCCTTTTGTTGTGTGAGCGTGAACTCTTCAGTCTTTGCTCCCATTCCCTGTGTGTATCTGCAGCATACTCTCAGTGGTTGGGGAAAATGCTGTGGCATTTTGCTGAGAACAGTGACTCTCCTTACTGTTCTGTTCTTGTGGTTTATTCAGCTGAGGGGTGATTCATCCACTCTGTTTCCATCGGTTTGGAGATAGGTCACAAAATAAGTTTCACTGTTGGATGTTTTAGTCTTGCAGACCGTGGTGGGAGGGGCTGGTTTGTCTGCTGCTTCTGCCATGTAGTTTTGCTTGACATGTTGCAGATCACTGATGTGTTTTGCAATCTTGCTCTGGTCACTGTCAAGGGTCAGTGGAGAGATTCCTGCTGCTGTCAGGGACTGCCTTCTGAAAGCCTCTGTTATGGTTTTCATCGCTCTTCTAAAACAATTTGGTGTGCAAAAAGCTGTTTTGCTTTTCAGTATGATTTTAAATAAAAAGAACCTTAACAGGTGCAAGCAGACAGACATTTGTTGTGTTTTCTGGGAACCCTGTCATTGGAAGGAAGGAAGGAATGATGAATCTGACTCCATGTTCTTAGAAGGCTTATTTTATTATTTTATGATCTATATTATATTAATGAATACTATACTAAACTATACTAAAGAATAGAGAAAAGATACTTACAGAAGGCTAGAAGATACTAATGAAAACCTGTGATTCTTCAGAGTCCAATACAGCTTGGCCCCAATTGGTCCTTAAGTCAAAACAATTCTCAGCAGAATCCAATGAAACAACCACCTGTGGGTAAACAATCTCCAAACACATTCCAAAGCAGCAAAACACAGGAGAAGCTAATCAGATAATATTGTTTTCATTTGTCTCTGAGGCTTCTCAGCTTCCCAGGAGAAGACATCCGGGGCAAAGAGATTTTTCCAGAAAATATGACGGTGACAGACATTTGTCTAAGTTACAGTGCTTTCTGGAACTGGTACCTGTTCAGAAATACCTGGGCAAAGGTACAAGAAATATCTCATCTGGGAATTCTTCTGACAATTAAATATGACTTTTAATCTATGTCAGTCAAGTGAAGCCATTGAAGCAGTTCTGTCAGTCAAGTCCTTTGAATTCACAGTCATAAGTGCCTCAGCACTGAGGTAAGATTTTAATAAACCAAGTGTATTTGCATACCTTCATACTTGAAGAATGTGCATAGACAACACCAGAAAGAGCTGGCCTTTTGAATATTGGTTAGTGATTTCAAATGCCTTGAGTTCATGAAAAAAGTCAGCATTTCACCTGGGATTGAATGACCAATGAAAATAGTAGACATAATCAAAGTAAACACAGTATGATTAATTAGCAAATATATGTGGTATTTTGTATTTCTGAAAAAAAAATCCTGACATTTTCATACAAGGCTCTGGGATTGCCGATTATATAACCATGAGGCTTGCTTAATGAAGGAAGGTATTCTGAACTGAGATACTTTGATGTGTCTGCATCTTTTAAACTAAAATAGCCACATCCCCATGAACACTGGTCTTTGCTACATTATAAGATATTCCCTTGAGAAGCAGGTACAGCTTTCCCCCTGAACCAGGGGTTGCACAGCATGGAATAGCACAGCTCCTGGAGATCACTATGCATAAAACTCTCTTCCAGGTTCAGCACCTCTGCAAACTGGGCTGGCCAGTAGTGCCTGTATTTACTCAGGCTGATGAAAAGGTCAGAGATAAATTGACCTTTAAACCCATGCAGGCTTCATGCGAGCCCTCTGTTGGTGGAGTGCCATGCCTTAAACCACAACAGGCTCTTTCCAGGGAAATCTGTTCTGCCTAAAAGTTTGGCTTTTCTCTCCCAAATTATTGTCTGGAATTTTCCACAGCTGGTTTCCCTTTGTGCAATTCCTCATAAACTGCAACCATGTCTTCTAATTGTGAAATTTTGTTGTCCTGTTTGTCATCTAGTGGTGACATGGCAGTGCTGCTGAGCCTACATCCACTGTGGTTTGCTGCTCCTGAGGAGGAGGTGGCAGATGTACAGGACTTTGGCAGTGACCAGCACACAGGGTGATGGAGGTAAAGCTGATTTATGAGAGATTTTATGGTGGCAGGAACGCAAATAGTGACGCCTCTACAGGTTCTGTAGAGGAGTGCAGGTATTGACATTTAATTGATCCAGATGGGGAATATTGGCATGACAGCTGTTCAGTGTTGATTGATTTCTTCATTAGGAGTAGCTGTAATTTTTCTTCCCTCCCCTCTGTAAAGTACTGATGAAAATAGCCCATGCCAGGTGTCCTGGGCTCCAGATGAGGACTGACCAACAACTGCAGAAACAGGCATGGCACCTGTGAATAGGACATGCTCTAACAATGCCAGGCACAGGGAGGTGGAAATTTAAAGTCCCTTCCAACCGAAATCATTCTATGATTCTACAGACCCAGGATAATCTTGCAGGCAAGCAGCAAATCTTATGTGGCCACTTTTGGATTTGAGGACTTTCTTAAACTTGGGGACATTGGAGCCTGTTTCTGAGGTTTATATTTTAAGATAGCATTATGCATTCATGATAATTCTTCTCCAAATGACCAAGACTAGGTAATCATAGAATCATTTAGGTTGAAAAACACCTCTTATAATCATCAAGTCCAACTGTTTATGTGCTGTAATGGACAGGAACTGTACAATTTCTAAAAAACAGTTTCTAACATTCATAGCCTGCCTTCATCTTCCACCAACTGTAAGGTGCATCCTGAACAAGGACCTGATAACAGTGTTGCTTGTTGGCCACCAAATAATCTCATTCTGAATTCTGATGGCTCCTGCCCTGGCCAGGGCAAATCTCCACTCCTGCCCCTGGCACAGGGAGCACTGCTCAGGGATGGTGATCCCCAGGAGAGGGGCCTGAGCTCTGGGGGAAAGTCACCACCACTCCTATCTTCAAAAAGGGCAGCAAGGAGCACCCAGAAAACCACAATCCCATCAGCTTCACCTTCATGCCCAGGAAGGTGATGGAACAACTCAACCTGGATGTCATCTCTGAGCCTGAGGAGTCATCACAGGCCAGTAAAAGATGAAGGTGCAATACCAGAACTCAGTGAAGCTGCCCAGAGCCCTCCTGAAGTGGGATATCAGAGCTACAGTGCTTTAGCAGGGACATACACCCAGGGAAACACTTATCCTTGGCTCTTTGCCTTCAGCAGAGACCCCAGTCACCCCCACAGCGCTGCCCTGGGTGTAGCTCCCTGTGCCTGTTCTCTGTGGAACCAGCATTTGCCTATTTTTTATCTTTTTTTTTCCTAATTAATTAATTTATTTATTTGTAGTTCCCTGTGCTCACCACTACCTTCTCCCCTAAAATATTTTCTCTTGGACTGTTTTGTGAGGTTTCAAAACACCTTTTCCCCTGCTTTTTGAGTATCCACTCTCCTATATAGCTTCACAGCTACAAAGCCTAAGTCTCTTATGGTCTGGACGCTGTACTTCAGACCAGTGGCACAGCTGTTTAGAATCATCACTCCTGGAAAGGAAAAGTGGGGGGGAAAGGGAGTAAGAGCACAAGTAGAGAGGCATCTTCAACATTATATATCAGTTTCTCTGGGTCTGGATTGAAGGCACTTGAGATGGTAGTTCATGTTCAAACTCAGGTGTTCATGTCTCACAACCATGAGTTCAGCAGCTTTTCATTAGCAAGACAGAAAATGGTTAACTTGTTACAAGGTCTTTTAAGACTAAACTATCAAATTAAGAAAGGACACTTAGATTATTTTCCCTTTTAACCTTTAACTGATCACTCAAAGCCCACAATGAGGACTTTTCTATCCAATTATAAATCACCCAAACCCATGGAGAAGAAGGAAGAAGAGGGTAAAGAAGAACAACCTGCCTCCACTCTAAAACCTCCATCTTGCTTCATATTTATTTCTATATTCTAAAATCCCAAACTCTAAGTTTTCCACCCTGTGATGTTACACACTTCTAACCAACTACACATCTGTAATCCCAATGCTATCAATCAATCTTGGAAGCCTTCTCACAGCCTCAGGTCAAATGCAGTGCTCTCTTGTGGGTCTGTGCTTTTAAGCACAGAAAGTTTAAAATTCTCAGCATCCAGAATTCCAACAACTATGAGTTCAGTCTATCTCAGAGAGTTCATGCTCACAGCTGCAAACCAGAGCTAGATTTTCTCTGGCCAAACAACAGTCAGAAAAAATAGGGCATCTGGGCCTACACTTTAGTGTGCCAAGTGTTGCCCTGCTGTGTGAAACAAATTCACAGTTTATTTACTTTTTCTAAGTACTGTAGCTCTCCTGTCTTTTTACCTCAGTTTCAAGAATCCCTTACAAGTGATTCTCCTTTTCTGCTTCCCAGTCAGACTCCTGTTGCTGTAATTTTTCTGCAGCTGCCCCTCCACCAAGGACACAATCCTTGAGCTCCTCTGCTTAGTGTAGTGGCAAAATTGTTATAACCTTTAATTGTTTTAAGCCTCTCCTTGGGTTAAAACATGATTTTAAGGTCATGCAGCATGAGCTTACCCAAAAGAAAGATTGTGACAAAATGGTCATGAGGCACTGTTACACACCAGGGCATGGAAAGAAACCTGAGGAGATCATTTAATTAACTGCACCATCTGGAGGCAGGATTGGCTATACCTAAACATTTATCTAGGCTTCTTAAAGGCACCTAAGGGTGTGTCTTAACAGCCACCTACTGTATTTCCATGTTTTCTGTGCAGGAATGTTTCTTTCATTATCGATTCTGTGAGTTTCATCCCTGCAGCTGCTTATATTAATATTTTCAACAGATTTTTCCCTTATCCTTCTCTTCTCCAGGCTGTACAGCCCAATTCCTTCAATTCTTTCTTGCAGGCAATGTTTTCCTGCCCTCTGATTATTTGAATTTCTCTCCTCTTTACTTTCCCCAGTTAGTGAACATCTTTTTTGAGCTTGAAATTGATCCCACTAATCTGGTTGAGGCATCACTAACACTGAATGAAGTGGAAGAGTTGCTTCAGGTACCTCACAGTGCTGCCTAGCATTGCATTTAGCTTTCACATAACAGCATAATGTTGACTTATGCTCAGCTGTGACCCACCATAATCCCCATATCTCCTCCTGGAGAAGGTTTGTATTTGTACTGCTGATTATTCTTTCCTGTCTCGCTGCATCTTTCAGGTTTCCCTTCTGTTTGCTTTAGGCAGTGCCTTGCATTTGTCAGGATTGCTTTGAATACTAATTTGTATTTGCAGCCCCTCCTGCTTAATGCCACATGCAAATACCAAAGGCATCCTCTCTATTCCATCATCTCAGTCAGCAGTGGAAATGTGAAGGGCCTCAAAAATCTCACCCTGTGAGTAGCTACTCCTGGTAGGTGCTCTAGGTGCTACTCACCTCTCAGATCTATCTAGACCATGTTTCCTCATCATATTTGTGAGGATATCAGCAGAAAGAGACTACATTAACAGCATTTCTGTGATTCCTATTGATCTCCACAGCTGCTGTGTGGCTGTGCATGGATTTCAGTTCTTTGAGTAAAAATTTTCCTTTTTTTTTTCTGTACTGTATAATGATCTGCATCTGTGGTTTTCTGCTATAAGAATGATCATAAGATAATAGATTAGAGTGATGGAATTATTCCTCCTTTTTTAAATTTTTTTTTTAAGAAAGAAATCTGTTGACTCAGCTTGAAGATTAAAACCGGAGAGGATATGTCTACCTCTGCAGTAGGTGTCTGATTTCCTGTTATAGACCACAAGCATCTGGTCAGAACAATCAGTCTAAAAGGCTACTCAGCTCACCCAGAGATACACACTGAATGTCTGCTCAGGGGAGTAGACTTTAGGCTCAGTTGTCTCACCTGGATCCTCTCCACCTGCAGTAGGAGGTCAAACACAGGCCTGATTCTGGGCTCTTTAATTCAAGAGCCACATCCTGCCTGCTAAATTCTGTGTAACACACAGGATAACATGCTGTATAACAGGATGTTCTAGTCAAGTTTTGCTGAGCATTTTCAGAGTGTAGAAGAAAGCCAGAGGAAGGATAATATTTACAGTGCAAGTTGGAGTAATGCTGCAGCTCTGGAATTTGTTATTGCTGATCTCAAGAGATGTTTACAGTGGTGGGTAGTGATCTGTCATGTGAAAAGGGTAGTGAATCATCCTAACTGAGCTAAGAGATAATCTTAAATTACTAATGTTGCTTACAGGTATACTAATTAGGCATTATCCTGTAAAAAAACCAAGGGGCTGGGGAGAAAATGAGGGAAGGGACAGAATGAGAAGAAACACTTAAAATTTGTTTCCCTTGTAACTGGATTCCTTTCAAAACATCTTCTCTTGAGTACATGAGAAGGAGGTCAGGATGCTGATTGTGAGAGATCACAAAATAGTGAAGAACTTTTGGCATGGATGTGGTTTCAGCTGACCAAGTCTTTATGGGAAATGTTACTAAACAATTTGCTTTTCACAGATCTTCAGAACCATTAGGTTATTGGGGGGTACAAGATGGGACTTGTACTTCCTGCACAAGCAGAAAAAAAGATGAGAAAATTATGAGAATCCAACTGAAACAAGCAGGCACTAAAAAGCAAGAAAGAAAAGTAGCATCTCCTGATCACTCTGTGATATCCATGCAAGATCCTTACTATCCCACAGCTGCCAGCAGGATCCCTCAGTGTAAAGTTGCTTCTGTATAAGTTTGCTGTCCCAAACATCTGCTTACCCCAGGAAACCTTTGAGTGTATGTCCTGGATTGCCAAGGAAATTTTATTCTATTTGCCATTTGGATGGCAGCTGTCTGCTGTTCATTGGGCAGTTTTCCTTATCTCTTCCGCACCCAATCCTCCCTCAGTGGAGGGGAGACATCTGCTGGTAACAGCTATTGAATGTCCCTGCATGGCTGATAAGAACTACAGCATCCCATTGGGAGATGTGAGCCCAGAGGGAGGAGCCAAGCATTCCTGCCTGGATATAATCTGGAGATTCTGGAACACCAGCACAGCTTCTCCACTGGATTCCCCAGAGGAACAGCAGCTGCCTCTTCCCCTGGATCTTCAGAGGAAGAATACATCCTTCTCTACAGGATCCCTGCTCCAGCAGAACCACCCCTGACACTGCAGGAGGGCTGAGCCACAATTCCAATGGGACTGCTACCAACACCCTGACCCACAGGGTGCCAGATTGGGTTCTGACTCTGCCAGTGTTGTTCTAGTGTACTGCATTGGTTTTTTTATCTTTTTATTTTCTTCCTTAATAAAGAACTGTTATTCCTACTCCCATATTTTTGCCTGAGAGCCCCCTTAATTTCAAAATTTATAATAAGTTGGAGGGAGAGGGTTTACATTTGTCCATTTCAGGGGAGGTTCCTGCCTTCCTTAGCAGACACCTGTCTTTCCAAACCAAGACAGTGTAAAAACATGGTAGGCAAAATTTGAGGTTGTGTCATGATTTTCTGTGAGTAGGGTGTGATGTTGCTGGCAGTTGTATGGGTAAGAAAAGTAGAATGCAATGATTTGGCCTCTTCATATTTTGCAGATTTAAGGACCATTCCTGTCCCCTACTGCAGTCTGGAGTTTTCCCCTGATGCTACCAAGGATACTCTCATTCTTCATCCTCCTAAGGTGACACAGGCCCTGGCTGTGATGCCTGGTAGCACTTTTACAGTGTGCTACCAGTTTTACATTTACAGGTAAATAGGCCTTTACAAGCCTGGCTTTGTTCAACAAAATGTCACTAACTGCAGTCCGCAGCTGATGTGGGGTTTGCTCCTAGCACAGATCTTCCTTCCGCTTACTCCTGCTACTGCTCTCCAGCATGCCAATCTCACAGAAAGGGTGGGGGAATTAGGAATCACACACTTTGCAGCTAATTCCCTATGCTGAGCGCAAATCCTGCCCTCCTGTCTCAATCACAGAGTCTGCCCTCCCTGTCCCACAGCCCAGTGCAGCCTTCTCCAGCCATCCAGTGGAATGTGCTGGGTGCATCCCCTGTCCTGTGCTCCCATGCACACAACACCTCCAATCTCATTTTTAGCCTCTGAAGATCCTGGCTATTAACCCGAGCTGTGAAAATCAGGAGATTATTTCTGCTTTCTCTCCTTGCAGGGCTGGCCCAGCCCAGCTGTGTCCAGCAGGAAAAGCAGTGGTAAGTGAGCTCCACCTAAAGGCTTATCCTCAGCTCTGTCCCAGAAAGGAAGGAGGGATTCACAGGGATTTCATCATGCCTGATGCTGTGCTCCACCTTCAGGGGAAAGTGTAGGTTACTCAGCAAAATCTAGGAACAGTCAGTAATGCCTTTTGCCTGCATTGCAGCCAGGTGTGCTGCTGACCTAGCCTCATTTTGTATTTATCACCTCTTATTTTATTGCTTTCAAGGTCATTCATGCAGGTATTTTGTTTGACAGCCATGGCACTATTGAGGTTTAAATGCATAAAAATACATTTATGAATATGCAAAAGTAGGGTACTGTGTGTCTCTGTATGTTTCTCTTTTATAACTCATTGAAAGACTGTAATATAAATAATTTCAAAAAAAGCTATGGTTATCCAAGTCAAGGCTAGAAACTACAGCTTTTTGAATCCCAGAACAAACACTGTCTCATCTTCCCTGTGTGTGCACATACACATCATATTCCTGTATTTATCATTACAGTTTAAGGGGAAAATATCACAATGTTGTGTTCTGAAATTCATGGCGCCTGCAGATGAAAAGCCACAATTAACACATATATTTCCCCCTTGAGGCTGTTCCAAGCAGGAGAATACAGATGAAGAGTGTTGAACTGTCTGCTCCTCATTGTTCAAGGCCCTCCTTAAAGAAGGAATCAAATATAAACAAAGAAACAGCACGGGAGAAATCAGGGAGCATGGGGATGGCTTCTCCCAGTGCAGGGACTCTATTGTGCATCAAAGGGAATGAAATATGTGAGGCAGGAGCTACTCTGGTCCCTGGAGTGGTAATATTCGAACATATGTACCTCATATAAGATTAGCATTGCTGTGAAGTTTCCACACTCTTTCTGCAGCAGGTCACATACCCAGTTTCTGGGGGTGTTTGGACACTGTGGAGATGGGTCTGACATCAGCAGGGTGATTGTCCCCACGTGTTAAGAGGTGCAGGGTAGGTGAGGAGGAACAAGGTAGGCAAGAGGGGCGAAAAAAATGAATATATCTGTGTTTTCCTCAGTTATGAGCAGCTGACTTGTGAATATCTGATGCTGAGAGCTGCCAATATCCTGAGCAGGTTCTTTACAGGAATGGATCCTTCCCTCCTTGCCTCCCTCTCAACCTCAGGCAGGAAGCTTTGCTGGCCAGGCTTTGCTCTCACTGAAGTTGCTGATTGCTCCTCTTCTGTGTGAATAAAGGCAGAGTTAAGTCAATATTGAGCACCTTTGAAAAATCCCACTCAGAATTCATTTAATGTTTATTCAGTTGAGTATTAATGGTGGGATTTCTTTGGCTAAAGAGAATTCTTTATTGTCTTTTCATTGAAGTCTACAATATGGTGTCTTATAGTTCCCCCAAGTATCTTCTGCTGTGTTTCATCTTCTGATATATTTTTGCCCACAGTTACGGTCTGTAAAAGAGAACTACCTTTTTAAATATTTTTCCAGATTTGAGAAATGGCACAATTTCTTAACACCATAAAACAATTTTGTTGAAGTTTAAATAATCTCTTTGTCAGTGCTCTAAAGGAGAACAAAGCAAGAGTTGGGAAAATCTGCATTTAAAAAGAATTAAACTCATAAAAAGCACAGATGGGAAGAGTAAACACAGACATGCAGTTTTGCATGGGATCACCCTGATCCCTTTTCTACAAAACATTGTGTCTGGAGCATTTATTTGGCTCCAATGAGTGACCCCTGGTGTGGCCACAGGGAGCTGAGGGACCTGGGAGGATTTGGGCACCAAGTGATGTTTCACTTCAGTTGGATGATGAGTGATTCAGGCCACCTGCTTCCTAAATTTTGTCCATCTTGCAAATAGTGGTGGAACACAACTGCTTTCTAAGAGCAGTGGAAAGGGTCTAGTAGAGGACTTTGCTCTTCTCCAGGCTTTCAGAAAGGGTAGAGGGCTGTGAGACTGAAGAGAGATGTCTGTGAAATAGAGCCTTGCTCTGTATATGTACATATAAACAGAAATATGACATAAAGATCAAGAGTTATTACTTCTAATAGTGCCAAACTGCATCTTGGCCAAAAAAAAAAAAAAGCTATATATGCTCTTGTGAGTTCTGCAAAAGCATTTTTAAGTAATTTTCAAAGAATAAAGCAGACAGTGAGCAGGTAATTTCAACACTACAATACTATTAGTGTAAGTTCTTCAAATCTAATTTCTAATTCACTCAGACACGTACCTGGGATATCTTCAGCTTCACAATTTTACATAAAAGTCTCTCTGACCAGCAGAAGTTGTCTCTGCCTTTCCTACAGGGTATACCTGGGAATGTGCATCTGCAGGAAACCCAGCAAACTCAAGTGCAAAGAGCAGCTCAACATTTCTGCCAAGCTGGGAGCCTGCTCAGCTCACCCAGACTGCACTACTGACAGCTGCTCTGGTGATTTTACCCCCTCACTAATGCACAGCTTCTGTGGGAAAACATGATCACCCAAGACAGGGGAGACTCAGCACAGTCCACTCAAGTGAGGGTTTTGATCCCCACCTGTTGCAGTGTGTTACTGAAGATTTCAGTCAGAGGATTCAGCTCCAAAAATTATTTTGGAGGCAGAACAAGTCAGGAGCTCTAATGCTTAGGGTAGGGAGCTGGGGTAATTAATCCTGGCACACAACTTGCTGCACTTCCCCAGATTAATCTTTTTTATACAGTGATTGACTACAGTACAAAATATCTGTGCAAACCTCCATTATTTTTTTATGTCTGAAAAGCCTCAAAAGAATGGAAAATTATCAAGTCTTCAGATCCATGTAGAGCTTGGAATACCAATTGTGCGTCTGAATGGAAACAGCTGTAACTCAGGATTTGCTCTTTAATTCTTTCAAGAATAAAAGATCACATTAATATATGTAGATTAGGTGGGAATATGATTAACTCTTTTAATATTTCATGGGATGCACTGCTGGTTAACATCTAAAGGAAGTATTAATTCTGACTCAGACAAATTATAGATGCCCTTTTGCATTTTCGAACATGTTTTTGATTCCTTGACCTTTTCTGAATGGTCTATTAGAAAAAGAAAAAAAAAGACAGAACAAAACACTGTGATATATCATTCTTGGTGCAAGCCAGACAAGATTACTTATTCTCCTTAATGAACTCTAAATTTTCTCATCTTGATACACAAAGCATCTTTTTTTGTGTAGAACCACCATTTTTTTGTGTAGGAACCATTTTCAGTGCATTAAACTGCTTACTAACATAGTTTGCAGTTTACTGGTGATTGGCCTCTCTCTTTTAAACAATAAATAGAAATTGTGACCCTTTCCTTGCAAAATAAAATGAATAGACTCACAATTTGGATTTCCAATAATCTTATTTGTACACAAGTTTGCAACACAGAAAACTTAACTGGGTTGCTAATTTCCATTAGCCTGCTGGACTTTTGTAAGAATATCAGTCTTATTATCTGCTAGCTATAATGTAATCTATTTTTGAAGGCTGTCAGCTCCTTGTCTTTCAAATAACTACAGTCAAAGAAAGCAAGACACACCCCTCTCCCTCCTTGCACCAGCTTTTTTTAATTGCATTCGGATTTTTCAAAAATATTTATGGCCCAAGTCAGAAGAAAAATGCTCCACTAAGCAGAAGTGTGTTTTGTAGAGGGTTTAATCCTACTTCAGGCAATTTCTTCATGAAGCCACTGTCACTAAACAAGTAGAGCTAGACACTGTAAAAAACACTCACCCACAGGAGGGAGCTCAGGGGCTTCTCTTTTTCTCACATCAGGGACTAAGAACTGAGTTTAGAACAGAGCAGCAGAGTGTTGAGTGTTCCTATGGGACAGTGACCTCTTTTATTTGTCCCCTCTTTCCCAGAAACATTGTGCCTGCAAGTCAGGCAGCCCTGCCTGAGCTTCAGGGCTTTGTGGTAGGTCTGGAAGGGTTTGGTGAACAGCTTTAAGCTATGAAAGCCCACCACAGACTGTGGTGTGCCATGGATGTCAGTGAGCTTTGCCTCTCCTTTTCTGCATGAGCCCTGTGACAGTAACTTACAAAAGCTCTGATAAAGGCCACTGGGACACAGCCAGGCTCAGGAATTCTTGGCCAAAGTTCTTTAAGGTCAGCAGGCAAGGTGAGGTGTTGTCATGGGGGATATCTCCAAGAAAGCAGTGAGTTATTCCATTTAATGATTCGTACAAAGGTTGAACAAATATGGTGGCTTTGAAACTGGGAGCAAAATAATTAAAATTTGCTACATCATGGGCTCTTTCATTCTGGCAAATCACAGATTATTTCTGATAGGCAGAAACTGTGGGCGCATTGTAAAGCTTTTTTTACAAGCAAAGGACACCACCGAAGCTCTGGTGTTTGCCTCTGGTCTCTGTGTTGGGAAAAATGACTGGGGATTAAAAGATATTGGTATAGACATTATAAGGGAAAATACAGCTCCTTCTCCCTGGACAGAATGTGTTCAGCATCCCCAAATTCCCACACAATCTGGGGGGGACTGAACAGGGAGTGGAGTAGAGTGGAGTACAGATGTTACAGCTGGGCTCTGTTGAAACCCTTGCATAGGTGGTATTTTCTGATAAAGCACACAGCATCTGAAAACTGAGGGAGATAAAGATGTCCTGCAGTTGAATCAGCAGCTGTGGTGAAACCCCTCTCCTTGGGTAAGAACTGTACTCTGTGTGTGTTGAATGATCTCCAGGTGGCTTTTACTGGGACTGGAGCTTGTTGGGATTTTGCTTTGAATTAATGTATTGTTTGAACAGTCTTTGCAGTCAGAAACAATCACCTGCAATCCTTGAACGTTAACCTGTCACTGTTTTATTAATAAAATATTATTCCATAAACTGTTAATGTGAGTCCTTCAGGGGGGCTGATAGAGGGTGTATGTGTGGAATGAGGTTTTTATGTTTGGTGTGTGACCCTGAACAAGTCAGCCAAACCATCCTCTGGCCCAGCAGGACTGTTTCAGAGGAGTTTCCATAACAGGACACTGACAGGTTGGCCTGGGTATCTTGCCTTTCCTGGGGCACTGACAGATTATTCAAACACTAAACATTTGAGGAGATTTCCCCTTTTCACAGACACCATGACTGCAGTCAATCCAGCTGAAGCTCAACCCCAACACTGCTAGGACAGCTGACTTTCACAAATCACAAGCCAAGTTCATTTCAGAAACTTCATCAAAAGAGGGGAGGGCATAGGAAGGTGACAGTCAGGAATCTGTGTCACCTCACCCTGAGCAAGCCACAGGGTGATCACAGCCCAACCAGCCTTTCTATGGGGGAAGATGGTGTCTGAAGGGTGAAGTGCAGTGAGAGGGGACAAGAGGACAAAGCCTTCTCATTCACATCCCAGCAAGAGGATTCTCCAGCAAAGAACAAGCCCCACATTATCTGGAAGCATTGTCCTCCCTGTTGTTTGATTTAAAAAGCACTTACACAGTAGTCTGACTTGAAAAACAGAGCTTTAGTATCCAGAGTGATGTCTGACCAATAAATCAGGAAGCCAGCTCATCTCCAAGCACCATTTAGACTCTTTCTCACCATGAGCTAGATGCTGTAGTTTTTATCTGAAGCCTCATTTTTCTTAGCTTCAATAAACCATCTGAATTTAACATAGGTGGCACTTGTGTGCTTCATTCAGAACTGAGTTTCCTAAAATACTGACAAAAAAAAGTATCAAAATATGGATTTATAACTGCCTTTGGGAAATTTGGTTATGAAGAATAGCTTCACCTTTTCTTAAATGTTAGTATGAAGATTATCTGACAAAGCCAAAAGAATTTGGAAGTCTGGTTAATTTGTTTAATATCAAGTTGTAGATATTTACAACTGTTTTGTTTTGCCATTTATAATTTCTGCTATACTCCTCCCACACATTTATTGGACTCAACAGTTCAATTAGATCATGTTGAATTCACTTTGACATTTATGCCTGGCAACAGCCTTTAAGGTCACAAGGTGATGATTTCATCCGAGGAACTGAGCAAAAGTAAAAGGAAGGGGTTGGGGGGAGAGAGGAAAAAAGGTTTTGTTGAAACACAAATTTCTTTTTTGAGGCTGATTTGAGCAGTTAAGAGTTCTGGATCTGTCTTAGTGAGAGGGGTGTGGGTATAAACACCAGCCAAGCTCTCCTCTCACTATAGATATTCTCTTTTTTGCTAAACTGGCTCAGGCATGGTCTCTGCTGAACCCTACTGTCTCTTCTTACCTGAGGACCTCCACCTGTGCCCTGCTGTTCTGCCAGGTCCCATCCAACCCTTTTAGGCACTTGCAGCACCCAGATTTTGTGTCACAGCCCCCCCATTTTGCACTGGCACAGGAGAGCAGAGGCAGCATGGCCTGGGAGTGGTGATGCTGGATATAGCAATTCTCCCTCAAACATTCCCCTTCCTTAGATAGCTGCACAGTGCTGCTGGTAGGCAGCAGTGTCTGTGAGCACACTTAGAGGTCATGCATATTTTGCAGTGTGGTTATTTGGCTGTCAAAGGTATTGCTGACGTTTTGGATGAGGACTGGAATTTGCTATATATAATTAACAGTAGGGGGTGGTGCTTTTTTGGATAATGAGATCTTTAGATGCTGGAGGTTGAAAGAGAGTGGAAAAGGGATGCACATATGATCTTTTATATAAAGTATTCTGGTGATAATGCCCAGCTCATGCTCCCTGGACTGGCCCTTTGATGTTCAGAGCATGTATCAGATGTGAAAGGAATGACTGACAGTCCTGGGACAACACATGGTGTCTAATGAGCTCACTGGGGCTCATCACTCCCAGTTCTGACATTTCAATCTGAGCCCCTCAGCTTCTGGGGGTTGCATTCACCCTTTAGTTTGCCCACAGGTCTGTGTCTTTGAAAACTGACCATCTCCAAAAGACTGAATTCTTCCCATGTACCCTAAACTTCTCTGAATGTGCTCTCTGTGCTCTCATCATGTCTTTCCACTGCTGACTGCCATCCTACTCCAGGGTTAGGCTTGCAAGGCCAGTGGCTGTCAGCCCTGCATTCACATCCCACACACATTCACCAGGAGGAGGCAGAGGCGGAGGAATTGGGCTTTGCCTGAGCAGCCACAGAAACTCCTGTTACTGAGCTCTCTGGGGACTGCCTGTCACACACAGCAGTGTGCATCCTCCAGCAAATAAACGTGGCACCTGCTGCAAATAAACTGGGTGGAGCTGAGTGTAGCCATGATATTCTCTGAAAAATCCTTTCCTTAGGATTTTTCCTCCTGAGAAGCTAAGAGGCCTCAGGAACAAAATGTAAACAATGATTTTCTGCTGCTGTGGAATGCAACAGGTGCATCTGTGATTGGTCTCATCTGGTTGTTTCTAATTAATGGCCAATCACAGTCAGCTGGCTCAGACTGTGTCTGAGCCACAAGCTTTTTTTATCATTCTTTCTTTTTCTATTCTTAGCTGGCCTTCTGGTAAAATCCTTTCTTCTATTCTTTTAGTACAGCTTTAATGTAATATATATATAATAAAATAATAAATCAGCTTTCTGAAACATGGAGTCAGATCCTCATCTCTTCCCTCATCCTCACACCCCTATGAACACCATCACAGTTGAACAGATGAACACAGAGCTGAACTCTGCTCTTGGAAAGGGCTTCCCCTCCTTCCACGGGACCCTGCCAGACACTGCTGTGCCAATGGGAGCCAATCCAGCCTACCCCAGACAATAACTGTAGGGCTGTGTTCATGGTGCTCCTGATCCTGAATCCTTACACAGCAAAGATGCTCTCAACACCCTCATGACTTCTGCCAAACCAATGGCTCAGCCAGGTTTCTGTGAGCAGCACAGACTTGCTGCTGGCTGTCTGCATATGCTACCATTTAAGAACATAAGAATTTTAAAATAAGAATTTTAAAATAAGAATTTTAACATAAGAACAGTTATGTTGTTCCCTTGAAGTCACAATAGACTGTGACTGAACCTTCCTAAAATCTCATATTGATGGAGGAGGGACAGAGTTTCTCAGCATATGCCAAATACCACCCCCAAACTTTGGATCCCCTGTTGTTTTGAGATTTAGAATTTGGGGATTGCCTGTCTTTGAAAGGCAAAATGGTATTTGTTCAATGGCCTAAGAATTATAGATGAAAATAAGGTCTAGGTTTAATCATCATTTTGGTGGCTCTGATTCTGTACATCAACAGGTCCATTTAAATTAAGAAATTACTCCATCTAGTATGTGGCATTTTAATATTTGATTATTTTTCAGCTTTTGAATAATGGCTTTTTCAACAGATGTGATGTGTCACATTTCCTGACTTTTAGAAGGGAATAGTGAGTCTCATGACCTTTCCCTTCCCAAGAGTTGCTGAGCCACTGAACTCTGATGACACATGGTGCAAATAATTGTTTCAGCAAGGCTAGGTATTCCAAGCATGGCATTTCATATCCAGTTCACTTTTCAATGGTTTATTTGTAATTTCTGCTAAACCACAGTTAAAGTTATCCAGCATTTGGCCACTAGGTCAGTAACAGATGACCCTTGCCAACAGCACAGATTGCTTTGAAGGCCAGTATAACTAGAAAACTGAGAATAAATTGGTAGGTTAAGAGGTTGTCTGTGGGAACTGATGCCCATCCTCTGTCCAAATGTCACTTTCCAGACTGCAGTGCTGTCATCTGGCTGACCTTCTCCTCTGCTCCTCTGCTGCCCATGGCCTAAAGTAAAAGCACCTCTCTGTAGTCAGAGCCGAGTCTGAAAAAGAAGAAACTCTCCAAAAATATCCTTTCTGAAAAAAAGAAAGGCTTCTTAAAAAACAAGTCCTCAGGCTTTCGCCTTTGTCACAGCCCACAGTGCGGCACCAGCACCATCTAGCAACCCAGGATATTTTGTACTTCTGCTCTCAGATTCAATCCAGCCGGGTTAGTCCTGTCCTTGCTGCAATCCTGTGCTGGGAGCTCCAGCCGGGCCTTGGGTTTTTTCTTGGGGCTCTTCCCCCACAGCAGCTCCCCCTTGTCCCCCGTGTGCCATGTCCCTGGTCCCTAGGAGTTGCACTCCTCGCAGTGGCAGGAGAGGATGTAGCGGTAGGTGGCCGTGAGCCGCATGCCCCCCGAGCAGCGCAGCCTCATGGCCTTCAGCTTGGAGGTCTGGGGCCGGCAGCAGTGGCAGCTGGAGCGGAAGGGCTGCTTCAGGACCGTGCTGAAGGACACCATGGGCTCCGAGCGCGACGTCTGGCTGCAGCGGCCTTCGCAGCGGGCCAGCAGCACCATCTGCCAAGGCAAGCACAGAGGTCAGTGTTATGAGTAGAACAGCTGCCCATTTTTTTTTAAATAGTTGCAGAGTTCTCAGGTAGGACCAGTTGCTGCCAGGGTGGAGTTCTAACTGTTTGCTGTTCTAATCGCCTGTTGTTTTTGTTAACTACCTGTTGTTGATGGTTAAGAATTCCCCCTGTTGTTGAGTGGCACCGTGGTGCTTCCTGGAGGATGGCACCCGTAGGGTGAAGAGAAGGGGACATTGAGTTGGCATGGAAATGACATCGGATACAGCATGCAATGGGAGAGACCCCTCAGCAAACCTAGCCAAAAACCCCTAAAAACAATGAGCCAACATGGAATTGACAGATCAAAGCAATGTCTAGATGTGAGGAACAGAATCTAGTATCCACTAAGACCCTTTTTACCCCTCACCCTAACCTAAAAATGTCGGCTAGGCGGAGGACCTCAAATGTCAAACCAAAAAACTGGGAATTTCCCAATGCTCTCCTGAGGACAGAACCCCCACCTCTGCCACATACCAGTGGCAAAGCTGCACTCTTCCTCTCCTCTGTGCCATTCTTGGGAGCAGCATGAGCGTGGACCTGTCAGTTCTCCCCACCCAAGCTGATCACTTTTTATTAGGGCATTTAAAAGGAGAAACATCTCCTGCCTGTGTTTATTTCAGTTAGGAAACGTGTTCCCAGCTCACAGCTGGCACCAGCACTGGGAGCTTCCTTCCAGCCTGGCTGGGGTTTTGTCACCACATCCCAGCCCCACAGTGTGCTTTGCCCCTGGGCTGGGTCTGGGAGGGTGGAGGAGATAAGGTGGGCAGGAGGAAAAGCAGGGCTCCCCCTGAAATCCCTGGCACTGACACCAACAAGGTCTGCAGGACCTGGACTGACCTTTGGGCCCCAAATGAGCACTGCTTTCCAGACAGTGACTGCACCCATGACTTGCTGACTCCAGATCTGTGGCAGTCAAGCCCTTAAATCATCAGCCAGGCTGACTGTTTATTTGGGTATTTACCAGTTCTCAGTATACACACTAACTGGTTCTCATGTCTTGAGTTTAGATATATGAACATGCATAGCAGAAATGTAAAGAAGATGCTCCATTTATTGCTTTAAAGAAGTATGTTTCCAGCTCATTCCTTTGATAAAGATCACCTCAAACATGTATTTGCAATTATATATGTATCTATATATCATTGCATCAGTTGTATCTATATAAAATGCACTGCATGGCATAAAGCAGTGAAAATGTAAAAGAAGTTGAGCTGGTTGCCATGAAGATTCCCTAGTGAGGTTTTCCAAAACCAGTGCAGCTCCAGGTTTCTTCTTCTGAGTTCAAATGTGAGCTGAGACCAGAGCAAGGTAACTTGCACAGCAGGAGGCACTGAGGAAGGAGTCCCTGAGCAGTCACCTACTCCCCAACAACCCCTTGAGCAGAGGAGATGCAGCATTAAGCACTATATAAATCTTGGAAAGGGCCCTCTAAAGCTCAGCAAATGATGTGCTAGAAACAGCTGTTACCACCCTGATAAGGGGTGTTGTACAAGTTTGAGCAGACTCCTATACTTTCATGGGGAAGGAAATATTAAATCCGTGCCAGCTAATTTTTGCTTAACCAACATAAACTTCAACATCAGCTTATTATATCATCTAAAGTAGGCAGTAAAGCAGTTGTAAGTTTTTCTTATAACCAAGGGAGAACATTACATTTTAACCATACTACATGTATCTCATGGTTTTTTTCCAGAAAATATGAAAGAACAACTACAAAAGTGACAACAAATGCTTTACAGTGTTAAACCTTTTTGGGCTTCTTTCATTACACAGGCTCAACTGGCTGCAAATCTCTAAGTTATGAAAGCAGGTACATCAAATGTTTAATTTTCTTTTTAGTCAGAGTTGTAAGGAAAGATGAGATAAGAGAGAGAGAGAGAGAGAATATTCCTGAAATCAAGTAGGAAATGCCAGCACTGTCTGTGTCCATGGGAAAGGTTCTGATCATCCATTGTAAAGTGCTTAAAAATTACTCTTGCAAGAGTACTTGCATGCTAAATGTTTTCCTTGAAAATGTATTAATGTATTAATATATTAACAACTACATTTCCAGTCAACACAGGTCACTAAGAAGATGTCTTCATGAGCTGATGATCTGTGCTTGGTACCATTTTGCTTCTTAGTTAGAGATGGACTTCTGTTGCTTTCTGACAAATCTGTCATCCTTTAAGATACGTAGCATAAATTTATGGTCTCCTACCTGTGGTACTGCATATTGATACATAAATTAACTTCAGCTGTTTGTACTAATATGGTGGGAGGGAAATTTGAGTGTACTCTTGAGTCACACCTGAGCTTTAGACCCATCAGCTACACCAAGCTCCTTAACAGCAGAGTCTTTAGTGTGCAGAGAACATGAAAGGGACAATCACTGCAGTGCTGTCACCCCATTACTCACAGATAAAGATCCACATTTCTTCCCTTGCTAAACAAACCTCACTTCCCAGGCAGGCAGCTGGTGCAGGTATCTAATTGGGCACCAGCTCTGCAGGTATCTAATCCTGCCTGAATTGCAAAGGAAAGGAGCAGATTGGGACATTTGACCCAGTAATTTCCTTCCCAACACCTTGACAACCCTTGGTATGTGCCCTGCTTTGACCAGCTAACCAAGCTGTGCCCTCTCTGTCACAGGCTGCTCCCAAATGTTTGGCTGAGCCACAGAATCACAGAATTAACCAGGTTGGAACAGAGATCATCAATAAATGTTGGGGGTGAAGAGCAATACAACAGCACCTGGCAACTGTTTGAAGGCTGCAGAGACAACAGAGTTGAAATCTCCTGAGGAGTGGTGCAGGGGGATGTACAAGCCAGAAATTGCTTTTTGGGAGGTTCAGAGTGTCCCTAGAGTCCCTTCCAAGCAATAATTTCTATGACTTCAGCCCAAATGTGACCGCACACACCGCTGTCTGGTGGGGCTGACTTGTGGTGGGTGATGCTTGTGGAGCTGGAAAAATCAGTCAGGTTCTCGTACTGTTACCCTAAGAATTTTTATGATGAACATCTGCTCCTGTATCTACAGGTACTTATAGAAATGACAATAAAAATAAAAATAAAACATACCCTTAAGAAACTGGCAGGACAAGAGAAAGGTTGTCCAGGGTAATAATAGGGTAGAATTACCTGATGTGCCAATATCTCTGTCTCAATAAAAACAGCTTGTTTCCTAATGCAAACCCAGCCAATATTTAGTCAATGTGCCACTGTATTTCTAATTTATTATTTACAATTTTATAATTTCTAAGCTTTGTCTTTAAAAACTTGTTTTAATCTGTGGAGGCTCTAATTTTAATCTTCAATTTTGCTGGCTACTTACTTTTCCATAAGATTAAGGTCAGTATTCATATAATGTAGAATCACACAGTGTTGGTTTTATTCCTTGTTTTTGGATGACAGTGTAAACTCTTACCAATGGCACAAACCCAAGGTTATCAAGTTGAATTTCAGGCTAAAAAGATATAAAATTTCCCATTTTCATAGCTTTCTAACCTTCTGGGCTACCTAAAGTCCTAACCAAAATTTACCTTCCTCTTCATAAATCCAGAACAGCACCAGTGGATTTTGGCAGATGTGCAAGTGAGCTGAAAATAGCATCCACTTTGAAAGCTTTGCCTTTTAATCAATTGTTCTGGCTGCTTATTGCTTCATGTACTATAGTACAATAGAGATTATCACCTAAATAATTAGTAATGCTATGATGCATGGCACAATGATAGAGTGGGTGTGTAAATATAGTAAAAACATGTGGGTGTTTTATAACCTGACACCTCTTGGCTCCCCCTGGCCCCTGCACATGTGAGTTTGTGCATGTCACCTTGCAAGGCTGGATCCAGAAACACAATGTCCTACAACAGGGGAGCCACGTGGGTCTGTGAGCAGCTAGGGAATAATATTATTATCATTATCATCATCATTATCATTATCATTATCATCATCATCATCATCATCATCATCATCACCATCATCACC
>JAHXMQ010012338.1:27738447-27770599 GCA_020466415.1 Ammodramus savannarum pratensis | reverse complement strand
TATATATATATATATATATATATATATATATATATAAACAGACATTGGATCTAGTTTTAATTAGCATGCCTAATATTCCTCTGTGTTTATATGCTACTAGATCCAGAACAGAAGACATAGGCCTACCAGAATGATTGAGATACCTAAGACCTTAAAACAAAACAACAACAACAACAACAACAACAACAACAAACCAAACAAAAACAACCAAAAAACCCCAAACAAAATTTAAAAAAGCTTGAATTTTCTGGGAAATTATTTTACTTTGTATGGAAATTGTTTTCATTTTCCATTTCATGAGAAACACCATACAATTCACAGTATTGTTATAGAAGTGTTCTTGAAACTGTTGTGGCCATTGGGAAGCCAGAATATGTAATAACATCTTGAAACATGATTTCCATTAAAGGCTTGATTTGAAAAGAATCACTGAGTTTTGCAGCCAGAATTGCTAATGTTTATGTCAACAACTTTTTTTCCTCAAAGCTTTTCAAAGTTTATGGATTTCATTACAATGCTTTCTGTGTTCTCACTTCCAGCCCCAATCCTAAAGGCCTGATTGCTGTTTTTGCTTTTCTCTGTCATTGGGAAAGCTAAAAAAATGTGCATTGTCAATGGGTTCTTTTCCTTCCTTCCTTCCTTCCTTCCTTCCTTCCTTCCTTCCTTCCTTCCTTCCTTCCTTCCTTCCTTCCTTCCTTCCTTCCTTCCTTCCTTCCTTCCTTCCTTCCTTCCTTCCTTCCTTCCTTCCTTTCCCTCCATTCCCTCCTTTCCCTCCTTTCCCTCCTTTCCCTCCTTTCCCTCCTTTCCCTCTCCTTAGGTCTGGCAGGTGATCAGAAAGGTCCAGAGAGGGGAGGGCTGTGGCACACAGATCCCTGTAAAGTAAAACCACCCACACACCTACACTTTGTCACTTTTGCCTCTTGCTGAAGTGAACTGCAATAAAATCAATATTGCACAAAGGGATGCACGTCTGCAGCTCTCTGTGTTAATGCCATGTGTCTCCCAGATGGTAGGGAGTTCTAGTCTAGCCCAAAAGCAAACCAAAAGACCTCTCCTGAATCTCAAGTAATGGATGATTTACTTGTTTGGATTCTTAAGAAGTGGGGCAAAATTCTCTGGGGTCCCACTGCTGTGAACCAGGCGTGGTTTGCAAACCCAGCAGCCAGCCCTGCTGAGAGAGCAGTGTGAGGCAGCCCAGAGCAGAGCAGGCTCCCTGGGCCCGGTTTTGGGGCTGTCAGCCACTCTGCTGAGCAGGCACAGGATGAGTCTGGCTGCAGAGCTGTGGCCAGGGCACCCAGCAGGTCTTATTTTCTATGGGCACTTCTGTCTGTGCTTTATTTCAGCTTCTGTGACCTGCAGCTGCCTGTGGTGTTCCCTCACCCTTGCACTGATTGTGGGAAGCAAAGGAACTCCTGCTCACAAAGGGATCTGCAGCCAGCACTGCATCCTTCCCAACTCTGGATCTTCTCCCTGTAAATTCTCCCCAGATCCCTGCTGCTGGGGTTTGCCACCAGGCAGGCACCCCTGGTGTGATGAACCCTGTCACACATCCCTCTCTTAGCCTGCACAGGGCTGGCAAAAGCACTGGAGCTGGCAGTCCTTCCCTTCCCTTAATCCTGGGATGTGAGTGCCTGAGGCAAACCCCCTTCCCATGGGACAGAGGAATGGCCCAGTCATCTGAATGCACTGTGTTAACTCAGACAGAACAAATTAGGACAAGACAAAAGGGACTAGCCAGGATTTTCCCATTGTTTCTCCCAATTCTTTTTCTCCACATAATGAAATAAATGGCTGTAGGCTACATGTAGAGGCTGCTAAACCACTTTGACACAAAACTTTTCAGGCTTGAAATCCCAAATGAAAGTCAGTCTTGTATTTCTGTCTGCTCCTAAGCCCTACAGTTACCATCCAAGTGTCATTCTGCATGTAAACAAAGGCTTTGAAAAGGGGATGGGCAGGGAGAAAATAAGCAATATTCTTCATAACCTTTTTTAAATTACCATTTTACAGTTTGGTTCTTTATCTCAGCACTTCACCTATAGTAGTTATGAACATGCTCCAGATTAAGCATTCACTTGAAGGATGGGGTGACTGGGGTGATCTAGATTTCCAAACTAGCTCATCTCCTTGGGGCCATCAGCCAAGATCCCAAATGTTCTCCTTTCCATCATGTCATTTACTGCATGTAAGCTTCACCATCCTTGTGCATTTCTCCTTTTGAAAAGGTGAAAAGCAAGTCAGGAGCCTTTACCTCCAGTCCCGGTTCTTATGTACACACAAGATAAGATCCTGTATGACACAGGACGTCTTCATATCTGCATGTCTCTGCTGCTGGATTCTGCTAGATAGGAGCTCTCACAGACAAAATCACCCAGAATGGCTCATTTTAACAACTCTTCCCTCAAAGCTGTGAGGGGGTGAGGCAGACCTTGTTAAAAACGGGACCAGACTCCTGGTATCAAAGTGATTTCAGCATTTATTATAAGAAAAAGAAAGGCCTAAAGCAAGGGGGCCAAGCAGGAGCGTTCCTATCAGGGATGCTGCAGCACCGGTGCTGGGTTTTCCTTTCAGCAGGGATGTTTCAGATGGAGCAGCACAGCTTCCCTGGGTCAGATACCCCTTTTTATCCTGTTTTTTGTCCCTTTGGATTGGTTTATTTTTGGATCCTTCATTTGCATGAAGGTTTAAGGTGCTCGATTGGCCCATGTCAGTTCTGTCCTGGCTGGCTCATGGTGCACTTCACCGAGGTGTGTTATGGTACCTTGAGTACCCTATTTCTTATAACCACCCTTTTAACCCCTTTTACAATATAATAACCAAACTAACAGTACATGTTTACCAATTATCAAGTATTTTACAACAGTTTCTCACAGTTTTTATCAGCCCTACCTTGGAGCTGCACTTGTAGAGGGGGTGGCTGATGGAGTCCACGTAGTGGTGCCTCATGCAGCGGCTGGGGTCGGAGTCGATGAGGAAGGAGCTCTCTGTTTTACTGTCCGTGTCTCCCATCATCACCAGCAGCGACAGCATGGAAATCGAAGCTGCGAGTACATGATTTCCCATTGTCGAGCAACTTCTCGCTGGTAACAGCAGAGGGAGGTAGAGCATCAAAAACCCTCCGAATTCTGGAAGCCAGTTCCTTTCCAGGACGGTGAAAAGTCTGGTTTAAGTGTCTGAGCTGTCATTCTTCTTCTCGAGTTGGAGTCTGATGAGATTGTAATCCATCAAAGAATCTCCTGCACAGCTGGAATAAAAGCAACACAAATCACAATCCTGAGCAAAAAGACCTCTAGAGAAAACAGACATAAATTGTATTAAGGCATTCGGGAACTTTGCTAGCCAAAAATCCTGCTCAGACTGAGCATCATCCTCACAGTAGGTAGGGAATATGGCCTTAAGGAAGGAGATGTCAAGGCCTTGTTACTTTTAACATTGTTCTATCATTTCAGTGAGATGAAATGACTTTTGACTTTCAACATCACAAGTGGTGCAATGCCACTCTTTTCCACTTAGTGATGAAATTCACGAGAAATTCCTGCAAATCGAAAGGACTGAGTACCCACTCAGAGTGTCAAGGAGGGGCAAAGCGTGGCTGCTTTCCACACTACAGATGGGAATGGGATGGGGTGTCCAGGCAGCACACGGAGAGGCTGGAATGGGGTTGAGCTGTGGCCCTGCAGCTGCAGGGACAAGGGACATCCCCAGGGTGGAGGGATGCTGAAGGTCCGAGCCAAGGCATGAGCAAAGTGGTCTCCCAGTGACCTGCTCTGCATGAGGAACCACCCAGGCCTCTGGCTGAACTGTCCTGCCCTCTGAGTACCAAATTCCCATGCACACACATCCAGGCTTTGCTTGCTTGCTTGTCAGACAGCACTTTCTGGGTGTCAGTCTCTTTCTAGCTATTTAAAGAGCAGCATCTGAAAAATAAGTTTATAATTCCATAATATCCAAGAGCCATCCCAGCTATCAATTGGGAATAAATATGTTCAGGTGGAGACATATGGCTATCTACCCAGGCATCTGGATTTCTGTTTCATGTTGGAGATCAGGGGATTCTCCAGGAAACAGGTACAGGACAGCCCCAGAAACGCTGCCCAGAGCTTTGTGTCCGCAGGGAAAGGAGAATATCTCCATTAGCTGCTTCTTCACAGTCCCTTGATCCTTCTCACAAAGCCCTAGTCCCAACTGGGTGATTAATTTCACTTTTACTACAAACAGATATAACTTGAAAGAGCTGTGAATTATCCATCTAAACACAGCCCGATGAAGGATAGTCAAAGGATACTCATCAGTACAGTTAAAAGTGCAAAGACTTTCTGAAGAAACTTAAGATAAAACAGTTCCCTACTCACAAAGAAATGCTCTGGCAGAGCCTCTTGAGTATTTAAAGAGCTGATGTGTGCCTTTACTGCCTTACACAAGCCTCTTTCAAAATTATTTTCTGGTTTGCTGGCAGTCCTCTAAACCGACTGATACTCATCTCCCAAGCAGCCTCCCCACCAGAGTGCTTGATGATTTGTATATTGCTTTATAGCCTCCTCCAGCACTTCTGTGAGAGGAGTGCCTCGCAGTGACAAACACTTCCAGAGTTCATCCAAGTTGGGATGGCACTGATGTGACAGCCAAAATGTCATGCTGAGAAGAAATGTTATTAGGGTTGCTTTGTGTGTTAGAGAGACAAAGATGCTCTGTGTTGTTAGACATTTTTGTTGTTGTTGTTGTTTCAGGCTGTTATCCATGTGCTTAAGTAGGAAAGGAAAAAATTATGTGACTGTGGATTTAAATGACAATATTTTTTTTCCCCCAGAGTCTGACATATGACCTGTTATATTTTCCTCAGCAAATGGGTCATTAAAAACATAATATGGCTTTGCAGTATAAAGAACTTAAACAAACAACACTAAACACTTAGGATCTCAGATACAACCAAGCACAGCCTCATTCATGTCAGTAAATATCCCTCCAAACATTTCAGCAGCATAGGAGAGAAGTCTCTGGGTCATGGGAGCTGGGACAGACTCCCTCCCTGAAGTGAACTGTGCTACTCCAGTTCGTGCAGATGATGCCCAAGGATTAGCTAACAGGAGGAGGGATGCACTATTTTTTTCTCCATGTTTAACCTTTTACCTACATTCCTATTCTTTTTTATAAAGAGGCTGACCAAAACATGCTGCTTGGCAAGGTCTCCCTCCAACATAGTTAATCATTATTACACACCCAGTAATTCCCTCTCTGTCCAAATAAATTTTCTTGATATTAGACGGTCCCATTTCATGTGATACTACACCCAGGGATCCCCATTTCCCATTCTCTCTGTCCCACTGTTAATTCTGGGCTTCTATATCTTTCCATGGTTTTGATCAGCATGATTTAGTACAGTGGGAGAAATCTGAAGTGCTGGCTCAGTTTTCAAAGGCTTATCTCCCTCGTTTTCTTCAGGAAATAATTGGATGACACAGAGTCTGCCTCATGAAAACTCTCTGAGAAAGCTGGAAAGACACAGGGAAAAGTGTGAGAAAAGGAGAAATGGCTGTACCTTCCTCAGGATAAGCACAGAACAAAAAGTATTAACATTTCCACAACCTTTTAAAATTGCCCTGATACTTCACTAAGAAAGAAATGTAGCGGGTTTTGGTAACAATACTTTGAAAGAAGTAAAAAGTATGACATATTTGTAAGAAAAAAGAGAGAAAACAAATGTAGATATGATCCATTTCTTGTGAAATAAGTGGTTACAGTTGTTTATAGACATACTGGTAAAATGTGTAGGTATATCTCCTGATATACCTATGGGAAGCATGCACATATATTTTCCAAGCATATATGCTATATATGCTATATATAACATATGTAACATATGTAACATATATAACATATATAACATACATAACTTATATAACATGTATAACATGTATAACATATATAACATATGTCACATATTTAACATATATAACATATATAACATATATAACACATATAACACATATAACACATATAACACATATAACATATATAACATATGAGGAAGAAAAAGTCTTAGAGGGACATTGAAACACATGGAAGTTAGGGTGTAGATTTTTGATTCTGTAAAAAAAAAATTCAAAATATTTTCACTTAGGTTCATCACCATGATGAGGTATGTTGGAACGATATTTTCCATTTCCAGCTGATATTGAGCAATGGCATTTCACTTGAACTTAGCATTATTGGGGTTTTTTAAGTTAAAAATTGCATTCCTTTTGAAATGCTGTCTGAAATTATAAAATCCTAGATAGCACATGCTATCAGGATTGGCATAAGTAGTTTCCAGTCTATACTTCTGTCCAGAAAACAGAAGCAAGTACAATTGTGCTCATAAATCATCATTACAATGACATTTTGTTTCATTTGGAAAAAACACTTTTTAATTAAAATCAACAATTTCACAGAGCAAATTTTTCTTCTATTTCAGCTGGTTTTTCCTCACTTTCTTTCCATGTAAAACCTGTGGTAGATAGCTTGTCTGCCAAGCTAACCAAAAGGAAACCTAAACCCTCCCACTTTATACCATCCTGCAAAGAAAATGATGAAATAGATGCAAATGTAACTTTATATCCTCAGGCTGAAAAATTGCTACAAAAATATATGGCCTAACAGTGGATGAAAATCACTACTTCACATTTTCTTCAGAATTCACTGAGATATGGGAAGTGCATTTTGTTAGCAATGGCTTCATTTCCTTTCCATATACCTAATTTTCAGTATTTCACAGAGAGATAACATACTAAAGCTTGTTACAGCTGTTACCTAAAACTGTTACAGCTGTTAGCCTAAAAAACTTCATGGAAAAATAGAAGACATCCCAAAGAAAAACTGTATTAACACACAGTCTAAGACTGTATTGCATGTGGACATAGGTGCAAAGGTAGGGTTATTTTTCCAAATCCACACTCTTATTAACTGCTTTCTGAATAATAAAGACTTCTTATCATAGTTTTAGTATCATTTGGAGAGTGGTGAAGGCTAAGGTTTTGTTTTGCTTTAAGGACAGAAGAACATTCCATCATCTGGAATTATTTAGCCAGTCACTTTGTGAGAACGTAAACAGAAATTCCCTTTTTGCTATGTATCATGGAAAAAAATAAAGAGCTGAGCAATTCTCCCAAGGTCTACTGGGTCTGCACAGCTTTTACCCTGGGAGGTGGGAAGGGAGCAGTGGAAAAAGCTCATTTATGGTGTACTTCTAGTTCCCTGAGCCCCCCATATTAGGCATGCATATACGTTCAGCTTGGCCTTCATTTGCTGAGTTTGAGTTTCATTTTCTGTGTTTGAGACTCTTGCTTGAAGATGAGGGCACCATTTAAGCCACTCAATGCTTTTTGGGTTTTAGAGGCTGCCAAAATCCCATTGAAGCAGCGGTGTGTGTGTATATAACTTAAGCCTGGCCTTGCATGCTGTGCATATTTAGTAAACACAATTACTTGGATCCTACCATGTGGTTCCCTCAATCTGAATTTGTTATATAAACAGAAGAGTTGCAAGACTACTCAGTTTCTCCAAATTCCAGACCTAAAAAAGTGTCACTAACCACATATGTGTATATATATGTGTGTATGTGTCAATTCACTGCTGTTCTGACAAAACACCACAAAGTTCTTCATGAGACAAAAATTGATTTCTCAAGAACCTATCAAATTTAGAAAAGTTTTGATTTCCCAGGAAGATAAGGATTTGGGAGCTCCACTCTCCAAGGCCTTGATTGGAGTGGAAACAACTGTGATGGGTAAATTACTCAGGCTCCACAAGGGTTTGTTCTGCAGGGTTAAATTCTCCACTGCCATGACAAAGGCAGCATGGTCTGTTCCCAAAGATCCTGCAGCACCCACAGCACTCAGGTGGCTCCCAGCCCACACAGCCATCCACACCATGCCTGGGAAGAGTTTGGGAAGCCCTGTGGGACTGAATCTCACAGTGACAATCTGAGCCATTCCAGAGGCTCATGGAGTAGGAGAGGCAGCCCCAGATGAGAGGCTGACCCTGATTTCTCCAGAAACACCTCAGAGCCTTTGTCAATTCCAGCATATTTTTTAGCTCTGTAAGTAAATGCAATCATCTTCTTATGTAGGTATTTTACTCTGGTCATTTCTGTGCCAGCACTGAAGGAGCTGGCCTGCTGTGCATGCTATCAAAAATCCTCACCTCACTCTGCAGCTGCCTGTCAAAACACCTGGCAGAGCCACTGAGTGGCCACGTGGCAGCCAGGCAGCAGCAGGTGAGCACAGGCAACCCCAGTTGTCTGAGAAATGCCTCCACACAACATTTGAACAGGTTTCTCCTCATCCTGAGGCAAGGCAAACACCAAACGAAATGTTTTAGTGAGACCCTTGCAGGTCAAAATAAGTGAATGCTCCCCCAGGGTCTTGGTTAAGATGTTCCCCCAAGGTTGTGCCTAAGAGGTTTTGCTCTCCTGGCATCCAGATGTGCTGGAGCTTGTCCCCTTCCATGTCCAGGAGCTCCATCCACCCATCACACAGCAGCAGGGCAGTGTGTGCCTGCACAGAGGGCACACAAACAACACACACTCCTGGCCAGAGCTGGCTCCGGCTCATGGGCAAGAGGAGAGGGGAAGGGAAAAGGCAGCAAGAAGGAAAACAGCCTCAAAAGAAGGAAATTTAAGCCTCTTTATCTGGTTGTCCATGGTAGAGAATTCCATCTTCTGGTCCTACTAAAGCTGTGATGAGAGAAACTCCTGGAAACCATTTTTTACTATGAGACTTCGTTAAGTCTTTTAATATTTCAGGAGATGAGTGCCTGTCACTGTAAGCAGACTGAAAAAAAGAAAAAAAAAACCCAGGAAGACCATGGCATGTGAAGCATAAGAAGCAGCATGGCAATTGCAGCAAACACAATGGAAGCACCCTGGGAGCCTCAACACACGTGGGATCAGCATACATGGGACTGGTTCCCTGGGCTCATTTAAGGCCCCAAAATTGTTCCCGCCGTGGGGACCTGGTGCATGAGGTGGAACAAATCCAGCTGAATGGCACTTGAGCTGCATGAACTTCCCTTTGCTTTTGAAGTTCCCAAGAATATTTCCAGCCCTTCAGGTACCAGGAGAGGGGGAGCAGGAGGTGCCTTCCTGCTCAGCAGTTGAAATAACAAACTGCAGTGGGTACTGGGGGCTGGAGCCCAGCCAGCAGACAGGCACAGGCCAACCCGGAGAAAAGGGTTTAATGCACTCCCAAAGAATAACTACTGGGGGACAAAAGAGTGCTTGTATTTTTATTCTTTCCTTTTCCTGCTTCCAGGAAGCTTTAAATAGATTGATTAGGGGCATGCATGGGATATCTCTCTAATGAGGGAGTAGAGCTTTTTAATGGTGAGGTGATGCCAGCCTTGGATTCTTTCTTTATTCTTGTGTCTCACTGAATAGCAGTGTAGTCATGGTCTCGAGTCTCAGACAGCAGAGGAATACAATTTTCCACTTGGTCATCCATCCAGAGGGTGCTGGATGGGATTGTCCTTGGTGAAGCACCAGGTGCAGAGCTGAGCAGTCTAGGGCTGCCCATCCCTCTCAGGAGGCAAACCAGCAAGGGTGGCTGCTGGCTGCAGTGCAAGTGTTCCCAGCCAAGCATTAGCTATAGGATTTGCTTCAGTAATTACCTCTACTTCAGTCTTATGACCCAACAGGAGGCAAAATTACTCTTGGGCAAATTACAAGTTGCTGAGTGGTCTAGGGCATTCAGGCATGTGTCCTCTACCTGTTGGAGTGTGTTACAAGCAGGTGGGCAGTTTTTGTTCTCTGTCTTTTGCATATTTTCCAGGGAACTCGAAGGCCTGTAGTTATCAATAGATGCAGGAGTAGGAATGGGTCTCTTTATTCTTTAACATTAAGCAAACACATCCCTGCCACTGGGACCAGCAGAGAGTGTTATGCATGCCGGAGACAGCACATGATTGAAGGGGATGTTCCCTCTCTTCTGACCCCAGGGGCAAAATCCTTTCCTCTTTTATACACAGGCAACATTCAGACCACCATCCATATACCTCATCCTCTGATAATTAGGGAACCTAAATATTTGGCTCATGGTAACAATTCTGTGTCTTCTAACAAGGGGAGCAGTGTTGCCCTAGGTCCCACTCCCTTTGAGCCGTGCTGCTATGACAGCAATGTGATTGTCACTGCCATGGTATGCTTAACCTTTGCCAAACCAGAGCTGAGGCATTAACTCAGATCCTCAGCCCACATGTCTTAAAGGGCAATGTAACCTGTGCTGCCTCGGCCCAGCACAGTCTGCAGCTCAGTAATAACAAGCACGAAAATGTGACAAGCGTGAGCCGTAAAAATGATTGATGCAGCTAGAAAAATAACAAAGAGAAGCTGAAAAATAGCAATGAGGAGGAGGAATTCCTGGGACCAGTGTCTCCATGGCACCAGCAGCTCCCTACTCTCACACCAGAAGACAGGCTACACTCTAGAAGAAAGGATCTCCATACCACACAATGAAATTCCAGCAAACAGGACAAGGACTGATGGTGTCTGGAAGTGGTAGTGCCACTGCTACCCGGATAACTGTTTGAATTAGATTATGTGAGAAAAGGAGGAATATATAGACGACCAGCTGCTCAAAGGCTTACTACAACCTTGCTTTTATTGTTCTGCTAAGTTAGAGGTGGGGCATCAGAGGGATTCCTAACATACCACTACTGAGAAATTTTAATATGTTCCACACTGACACATATAAAAAGGAAATAACAGCTGATCACAGACAGCAGAGACTGCAACATCTCTTTATGTGCATGCACAGAAGGGTGGTCAAAGTGGGGTGCTCTTGGCTCAGACACCTGAGCTAACCTGACCCAACTAATCCATTCTCCTGCCACTGAGTTGAGTTTTAGCAAAAGGACTGTCAAGTGTGAAGTCAGACAGCAGAAAAAAAAAGGTGATCTGGACATGGCTATTCAGCCCATCCTGAGATACCAGGACATGGAGAAGGGCAGGGGAGCTGAGAGGCAGAACACTTAACACTGATGAAAAGAAACACGTGTTTACACAAGCGACAATGATCCGGGGGAACAAGATATCACAGAGGGCAAAAGTTTAGCTGGGCTCAGCCAAAGGACCTGTTGTGTATAGGGGGTTTACAGTCACAGGGGTTTCATTTCTGAAGAGTTTTTGGAAGGGTTATAAACCCTCAGGACTCTGAGAGCTCACTGGATGGGGTTAGGGAAATATTTGCCCCAGCAAGTTACCCCATAGCTGCTGCCACAGGGACTTTGTGTCTTGCTTTGATGTGGCTGCTTCCAGAGGTGGATTGCTCAAATAACAGGGGGCTACAGTCTCATGTAGCAAAACCTTCCTAAAACTCACAGGGACAAATCTTTCCTCATACTCAGACGGAGTATGAGACAGAGAAAATTGTAATACTTGCAATACAGCTATCAAATATTTATAATTGTGATTAAAATAGTGATTGGGAGGTGGGGAGAGGGAAAGAGAGGATTTTGTTTTCTTTCAGTTAAACAAACAATCCACCAGACAAGTTGCAAGAATTAATGTCTCAGTGTTTCATGCAAGCTTTCACCATAGATAGTCAATTCTCTCCAACTCCAAGGACAACTCTGAGCACCTCCTAGTGCATCTGAGAGCTGACAAGCCAGGCAGGGAGCAAAGTCAGCCCCAGGAGAAATGGGAAATGAAGCCAATCACGGGAGGATTCCCTGTCAAATGAGTCACAGCAGGCATCAGTGTGAGCTCCCAAGGAGGTGGCTTATTTCCCTCCCACCTGGGCAGGAGAGAGTGCAGCCCTGGCCAGGCAAGAGGGCAAGAACCTGCAGATGCGGCCACAAGCCTCAAAGGTGAGTGAGGGATGGCTCCCGTGGGGAAGATGGCTTTTGTGGAAATCAGCCATGCCTAAGGAGCTACCTGGGGTCCTGCTGCTGCAAACTGTACCCAAGACTGTCCATAACAAATATCCTGCCCTGCAAAGGCCAGTCACCAGCACACATTAAACTGATTCAAACCAGGCACTGCACAAACCCAGGAAAGCTACACAGGACACCTTCAGGCAGAGAAATGAGCCTGTAACTAATCATCAGCAGCCCCTAATTATACCCTGTCCCTAAATCAAATAGCATTTTACTTTGTAAGATTGAAATACCTATTCCTTCCACATTTGTTTTTAAATGGGAAATCTTAAAGCATTGCTTCATAGTACAAAATGATATATTTCATTACCAGCAAGAGTATATCAGTGTATCTATAAGTCATATTGGGAATCCCCAATTCAAGCTGATGAGTAGTTACTCACCAAATAGTTCTATTTAGGTCCAGGAAATTATTTATGTGTATAACTGCTCACAAATATGACTAAGGTCCCACAGCAAGAGCAAAAGTGAGCATTATTAGTAATTCAAAAGGAAGGGGGAAGAAATAATAGGTACAGGTCCTAAAATGTAGATATATTCTTTCAAGGAGGGATAAATAACAACACTGTGATTATTACAGCCACACTTATTGACACACCAGGCAGCTGGATTGCTTCTGTTAGAAAATAACTTCACAATAAAGTACTGATTTCAAGTGAGTTTGTCCCCAATGTTAGTTATAAATAATCATTTGCCTTCAAGTGAGTTTGTCCCATTACTGGTTTTAAAAAACCTTTTTGCCAGTTCTTTTTCAACAGGCAGAGGTCCTTCCTCTCAGCCATGGTTATAAAGCTTTAGGAACTGTAAATAACATGTATATACATGTATATACTGTAAGTAAAATATATAGGAAATAAAGTTTCATCTTTAAAGTGCTGCAGAAACCTTAAGGAGTTACTTTGCCACGCTGTCTCTCCCCAGCAGAAACAAGCAAGATGTGTTCTAGGAGGCTATGAGAGAAATTCCAATGAACTTGCAGGGTAGGATAAGAAATCTGCCTGGCAGCCCCATGGGAGTCAGTGCACACACACACACACACACATAGAGGCACACACAAATCCAGGTTTGTCACAAGAAAATCCCCCCCAGCACACACTGTGTGTGACACTGCAGCAGCAGCTAACCCAGTCCCAGACTGGGATTTTTGTCACTCTGTTCTTTGCTGCCGGAGCCACTGAACTTTTCCAGGATGAGTAAGAAAATCTCTCCCCCAGCACACACTGTGAGTGTGACACTGCAGCAGCAGCTGAGACTGGGATTTTTGTGGCTCTGTCTTTGCTGCCGGAGCCACTGAACTTTCCCAGGATGGGTTCACTCACCTGAGTCCTGCAGGAGCCGGTGCTCTCCCTGTGGGCAGTGTCCGCTGCCGTTCCCTACCCTGACACTTGCTCACAGCTCCGGGATCCTTCCTTGCTCCCAGGGAAGTGGAGAGCAGTCATGCTGGTGCCTCTGGCGCTGGCACACAGGGAAATGACCGGCCGGGAGCGCAGCAGAGCCTCCCTCTCTCCTTCTGGGGTCGCGCAGCATCCTCAGCGTCCCCGGCCGCCTTCCAGATACACCCGGGCACCCAGCAAAGCCAGGCACAGGGGCTCTCCCCGGAGCTCCCGGCCAATAAAGAGTGCGGGCTCAGTCTGTGCTAACCCACAAGCAGCGCTGTCCGCTCCACTGGAAAGCCTCTCGGAAGTTTGGATAAATAATAACGTGAGAATTGTGAGCGCTCCCGCGAAGCGTGAGGCGCAACGCTAGAAATAAAAATTGCCTGTTGTTTCAGATTGTTCTGAGCGCTCCAGCAGATGACTGGCAAGAGAACAGCAGGCGTGAGTGGTGGTAGAAGTAAACAGTCCAGCTTTAAAGCGGCAGGCTTGCCCGTGTTCCAGAGCCCCGTTGTAGCGGGACAAAGGGGGTGCTGGCGATCCCAGCGCTCTCCCGGTGATTCCAGGGGTGATTCCAGCATCACCCCAGAGCCACAAGCCATGGCCAGCACTGAGCTGCAGGCTGCAGCCCCGCACGCTCACAAGAATAGGTGTTTAACCAAGTTACTCAGAAGCACCCTGGGCCACCTATCTGACCACATACAGGCAACCTTCAGACAGGAGATAAGGACACAGTAATAAGGAGATGCAGGGACTAGAGCTGTTTTGATTCCATTTAAACAAGATTTAATTTAAAAAACAAGGAGAACATGTCTTTGTCAGATAAAGAGATTAAGCACACAGTTTAAGTCCATGTAACACTCAAAATTTGTAGGAATTTCTTATTTGCATGCTTACCTTTGGAAAATGCACCACTCCTTCCTTCCTTCCCTCAAACCCTTTGGAGAGCTGAAAGAGGTCCTGTTACTCCCAAATGCTTTTGTTCTTCTGTCCCTCCGTCACATGGCTTGCCTTTTATATTTGCAACACACAAAAGTTAGGGCTGTTGTTGAAGAGAGAGAGGGAGAGAGAGGGAGAGAGGGGGAATGTCAAATGGAAAAGTGCCATTGCAGTCATATATCAATCAGGGCAGCAGCAGCTCGCTGGCAAATGGGAATTCCACAGAAATGTGAAGCTCTTGTTATCTGAGAAATCACAAAACACCACGAGCCAAGCTCCCCTCTGCAGGGACTTCTTATAATTGGCAAGCCAGGAAATAGAAGGAAATGTAGGCGCTTTTTTAATTGCTGTTATTGTTTCAGATCTGGAGATAAGGAGGCTGTGGCATGTGTAAACCAGTGGAATATAAATCCTGAATATAAATCCTGAATCAAATTCCTTCCTAAGCAAATGGACCATGTGCAAGATAAAGCAAACCACTGAGAAGCAAGGGAATGAAGCTAAGTGAAGAATCTGACAGTAATGATTAAAAGAATTTGATAACAGTTTGCACTTGAAAAATATCCATAGAAAAACTACCTGCTCCCTGGATTACTCATTAATCTCCTTTTATTTTTTTTCTGACCAGTTTTTCTTGAGCTTTTTTTAACTGTGATTGATCTCAGATACCCTTAATTCAAGATATGCTGCTTCACTATAATTGGTCAACTAAATCATCTGACATTCTCTGGCTCTCCAGTTGGGTAAGCAGACAAGCATTTTCTGTATAAATACTTCTCTGCAAACCTGCAATTCCTCTGCTTCCAACAACCTGCCCTGAAACTCTGAAGTTTCTGTCAAATAAACTCAGAATTTTGCTCAGAGAAGAAAACATTGGCTTTCTACTTTACACACCTTTCTCTGAAGAAGGCCAAGTTTGGAAGAAGTTATCCTTAAAATATTTTATAAAATATTAAAAATATTTTAAAAATTTAAAAATATTTAAAATATTAAATAAAAAAAGCCCTGAGAGACTGAAGGCAGGCTCCATCCACTGGAAAACCCCTCTTACAACAAACACAACACAGCTCTGGATGCACCAAACCCTCTTCTCTGCACAGAAGGGTGTTTCACTTCCCTGTGGAGTGCCCCCTAGTCATCCTGCAGGATTGTGTGAAACACAGATCTAACTAAGCTGGTTAATTAAAAAATAGGCAACATAGCTGGCCATTCACAAGCTGGATCTGTTCTGGCCAGCAGATGGACAGGGCTCTGTGTCGATTGTGTTTGAACTCTAAAGGCAGGTTGGTATTTGATGGATGATGTTATTAGCTAAATGTCTTATGTGGTATAAGATCAAAGAACAGATGGGAATTATGCCTTAAAATAGAATAATCTAAAGGGGGGGGATGGCTTTTAGATGAGTAAGCATCATGGACACAAAGACTTTCTTGGGCTTGCTTTGCTGCACAGCCAGGTTTGACTGGTGGGATAAACAAACAACCCACTTAGGACCACAATTCTTAGGATGTCACTTTTGCTGCACATTTCTCCCTTCATGTTCAGTGTTTACATTGTTTTGCCTCTTGAGTCAACCTCGTGTTTCTCTCCCTGACGAAATGTGTCCCAGCTCTCTGTCTCCTTGCAGATGCCACTGAGGTCACCCAGGGTGGGTGACAGCGAAGCTCAGCATTGCCTTCACCTCCCTGTAACCACAGGCTGGGATTGCTGCTCTGGCACAGCTCTCACCTTCAACAGAGAGAGCACACACAGAAACCTCCTTTAATTTACACCCTCCTTTAAAATGAAGGCTATTGGTCATTGTACTGCTGTGCTGTCTTTTCCCACTGGCAAGAAAGTGATTTAAATACTATGGTTGTTTTCACTAAGAACCTCCCATGTGCAAGACAAAGCAGCTTCTGGATGAAATCCTCCAGGAGACAGTAGATATCCTACTCATGGTCCTCACTGAGAATGGTACTTCAGGGTTTTTTTCTGGCACCACTTAGGCTTCTTATCTTTGTGTCACCTGCAGGTGAAAATATCTGTATTATACTTTTGCTGGCTGCTAAGCACACTAAACAATTATCAATAATTCCTCAAACAGTGGCATTTTTGAGATATAATGCTCAGCAGTTTGCTACCATGACACAAATCCTTAGCACAGGAAAATCAGCAAAAGTGGCTTGCAATTTTTTTATCTTCAGCTTCCAGACTCTGTTTGGCAGCCAGTGGAAGTTAATCAGCAATTAATTGACTGCACAGCCTGGTGACTTATAAACTGACACTCTCATTTGTGGCCTTCTGAATGAACTTGCACATGATCACAAGCTCAAAAGTAGAAACATTTAATGTAGCCTCCCCCCAACTCAAGAACACTGTGGTCCATAACTTTTTCATAGCTGCTCATAAATCTTTAGCCTCTCTCAAAAGCTGAGCCTTAATCCCACCCATAAAACCAGACATTTTGAAGAAACAAATAAAAGCAGAAAGAACAGGAGCTCAGAGCTCAGTTTTCAAAGACCACTAGACATCTGAGATGACCCCAGATATCAGATAATATTTCCAGAGATTTAAGGTATTCTGCTCCCATCAGTTCTGATCTGAGTTCCCTTCAAAAGAGGCTTATCTCACTTAGAAGTATTGGCCTGAAAACTAAATTTAGGCTCTTCCAGAAGCAAATGTAGAGTTTCCATTCCAAATTACTTTCAGTACAGGCCCAATTTAGATTGACATCAATAGCAGTTTTTCTCTCTGTGAACATATTTTGCTGAACTAAATATATGTAAATTTTTTTTAAAGAGAGAATCAGGTGAGATAAATCTCTTCTTTGTAGTCTCAGGATGTAATTTTGAAGAAATGGAGATCCACTGCTTATTGGAGTTCTACCAAACTCCCTAGTTCAGTTCCCATAAAGTGCATTGGAGACCTGCAGCCCTATTCTTTATTCCACCACCACTACAAGGCTCATGTTCGTCCTCAGAAAAGCATTGGACTACCATTGGCTGCAGTTCAATGGGATACAAATATTTGCCCTGTTGGCATCATCAAGCCCATGCTCCTTCTTCAAATGAGCAGGATTTCACCTCTCCATCATGCATGTGTTGTGAAACGCATTCAGACTCGTGCAGAAAACTCAATAACTTCATTTTCATCTTAAGGATTTCCCAGTGCTGCCATTTTGACATTCTGAGACAGCAGGTAACAGACCTCAAAATCATCAAACATTCTGCCACAACAGGCATTGCTTACTATCTGTGCTGGTTGTGACCAGGAAAGGAGCACAAACACAAGGACAACCTTTAAATGTGGATACACACTCACACACAGTGACATAAACATTGCACCCTTTGCTGGAAGCAGTTGGAGGGAGTGGGATGCTCAGGAATGCAGTTCAGGGAAAGGCCATGCTTTGTTCCATTATTGAATTGATGAAGGAGGGTTTATATCTGGGGATTGGCCATCAGTATTCCTCTCATAGTTGGGAATGTAGGAGGAACTGAAAGCATTGTAATGGCAATCTGCAGCAACAAAAATGTAATACTTATATGATGAATTTATGCTTTGTAAAAGGTACTCAGAATTCTTAGAGGAAGTTTTTTCTATCATTTTAATAACAACAATAAATATTAGGCAAATAATATTCCCAATAAATAAAACTACATAACCACTTACAGCAATGAAGGAGCAGGTGGCACAGAAATCTGTTTAGACACTCAAAGCTTTTCATCTTTCTCCCCATGGTGCCTTATCTCAGATTTGTTATGCAAGGATATTTAAATACCTAAACACACATAATCTTCTGTAAACTAAATGGGTCTCTTCTTTCAATGTTTGTATGTATTAATGAATGTGTGCTGTTAAGAAACAGTAAATGGAAATGTTTATTCAGTAATTTGCACAAATATTGTTATTACAGCAAGACTCCTGTCACCTGGGGATAAGGCTGCTATGGAGAAGTCTGTGAAAATTAGCCTAAATTATATCCTTATTAATTTTAAGACAGAAAGACAAGTATTGCCTGTGGACAACACTTTGCCTTCAGGCTGACATGAAAATGCAGCTGCAGGAGGACCAGAAGTTGGTGTCCCCTGGCTCCCCCAGCAGGGAGAAGCATTGGCCAGGTAGGGTCAGAAATGTGCTGCCCTCAAGGCACAGATTACTGGGGACTATCAGGGCTTTAAAAAGACCAGCTGAGAGCCTGGCAATGCAAATAAAAGGGTGCCAGGGGAGATCCTGGATGAGCAATGTCAGAGCCTTGTCTGGGAGAGGATGCTGTGGCATGGGAAGGTTTTCATGAGTGGTTCAGGCACACAAAGTCCCAGCCAGGCTGCCCTGCACTCACCCTGATGGACAATTTGTACAGGACAAGTGAAGAAACCTGGGTTCCTACATATATTTTCCTTGTGTCCCTCATGGTTACCCACTCAGGCTTTCCCTGACATAACCCTCAGCTCCTTGATCTCCCCATCTCTTGACAATGTGGATTGAAACTCTTTGCCCTTTGCTCACTCCCACAATTTTTTCAACAGCTTTTAAGGCTCCTACAAGACTGTTGGCTGAGCAAGGGGCAGCACACCTTCACTGAATAGCAAACACGTCCTGTGGCTTCTTGCCTCCTCAGGCTGCAAATTGTGGTTTGGTTTCCCTCTGCAGGACAGCAACAGGATACAACATTCCTGCCCAAGCACCACACATCCTCTCATGTCCAAGAAATTGTCTAGAAACTTAGTTTTCTCTGTGAGATCTCAGCCTTGCTGTTAAAATTGATTTAATTTGAGCAGCTGGATGAAAAGCTACAGGGGACTAACATCAGGGCCGAGAGACAAGAAACAACTCAATTCTACAAGAAACTTGTAAATAAGAGAGAAAAAATATCTGTTCTACCTTCAGGCTGCTGACAGGTGGAGTGCCTTTTCCCTAGAAGAGATTGTTGTCACCTGTCACCCTGATCCTTGTCCCCATCCCCTTTGGAGCGCCTGGCTGCACCTCTCTGGTGTCCTTTGCCACTTCTTTATGCCTAAGGGAGAAGGAGGAAAGCTGCTGAATTTCAACAGCCTAGATCAACAGTTCTGCAGACACTTGAGAGGTTTTTCCACCCTTGCTGAAGGTAGCTGCTCCTCTCTCTCTCAGTGGAAACCACAAACAGGCACTGCCTGAACAGAGCTGCTCATTTTGCTTTGATGGGAGGTGGAGCTCCCTTTGGCAGTATCTGTTTATCTCTATTAATAACAAAAGGAGCCTAGAATCAGCTTGATTCAGTCACCCAGCTGTTGAACACCTTGGTTGGGGCAGATTAATTCCGCCTTCAAGGTTGTTTCAAATTATCTCGTAAGCATGTGCAGTAGATGCTTCACCTACCAGGTAACAATCCACAGTTGCACACAGGTCAGTGTTAAATATCACACCTTTTGCCAAGGCTGCAGGGAAAGTTTTGCATCAAACACTGTGGGATAATGACACCTGATGTGCAGTGAGCAATTTGCAGCATATGTCTTCCACCTGGCAGAGAGAGAAAGGAACTCTCTGTGAAAACTTGTGATGTTCCAGATGTTTATCAGAGTACCAAAGAATGTGGAAGCTTGCATGTGGAAATTTCTCCAGAGTTTGTATCTCCACGTCCCCCCATGTATCTCCCCACCCATCATGTGGGTGTTGTGTGGTGCACCTTGGCCATCAACTCTGATCTCTCTACCCCACTATCCCAAACCACAAACAAGAACCTTTCTGCTGATTCCTGCCCCCGGTGTTTCTCAAGAGTTTGTCAGAAAGTCCTAAACAGCACCTAGTGGCCCAGCTGGAAGTTTTGCATTCATACAAACTGGGGGTTAAGGATTCTAAATGTGGTTTGAAGTAACTTCCCTCAGCAAGGGTCAGATCCTGAGGGCTCCTTTGAATCTTGCATGTCATTGAACATCAAACTGCAGCTTCATTTCTAGGATGCTTTGCACAAGATGGAGAAAACTCTTTAAGTGGAGAATATCTCCACTCAATTGAGAAAAGCATCATTGCCTTCCTCAGGATAAAATTAAGTTATGATTGTGGTTTGAACAACATTTCCATAATGACAAAAAAACTACCCATAAATTTGCTTGGAGCTGTAAAACTGACCTGGCAAGACACAGCTAGCTACTAACAATAGCAACCCTATTTTATTGCAGCCTCCTGCCAATACCCACACAATACTCTTTTCTTGCAGTAAAAATGCAATAAGCAAAGTGGAGAAGATGTTTTTCTATATTATGTACTATAAAAAAATTAAAGTGAATTCATTTGTCTATGACTCAGGTTTGTGTGGCCACTCCCTGTGCAACACCTCATGCTTTAAAAGGAAGCACCAAATGAAATTCAGTTTCAGCTAGCCAGCTTGGGTTAAATCTGCAGGGCAACTCATCATATGGGAAGTTTCTGAGAAGAAATGCTATTTAGAGCAGGAAATTGGTGATTCATAATTGACATTAACTCCAGTTACCCTCCAATGTTCATGCTGTACTTCATGCAAAATTATTATAAGGAAAGAAAGGCCATTCCCTTGAGCAAGTTCAAGTTAATGTTTAGGAAACCATTTAAGTTATTATTAGGACAAAAGTCATTACAGTGGAATGGTCAGATGCTCAGACTGCTCCCCCAGCTGCAAACCTGTGCATTTTAATACATCTTTGCAGGTAGCTCTTCAGACATTTGGTCATTTTGGCCAATTCAGAGCCAGAAACGGGTCCCTTTTTAGTGCTAATTGCATTGAAGTCCATGCTGGTGTCGAGTTTCACACACACCAGTCCCTGTGATCCTGGAGGAACTCCTGGAGGCAGTGGGAGCAGAGCCACAAGGATGTGCTCACATGTGGGCATGAGGAGCTGGCCTCAAGGCAACATTGGGCCCATGCTTGCAGATACCAAAACTGCAGAATGATGAAATTCTGCCAATGGAATGAGACAGCCCAGGGGCTGGATCCCCACCTAATGAGAGCCAGCCATGCTCTGTGGCTTTTGCTGTAAGCTGTGACCTTGCACCAGGGGCAAATCTGGTGCCTGGTCCTTGGCAGGTGGGAGCTCTGTCTCTTGGTGCCCACAGCAGAGGAGAAGCTCTCTGAAGTTTCTCAGGGTACTGACCTTGATTCAGTCTAGAAAGACATATGAACTCAATTATTCCACCATAACATTAGCCTAGAATAAGGAATTAAATGGACCTTGTTATGGATTTTGGTGCGAGTAAAGCTTTGGCATGGTATGCAATTTTTTATGATTTTGGGTTTTTTCTGAATAGAAGGAGAAATATCTTTCAAATATAGAATATGCCTTAAACTGCAAGTGTAAATCAGAGGCAGACTTCAGGTAAAGAAAGAGATTTAAGACTCATACAGTTATAAATTTAAGTACCTTTGAGCTTGGGGAAAGCACTTTAAACCACTGCCTCATTATTACCTTCAGAAAAGAGGGATTTGGATTCCTCTCTATAAGGAGAGATGCTCTGCAGCCCCAGTGCTGTGTGTGACCAAGGACCCCAGAAGAAAAGCCAGTCACTCTCCACAGCTGGGCAAGTTCCTGGGGCACAGAGAGGAAAGCCAAAGCATCCACCATCCTCCTCGAGCTGCTCCTTGGGCTGTGATCAGTGAGACAACAGAAGGAGTTTTTGGGGGGATAGCAAGAGCATCAGCACCCAGCCTCAGGAGCAAAACAAACTGAGAAAACATCCTTTGTGTGAGACCAGAGGTACAAAAAGTCCTGGCAGGGCCGAAGCATGCTGGAGATGAAAAGGATACCAGAAAAGGGTATAAACTGTGGTGTATAAACTCTGGTGTATAAATTCTGGTGTACTGAGAATGATCATGGGAAAGGCTGAGAGAGCTTGCAAGACAAAGGCAGAAGAGGCAGGAGAAACCTCCACCACTCGTGGCTCCAAATAACCTTCAGTTCTGCTGGGCAAAGGAATCATTGTAGAAATGTGAGTCCTGTCCTTCATCTGGAAGCTAAAAAGATAAATAAGAGGTTGTCAAACAGAGGCTAGAAACAGGAAAGTTTGCCCTCACTTAGCAGAGCCAAAGCTCCAGCGCAGCTCCAGGAGCTTCAGGAACACACCCCTGGCAAGAGCCTCTCTTGGAATGACTGCCTGGGTTAGTACTTGGAGACTACTGCAAGAAGCAGAATTAACTCTGGAGCAAGGAACCAGGATTTCCCAAGCAAAGGAAGTCAACCAGAACAGGCTGAGGCTGATGCAAGGCTGCACAGAGACTGAAAAGGGCCCTGAAATTGGAGGCAATGCCCAGTCTGCTGCAGTGGGAGACACTGAAAACCACATATTGTGTACATACCTTGGCAAGGCACAGCTGAGCCCAGCATTTGGGAAAAGAGTTACAACAGATTCCCTTTCCTGGGAAAGAATCCACATGAACCTGTGGTGCACAGCATGGGAGAGGAGGATGGTGACAGCACCATTAGAGGCAAGGGGCTTATTCACAGGAGCCATGAAAAATGCTGTGGGGCCAGATAAAAGGACAAGCAGCCCATAGGCAAATGGCAATAATCAATTTTCAGCTGGACAGAGCTGCACAAGCTGATAAGGGTCTGACAGGGTTACGAGCACTGAGAGAAAAGCTGCAGGCAGCAGAAGGGAAGAGAAGAAAGGGCTCAGGATTGTTCCTCACTGAAGGAGATAAAGGCAAATGAAAGAGAGAGTTCATAATAATGTCAGAGATTTTTAAAATATCACATCTTTGATCTCACCCCCAAGGTGAACACACTGGGTCAGAATGGCAGAAATGGCTGGGGGATTCTTTAAACTGCAGGAGAGAGCACAAAACCACATCAATTTCCCCTTCTCCACAGGCCTGGCACCCCCAGGCCAGGGTGAGGTTTGAAGCACACTGCTGTGAGAATCAGGGGTCCAGGGAGAAATTCAGCTCTGGAGACACTCCACATCCATCTAGAGGAATAAATGTTGCTTCCTTGCAAATAAGGAAAATTAAGTCATTATTTGAACAGGGCAAGTTTTCCTCTCTGCCCAGAGGGAATGGCTTCTAGGAGACAGCTGACAGCACAGACAACACCTGACACACCCAGGAGGGCTCTGGTATTGAGAGTCCAGAGGAGGGACGTGAAGATGGTTACAGGGATGGAAAACACCTCTCACAGGAGAAAAGGCTGAGAGAATTGGGATTGTGCAGCCTGGAGAAGAGAAGGCTCCAAGGCAACCTTTTTGCAGCCTTTCAGTGCCTGAAAAAATATTTAAGCTGGAAAATGTCGGAACTCAGTACATCCCTCCTGGTGTCCAGAGTTGCTGAGGACCCCATCGAGGGGCTCAGAGACCCTGGTATGCAGCCCAGAACACCTGGGGATTTGATTATGACCCCTGGAGCAAGTTTCCAACTTTGTATTAGGACCTGAAAGTCACAGAGGTTTGAATAGTGTAATAATAAAATTATCACAGAGTGAAAATGTAGATTTTGAGATTTTTGGTATGGGGGTTGTGGGGAGGCAAGATGGAGGAACTTGAGCATATCTAGTCTTTCTTCTTCTTCTTCTTCTTCTTCTTCTTCTTCTCCATTTTCTGCAGTGATGTTGGCACTTTGGGATTGGTTTAGAGTAGAAGTGCACTGTCTAACATAGGTGATAGGTATTGGGAATTAAGTGTAAATATGTTATACGTAGTTTTTAGTGTAAAAAGACAACACTGCCTCAGGGGTAGTCAGAGTGCCTGTGGCTGTCCTGCTGAGCAGATCTCGGCTGGGCAGAAAGAAAATTTTATAGATAAAATTAACTAACAACCTGAAGACTGAAAAGTGAAGAGTCCAGACTCGTTCTTCAGTTGCACGGGCCAAAGCAGAGACATCCTGCACATCTCGGGTCAGCAATTATCAACAGCAACCCAAGAGGAAAGGAACTTTCAAAAGGGCATATAGGGTTAGGACAATGGGTGATGTCTTTAAACTAAAAGAGGAGGGGCTTAGATAACATATTAGGAGGAAATTCTTTGCTGTGAGGGTGGTAAGGCATTAAGATATATTGCCCAAAGAAGTTGTGGGTGCTTTATCCCCTCCTCAATTGTACCTCCCCTTGGCTGCACTGAGATTCTGGGTAGCTGCAGCTTCTGTAAGCCTTGGTTGAGGTCACAATCTTGTACCAGCCTGGAACATCTCTTTGGAGTGACTGCAGTGATGCTTTGGAATTGGATGGACTCCTCCAGTTAAGCTCACTCCTTCCATTTCAAAAGGCCACTCTGCAAGTTTAAGCAGCCAGGCTTAACTTGTTTGCAAAACTGGAGACCTAACATGAATTTCACCAGTGAGTGTCCTAAATTCGCACCAGCACTAAATGTCCCCTTCCAGCCATACAATGATAGAACCTCTTTTGGTATTTTCAATACTTATTGATCTAATAATCCAATTAATAGGATGATGGAATTGCATTGTTTCAGTGCTTAAAACACAGTACTGGAGGATGCTGATTTCTCATGGTAATTTTGGGAAGGAATCATGGCTGTACTCTGAGCCCCCTAAAACCCTCTGGAGACTGGGAATTTGGTACCTGCCTGTACCTCCAGTTTACTGCACTGTTATTGAACACAGAAAGGGGATAATCAGTCTGTAGGAATTTTTTTTTTCTTTTGTTTTTTGATGTTCTCACCTAAAAAAACGAGAGCTCTTCAAAATTAGTTGTTGAAAGAGAGATGCACTCATAACCAACAAGACCAATCATTTTAATGCCACAGAGCAGACTGGGGTACAATGAAGCCTCTGGGAGCTGTGCACACGGTCAGTGCACCTTGGTCCCTGCTAGCACAGCTGTAGCTCCTGTTCCTGAGCTGCCTTCCTCAGATCAGCCATGCAAACTCACCTTTCTGGAGCTTCTGAGGTGGGAGTTAAGGCTGTAGGGCCACCCTGGAAGTAGATCAAGCCCATTCAACCATGTGGGCTGCAAGGAGCTGTAGTGTAGACAAGGCACCAGTGTCTCGGGAGCTGGGTCACAGGCAGGAGAAATCCCTGTCCTCCTTTCCCCATCCAAATCTCTCTCCTGTGAATTGCAGCTTCCAGATCCAGACTGCAGCTTTCACAGCAGTGAAAAGTCATGGTGCCAAGCCCCTGAGAATGTGCTGAGGGCAGGGAGGCTTTGCCACCGCGGCAGGACGCAGCACAAACACCAACCCTGGTGCTGCATCCTGCAAAGGCTCCAAACCCTGAGGCTGCTCCCAGGACCTGCCCTCCCTCCCCTGAGCCTGGCTGCTCCTCACCACCAGCATCCACTGCTGGTGAATGGGAATGTGGGTCAGGATTCTGGCTGGGTGCAGCACAGTCACACTCAGGGCTCTGTGATTGATGCAGTAAGATGTGCTGTACCATGGCACAACTGTTTACTGAATTAAGAGAATCAAATAGTGAAGCCCAAACTGAATGGTTTTGCTTCCTCAGAGAAGAAATTCTCAAGTAACTAAAATTGAGCCTTCTGATATAGAAATGCAACATCATGGTTTGATGACTTTGTTTTTCTAAGGATTTGGGTTGTGGTTTTTTCTGAGATTATTACATTTTCACAGAACATTTCGTTTGCATTTATGCTGTGCTTTCCTGTAGAAAGTGATGCCATTAGAAAACATAATTTATCTCTTCTGGAGTTTTGCAATAGTAAAATTTCAATTCAGATTGTGTGCAGTTGTAAATCAAGCACACTTATTTTAATGGCCTGGTCTGCAGAGCTGGAGGCCAGCTCTACCCATCCAGTCTGTAATGAATTGATAAACATCCCTGTTCCCCACAGCACTCTCAGACTGCTCATAACACTCAAGCACTGATGTCTCTATATGAGCAGTTTCTTTAATTACCATTGCCAATTCCGATTTTCCAGGTAAAGGCAGCCACCTTGCTCAAATGTTGGGATCATTTATCACCTGTCATGGAGGAGAGAGTCTCTTGGCATCCTCCTGAGCAGTAAGATATGCTTTGATTCTCAAAGCATTCTATCTATGGTGTAGTAAGACAAAGCACCACCTGCTATGAAGCTTGACAGACTATATAAAATATAATTTATGTACATTACCATCTTGTCTGACATAAAAGAATCACATAAGAGAACAAGAAGAAAAAAAATGTTGTAACTGCAGTCACAGGCACAAATATCTTTAATTTATGACAGACTTAATAAAATAGGTTTTCTCCCAAATATATGACTCTTTCCAGGAGCTGTGCAGTGACTTCATTTATATGGTCTTCAATGAAAAGAATGCCTGTAGTCAATACAGTGCTACCAAATGAAAAATAAAAAGATTCAGAAGATCTAGAAGAAACCTTTCTGGTCAGTCTCCCGTGTACAAAGAACCAGAAACCTAAAGATAAGAGCTAAAGCTAAGTCAATATTTAATTAATTTTCAGATCTTCAGGTGTTAGAACTCCATTAGCAGCAATATCCCAGCACCCTCCCAGATGCACAGGGATGAGCAGGAACATTGTCAGGAAAGATGAGTTCCTGCTAATGGACATCACAATCACACCAAGGTCCCTCAGATGATCCAGAGGTGCCATCCAATTCCACAGGGAAACCAAAATCCTTCTGTTCATTAGCAGATTCCAGGTGGGCAGGGGCCACCTCATGAAATGGGCAGAGGAAAAGGAAGTGTTTGCTGCCAGAGGAACCTGGTGGAATGGTTTTGGAGGCTGTGGTGTCAGGATGGGGCAGTCCCAGCAGCCCTTTGCAGTCCCTGCACTGGGAGGCTCCAGGCACATCCTTCAAGGGACCAGGATCCTGCACTTCCATTCCAAGTGCAAAGAATGCACATCCATTCCTTCATAGACATAAAAGAATGGCATGTCTGTGGGGCACTGTTTTTGAGGCAGACCAAAGAGGTACTACTGCAATTAATGCAATGTTCACTCCTCATTTAGATTCAAGTACAGTGCCAGAAACTGGTAGCAAGGGTTACTCAACCTTGCAAAGTCGAGGTTTTTTTCTTGTTTGCTTTCCAAATGAAAAATATCTTTAAGTTGTGTTTTTGATGGGGAAAACCAACACATCTATCTCCCCTTCTGCATTTTTTATTCCCTCCGTAGTAAACATCTGTCTTAATGCAAGAACTTCAAAGAAAGCCAAAGTGATTTTTTCATGTTATAAATTTGCCCAGACACTAAACATGTTTAAATGTCATCTTCCGTTTTCTGTTATGTCCTTATAAATAAGATTATCCTGCTACTGTTCTGCAAATTTATTTACAGGGAAAAAATTCCAAGTCCCATTTCTTGCTTGGATGCTAAAGTTTGAAGTTTGTTCCTAAAACTTCCTGGAACCAGAACAAAAATGATTCAAATTGTCACTTGGTTGGAAAGAGAAGTGTTTGGGAAAAGAGCAGGGAGATACTAAGCAAACAAGGCTAAATAACAGTCTTGTACTTACTGAATTTCTAATTTTCAAGTGTCCAACCTACAACTGCTACTGCCAGCCAAGCCTGAAGTTTCTACATTTTCTTTTGACATTTGAAGATTAAGTAAATCATGTTTATGTGTGATAGTACCAGCACACACTTGACTCCAGTCTCTCTCCACCTCTGCAGAACCTGTCACCAAAGGGATGCTATGGAAACATCTTCAGGTGGAGATGGCCAGGAACACACACCCATGCAGGAGACCACCACTGCTAATTAATCTCCTGATTAAAGGGAGCACTGACAAAATCTCCAGCTCTTCCCTTCTGTGCTGAGCAGTTTCTATAGGTCTATGTTCATGTGCAAATCTACCTGATAGGCATGTGCTTGTTATCTCTAGATTTGTGTTTAGTTACCTCTTCAGTTTTTAGCGAGGGTACGATTAAGGATACCAGTTCTTGGCTGCTGTTTGTTTTATAAAGTAAACATGAAGCAATTGACTGTAAGTATTGAGTCTGCAGTGCTTTACTGAGGTCTGATTAGAAAACCACTAAAATCTCCTTAAAGGCACTCCACTTTCTAAAGGTTTCTCAAAGGTATCTGAGATTGCCTTGCAGAAGCAGGGTATTGAGCTTGCCTTTATTGTCATTTACTGCTGATCCTGCCTCATGTGGCTACAAGTTCATTTCAGCAACTTTTGCTGATGGTGAGAACAGACTTGAGTTCTTTTTCCTGAGGATTCCCATTCTGTATGGAGAATGAAAACAGCTGAGTTAGACATGGATGAAGAGAGGATTGGGAGGGAGAAGAAGGAAAGGAAGGAAGGGAAGGAAGGGAAGGAAGGGAAGGAAGGGAGGAAGGGAGGAAGGGAGGAAGGGAGGAAGGGAGGAAGGAAGGAAGGAAGGAAGGAAGGAAGGAAGGAAGGAAGGAAGGAAGGAAGGAAGGAAGGAAGGAAGGAAGGAAGGAAGGAAGGAAGGAAGGAAGGAAGGAAGGAAGGAAGGAATGCAAAGAAGAGAAATGCAGAAAAGAAAGTGCAAACTGCTTTATTACCTTGATTTAACACCCAGTCTGAGCCAGACCTGTTATACAGAATATGTTTCCTTGGGGTTTTATAATGCAACTACTACAGAGAAACCAGCATGATCTGACACAGCATGAGCTATTCAGCAGCCTAGTAAAAATATGAATAGCTCACAATGACAGGAGAATCAAGCTGTTGCTGTCTGGAATTTGAGATTGTAAAACGTGAGATGATAAAATATCGTGATCCAGATTGAAAATCAATATATTTGTTAAAGTTGCCAGCAAAGGAACATGGACTGTTGGAAAACAGTCAGTGCATTCCCCACAGTTGCTACCAGAATTCTTTGGATAAGGCAAGAAGTTGCAGGTTTAAAGTAAAAATAAATTAAAGGGTTCTTAAATCAATCCAAGGCATTCAAAAATAGAAAATTTAATGGGAAACAAGTAGTGAAAATCCAGAGTGGAGGGCTGAACAAGGGCAACTGCAGCACTGATATTTCAGAAACAACAATTCCATTATCCTTACATGGAGGGGTTTTCAGAAGGTTCTTTGCTGTAAGGCAATGCCCTTGCAATATTTAAAGGGATTAGCTGTTAGAAACTCTTGGATTAGGAAATTTTACATGCACCAAGTGAGATATCATAGAGAGAACCAGCCAGCCTGCCTGGTTATTCACTGGGCTTGGTGCAGGTAAGTAATAGCAGTGAAGTATCCCCGATCAGGTAAGAGCTTAAACAAATGTTTAGACTGTGCATATTGCTCAAGTGTTTATTTAAACAATTTAATACACCCAGGCCACACTAATGAAATTCAGCTGCCATTCATCCCACCACATAAGTGTGTCCTCCATAGCATAGATATGAAAGCAAATAAGATAAAAGGAAAGGTGAAATAAGAAAAGAGGTGCTACTTACCTGAGCTATGCATTTTGTCTTTTTTTTTTTTTTTTAATGGAGCCATTTGTAACCAATCCTTAGCATTATTTGTGTTAAGTCTGGATCACAAATGCCATGCAGCTGTTTACATCTGGCTCACAGGTGTGTGCCTGGTGTTTGCCAGGGGCAGATGGATGCCTTAGAGGAAACTTTCAGTGCAGAGACAGAGAGGATGGAAGGGTGAGGGTCTTTACTGCTCCCTACCTCTGCTCCCCCCCTAGTACTCCTCCTGTTATGAAATACAAGTCAGTTTGCATGGAAATACTGATTGGAAAAAGCTCCAGATTTTCCTCTAAAGTAGTGAAAAGTGTAGTAGTGAACACATGAAGGAGTACAGAGCAAGTTGACTAGAAAAAAACAATAGTGCTTGGCAATCCAGGTAAAGCTTCCAGCAGCAGGAATTCAGGCTGGGATTACAGCTGTGCTGTACCTTGGCTGTGCTGGGATGGCAGAATCCATTGTCCTGACTGTGTCCTGCCCCAGGGGACAGAAATGGGTGCATTAGATTAAAAATCTGTCAAGTGCTCCCAGATATCTGGCGCTGTGGTTTATACATACACCAAGGATCCCTCCACATGGGCATTAAAAACCCCTGAATGATGCCGAGCTCGGTGCTTCTGCTCCCCACAGGCTGAGGGGCCAGCCCTGGTTCTGAAAACCCATTCAGCATTATCTGCTCAGAAACCAACCAGTTCTGGGTCTGACAGAGGGCAAACCTGGAGGCTGAGGGGAGACCTTAATGTGTTCTACAACTATCTGAAAGGAGGCATCAGGTTGCACTGGGGGAGGGTTTTTTGTTACATATAATGAAAAATTTCTCCTCATAAAGTGTTGTCAGGCATTGGAACAGGCTGCTCAAGGAAAGTGGTAGAATCACTGGAAGTATTCCAAACATGTGGATGTGGCACTTGAGGACATGGTTTAGTGGTGAACACGGTGCTGGTTCTAGGTTGACATCTGGGTTTATGATCCTAGAGGCCTTTTTCCAACCTTAATGACTCCATGGTTCTGTGCAAACCTGACTGAGAGCAGGAAATTTGCACACCTGAGGATGTGGGGTCTGTGTAACACACGGGCTGCAAGGAGCATAAGCCACCACGCCTTGCCACCCATCATGGCCTGAGAAAGTAGAAAGCTGCAGGGCAGAAGGATGCAGGAGGCAGGATGGGGTGAATTCACCCCTTGCATTACCAGCCTGGCACTTTCAGAGCCAAGTGCATCAGGGCTTTGGCAGCGGAGTTTTGTTGGAGGGGAACAATACCACAGACACGGCTGTAACAAAGAGATCTTTGTGACCACGATTGGCCTGCAGCACAGGATCAGGACTTCTTTTCAGGCTGGCTGCCTGGAATACTGAAGGAGGACAAACAGCTCCCCAAGTCAGAATAACATGACCGAAAATCCCAGTACATCCCCCGAGCTCCCTGCCAGCACAGCTCCTCAGCCGTGCAGCAGCTTCTTCCTGGGTGGGAGGATTTGAATGGAAAAGAGGGGGAGATGTGGGGGCTCAGGCAGTGGGCAGAGCAGGAGCTCTTTGAATGCATGCACACGTAGCTCTGGAGCCTGGCTGCCAGCAGAGGCTGCCTGGCTGCAGAGCTTGGGAAGCCCTGCGGCACACAAAGGTTGCACTGAGGCAGCAATCCTAAATTCACTGCTTTTGCTCTCCTGAGCCAAGGAAAAAATCCACCTCCCCCCCTCCCTTTGGCAGAGCAACTGCTTCCAGATTTCCTGATCAATTGTCACAAGGAAGAGAAATCATCCTCTGAACAATCATAAGGAAGAGAAATCATCCTCAGCCCTTCCTCACTCAGAAAGCTGAGGGTTTTTGGATTTTTCCCATGGTCTGAGTAAAATTAAGCACTCCAAATTAGCACCATTCATGCTACCACAGGCAAAAACTGCCTGTGCAACTACATCCCCAGTGAAAGTGTTGCAGAATCTCTTAAGGACCTACAAAATAAAATGTACCCAGCTCAAACACACCACCAAACTCATCCACTGCATCTCTGACTCCACCAATTTTTTTTTTTCAATAAATTTAGGCCACAGGAACCCAGTTTACCCCAAAAGATTCCAACTTCTTTATAAACCAACTTCACAGAAGATTTTTCTTTTTAAATAACCGTGTCACCAAGCCTGTGTTTGAACCAACATTTAGAAATCACACGCTCACCAGCTGGATTGGAAGCCTGTATTGTATTTTCAGTTCCCATCACAAATTCAATCTTCAACAATGCCATCGAGCTGTCTTTGAAATATTCTTACACCTCTATCAACTTCAGGGGCACCGTCATTGGTGAAGTGAGACCCGGAATTTTCCATGCACAAGCATGCCTGCAGATCAACACAGATATTGCCACTGAACTTGCAACTAAATATATTCAAAAGATATCACAGTGCTGTGCCTTACAGGAGGCTCTCAGGGGCCACTGGCCACTTGGAGGACAGCAGTGATGGCACTTGCTTTGCCAGTGTAAAACTGGGCTTTGCCTTATCAGAACTGCCTTTACCTCACAGCAATTCATTGTGTCCAGCATCCTCACGAGGGGAAGCAGAGGGGCAGGCACTGATCTCTTCTCTCTGGTGACAGGACTCCAGGAAATGGCATGTGCCGCAGAATGAGGCCTTTGTCTGGGATGAGCCATTTGTCAGGT
>JAHXMQ010012338.1:27700743-27738347 GCA_020466415.1 Ammodramus savannarum pratensis | reverse complement strand
ATGCTCTCAGGCACATGGTGTGACTCCTGAGGTGTCCTGTGCTGGGCCAGGAGTTGGACTCAATGATTCTGATGGGTCTCTTCCAACTCAGCTTATTCTTTGTGGAACCTGAATCTTAGCTCAGTGCAGAAATCCAAGCCAACCAACTGACTCCATCCCTCAGGTTTCACATACTAAACCCTAATGTGATCCAAATGGAAAATCATCAAGTAACTAAAACCAGCAATTGAATGCCATGTGTTTTAAAAGAAATTTCCCCCAGCATCTAACTTCCTAACTTTTAAATAACTGCCACCCTCAACAAACCAGAAGTAAAACAAAATGAACCTGCCCTCGAAGAAACGGCCAGCAACAAGCAGAAAATAAATAGTCTGTAAACCCATTTCTGCAGCCACTGCCACACTGCCCTCCAAGCAGCCCCACTGCAATCCAGGGAGCTTCACATGCTCCCCATGAGACCTGACACACACCACACCTGTACACCACAGGACTGATGGAAACCATGCAGTTGGACAACATGTATGTGCTGGAGGGAGCTCTGCTGGACAGTCAATAAAGGACCAGAGCACCCAGTTACCATTTAGAGGACATTTTTCACTAGCTGTTCTCACTGATGTCTCTAAGAACCATCCTGAAAAGTGGCTTCTGATACAACTCCAAAAGGCAAGCAAAATGGAAAGCAAAATGCTCAAATCTACTAGAGCAGAAAAAAGAAAGAAATTATGGACTCAACAAAGTCCATGTACTTAAGGCCTACTTTGATCTTCCTCCTGTCTGGCTGAATAAAGCTCATTCCTCATGGGCTGCCTGCCAACACATTTCCCCCCGCTTTTCTCTGAAGAAATGAACCTGTTATCAGCTTCCTCTTGCTAAAACCTCATGTGTGACCACTCTTTTTCTCTAAAGCTGTCTGGCACAACTGTGTTGAACAAAGAATTATTGTCTCTCACCTGTGTTTTGGCTTCCTGTTTGGAAGATGCTGCTACTGGTTTCTGAGTCATGAGGTGAGAGCTGTGTGTCCACCAATATAACTGTCAGGTTTTTGGGGGTTTGTTTTGTATTTCAGCTGGTCTAATGAAAGATTTCACAATGCTCTTGAGCCGTTCACCCCATGATGAGGTGTCCAGGGAATACTGATGGGGAAAAACATCAGTACACACTAGTCACAAAACGTGTCACGCGAGTCATGAAACACGTCACACAAGTGCCACACACCTTCTTCTTTAGGCACAAGGAGCAGAGTTCAGGTGCTTCTAGTGCCCACCAGCCTGTGCTGAGTGAGAAATTAAATACACTCAAACTGTAGAAGAAGTTGACAGACATCTTAACAAAAAAATTCAGGATGGAAAGCAAACTGTGACTCTGAGAGCTGGGACAAACTCCCTGCTCCCACCCTTGTACCATAGGGAGCCTCATCCCTCCTCCAGGAGTTTGGCTGCACTGGCTGTGCCTTGTGGCACCCATGGCAGTGGTTGCTCTTCCCACCATGCCCATCCCCATGTCCATGTTTCCCTTGCAGTGACAGGCCAGCTGCAATCCTGAGGCTCTGTGCCTCTTTGGCACAGCCCCTGCTGCAGAAACAGCTTCCCTGAAATGCACGTGAGACCTGGTGCTCCAGTTACTTTCAGGAATGTGCCCCTACCAAGGATTAAGCAAAATAAATATTATCTGGTTCCATATCTGTTTTCATGTTTGCTTATGCATACCTGCCTCCAGCCCTTCCAACAGCTCCCAGTTATTAGAGAGCATCTCAGTTTTACAGGGTTACTTTTCACAAGAGTCTTTTCTCTAGAGGACACTTACCTGCTTCTATTCCCTCCCTAAACCCACAGATATCATATCTAGAATTACAGTTCCCTACAGAGGCACTGCAGAGACTATCCTTGCATTACAAAAGAATTCATGCTAAAAACAACAACCAAAAAAATAGGTCATATCTGAAGAATACTAATACTGGCAAGATTTCTTTGGGTGTGCTAGTGAGCTAAGGGTGTCCAAATATTTTTTTCCTGTGAGACTTAGGTGAATTTTCCTCTTAGTTACTTAATTCATACTTTCTTTGGAGCACCTTTTTTGAGTGTGTTTTCTTCTCATTCATAAAGCACAGCTTCATAAATATCACTTTTCTCACTCCATATTCAAGCTACTGCTTCACAAAGGGATCTAGATTTTCCACTAATTCTCACTGATGCTGCCAGTGGCATCTGCAAAGTGCTGCCCCAGAGTGGCACTACCTGCCCAACAGTGCTGATTTTTAATGGACAATGTTCTTCCTCTTCCTGCACCCAAAATTTGCAGCTATGACAACTGGTTTCCTGGAGATGAGAAAACTCTGTTGGACTTAGAGGAAAAGAGGAGAGATGAGGACCTGCAGTGTGTCTCTTTGCCAGCCCATTTTGGCAAGCTGCAAGGGAAGCACAGGGATTGTGGCTTCAAAACTTTAGTTTAGTCAGCAAAAAACCCTGAGCAGGTGGTGTCACCCCAACAGATTCCTCCTCACAGCCAAGAGTGATGACACTTGAAGCTTTAAGCTTCAAGGGGGCAACAGCATCCAGTAGAGGAAAGCAGAGCTGAATTCTGTCCAATTAATGCTGGGTGTCTTCAGTGATCTGAGTCCATTGATGTGCACAACTAGTTTTGGTTAACCAGGACCTCAACACTCTCTTATTTTATGCCAACAGTTTGGCCCATGAAGTTCACATTTTCACAAAAATCACAGAAAGCTCTTAAAAAATGCTGTGGATAGTTGGTGTATCTTGGGCATTTCTGTGGAGGGTTCAGAGACAGCAACAATGCAAAGCCTCAGGGTGGCTCTATGGCGTAGGCAAATGGATAAATTTGCACATCACCACATGCAGCTATGGGAAAACTCCCCAGATGGGTTTTGCAGATGAAGCAGTCAAGAGCACATGGGACTGAAAGTTGCAGGTGATGCTGAATGGAATTGTTGGCTATTGCTTTCCTGTGGAAAAATGAGACAGAGACACAAATTACCTCAGTTCCAGGCTGGAGTAGCACCTGCTTCTGCCAGACAACTTACTTGTGCAAAAAGAAACCTCTAGAATTTTGAACTTTTGAGCATTTATAAACTTTGTGCCAGGACCCAGATGAGTGCTGTGTGTGGAGCCCTGCATTTGTGAAAGCTGATGAGTGTACAAGAGCATTTGCTGGCCCCATCACTGAGCCAGGGATTTTGCCAGCAGCCCAAGCAGTGCTTCAGGGCAGATCATTTAAAAAACTGATCCTGAACCTTCCAGTTGCACCTGAAACGTGGCACTTCACAAATGAGTTGCAGATGCAAATAAGACCCATTTGAGTTCTCTTTACCCCTTTTGCATGAAATTCAGCTTTGTGGGGAAGACCTCAGAAATCTTTGTGACAATCCCTCGGGGTGAGAGCTGAGTGTTTGCTCCCCTTTCCTTCTACTCCTTCATTTCTTGGTGATCCTTGTAAGACCAATGCACAGGAGGGGACAAAACCCTTCCTTGTGAAAAATTTGGCTTAATGAGACACAAATAGAAGATTTGTACCTGCCAGGAGGACTGCAAGGAGACCAAAAAAAAAAAAAAAAGAAAAGGAAAAAAAGAAAGCTGTCATCCAGTGGGACTCTGGAGCTGTCAGCACAGCAGCAGTGAGTCCCCAGAGCTGTGAGAACCTCGCTGCCAGGCAGGGCAGTGCCAGGCTGGGCTCACTCACCACGCCTGGGCCATGCCCTCAGCAAAGAAAGGAACCCCTTTTCTGACAAACAAGCTGTGGGCAAGGTGCCAGCTGCCTGTTTCTGGAGGGGGAAAGGCTGCTCCTTGGAGAAAGGCTGGGCCCAGGCACTGGAAAGATTTAACTCTTCCAGAGTTGGTTGGTTTTTCAGAATGTCACAGGGGCAGCTGGTATGCCCAGGGTACCAAAACTACCAGTGAAAAATCCTATCTAGTACTAGCTGATAAAGATCACTTTTTGGGCATCAAAAGCACTTAGCAGCACCTCCAGACAGACATCTATTTAATAACTTGCAGCATGGTGCCAATTCAAATGCATGACAGCAATTGTACTATCCCCAGGCATTGAGACACCATATTTCACATGGTGGTGTTGCAGTCTCCATAACTCTGTGCAGCTGTGTGCCCCATACTTCTCAACAGGGCTGCTCAGCATTCTTCATTCCAAAAAAATATGCATCCTCTTGCAAAAAAGAAGTCAAGGACAGCTTGCGTAGTGCTGCCAGCTTGCTCTTCCTCTGCAGCCAAATGCAGCTGATATTCAGGGCTGTTTCCCCTGCACCCCCACCCCCAGGTTATTTGTTTGTTTGTCAGATGTGTCAGGGCATGCTTTGATTTTCTTACATTTTTTATCCATCCACAGACCACCCATCTGCTGCCTCACAGACCAGCACAACGTGTTGTGTTCCACAGGCTGAAAATCACTTTTCTTTCTCTTCCACAGCCTTAGCATTACAAAATGCTGAGCTAAACTACAGCTTTATGTTAAGAAAGGGCAACTATAAAATCTTTAGGAGCCATCTAGCAGGACACCTCTAACCTGTTATAAAGGTAGCAGTTAAAATACAGAAGGGCTAAAGACTATTGCCTACTTCAGAGAAAATGCAAAAGAAGGTTTTTCTCAAATTGGACACACTTTGTAGTAACTTGTATGAGCAGGAGAAGACTAAAGCAGTCTCAGAGGATTCCACTGTGATTTTCTATGGGTTTGGAAGGAAATGCATAAGTTAAAATGTTACTGGTCAGTTTTTCAGGCCCTGCTAAGGGACATGAGCATCTCACAGTTGCTACGACTATGAAGAAGTAACTTGGGTAAGAGTTGCTTGATCCCATGTCACATCCTACAATAGATCTGGTCCCTTCAGGCTTGCCCTGGTTCCTGACCTTTGTCTCTGCTGTTCCCTGATGCCCTCACAGCATCTTTTCACACCACGGGAAGCCTGCTGAGGGGCAGTCCATGCATTATGGATGATACATTCCTGCACTGTGCCTGAGCGCCTCAGCACTCACTGCTCAGGAAAGATCACAACATGCCCCCTTGCCCTTCTGTGACTTCCCAATAAAGCACTTCTCCTTCACATGAAATTATAAACTCATGTGGCTCCAAAAATAGGCAGTGTCATCTGGCTTGGAGTTGTGAACCTTAAATCATTGGCTTAAAGACCAGGAAAAATCCTGCTCTTCTCCATTAATATGAACAAATAATTTCCAGGATGAAAGCCTACACAGAGCAATTTGGCCTAGAAATGCCCACATCCCACTTTTCTTTTAAGTGCTGGTGATTCTGGTTTGAGTGGTACCAGTGCAGCAAATTTGGGAATAATTAAATACTAATGTGTCGTTTCATCCCCTTTTTTATATGGCTCATGGAACAAAATTTCAAATTACTATAGCAACAGGCTGAAACAATACTCTGGAACTTGTCGATATTTATCCCATGATCTAACAGGGGTTTGTTGATTGTGCTACTCTGCAAAGCAAGGGCATTAAGTCAGAGCTTTATTCTTTTACCATATGGTCCCCAGGAAAGAAATTTTCTCTTACACTTTGTACTCTGCACTACACTGAAGTGCACCAACAATAAGATTCATAAAGAAAGCCATTAGTTACCTGTGATTAAATCCCACAGCCCAGGTATGGATTTAAAATTTATGGAAATAAAATTGCAAATGTAAAACTGAGGTTGCATAGATCCAGATGAGTGTTAACAAGTGTGAAGGGCTGCGAGAGCAATGTGTTATTTTACTGTTATTGTAACATATGTTTATCTTTAAAGAAGGTGCCTGTGAAAGGCATTGCACTGGGATTTAAGGCATGTGGGTAGGTGCAAGTAGCACAGGATTAGGTGGCTGGGGGAGCAGGCTGAGATTAAGGAAGTTACATCATTCCCAAATTCAGAAAACTCAGGAGTGAATCTCAAAGGAATGGGGAGAACTCCAACACAAAATTCTTTAAGACAAATGTGAATGAGAGGATGTTGCACTTTTTTGGTTCGTGGGTTTTTTGTTGTTGTTTTGTGGTGGTTTTATGGGTTTGGTGGGGGCTTTTTGAGGTGTCTTCCTATGAGACTTTCAAAAAATACAGCAAGGCAGACAGTGATTCTCTTGGTCAGCTCAGGGATCACTCCCAGACTTGTACAGAGAGCCCCACCTCTTGTGGGACAAATTCAGTTCACAGAATTACATGGAAGTTTTTGACTTGACTAATTTGCAGTAGTATTTCTTCCTATGACATCATTTTTGCAGTGTTTTGGAAAGCAGCAAACTGCTTTTTAGGAACACACAGGTCATTCAAAGCTGGTTAGTAAGGGCATGTTGATCTACCTACAGGATTGGCCATGTACCCCTTGCCAGAACTCCTGGCAATCCCAGGAAAAGTGCTTCCAACAAGTCAGGTATGAATGAGTTTTGAGATGTGAGATTCACTAACCAAGGGGGAAAGCACTGTATCTGGCTTTAGAAAAGAAGAGAAAGTCCACATGGACAGTGATAAAACAGTCAGTGGAAGCTCAACACCATGAAAAATACTCATCTGAATTACTGACAATCAGTCAGTGACTCTGAGAGCATAAAGGCAAGGAAAAGAGCTGCCGTGGATTTGTGAAGAGTAAATTGTGTCAAACCAACTGAATTTCCTTCTCTGGCAGGGTCTCAGGGCTGGTTGGTAAGGCTGTACTGTGGAGGTGGTGTATCTTGGCTTCAGATAGATTTCCAACAGCATGAGGCTGGAGAGGTCTGAGCAGCACTTTCACAGATAAAACTGGAATTCAAAGCAGCCCTGATAAAATAAAAGGGATCTAAAATCAGCAGCGTGAAACTCAGTGGGAGGGCAGCATCCAGGAGGGAAAACTCAGGTGCCAAGAAGAAGGCCAAGCTGGGCAGATGGACTGGGCTGCTGCACAAACCAGTCTGGGCACCAGAGAAAAGCAGAGATCGAGCATGAATTGACAATGTGATATTGTTGGGGAAAAGGCAAATGTCATTCTGGGACATGCCAGCAAGTGCTGTAAACAATTACCCCACTCTGCTCTGCTTTGAAGGGCCCTGAGGAGCAGCTCTGGGCCCAGGCCTTGGCACCAGGCTCTGCAGAGAATGAATTTAGGCAGATGGGAACATATAGGGAAGAGGAGCAAGAGGAGCTGAGAGGGACTGAAATGCATTATTTATGGGGAAAGGGTGAAGGAGTAATTTGTTTAGGCTGGGAAAAGGATTCTGTCACAAATAGTATACAGAACAATATTAAATGAGGAAATTCATGGGGTTGCTGGCATGGGGCAGCTACGCTGGTGATCTGTGAGAGACATCAGGCACAGAAGTGGGGAACGGGTCCAAAATGCTTGGAACAAACAGGCTGCCAGGGACAAGGGGGCTTGCTGACCTCCCAGGCCACTGCTTCATAGTCCCACCCTCTTCCTGCCCAAGATCCAAACCCACCAGAGCTACCACCTTCTGTGGAGGCCTGGTCTGAGCTGATACCTCTGATGAGAGGATCAAAGGGGACTGAGTCTCATGGTGTACATTTCAATGTATGGCTTCCTTGAAATGCTGAGCCTCTGAGGGTGCTGTGATGGGCTTTGGGCATGCAGGGTGGGAAGGACAGGACCCTGCTGTCAGTCTGTCTTCTGCCACATGGCACCCTGGGGTGGCTGGGTAGGAGTGCAGCAAGAATGCTCTCCTGCAAAAAAACCAAAGCAAAAACAAACAAAAAAACAAAACCAACCAATAAATCAACAAACAAACAAAAAAAAAATCAAAACCAACAACAACAACAAAAACCAACCAAACAAACAAAAAACCCCCCAAACAATCCCCAAATCTCTCTAAACCCCCAAAAAGCTGAATCGAGCCAAACCACCACCACCAGAAAACCAACAAAGACAACGGCAAATAATTTCTGAATGTGGAGAAAAAGGCATCTACAGGTGGGTTAGCTCCATGACAAGAGTGAACCAGTCAGCTGAGAGGGGTTGAGCTGGAGGTCGTTGCTCTTGTCCAAGACTCCCTTCCCTCACCATCAGTCTGGAGGTGAGGGCAGCGTATCTCCCTCCCAACAATGCAGTCTGGGGTTATCTCTCCCAAGTACCACTCATTTTGGGGTGGGAGGGTGAGGGGCAGATCACATGTGTCTCTGGCAGTTGCCAAAATCAGGCTTGTTTGCCTTTGGAAAACCAAAATCTCACTCACCTTTCCTGGGCTTCACATGACAGCCCTCTCTGCCTGGGTCTTATTTGAAAGATCACAAGGTGACCATGAACTTTGTTTGCTTTGCAGACCATGACAACAAGAGCATGCAGTCACTATTTGGCTGGTGCTGCACTGTACAGACAGACTTGTCCAGGGATTTTCTTTCTCATGAGCTGCACCTTGGCTGCTTTCACACTGCCCTTCAGACTTCCCTCACCCATTCATCTCTCCTGGTGAAAGAAGCTTTGTGATAAACGATTCTGGAACTGAAGAGGACTTTTTAAAATCTATTTCTGGATTTTCCATCAACTTTTTGTTTTCAGACTAATTTTCTGAGTAGTTGTCCTCTGTAGTCCAGGATTGGATCACATTAGAGAGTTCCACTACCGTCTGACAGTGGTCCAGCCCTAGGCAGGTGTAAACCTTCCCCACCTCCACAGCCCAGCTCATTCCAGAATACTCAGGGCGTTGCATGAACCCACCCCAGCTGAGCAGTAAATCTGCAGCACTGTGATCTTACCCAGGGCAGAAATGTCTTTCCCATCAAAGGACATGATTTAATGCACGTCTGCTAAGTTGTGCAAAGCCTTGTGTTTTACTGCTAGCGCATCTTCTGGGACTGTGCATCCCTTTGGGTTCTCTTGGAGAGATCCCATTCCAACTTGGAGAAGGGTAGGGGGAAATTGCTTCCTCAGGGAACTGAAAGATACCCTCCCTGCCCTCATCCCCATGATTTCTTCCTCAAGCAGTGTATACAACCAGGCTTTCTGAGAAGAGAACATATAACAGTGCTTTCAATGTCTGCTCTTTCCCCCAGCCCTCCCCTGGGTTTGTTTCCTGGGGTTGTACACAGTCTCCAACAAAGAAAAGATTTTTGAGCAACCCTTTGAAAATCCTCCTCCACTTTGTCCAAGGAAATACTCCAGTCACACAATACCAAGAAACAAAAAGCGTTGTGGGCTTCCAAGTCTGAGGAATATTCTTCAGCTTGAGCAGATGTGTCCATGGAGGGTAGAGATCAAATGAAATAACCAGAGAAGCTTCTCAATTATTCTAATTAATGCAAATGCAGACTCTCACAAAGTCCTCATTTCCATGGATGGAGGTACAGCCTCTAACTTATCAGGAATTGTGAGTCTGGAGCTGCTTTGACAGGCCTGGCAACATCCCACTCTGTTCATGTTCTGGGTTATGAAACTCTGCAGTTGCTCCAGGCTCAGTGGGTTTGCTTTGTTACATTTTGGACTTCGCAGTAGGCTGTGAAGCGTAGAAGAAGAAACACAAATCAAAAAATTGCTCAATATTAGGGCCCAACATTCAGAAAGTGATGTCTGCCCCCCATGATGCGCATTAATTTGTCATAAAGAGTTATGGAGTTGGTAGACCTCTTCACTCTCCATTATATGAGCCTTCTGTTCCCATACAGGCTCTCAAATGAAAGGCAGCTCTCATGGATAGGGAAGCTTTGGCTCTTCAACATCCATGGACATTGGTCTAAGGAAGTGCTGCTGAAATCAATGCAGTGTTACCACAAGTCTGCACAGAAAATGCTTGGAGTATTGTCTTGGAGTATGTGCTGCACGTAAAACATTAGTGTGTAAAATAGCATGCATTTTCAAAAGCTTTCTATACAACCTCAGGACTGGATGGTAATATCTGACACATATAGAATTTTAGATAAGGACCCATTGTGCTGGGAAGATTTCCCAGCATTAAAAAATGCTGGTTAATTACAACATTCAAGAACTTGTTCACTTGAGGTCTATAAACTAAATCATGACAGGCAGCCCCAGCAAATTCCATGATTCACAAAACTGCATGGGGGATGGAGTTCAGGGAAAAAACATCTCCCAGGGAGGTGGCAGAGACCAGTGTCATCTGTCTTCTCTTCTGTACAATAATACTGTAGGAGGATGACAAAATAGGGGTCTGCTGTAAGGCTGAGAATTTGTGATAGTTCCCAAAGAGTTGCATGTCACTGGTGAATCACATTTGTCACACAAATTAGAAGCAGGTAACATCATGGTTTCTGGCTGGACAGAGGAATGCTGTTTACAGCTATAGTTTATTTCCTGGAAAATGCTGGCACAGATTGACAAGAATAAGTTCTAATTTATGCCCAATGTTGCCTTGGACTGGTCAGATAAATAAGACTCAAAAAAGCCTGACAAAGTGAAAAAAATACTTAAATATTCATATTTTAAGGATGAAATGCTATGCTTTCATGTCTGCAAACACAGTTCCAGTTTCAGTTAAGTACTTGCAATGTTTAATTTCAGGCACAAAAGTAATTTTTTCCAGTCATGGTTTTTTTCCCACCCTTTGATTAATCTAGAACACTTTGAATATTCTCATTTTGGGGCAACCTGAAAGAAACGGTGGTTTAATTTTTTCAATGCTCTCAATGAATTGAAAAAATCCCTAGTTTTTATTTGCAGGTCTCATGCTCTGTTTTAATCCTTCAAAGCCTCTCTGTTTTCTAGCAATTATTGGTGTTTCAGACAGAGCATGTATGTACATTTATATATAAAATAAATTCTGGCACAAAACTTTAGTAAGATGGGAAAACCTTTTGGATTTATGAGCTGCTTTGCTTTGTTTTGCTTCTTCAGTACCTGACTGAAAAGTAAGACTTGAGAAGGATATTTTCTTTTAACCTAGGATTGTAGTCACTTCAGCTAATGATGTACAAGAAGATCAAAGTCTAAAGATGTGCTTTCTGTCTCTCTGAAAAAAAAATAATCAGACCTCATCTTTGTTCTAGAAGTTCTGATGATATTTTGGATGTTTTTATCTGTCATTTACACATGTCTGTGAAGTGTCAGATGGTTTGAGTCCTTAATGGTTATTTCCATAAAGAAGTAGTCACTGACTTATGTGAGCAATGACAGAAACCAAAATCAGAACAGTCTGTCACCAGAACAGGAGACAGACTGAAGTGACACTGGGATATCTCTTCAGCAGGGGAGCATTTTTGGCTCAGTGAAGAGCAAACCATCTGACTGAGCATCTCCTCCCTCCGAGCTGCCCTGTGGCCACTCTGGTTTTTGTAATGCCACCACTGCTCCAGCTGTCCCACCAAGGCAGCACCTTCCAGCAATGCGAGATGAAGGCCATTTTCTGATTTGTCAGCTCCAGAAACCACAGGAGAACTGAGGCAGTGCCAAGGCTTTGGGGCCCAAGAAGATAAAGAGGCTCAGGCCAGGGCTTTGCTCACCCAAGGGTTACACACAGACCAGCTAAAACTTGTCCTGGTGGCTATGGCTGAGTGAAGCTGCAGCCCCTGTGTGCCCTGTCCTCCCCTGTCCACAGCAGTGTCAACCCAGCTTTGCCACTCATGTCCAAGCTGGTGCTCCCAGGAGCAGAGGAGTTGCCCAACATCAGTGCAGGGGCTGTAAAACTTGGCCACTCAGAAAAAATAAATTCTTTATAAACTAGAGCAAGGCTGATGTTCAAAGCTGAGGCTTGGAGGGTGGTGTCTGTGAGAGGGGAAGGGTTCAAGAGTAATTAGATTTGGTTGTGTCTCACCCAACCCTTGATCTCTCCAAAATATGCACTTTTTGCAGGGTATTCTGTAGGCAAAAAGAAGGTGAAAGAAAAGCAGTTTTAAAGTGCTGGTGTGTGTACAGGATGTCCATCTCACCCAGGCAGCTCTGCTGGGAACATAGATTCATCCACACATCTCTTTCACTAACAGATAAAAATGAATGCTCAACAACATCATGATATCTCCTACTGGTGATTCTGACATGAAAAATACATGATGTGTGTGTCAGGTACTCCCAAACAACTCACATTCCTGGAAACAGCCTGTGCAAGTAGAGAAGCAGATTAAAATGTGATGGCTGAACCAAAAAAAAAATTCTTCTCTTTATCATTTTACAAAGCTGTTTTCATAGAAGTTATTTCCCCTAATACCTTGCAAACTCATGTTTGTATTAACACATATTGTGGACAAGCATTTTTCTTTCTCTCCATCACAGTTTCAATGACTATATGGGACACAAGAGTGTATTTTCCTTTAATCCAGTTCTTCCTCCAAACTTAATCCAAGGTTTACAGAGCTAAAACTGCATTTGTCTTCCACATACTTCTGCCTTGGCAATGTCAGCTGTGGCATGAGAGTGCTGGCTCCCCAGTGGAATAAGTTTGTGGCTCTGAGTTTACTGTCTCTCAGTCCAAATATCCCACTTGGGCTACTAGTAAATTCAATGAGAAACATGTCAGACGTGTTGGATGCAAAATTTACTATATTATTGTTAAATAGTGGGTGAGTTTAATCCTGGTTTTATGAAATTCTGCAGCAAAGCCCTTGCTATCTTCTGGAGGGCCAAGCTTTCACTCACTGTGGTTTTTCTAATTAATGGACAGACAGTGACACTCCAACAGGTTTCTTTCTGTCCTTGCTCTTCTCCTAGGAAAAGTCCTACATCCCCAAAATGCCACACAGCTGGCCAGAGATAGGAGATTTATGTTTTATTTCTTTGGACAAGGCAAAAAGTAAGAAATAATTTATTTTATTGCTTCTTTATTGTGCCAGATGCCCCAGGGTGGCAGAAGAAAAAGGCACATTGTTACTCAACTCAGCAAGCCCTGCTTTGAAGTGATGCAGCAAGACCTAGTGGCTTCTTGGAGCAGAACTGCACATTATCATTTAGCTGGATAAATGCATGACACAGAAAAGTTGTTCTTGATTAAAAACAAATATCCAGCATGGCAAGAAAATGAGTAAGGATAAACAGTGATTAAGTGTGATATGTCTGAAGGCTTCCCACAGTATAAAAGCCATATGTGGGAGGCAAGAACCTAAAATTAAACTCTTAGCAGTGTGAGTTAAGCTTTTTGAAAGAGGCACCTGACACAATCCAAGGGGGAAAGTTTGAGTAATTGGCTCATCGAGGGTGGTTCTCACCACTTTCCCATGATCTTCACCTTCTTTCTCCCCCTGTGCTCATCCAAGCAGGGAAACACCATCTTTGGGTCAGCCCAGATAAGCTGATTTACTCATCTCTCCAGCCCTGCCCCTCCAGAGGAGTTCCTGTGCAGAGCTGAGGCAGAGGAGCAGCTTCAGCCCAGGTTAAGCCATTCAGGCTGAAGGTGGTACAAATGCACCAGAGTCAAGTCATCCTAAGGCAGCCCAACCAACTAAAGGCCTCACCACAAGATCCAGTAAGGGAGAAAGAGCCACAGTTTATTGCAAAAGAATTGCCTGGGACAGCAAGTAATTAGCATAGGCCCTTCCTTGCAAATAATGAGATGGTGGTTGTTTTTGTGGTGTTGTTGCCTCAATGCCTTCACAAGCTGGAAAGAAGAGAGGCCTGGTTTCACTTGAAGCTGCCACTTTTTATTTCCTTGGTGGTGCTGCAGTCTTGGATTTCACAAAGAGCTTAAAAGGAATCTCATCTGCCTTTTCTGGCTCCTGGTGGTCTCAAGGACAGGCAGAATCCTCAGGGCCTGCCATCACTCTCCACTCTCTGCCATGGGACTGGGTGCCCTCCCAGAGCTCCCTCCCTAATAGCAAAGGAGAGGGAGCCTCTGGTTATTGAGAATGTGTCTCCCAAGTGCCCAAGGCTTCATGACAAACTGTTTGCACTGGCACTCACACCATGCTTTGAGGTAGCTGCACAATCAAGGCCTCATTCACCCAGACCAAACTCAATAACTGCAAGCTGCTTTAGCTTGTTGGACATTCAGTATTGAAATGTCTTTCCCATTAATCTTCATTGCAGACCCAACAACAGCCAACAACATCTTCTCCTTTCTCCACTAAGGAAGAAAGAAACCAGACAGATTCAGGGTGTATTTGTTAGCAGCTGGGAAATCCTGAAGTTTTGGTTTCTCCCTGTAATGCTGAAAGCCTGATTCCTGCTGCCAACGCCTTGTCCCAAGGCCTTTGCAGAGGGAGGCCACAAAGCAGCCTGGAGAGTTTTCTCCTCTCTTTGGACATGTTCAAGGAGTGAGACTGGAAATCACTTCCATGAGCACTCTTGACCACACAAAGACCTGCTGTGACCATGGAAGGAATTCCAGCTCAGGCAGAGCATAAGGAGCCTGCACATAATATGTGCTACAAAATAAAGGTCTACATTTACTCTACTGAGAGAAACAGTAGAGATACAAACACTGAGGGGGTCACTATGACTTCCAAAATATGGGAAAAACTTACCAGGCTTTTGTCACTGACCCCTTTGCCATTTCAATAGTTTTCCTCTCTTTGGCAGCTCCCTGGTGCACACCCTGATGCAGGATCAGCCTCTGCACTCTGCTCCCATAAGGAAATGCAGTGACTGGATTTGTTATTTGAAGCTATCACCCATTATTAATTTGAAGCTATCACCCAAATTTATTAATTTCAGGCATGAAATTATTAAATTTAATAAGGAGAGCCCTCCCTCTTCTCTGCCTGTGGAGGAGCTGTCTTCATCCAACTCTGCACTGCTCCAAGATGAAGTAATTTTGGCTTCTTGAGTTTTAGCTATTTGAGATAACAAACTCAAATTCTTTAATCATCCTTGAGCCAAACTGTCTTGATGTTATGGCTTCATTTTCACTCTGACCTGTGCTCTTGGATTAGCAGGACACAGAAGCTGCTCCCATATGAGCCAAGTATCCTGAATGAGATGTTGAGGAAGGGCAAGAGGTGAAATTCAAGCATTATCAGTAAAATTTCCATGCAGTGCCCACACAACTGTTAACAGGAGAACTTAATTACTGTAAAGTACAACCAAACATTCAGATAGAAAAGTGGGCTGGGGTTTGCATTGTTGTTCACAGGCTGCCCTCTCTTAGTCATATCTGTTTATTGAGGCTGGACACAGCAAAGGGATTAAGAGAAGGAGCTCCCAAAGATTTAACTGTTACTAGAAACCCAGAGCTCCAGCATGCTCCAAAATCCAAAAGAAGCATGTGTTTTTTCCCATCTATGTTGCACACTAAATTTTTTCAGACAGGTGAGTGCACCTTTCACTGTGTTACATCACAGATATAGCTGGGTAAGTGGTATGGTCACTAAAAACCTGATTTTTTGAGCTGCACTTCCTTAGGCAGAGAGCAAATGTGTGAAACATAATGAAATACACAACCAAGACATCTACTATTCAATGTGGCCTGCTCTAGGACAAGACAGCAAGAAATACTTTTGAAAAGTTATGCAGAAAATATTGTTGATTAATGAATGTTTTCAAGATAATAAACTCTCGCGGACATGCACTTAAAAGAAAAAAAAAAAAAGATAGATTTATCAGATTAATTTTTACTGACAAATTATTAAGACAGCTTTTTCAAGTAGCAACAAAGGACTGTATGAGCTTCTTTCTTTTAATTGTCCTGTTATTGCCTCTTGGATTCTCAGTTGTATTGAAAAGTTTTTTTCTTCATTTGAGCTTAAAAGAATCTTCCATCAAAAAGAAAAAAATTGGATTTGTGTTGCCTAGCCTGAGGATGATTAATTCCCATCTACTTCATTCATCTTAGTTACAGTGGTCAGCCAAAATCTGGGATCCAGAAGACTGTCACATTAAATAGATAATAATAGTTGACTTATTGAAGGCATCTGTTTATCTAACAAATTAGGCACAAAGAAAAAAACCACCAGAACTATAAAGACCTGTTCTCTTCAAGGTAGGGATAATCAACATCAGGAATGGAGCTCTTTGCTGGTACCCCTCACAACATTTCTGGACAGCAGCTGTTCACAAAGTGCTTGGTCAGAGCTGTGTTACCTTTCCATCATCATCATCATCATCATCATCATCATCATCATCATCATCATTCACCATCACTCTACTTCCATAGTGGTCTCTCTTTCAAACAGCAGTTCTCCCCAAAAATCCCATCTATCCATAAAGTTTAAATTCTTGAGCTAGTTGTGACTCCTCTGAGTGTCACAACTGCTACATCTGCTGTCTCCTAAAGAAGTTACATCATCCAAAATGTGCTTTCTTTTTCCTCAAAAAAAGTTGCCAGCATTAGATTTATGGAGATATAGCAAAGGCTTAACTCAGACAAATTGAATTTGCTCTGATTTGTGTTGGCCAGACAAATATGTGCCAAACTCTTCATGTGTGTGTGCACAAGTGTATTTTTATATATATGTATGTATATATATGTATATACACAAAATCAATACACATACATATTTTTATGATATTTCCCTACAGTTACACCCATGTACCCCAAACAGTGAGTCTGTCACTGTTTTATCTTATCTACTATTATCAAACAGTATATCACTATCTTATCAAATCGTATATCACTATTTTGCCACCAGACAGAAGCCTGCAGGTATTACAAATCTTCCATCCCTAGAAGAGAGAGAGAGGAAACTGATGAGTTCTGGGCAGATTAAGAGACCCACAGCTGGTGAGGAAGCTGAAGGTTTGTGGAGCTGTTGCTGCCAACTCAGTGTGTTTGCAAGACAAGGGGAAGAGATCATACACAAAGGTGCTCCAAAACAGGAACATTAGCAAAACCTAAAAAAGAAAATTCTGCTTCTTGTTCATGGTGAGACCATCTCATATCATGAGGTTTTAATTAAAACTATCCTCTGGGGATGATCCTTCTATTTCCCAGTCTCCTGCTATGAGTTAGCTAAGATTTTATGACCAGCTAATGTAGTCTAGAATGGAAAATGCCCATATTCCTCACTTCCCCACCATTTCTTTTCTCTGTCCTAAGGAATGAGAGTATGGACAAATGCCACTGATGCAAATGCTGTGGTGTAAGAAGAATGTTTGCCACCAGGCCATGCTTTGGAATGACAAATATGCAAGAATTAGCATCTATAACTCTCTATAAACATTGGGGTTAATCTCCAGGGTTTACAAGACTCTTTAAATGTGTTTTAATAGGACAATATGTTTCAGAAAAGACCCATCCAACACTTCACATATCAGTAAAGTTTACAAGAAGGTAAACTGAGCTGGGCTAACAGTTCAGATGTACAGCCAGGGCCCTAATGAGAATGCCAAAGTCAAAGTAATAAATTGATTTGCAAGTCTAATACCTTCCCAAATTGCAGAAGAGCATTCCAAGTCTGGCAGGACATTTGGAAGGGAAGAGCTGTGGGAATTCCATTGTTGCCTCTCAAACTCCAAAATGTAAGAAGATCAAATCACATTTTCAGCACACAATGATGAGCTGGCTCAGACCTGCTCTCTGCCCCCCTCACCCAGCTTGGGCAGGACTCTGCTCCTGGGACAGCCTTGTTGAGGGGACAGCAGTGCCTCACAGAGTTTGGACTGTTAAGAATAAATTATAATGGTTAATTAGAACTGAATTAACTCTGTGGACACCCATGTGGGCACCTGTTACAGGAAAGGAAAACTGAGACCCCTGACAAACCTGCCATTCTCCACTGATGACATAAAATTTTCCATCCTAAAACCAGGTGAGATAAATCCTGCCCTGGGTTTATTTGAGCCTGGAGTGCCTACTTGCTTCAGGCAGACACCTGAATCTACCTGAGCAAGATATGAACTCCAAGTGGATTTATTCTAGAAAATGATTCTTCAGATGTCCAGGCTCAGCCTCACCACTACCATCCAACTTCTGCATGTACAAAATGCAGAGTAAGCATTTGCTAATAGGTGACCAGTTTGTTTCAAGTTATGTTATTCTTTCTGTGTTTTTCACTCAACAGTGAATATCAACAAGAAATTAAAGTTGAGATTTTAAGAACTGATACATTCCCATTAAATCAACATGAAAACCAGCCAGATAATCCTAATAAATAGGATGAATGAGACACTCAGAGAAGGATGACTTCATGTTTCCCTTCTTTATCCTAATTATTGCAGAACATTGGCCTAACCTTGACTATTTTTCCACATCTTTGTAAAGACCTGAGGGGACTTTTTGGAGGGAGTCAGCCAATATTTTAGCTGTGTTTGCTATTGTTTCTGTTTATCACTTGGGTAGACTTGCAGTAAAATGATGATTGCTTCATTATAATAATTCAATCTGCACTGAGACAGGCTGTCTCCTGTGTTACGTGAGAAACAGCTAGAAACTTTATTTCATAAGCAAAACCACCACTGGCCATTTAAAAATACCAAGAGCAGCTGTCATGACATTGTGGTTTGGCTGGTTCTGCTCTCTGATGCAGGGGCTGTGGTGGGATGGGGAGCCTGTCTCAGGAAGGGACTGACCTCCCTGACTCATTGGAGCACAGGGGTGAAAAGCAAGACAAGATCCAACCATTCATTTAGCATCAAATCAGAAAGTCTAAAAACAAGAAAAAAATCTGTAATTGCTCATAGAGTGAATTGGGAGTGATTTTTACTCCTTTAGAAATGCAAGTTTGACCTGGTCACCATGACTGGAATCTGGCAGGAAGATTCCCATGGCTGGAATGTTTCAATTAATCTTTATTGGGTATTTATTCAGCTCAATATATATTAATATATAATATATATTATATTGAGTGCCATCTGAGGAGGACTTGCACTGTTGGTGAGAAGGGTTTTGGCCTGTTTCCAGATTTCTAACAACTTGGGAACAAGCACTCTGGAGTGTGTTCTCTGATGTATAGTCAGTTGAGAACCTGTACTAAAGACCTAAGTCCAGAGAAGTAACTAATCAAAAATCTTGGGTAAATTGGTGGTAATGACTATGAATTACAGGCTGTAAATTATAGCATCATGGTAAGAGAAGGACAAATGTAGACATCTGTGGTCAGCAGGAGTTTTAAAAGTATGTTAGCTACAAATGGGATCACTAAAAGCTATCAAATTGCTTCTAAATGGACAAAGTCTATTGGCTGAAACTGTCAATAATAAACCCAAAGCAGTAAAAATTATGAGTAAATATTTCCCACTTCTGTTTGGGAAAAAGCCAGATAATGCATTGCATCTTATGTAAGAAGAACAAGACTTACTTTTATAACAATGCTTTCTAAACTTAGAAATTTTTAATTGGCAGTTCCTAAATAATTTGCATCCAAAAGGGAAAGATATTCACTGAACCCCTGCTGCTGATTTTGAATAAGTCTTGGAACACTAGAGAAGTTACAGATGTGAAGCAAAGATAAAGTTGTGCCAGCATTTAAACACAGTAACTAGGATGATGTGAATAAATATAGACTTGTCAGCCTGATACCAAGCTGAACAAAATAATAGAATGGTTATTTGGGAACTCTCTTAAGAATTACAGGGGGAAAATAGAATTACATTGAAATTATCATGAGCTTATCAAAAACAGACCCTATCAAAATAACTTTATAATGCTGGAACATGAACATGTTTAATCAGTAAAGGTGATAGATCTGATAAATATACTGTTGGACTATTTTACCAACTGGACTGTTTTACCTCAGATAAAACTGTCTTTGGGGAATTGTCCAGTTTCATGAGCTCTTGGCTCATCACTGTTTAACTGTTCCCTGCTGATGGCAAGAAAGAGAGAGACTGAGGGGCTGGTGAATGGCAGAGCCTGTTTGCCCCTTGGCTGTGGCAGAGCACGATCAGGGAGAGCAAAGCAGCCCAGAATTGCCAAGGCAGCAGATTGGGGATTCTGCAGAGATCTCCAGATCCTGGTAGAAAGTCAGACAAACTTCAGCTCAGTGTCTGAAGGGGCCAAGACAGCTTTTGGCTGTGCAAAACAGGGTCCACCATGGAGCAGGTTTCTGCTGTGTTTCACAGTGGTGTGATGGCTCCTACAGTTGTTTTGGTATTCAGAAGAAATAGGAAAAAAAAAAAGGAGGGGATTTAGACAAAAACACACTAACTTGGTTAAGGATAGGAAAACATGCCTTATTCTGAGAGATTCAAGAGCTAAATTTATGTGACATGTCCAAAGGAAGGCTCAGGGATGACATGATGCTAATAAGTTACGGCTGCACAGACAGCAGAACTTGCCCAAAGACAAAGTCCTTCACTTCTTGGACAAAGGTTTAACAGATCTCATGGTCTGATGATGGATAGATTCATTCTGATGCAAATAAGATGTTGTTCTTCAGAGGGAAAAATAATTAACTGCCAGAAGTACTTACCAGTACTTGTTAACTTGTTATTAATCAGTTTCTAATGAAGCCTATAAAACCTAGAATATTCCCTAAATTAAAAAAAAAAAATAAATAAATAAAAAGGTACTCTAAGACATTGATATTGGGAATTTAAAGCTGAATTGGAGAAAGTGATGTAGGTTCCATGGGCTGTATTACAATGAAGGTCATTCAAGAAGGCCCTAAAGTCTATTCTAACCCCCTAAAAATCTGAGAAAATAGAGTGACAGAGTAGCAATAGTGGCACATTCTTTCAGTGAGTCTTCCAACCATCACACTGTCTCACCATTGAGAGAACTGGGAAGACTCTACACCATAGAGTGCTCAAACATTCCCAAAGCTGCTCTTTGCTTTTACCAGAGAGATCCTCTTACAGACAAACAGAATAAGTGCAACCACCATGTTTACTCAATGTTAAGCTTTTCAGCTGTTGTTCTTTTAATTTTGTCTTGACCACACAGAAATTTCCTCAAGGCAGAGGATTTACCAGGTCTTGCAAATCAGTGAACATTTGGTGGCAAGGAAGGTAGAGGTTCAAAACCATTCATCCCATTTCTTCGTACTCCTCAGCTCCTTTTGTGGCCTTGTAGGACTTCTTTCCCACTGATTTTAGGAAGAAGCTGGGCATGTTTTTGTTCTTAAAAGTCATGAACTGATCTGAGAGGAAGCACCTCTGTGAGTAGATCTGCTGCACTTGGGGAAGTTTCCATTTACAAGACTTGTTCTTTTATTTCATGTGGCCTCGCAGCCCATCAATTTGACCAAGTCTAAAATTCTAAATCACAACTCAAGCAGAATCACTGTGGTTATTCCCTTATTCCCATTAAAAATCTGTGTAACTACCAAGTTTTCCATGGCTTTTGCTCAAAACCACAACCTGCTGCAAATTCATTGAAAAATAATTCCAAATTTAACCCAGATTAATAACGCTTCCAATTAGGATAGCCAAGTTTTGCAGTTTAGCAGATTAAAATTTGTCAGGTTTCATGTCTCTTTGGGAACATTGTGTTCCACTCAAACCACAATCTGACAAGAAATTATTACTGCCAAACTAAATCTATTTTAAAAAATCCACCTTTGCATTTTGTAAGCGCCACGCTTTGGAGTTCAGTTCTGCAGTTTAATTTTGTCCCTGTTGCATAAATATGGGAGGATCCTACTTCTAGATCCAGAAGGGCTTCCAAGTCATAGCCCTACCCAGGCTGGGGTATTTGGACCCATATGCTCTTATTTGGATCCTTTGCTAATCTTTTCCTTAAAATGGAGGGTGTGATCGGATCATCTGCAAGTGTTTCTAGTTGACATTTTTTCAGCCATCAGCCTCCCTTCAGCTGAAAATCATTGCTCCTTGATGAGAAGGGTGAACACCAAGAAATATGCTAATTCAAGTATTTGTGATCATGTTGGATACCCCATACACTTTTCCAATGTTTTTTTTTCCCCTGGCCTCTTCATTCTTCTCCCTAGGTATGATATTTGGAGACAGAAGCATAGGCTGATGATGACTGAAACTACACTCCCCTGAACAGGATGGCCCTTGCACTTTCTAGACCAAAGCACTCTCTGGCACTGTGCTGGAAAAAAAAAAGATTTATGTTTTTTAATCTCCTCATAAGGTATGACTGAAGTACGCTATAATATATAGGACAGGAATTAATCCTGAATTTATTTATTGTTTTTTTCTTACTTCATCTGTCAGAAGAATGCCATTTCAATTAATTATTAAGAAAATTATGTTTTTCAAGGTAAATGCATTATTTCATTATCTGCTTTCAATTAGCTGGGAATTCACTATGTTCAGCCAAATGTCCATTCATCAACAAATTCCAGATTCCTGGCAGTCTGTGCAAATTCCCAATTTTCTTCTTTTATGGGTACAATAAGTGAAGATATTCGTGCCTCACGCTAAATTATGGCTGGGGTTAGACTACCCTGGAGGGAGGAGAAAACAACTGTGGAAGGTCTTGAAACGTATTAATAGATGTTTTTATTGAAGTAGAGTTACAATATTTCATAATATTTTTTTCTTCAGGCGCTTTGTTATTGTTAGCTAGATGCCCTCTTGCCCTTCTTTGTGGGCAACCATGATCTGAGCTGGTCATCCTCCATGTGTACCATGGGCTCGTGAGGACAGCTCTGGTAGCAGGGACAGGGACAAAAACCATGGAAAATACATCTTTCACCACTGCAACTCATGCCCAGTGAGTGAATTCCCAATTTTTTGTGCAAGGCTGTGCAAAGTCTCTCCAGCAGTGTCACAGGCTGCTCCGGGCCACGTAGACACCCTGGAGCACCAAGGGAGGAGTGAGCAGGGAGAAGGAGAGCATCCAGCCATGTGCCTGGACAGAAGAGGGTCTGCCTTGGAAATATTGCAGTTCTGTTCTTCCTTTGTCCTCCTGCAAAACAGGGCCCCTGAGCTGGGTGCCAGCTCCCATGGCCTGTGGGACCCAGCTCCTCACCCAGTACATCCCACCTTGTGTGCCTGCTTCCATTCCAGCCAGCTCCCTCCCCAGGCAGCTGCTCACAGAGAGGAGAGAGCCCCAGTGTGGGAGTTGGGCTTCTGGCAGAGGGACTCCTCTCACAAAGGGAGCATGAGCACTTTTTAAAATGCAAACCTGCTTTTTAAAATTCTTCATGCCCAAAGGCACTTTTACTACCTGCTTGCAATTGACACTTTACCCTGCACTGGGCCAAAGCCCTTTAGAAGGAGTCTCTTGGGCAAAACAGGAGAAAAGCTCTCTCCCTGCCAGCTGTTGGGATGGAAGGCAGCCAGAAATGTTGCTCCAGCCTCTGTGTATGCTCACAACGCTTTGAGCTTGGTTCCTCACCAGGCACTGCTTGGAGTGGCACCTCAGTGTACAGTGTGAGTGTACAGCTCACGGGAAGAGCAGAGGAGCTGGGTGATGTCACTGTCACATCTCCCTCTTTTTGTTGTGGAACTGCTTCTGCCTTCTTCTGTCTCCTCTGGCTTCTTCAGCTGTTGTCAAAAATCCTGTGTCCTGTCATCTCCTATGGGTCATACAGAGGCACCTTGCTTTTCTGCTGCCTTTCTGTTTCCCAGCTCAGCCACCACTGATCCTCTAATTATATTTGCTTGGTCACCTCTTCTTTCCTCCTTTTCACTCACAGTGGGTATTTTCTGCTCCTTTTGTTCTGTCTTTCTGACGATTTGGGGCCAGCAATGATTTGCTTATAGTGTAGAGCAGGAGTTTTCAGCTTTTCTCATCATTTTCAGGTGTTTGTAGGCCTCTCCCTCTCCATGCATGCTCTGAGACATGGTTCTCTTGTGCACTGTATTTTTCACCATGTGAATGAAGAAACAGAACCACTGCTCTGCCTCATTCCCCAGCTTGTGCAGAACCATCCTGACGTGGGCTGATGCTTTTCCCACCAGATGTAGGAGTTTTTCCCTTGTGTGATTTGTGTGCATCTCAGGCATTGCTCTCAAGCAGGATTAGGCTGATTTTCGGGGTTAAAGCTGTGCCATCCTCACTTCTCAGGGATGCAGAGTCCTGAGAGCCTCCTCACCACACAGCAGCTCTGCCAGTGGTGAAACCAACAGGCAACACCATCACCATCTCACCAACATCTGTCTAATGTCCTATAGCCCAGGCAACTGAGCCCACGTGTTTGTTTTACTGGTAGAATACACCTGCAACTTAAATATTGTATGATAAGCAGATGTTCACTTCTCTAAATTGAACAGCACACAAGGATTTATGGACCCCAGAGGTTCAGATTTAGTGAGTGGGAGCCAAGGTCACAACTGGACCTTCAGATTCAATAAATCCTGACATTACTGGAGCACTGGGGGAGGGGAGAAGAGCATACTTATAGACTTATAACAGTTTTTAAAGTATGCCAGTGATGATCTGCAAAGCAGATGTAAGCCAGGCTGATTTTGATACTTTAAACTTCCTCTGCCAGGTAAGAGATGAAATACCTCAGGGTCTGATGTGGAGTCACATATGGAATATAGGAGTGGGAACGATGATAATGAAGCCCTGTTCACTTGGGAGGCAGAAGGGAAAAAATACTCCATTAAAAAGAACAAATGTTTTGTTTTCATGCTCTGAGAAGAACACTATTGGTAACATTAGTGGTGAATTTATTCAGATTAATACATTAAATGGCATATCTGTGCTGTGTTTCTCTTTCATGCAGTGCACTGATGAAAACCATTGGTTTAACTCTGACAAAAATGAAGTTCTGAATGAGCAGAGTAGGTACCTCCTGATGGTGTCTCCCAGCCCAGGAGGCAGAGTCAGTGCATTCAGAGGGCTGGCAAAGGGAACAGACTGCCAGAAGTTATTCAGACTTTAAGGTCACTTCAGACTCTAAGAATTGTGAAAGTTGGGGAGAGTGAGAGGCAACAGGGAAGGTTTTAAATGGGCATCAAAATGTCCTGACACTGGTGTGTTATAGACACCTTTCTAGGGGCACCTCAGAAGCCACTCCCTTGTGATAGCTGCAGTAAAATAAGGGTGTAAATAGAAATGGATAAAGCCTGAACTGACCCCTGCCAGCCCAGAGCCCAGCCTCTGGAGGGCTGTGAAGCCCTCCAGAGGATTGTACAGGTTTGTCTGCTCCAGACTCCACAGCAGACCCAGTGACTCTTAGGTTAGAACACTCAAAGCTAAATTTCATCAGCCAACATGGAATGTGTCACATGTGACACATGTGACCAGCTGCAGATGCAAACAAGGGAAAACAAACACCAAAATGTTTTACTTGTTGTGGTTTTTTTTCTCACTGTGGTAGCTGTGCATGTGAAAAACTCCCCCAAATTCAAGTATGGGAAAGCAGAGCTGTCTGAAGCAGAAGCAGCCAGGAAGATGAAGCATTTGATGGCTTCTGTGACAACTAAAATGAAAATTTTCAAGCCAAAGTGAAGTTATCACTAATGGCCAGGTGAGTGTGGGATATAACCTGTCTGCCAGCTATAACACAGATAACTCAGAAAGTATGATAGGCTGAGGCAGCTTAAGATTTTCAAAGTGCTTGCACAAGGATGCTCCAGATGTCCATGAATAGGTTCCTTCATCCCCTCCTGAGGTGAAATCCAGTGTGAAAAGTTGGAGTCAGGCAGGGGAGGTCAGTGTCCAGTGCACTGCCCTTTTTAGCTCCCATTCTGGATCAATCCTCTCCCTTCTGGGCACAAGGCTCATTTCAGCTCTCACACCCCTGCATGCCAGACATGGGTGTATTTTGCTCCAGAGGGTGTAGTGAGGCTCATGATGTGTACAGGCCTGGAAAAGGCTGCTCTCACTACTTGATGTACCACAAACCTTCTGCCAACTGGCCTTGCATGATCAGTGATGTTTTTTCTGCACCCAGCTCCCAGGTGATGGGATGGAGGCACAGGGAGTGATTTCCTGCCCCAGTGCCACCCAGCAGTCCCCTGCAGTGATCTCAGTCACCACCTCCCCACGCCTGGGGAATTTTTCACTATCCCAATATCCAGGGTCATTAGGAAAAGGCATTTCTCAGTGGTTTTTCCACTGCTTCTTGTGAAAGTGTCACACAAGCAGGGCAGTCAGGTAGTGTTTACATTGTCTGGGCTTTGTTCTTGTGTCTTTAAACACTGACTCCAAAATAATTCTGTTCTCCATACCAAACAAGCACATTGTGGCCTCTTTGCTGGTGAGGCACAGACTGTATTTCTCTCCCTTGGAAGTGGCAAAAGACAGCTCTGGTAACTTCAACATCTTTTAAATTATGTCCTTAATGAAAAATTTACTTAGGTAGGTCAATACTCAGCTTCACCGTTGTCCTATGTCAGACCAGGCTGCAGGTATGGGTTTAGTGGTTACTGTTTATCCCCAGAGGATTCCCAGGTATGGGTTTAGTGGTTACTGTTTATCCCCAGAGGATTCCCACTGATGAAAAAGGCGTTAAAAATAAAAGCAATGTCTCTCTGTAAGGAAGACTTTCCCAACAGCTGTATCCTTCAAAGGCTTTGGCCTTTTCTTTCCCCTTACCCTCTCCCTAGGTAGCCCTCTGGGACCCACAGTTATGTGGGATGCCAACTGCTCACTATTCATCACAGCCCTGCTCCCCACGGGCCCATTGACTCTCAATAATTTATCACTCGATGCTTTGTGTGCTCCTGCAGAAATAAATCAGGGCTGGGAGCACCAGATGCTCCCTCATCCCATCACACTGTGTTAATTTATTAAAAAGGGGTTTTCTCAGCCCAGCCGAGGGGTGCAGGGATCTCCTCCACGAGGAGCAGTGAGGACGGGGGTTAAGGTCTGCTGAGCCAAGTGCAAAGAGTGCTGAGAGAGAGAGTGGAAGCTGAACTTGGAAACCCTGGCAGGGTGAGCAGGCTTTCCAAGCAGAGCTCGCTGGGACTGCGCTCCAAGAAAAATACATTTAGTCCTTAAATGTGTATTTTTCGTTCTGGGCTCACGGTCTCTTTTTGTTTCTTGGACTGGGTCTCGCACCCGGATACAGCAAGTAAATATCAAGCCATAAATCACAAATTCGATGCTTGCTTTTCTTTCTTCAAGGTTGCATAATATAATGGAAAAGATCAAGCAAATGCAGAGCTATTTTATGCTGCACATGCAGAGTGCAAAAGGCCCTGGGTCTCTTCCAATGACCCCGCAGGAATGATAGGCCTCCTGCTAACACGGAGATCTGCTTTTCTGAGGCATCACACAAATCCTCTCATGGATTGAAGAGTTTCTCCTGCTCTTGTTTTCTTTAATGTTCTTGCAATAAAGTTAATTTAACATAAAATGACCCTTCATTCAAACCTTCTGCACATATATATTATGGCTGTTTCATCAAATGTGTCTCTGGCAGAACAGGAAACACAAATTTCCTACATTCTCTCCCAGAGTCCTGAACGCATGTCAACAGCTTTTTGGTACTTATCACCTTTGGTCATTTCTCATCTCCCCTTCAGAGGGGGAGGACCATGCCTGCTAACACACAATCTTGCCTCTGACACTGGAGAACCACGCTGACTCCACCTGGAAGATGGAAGAGTGCTGGGAATTCTTGAAGCTCTGGGAGTTTGTCTTTGAAATCCAGCCTTGCCAAGGTTGCACATTCTGTTCCAGCACTCCCTCATGCAGTAGGGCCTGAAATCACACCACTGCTGCCCTTACAAAATCACTTTCTAGTTACCTGGAAGAGCCAAACCAAGAACTGAGGTTCATCCTACCCCCAAAAACACTGTTCAGGATAATTCCTCTTCTCTAGCACAGTGCCCATCGCCCAGGAATGGTATAATGGGATAGGAGCATCGCTGGTTCTGCTGATGCATTGCCAGCCTCTCTGTGCCACTATAGGACAGGAAACAACACGAGCGCACACACTGCTGCTCTCAAGGTGAAGAAAAGGGAAGTTTATTTTCTGACCCAACATTTATAGTTTTCCAACAGTGACAATGGATTGCAGGGTGAAAATGCCACCTCTCCAATGACACTGGACAAACCAACAGTCCATCAAATTTCTCCTCCTCCATAAAAGAGTGCAAAACAATGAGTTATTTACAGAAAGTGTGTAAGAAAGTTTGCTGCAAGAATGCAAACATCAGAAGGCTTCAAAAATCTTAAAAAATCAGGGCGACACTCTGCTCTTCTCTGAGCATGTAAAAATGGGGTTTTAGAGGATCATGTTTCTAAATGACAACTGTTTTTTGTGGTGACACCAAGAAAACTCTTCCAGGTTTCAAGTCACTGCCACACCTCCACAGGGACTTCATAACTTTTACAGGAATGAGCTGGCAGGTGGGCTGTAAACCCCCATTTCTGCTTCCTTTCTCTCCTGCTCCTCAGAACTTTCCATTTGCACTGACATTTCCCCAAACTTCTAAGCTGGGCAAAGGTATCCAGTGTACATAATACTAGTCTAAAGAGCTAAAGCTTGCCAATGTTATGAGAAAGCATAAGCAAGAGATTATAATGGGAAATTTTGGGCAATCCTGTCTTTACTTAAGGCAAAATCCCCCGCTGGGCCTGCCACCAAGATTAGTTCCAGATTTCCTTAGGTTCTTGTGACATGCACAGGGCCTGTCCCAGCCCTGCTTAAGTGCTGTCAGGTCTAATGCTTTCTTTCAAATCTCTCCTCCCTAGCATCAAGAGCATTATTCTGAGGAGATTTTTCCTGAAATCTTCACGAGACAACATTGGGAAATGCTGGTTAGTCAGTAAGACCATTGTTTATCCTCCTGGTAAAACACAGCTTCCTCTGAACCAGAACCCTTCTCTCCTTGAAGATAAGCAAATGTTAGAGAAATGACTGTAAATCATGAGATTTCTGGTTAAGGTTGCAGCAAAACTCCATTTGCATCTTAACTCTGTTTTCTCTCATTTACGGTCTTCTTCAAATGTCTTCTTTGGCACTGAACGCATTTGTCTCAACCTAAAAGTGAACTTTGGAGAGGGGGAGTCTGAATAAAACCCCTAAAGCTGTTTTTGAGTTATCCAGGAAGACAAAAATGCACATTTCCCAGTATAAACATTGTCTTGGTTTTATTTTGGGGCTTTTTGTTGTTTTGTTTTTTAAGTTCAAGGAGAACATTCCGTTTATTTAGAGTTAGACTGTTTTATTTTATTTTATTCAGAAATCAGCACAGCACATCTGTACTTCTTGGTGAGACAGAGGGGCACAAGAGCTGCTCTGTGAGGTCAGAACAAGGGTGGGCCCAACCCTGGGTCCTGCTCCTGACCATGGCTGGTAGCAGATGCTCAGAGCACAGCAATGAGGAAACCAGTGCCATGGGGCCTTTCCTGGTGTCCCTGCTGTGCTCCCACCACTCCGTGATCACCAGGACTCCTGAGCTGGAGCTGCAGTGCTGTGTTTGACAGTCACCAACAGCCTGGTTCTCTCTGGACCTGTCTAATTTGGAGCCCCTCTGCCCTCTTGGCCTTTGCAGAATCTTGTGGTGAGGGCAGTGACACGAGGCAGCTCTGCTGTGAAATCAGCAAATCCTCATCCTCTTTTTAAACCTGGTCATGTCCTTGGGAAACTCTTTGCTCTTACATTGATAAACACTGAATAGGCTTTTTTCCCCCTGAACAGGCCTTTTTCATAAGCTGTTCCATCATCCTTCTCATGCCAGCTTGGTCACAGCATCCTTGTTCTTGTTTTAATTCTCTCTCTACCTCTGGCTCCCCCATACCCATTTCAGGGTGGTTGAAGCATGGCATAGCTTGGGTTTATGATTCATGTGACAGCTTCCTCTCCTAATAGTATCCAGTGCTTAATTTGACTATTTTTTCCTTCCACTGCTGAGTATGAGAACTCTACTTTCAGAAAATTTTCCATCAATATTCCAAATTCTTTTCTGAAAAGGCAGAGGCATGCTGACTGCCAGCTGCTGGCTGAGCCGTAGTCATTTTGTCACTTCTCCTCTATTTCATTGCTTTGCTCTTCCCAGCACTGCTTTTCTACTGGTATTTGATCTCCCAGTCACTCAGATGGGAGCGAGGGAGATCTTCCTGCAATTCTTTGCTGTTGGCAGTTCTGAAGAGTTCTGCAGCTTCCACAAATGTCATTAATTCACTGTTTATCCCATCTTACAGACATTTAATTAACCCATTGGAGTATACCACACACATCTACAGTGTTTTCTAGACTGGAGCAGCTCCATGAGGGAACTTCAGCCCTTTTTCATCCACAGCTTGGTTCCCCAATGTGCCTGGGGCAAAGTGGCAATTTTGGAAAGCTGGATGTGCTTTATCAGTGATGCCTTGCTGAGGCACATCCTCACTGACCTCTGCAAAGCCTGCCAACAGATTTGAAAAGCCTGGATCTCCCCAATAAAAGCAACATTTCTTTCTTGCCACCATCTCTCACGCACACAGGATCCACCCATGTCTGCCAGTTCTAATGTGTGACAGAATTTTCAATTCTCTGACTGGTTTAGAAGGTCAGCACATTAGTTTGTAGTTCTTAGTTTCATTCTTGAATTATTTCTAATTATAGTTATTATATATAGAATAAAATGTTCAAAGATGAGGTTTTATTAATAATTAAAAGGACAACAAATATTCCCTGTAGACAAGTTCAGTTATCTGTGATAATTTTCTTGTTAAAATTGCAGCTTCTTTCACAAATTGGGCCAAGGTATATCCACAATTAAAATACATTGAAAGTTTTCCTTCTTCCTTGAATAAAGCATTGATTTCTGCAAAATGCATGGAAAATTTTCCCCTGTAAACTCCAATTTTGTTTTGACAATTTTCACTCCTATAATTTCTCATGGGTCAAACACAACATAAGACACCAACTGAACATCCAGACACTGTCACATTGTTTGGCATCTGCAATTAATGCTATGATCTGAATTCATAATTAGAGCCCTCCTACACTGGGAAACGCACTAGTGTTGTCTTGCCTATAAAATTTCACTTATATGGGTGGAGTGGTTGATGCCCCAAGCTTTCAGTGTCCAAGGAACATTCAGACAATGTCCTCAACAACATGATTTATCTTTTGGTCAGCTCTGAGGTGGTCAAGCAGTTGGACTAGAGGATCTCTGTAGGTCACTTCCAATAGAAATTCCTGTCTAGTCTAAACCAGATCTTTCCCTATGCACAGTCAATGCCTGGAATAATTGTGCATATTTATTAATTTTTTAGCATATTTTCCTTCAGTCTGATTATTCCCAGTTTTGCAAACCAGAAATTTGTATACTTTTAAAATGTAGCCAGATGTATAACATTGGGTAAAAATATGGAAGTCTATATTTGATGTGTCTGTGTGTCCTGTACACCCCAGCACATGTGTGAGTATGCAAGATATTCCATGAGCATTCGTGCAGACATTGGAGATAATTAATGTAAAAACAAATGCATATGTAGTGGTGGTTGGGTTTTTTTATATTTATTTATATATGGAGTTGTGGTTTGGGTATTTTTTTCCTGAAAACTAATAAATAAAACCCAAAAAGTACAAGCTACCTATAGCAGCAAAGGCACCAAGTAGTTAATCATGAACAAAACTATGAATATGAGAGCACTGCCTGTGAAATTAATGCAACCTATCAGCTGCCTTAAAAATAGGCTCCCACTAAAATATTTTGCCCACCCAGGGCTTCAGTGAGTATCACCATGGTGCCACCCAGGCAAATAAAATGCAGATTACGGAGGAAGTGGAGGTGCTTTCCCCTCGCTCCCTCCAAATTGGCAGCACCACTGCTCTGTGCAGATCCAGGAGATAACACACCAGGGCTGTGCAGCTCTGCCTCTAGCCCTGAGTCACTTCAGGGCTCTGTTTGTCTCTGGGTAATGTTAAATTTAGGGCCTGAGTCTGAGGACTACTCGTCTTCACTGCTCAGCTCTCCCAGCTGCAATACATCACTGGCAGGCCAATACCCCAGCCCATGGGGGGGTGTCCCATGTGACACACACTAATTCATAAATGAGAATGATATCTGAATGCATCACACTGCAGGGAAGAAAAACAAACCTTATGGACTCTTTTAAGGCTGTGATAAATCAGAATGTGCACGATACAAATATTTATCTTGCACCCTTATTACAAGTATTTCCTTTTTGCTGGTTAATTTAATTAAGAGGTGTCCCTTTGGATTAAAATTTTGTAAGATGGATATCTTTTTCTCCAAGCCATAATTCATTTTGAATGAAGAGAGGAAAACTCATAGCTCCTGAACTTATTAATAATGATCTGAATTAAAATACATTCCTGGCTTCCTTGAATACTTACGTATGTTACAGGATAGCTGGGAGGAGAAACAAGAGGGATTATTTTTGTTTTCATGAGGAGGACCTGATCCCAGAAACACTGCTGAACACGTATGATGAGGAGTTAGTCACAATGATTTCTTTGGCAAAGGAGAAAGAAGCAGAAACAAAAACAACTCTGACCCAACTTTCCATCAAAGCGGGGGTGGGGGATGAGAGGGCTGGTGTGGCATCATTCTTCTTTCTCTCCTGAAGCCCAGGATCCCACCTCAGCCCAAAAAAGCCTCCCTGGGCTTGGCAGCCTGTGGCTGTGCAGGACACCACGGACAGGAGCAGGAGAAATGGTCAAGCCTGCCAGGAGCAGCTCGTGGCCCAGAGTTTGTCACCCTCCTGCATGGCCCTGGCAGATGTGGGGACCTTCCTTGTGTCCCCTCTCTGCACATCATCACCCAGTGCAGGACACTGGGCCCCCAGGGAAGATAAAACCCACAGGAAAGCCCAGCTGGGAAGTCCTGGAGCTCTGATGACATTACCTGAGCTGTAGACCCAAAAGGAAAGAGGTAAAGATGAGGACACTAGAAGGAGCTTTTCAGGGCTCCAGAGGGTGAGGGTTTTGCCTTGGGTTGATGTGCTGACCTCAGATGTGCCACTTCAGCTCACAGCTTGGGAGCCCTTCCTGACTTTAGTTGGATGTACCTCCAGGGCAGCTCCTGTGGATCCCAACCAAGGTCCTGCAGTGTCTGTGCAGAGGCAAAGAGGCTCAGGGAGCAGCTTTGCTGAAAAACAGGCATCACAGAGGGGTCATACCAAAAGTGCAGCTGCTTTTCCAAAGTCTCTGCTTTGCCTCTGCTCACAAAGCAATTCCTAGAACTGTCCACCAGAAAATTAGTCCTCAGCTCAGTCCCCACAGAGGGATGAGTGATTTTGTGCCTGATTATCCCTTGGAGGTAGAGTTTAGACATACAAATGTTTGGGAGATGCAACTATTTTGAGAGGCCTCTTCTTCCACAAAGGTTTGTGTTTAGGACATCCATCACCACTTCTGTGGCATCTGATGAGGGGTGATCTTAATAGCACTCAAAGTAGAATAATTGAAAAAGGCTTGTCATTTCCTTTCCTCTTTAGAACAGAATTTTCTGATCAGTTTTGGGCATTGTGTCAATAAACCCTGTCACATTTCCTTTCATTACAGCACCCACCATTACACTGTTAGCAGACTCATTAACAGGACAAGGGACATCACTGTCAGAAGAAAAGGCTACTGAAATGTAAATACCAAGTCTAGCCAGACATCTCACTCTTATAAGCTTGAACTTGACTCATTGCTGCAGGCATAATTGGAGGGGTTTCTCCACACATTATTCAAATTCATGTTGAAGCTGTTTTGCTTCCCACACCCCTCCAGCACCTGCAGAAACCTCTCTGGTGACCCTGAGACCCTTGGTGAGAATCAAGACAGAGTGTTTGGTCAATGCCAGCTCTTACATCAGTGACTGGCACCCCTTCATGGCTCCCACGTCCCACTTTTAAAAGAATAATTACAGCAACGCTGTGAGTTGAATGACAAAACTCAAAGAAAAATGAACTTGAAGATGTTTCCTTAGCAACTGTGTGCAGCAGTGTTTCCATCAGGCCAACATTACAGCATCACTCTCACAAACTGAAAAAAACCCCAGACTGAAATCCTTACCACTTGAATGGCAAGTGCAGCCTGGCAGAGACTGAGCCCTCCTTGGTCACACCAGCCAGTGCCCAGCTCTTAATGTGACTTTCACCTTACCTTGAAAACTACTCTGGATAAGGAACAGCCACAGCTGTGAACAGAGGTCCAGAGGGCATAGCAACCTCATGAAAATAAAAAAAAAATCAACTTAATTTCAGTTTTGTTAAAATAACTGTTGATTGTCCCTTTCACTTTCCATCCCTGATCCTTCTCACCACTACATCAGTGCAATTCCAGCACATGCTGTCCAATGAGTCACCTTTGGCCATCTGATTTTCTTGAAGCAGTGGCTGTGAGTTCCCAGAGGGTGAGCCAAGGCTTACTCACCCAACTGTAATCATCTTTGTGCAGCCAGTCCTTCCCAATCCTTCTTGCTCATCATTCCTAAAACCAACTCTTGGAAACAACACATCCTGCTGCAACCCACCCTTGCTTTCCTGGCAGACTCAGGGGTCCCCATGTTTCCTGCATCACCCATAGCAGGTACAGTGAGTGAGGCAAGCAGGAGGAGGGAAGAGGCATCAATCCCATTACTATCCTAATAAACCCACTTGTCTTCTGTTTACCACCATCATTTTAACTGATGTAGTGCAGAACAAGGCAAACCTTTTATGCTGACTCCTGCATTATTACCCTTCAGAAAGACAGTGACCATTTCACTCAAGGATGGTTTGAATATTTAGGCACACAGATAACATCATACTTTAAATCTATAAACAAGGGTACATTATTTATTAATTATACTCCTGAGATAAATGCAACTTTATACTGTATCATCCTGAAAATTATTTTTGCTCACCTGTGCTGAAAACCTCCTGTTCCACAAATGTGGGATCCAGCTTTTGGACTCTAAACATTCTGAAAACGTTCCCCAGAGGTGGAAAACTGATTGCTTTCTTTAGTTGATGCATGGTCAGCATCACGAACATGTATTAAATTAGCAATATTACATCCAAAACCATGTCTCTTGCTCTATGATTTATAGCTTACCTCCTGCAAGAGGAGAGGCCTTTGGCACACTGAGCCTGAGATGCCTCAAATGCCACCAGTGGTACAATTTTATAAAAAGATTATGAGGGGAGGGAAGTGTTCATCAGCACCCACACATCAGTGGTGCAGCTCTGCCCCTGCTTGCTGGGTGTTAATGCTCATGCCACTCGTACTTTCCATAGCTCTCCATGTGCCACCAGGAAAAGCCTGGGGCTTTGCAGGGCAGGGCTCAACAGCCCCAGAGTATCTGAAAGCCTCAGCTGATGGAGCAGGAGGAAGACTTTGCACTCACCCTTACCTGTTGTAGTAACAGTGCCCTGAATGGGGAATAATTGCATTGATTCCATGATTGCAGGAGGCTGATCAATTGCTTTATTGCTACTACACTGTATTACACTGTTAAGAAAAACTCATTGCCCTTAGCAGACAGTCACAACATACACATGGGTCCAATTGGTCAATAAATCCAAAACACCATCCCCAGAGTCCAGTTAAGAAACCACCCTTTGGTAAACAATCTCCATAACACATTGCACATGTGCACAACAACAGGTGTAGCAAGTGAAGATAAGAATTGTTTCTCATTTTCTCTGAACTCTCTCACAGCTTCCCAGGAAAATCCTGAGAGAGAGCTCTGTCTCTCTCTGTTCAGATGATGATATGTGATTGCCACATTACCCCCAAGAAATGCAGGGCTGCCTCTCATCCAGGGAAAGGGGGAGGTTTGTGCCACTGAAAGGAGCAGCCCAGGAGGGAAAAGAATGATCCAAAAGCTGAGGCCTCTCCTTGGTGTGGAGGCAATCCAACAATTGCTGGGCTTGCTTTGGGAGAACAGACCTCCATCAGCTCCTGAGCCACACAAAGGGACCTGAGAGCCAACAAGAACCACAATCACCTGCAGATTTCAAAGGACAAGCTCCTAACCCTGCTCCTTGGTGGGTTTTCAGAGGACAGGTTGGAACTGGAGACTCCTCCACTCCTCCGGGCCCAGTCATGGCTTAGGCCTTCACCTCCTTTGGAGCCAGCCACTAGTTTGGTTAAGGAGAAGAGTGAATCTGTCACAAACCCCCGCACCAAAAAATTTGTGAAATAAATACGGGCAGGAGACCTTTCCCCTTTTAATGCCTTTATTAAAAGTGATGAGCTCGGGTGGGGAGAATCAACGGGTCCACGCTCATGCAGCCGCTGCTCCCAGGAGTGACAGGGAGGAGGAGGAAAAGTGCAGCTGTGCCCACTGGTCTGTGGGCAGAGCTGGGAGTTCCATACTCACCAGAGTATCAGGAAATTCTTTCATTTTTGAGTTTAATATTTGATGTCCTCCATCCAGCCAACATCCTTAGGTTAGGGTGAGGGGTAAAAGGGTCTTAGCAGATACTAGATTATGTTCCTCATATCTAGGCATCACTTTGATTTATCCATTTCATGTTGGCTCGTTGTTTTTAGGGGTTTTTGGCTAGGTTTGGTGAGGGGTTTCTCCTGTTGCACGCTGGTTCTGAGGTCATTTGCATGCTAACTCCGAGGTCTCCTTCTCTTCACCCTACTGTGTGCCATCCTACAGGAAGCAGCAGGGTGTCACTTGACAAAAGGGGAAATTCTTAACCATCAACAGCAGGTAGTTAACAAAAACGACAGGGGATTACAACAACAAACAGTTAGAACTCCACCCTGGCAGCAACTGGCCCAACCTGTGAACTCTGCAACCTTTTAAAAAATGGGCAGCTGTTCTACTCATAACATCTGCAATACTGAATTTTGAGGTGTGATCTGCCAAGATCTGACCCAGTCCTGGAACCTGGCTGATGCAGCTGAAGCCTGTAGGCTATCCTGAAACAAATCAGGGATTTTGAGTGCAAGGGTAGGAATGCAGAAAAGCAATTGCCCTTTCCCAGAAAGTAAAGCCAAACCCTGTTCCCACAGGAAATCCTGCTCCTCTGTTTCACAGAAATCAATGGTGAAAGTGTTGGGGGCCTCTGGAGTGACAGCTCAGGTCCTTCATGATTGTTTGCCTTCAAAAAGGAATTTTGCTTCATTAGGATGCTGAGTCTTTCTAATTCACATACTTGATTTGCTTCGGGTCTTGTGTTGTCTTCATTCCATGCCTGACAACAGGGAGTCAAAGGGGCCAACAGGGAGTCAAAGGGGCATATCTGAACCTGCTGGGATGCTGTGAAACTTTACTGGGGAGAGTTTAAATGGATTCTCGAGAATTGGCTGGGGGAAGAGAGTTCATGGGATATTACAAGTGTGATGTGTGGGGTGAGAGGAGGCAGGCACATTCCCGATGGAGTGCCCTCTCTGTTTGATACCATTGTTATGGAAAATTGAAACTTCAGGAAGGCCAGTGAAATGGAAACGCCAGGAAGCCTTAGAGAGACCGTTTGCTCACTCCTCACCAGGCCCTGCAGAACAAAATGTCTGAGTTTCTGCCTTTTTGAGCTTTCCCGGGGTCCTGAAAGCCAAACTCCCTCGTAGGTGTAAAGGTCAGGAATCCAGCAGCAGGGAGGTGAGAGACACGAATCCCAGCAGTCACTTGAGATGCTTACTCTGGAAACAAACTCTCACAACAAAAGTGGCTGGAACAGGAGACCTGATGCAATGGCAAAACAGATGAAAACTGTGCGCTCCATCCCAGGGTGAGTTACCCACTGGGAGAGGGAGTGCAGGAGCAGTGGCTTTGTGTGTTCCTCCAGCTTTTCACAACCACTTCAACCCAGATGGTGAGGGAGAAAAATAAAAACTTCCTGCATTTTGATGAGCTTGAGCAATATGATTTTAACAACACGGAAAAATGTCCTTCAGCAGCAAAGCAAGACACCAGCTAGAGGTGGTGGTTCCTTGCACATGAATTTGCTAAGCAGAACAGTGCCTTACACGCTGCAAAATGAAGTTCTTTAGGACAAAGTGATCATTTTTCATTGAAAATAGTTAAATTAGTCACTACACCCAGTCCCAACTGGAAAGAGGGAAAGAGGCTTGAGCTACAAACGCTCTGCTTGTATAGATATGTCCAGGTGAATTTCCTAAAATTCATTTAGCTATAAAAAAAAAAAA
>JAHXMQ010012338.1:27656125-27700706 GCA_020466415.1 Ammodramus savannarum pratensis | reverse complement strand
AGGAAAAAAAAAACAGCACCAGAGAGGTTCAAAAACTATGGACTCTATGCACTTCAGTGAGGATTTTCCTTCAAAACAATAATAAATGTAATAAAAATAATAATAGAAAAAGTACACTGAAACTCAACTCTAGAGAAGATTTTGTTCCTGTTTCTCCCGAGGGAGAGGCAGGGTGAGGACACCACCAGGCATTTAAATGCAATCCCTTCATGTAAATGATTTCCAACGGGAGCTCCTGCCCTTGCCTGCAGAAAAAAGCAGAATGCATCACTGTTGCCAGACCACCTGGGACACGGGGAGGAGAGAAAATTTCCAGATGGGTTTTAAGACAATTCATTTATATTTATATAGCCAAAATAAATGTTGGGGTTTTTTTCTGCGATAGCATTTCCCTTTGCTCTATCCAGACCACCAAGAGAAGAGGGAGGCACAGAATTTCTGCTGCATTAATAGTCCTGGTGTTTACAGTTTTGGCTTTTATGAACTTGTGGGAGCTGTTGATTGAGTCATAAACTCTACTAATGGGAATATTATCTCTAAATTATAAAAGTACTATAGTATTTGGGTTACTTAAAAGAAAGGCTTAGAACAGATACACACTTACAGTACATCTCAATTACCAACATGATCCCGTAATGGGAATTTAATTGCTAATTGCTGGCTTATATTGTAGAAGAACTGCAATAACAACACACAATATATGGCCTATAAACATGCCCAGACAGTTCTATATCACCTCCTTTCACTGCTACCTTCTTATATGGTTGGGGGGGAGGAGGGTTATTACAATGATTTAATTCCTAAATCCCTCAAATTAAGGATTTCTCTTTGTTAGGAAAGCATTTCCAGCAGGGCTTTGTGTGACAGATTTTAGCAAGCTGCCTGCACACACTCGGGTGGCTTTGAACAAACAGGACAGCCTTATGCACACGCTTAAATACTTGGCTAAATTAGATTCTCAGAGAGCTCTAACAAAAGAAATTGTAGTTCCATTTAAATCAACCCAGATACTTCTGTTTACCCAGCTGGGGTGAAGTTTGAGCAATACCCACCAGGCAGAGTCAAGCCCAAGCACAGTCAGATCCACCTGATAAACACAGCACTGAATCTGCTCCTCCTGAGCTCCAGAATATCCCAGGAGAGGCATCCTGTCCATGTTGGATGTGGACTCCTGGGCTCATGGACTTTTGGTTCCATGGTCTCATGGACTCTGCCCACTCCACCCTGCCCAGCCCAGACTATCCACAGCTGGCCCATCCTACACATCAGCCACAACTGCCCACAGTCAGGGAGCAGCCGAGGTCACCCTGCCTGGCCTCAGAGCTCCTCTGACAATGCCAGCGCATCCCAAGGGTGGCACTCACTCCCCCAGGAGCAATGCAAACATCTGCATTTAGCTGGTTGTTCCAATCCCTTTGTCGGAGTGTCGGGAGTAGGACTGTCGGGACAGAGACGGGAGATCCCTGCAGCCAGGGCTGGAACTTGTGGTTTATTGCAAAGGGCTTGGGTGCAGGGCCCTGCTGGGATTTGGGGTTTATTGCAGAGGGCCTGGGGGCAGGGCCCTGCTGGGAGCTGCCACCCACAGCTCAGAGCAGGCTGAGAGAGGAGTAGAGAGGATGAGAGGGTGAGAGCATAAGGAAGTATAAAAGGTAAGAGTGCAAAAAGGTAAGAGAGCAAGGTTCCCGTTACAATACCATAAATCTTCTTCTGTGTTGAATAATCTAATTCTCACTAACCAATCTAGTACAAGATACAAATCCTATAGCATTTCCATACAGCCTATAAGAATCATTACATTACCATCCTGTGCTACATTTTAAACCCTATAAACCCCTCTTTGGACCCCTTCTGCCAAGCTGTAGGGTCTGCTCAGACCCTTGGGCCTGTCTGCAAGCAGAGGGTATTGTTCCATCAAAGGGGATTACCTTCAGCCAGCCACACCATTGTTTTCCTGTTGTTCAGTAACTAAGGGATCTCAAAGCTTGCTTTCATTTCAATCTTGCTTATAGTTTCTATATTCTCAAAATCTTTTGCCAGATAATCATATTTATAAGGCTTTTCTGTTTCATCTTCCCCAACACCCTTCAGCTGGTGCAGAGCAATGGACAGTAATATCAGGCATCCTCTGAATATTCCTGTGGGCTGGTCACTGCCCAGAGGTGCTGATTTCCCTCCCATCAGCAGTGAGGGATCCAGAGAGCAAGGGCAGGTGCAGACACTGCACTGCCAGCATCTGAGAGCAGGGGACATGAGTGTCACCCAGAGACATTCTAATTTGGAGGTGGCCTTGTGCCTCCTGCAGCATGGCAGCTCTGCAAAGGGTCTTTCTCTTGTCCTCCAAGGCAATGCCATCCTGACAGATTTGCTTTGGAAGTGGGAGTTTCTCAAGTGCTGTCAGGTGATACAGTGAATTTTGTGCTGTTGCACATCATCCCACCATGCTGCTTGCCAGGGATCTGCATCAGATTTCGGGCAGGTTTGTGAATCAGCTCCTTTACTTCTCTTTGTTCATAGCTCTAAATATGAAACTATCCTGATGAAAGAGGAGAGCAGAGAGGACAGATGGCTGGGGTGAAGGGCAGATGAGGATAGCTTGTTCATTTGTGTGTAACACATACCAGAAGAAACTTCTAGATGATTCAAAAATGACAGAGAATTGTGCAGAGGAAGAGTTCATTTAATCAATCCATAACCTAAATATATTATAGCTATATTAACTTCCTAAATCTTGGTTATGCTTCCTAGTTTGAAACATTGGAAACTGGCAAGGATGTGGACGTTCCCCCACACATCTCTCTGGCTTCTTTGACTATTGCCCAAATCAGGAGTGCTGCTTTTGACTGGGTCTGAGTCACTCCCCCAAACAAACTACAATAAGAAATTGATTTAGAGCAAAGAATAACTTTTAAATTTTTTTTTTCCAGATAGTTTTCTCTTAAATGTTATCTATACTGCCCTCTAAAACCTAAAAATAATTTTAAAAATCTGACTGAGCTCAGATTGTGATACTTTTTTCCTTCTGATGTTGTAAATTCTTCACAAACAAGCCTCTGTTCTGTCTTTCTCATTGTACTGCAGCTTGATGGTTAAATGGCCTTTAAGAGGAAGAAATTCTGCAAGTAATTATACAATAGTTCAGTTACTGAGGGTACAGGACATTATTGCTTAAAGAACTGATGCTTCCCTTCATGACACTGTAGTACAAAATGTTAAAAACTGGAAAATTCTTCTATCAGTTCCACAAAAACCACAGAACCACTTAGAAGGGCCCAGCAAGCACACACCTGGTGAATTACTGCTAATGATACATGGACTGCTGTCCTCTGTGTGCAGCCAAGTGACTGAAAACATCCAGTATTTTGGTTATTGTGGAATTAGGATCCCTGCAGCTTTCCCACAGCAAGTTTTCCTTTGGGAGGCAGAGATGTCTCCTGGGCTAAAAGGACAAAACAGAGAGAGCAAACACAGGAGCCAACTGAGCCCAAACTTTTTCCATGAAGTAGGATGAACTCACACCAGAACATGAGAAACAAATGCAGGACAAATTTCATCCTTTCATTTATGCAGATGAACATCTCTGCCTGATGTTGGTGCAAGTGGCTCTGCCTGGAAAAATACAGTAGCTGGCTGAATGATGAAGAAAATATTTGCCTGGTGAGGAACACCCGTGTCTTGCCTGTTGCCACATTTCTCTTCACAGAGAAATGCAAGGCACAACTCTTCCTAAGGATTCCTGAAATTCACATTCTCTGAACCTCAGAGAAAGAAAACACAATTCTTATCACTTGCTGTGCCTGTGTTGTGCCAAAGCAGAATGCAATATGGAGATTGTTTATCCAAAGTGAGGATGTTTTGTTTGTGAGAGTGTGTGTGTGTGTGAGGACTGTCGGGTGACAGTCACAGGATTCTGTGCACTGTGAGCGTTGTGTGCAGGGTTGAGTGCCTGGCAGATTCAGTTTTAGATGTTTAGATTATTTAGAATAATATAGTATAATAATTATTTAGCCTTCTGATATCCATGGAGTCAAATGCATCATTCTCTCTCCCTCACCAACGTCAGAGTCACCATTGATTTGCAATATCTTGCCCACAGCAGATTCCCCGTGTCTGAGGGGACCCAACTGCAGGTGACAGCCCAGGCACTTTGAGCCAACCTGTTTGCAGTCATTTCCTTCCCAGCAGCAGCAGCAGCAGCAGCTATCCCAGAGAACTTGGAGCCTCCTCTTCCCAAATGCCAGGCTGAGGAAGCAAACATTAACACTGAGCACACAGGGGGGTGAGCGGGGCTGTAACGTGAATCCCTGAGCTCCTGCCGGGCCAGTGCAGATATTTGAGGAAAGGAGATACCCCTGGCTGCCCTGCAGAGATCCAGGGCTGAGATTAATGGCAACTGTGGGGGCTGCCCTCCCCTGTGCCAGGCGTGCTTTAAAGCCGTGGCCTCCTGCCATCCCGAAACATAACCCTGTGGTATTGTCTTCATTCAGGCCCCTCATCAGCAATGTGAAAAGAGAGAAGAAGCTGGTGGCAGGATTAGAGGAGAGGTTGAAATATTCTGGGCAGCATATGCTGTAAGTCACATTATACAAAGAGGATTATTGGGCTGTTCATTGGCCAGGGCTTTCCATTCTGGAAGCACTGCTGCTTGTCAGAGAGAAAACCTGGTGAAAAGTGTTTGTAGCATGTTGGACCACAGTGTATGACACACTGAGCACAGTGACAAGCAATGAAAATATTTTTCAGGCCCTGTCTGGCCTCTCCTAGGAGATTGTTTTGTGTTTGTCAGGGTTATGCAAGATGCATGGGAAAAAAGGGAAAACCAGAAGTGAGACCAATAATTCAGAATGGCATCATAAACCTCCTAAAATTACCAATATCAGATGAACCCATCTCAACCTTAAAACTGAATACATCAGTCCTGGAAGGCAGTTTGAGACCCTCATTGTTTTAGAAGTGAGAAACCACCTTCTGTCGTCCAGGTTTAATTTATTAATGGCAAATTATACCCATTTTCTCCTTAAGACTACCTATGTTCTTACCTGAACCAGATAATTTTCTTCACCTGGCAACAAAGTATTTACAGAGAGAAAGGATATTCATTCAGTCTAAGCCTTCATTTTATTACACTAAATAAATTATGCTCCTTCAGTCACCTTTCTTATCTCCATTCTCTTGGTCACCTCTCCAGCTCTTCTCTGCACTGGTTCCAGTTTACAGTCCCCTTTCTTTACCATGACCAGACAAGACCAAACCATGACTGAATAGATCTATGAACATGGTTCCACATTAAATAATAAAATATTCTATTTCTTGAACTGTTTTTTTCTTTTAAAAAATGCTCCTTTTGTCTCATGCACATAAAGAGAAAAAAACTAAAGGGTATTAATCTTCTCTAGAAGCTACTTGAGAGGTTTTCAATGTTCAGAGTCCCCTCTTCTTGGGAACCCTCAGCTGTACAAGATTTCCACAACTGAAAAAAATCCTTCTGAAGTCCTGGGAACATTAAAAATTTACAAGGAAAACTGCATTCATTTAGAATCAATCTCAGTCTTGGTGGCATGTCATAAAAATATCCAGCTTGCATCAAAAGACAAATTGTTGTTTCAGATCCTGACACGGTCCCTGTGGTCAGATATTTCTTGTCATATAAGGAACCATTTTCCTCTTTTGGATCAAAAAGCAATTCATAGTCTTTTCTACAACTTGGAGCACTTTAGTTTTTGCCTTTTTCATTTTGAGCCTATGGACTCCTAGCCCATTTTTTTGCTACCCCTCCTAAGCAGCCACATTATATTTTGCCTTTTCTCAAAACCTTTTTTGCTGCCAAAAAGGCAAAGAGCTTTCAAAAGCTTTCTATTTTGCCATATGGTAAAAAAGAATAAGAATTTCATTTACATTATCATGCAAAGGTGTAGGAAGGTATTTCCATATAGAACCATAATTGTAAGGGGGATCTCCAATTTTCCAAAAAATTACTATTGTTTCTCCCTCAGTTTGGAGATTTAGATACATTGAATTCTCATCTTTCTAAATCAAACAATTCCTTCCCAAAACTGTAATTCCAGATTAAAGAAAAAACAGGGTTCTAAGTCTTCCCAAGCCCCACAAGAGGTGCACTGGCTCACACCTCTTCCTCCTCCACAGTGGAATCTCCTGGATGAATCAGCTCCACTTTCACCTCAGCTCTTCCATTCTTCAGAGTGGGGTAATTACTCCTCTCACAAAAGCACAAAGTAAATCCAGATCTAATTGTGACTTTGAGCTGGCATAAGCTTAAAAAGATACAAAAAAGCTAACAGGAACTCCATGAGCCGTGGAGAAAGAGAAGGGCATCAGTGAATTTTCAAGGGGCAAGTACATTTCTGCTGCCAGAATGCTGCACACTGAAATGGCACTGAAATCCCTTCTCTTCAGACATGTCCCACCCAAGTAAAGCTGGGTGGGACTAACCTGAGTCACATCTAAAACAAAAAGCAAGAATTGACAACTTCTGTGCCGTCCCTGCAAAACATTTGCTTCCACTTTGGAAGGCTATAATTATCTCTGATACCAGACCAGCTTTATAGTTGTGTGCAAAAACCTTGCTGGCATTTCCTCCACAAAATAACCAACTTTGACATGAACAGCACTTGAGCATCACCAGGGGGATAGAGCAAAACCACAGATAAGAGCTGCAGAGCAAGGGAGGAAACGTGAATGGAATGGCATTATTGTGCTAACACAGTCAAACCCAGTTCTGAGAGGTCATCCAACAAGGTTTGTTCTCAGAACAAAGCAGGGTCAGTCAGATTTTGCAGTGTTTGACTCAAAGATTTCTCAATACTCACAAATTCTCCATGCAACCAGGCAGAGATTAGAGGATCTAATTTTAATTATGCTTGTATAAGTGTGACAGAGTTCTGTTGATTTAGAAAGAGTTCCAAAAACATACAAGTATACATCTCTGTTGGAACAAGAAATTAAATGCTGTATCTACTTTTTTCTCATTATATAAGAATTTTTTTTGGTATCTTTCTAAGTAATCTTCAGAGATGAAGCACCAATCTTAAATCAGTGCCTTGCACAAAAGAGATTATTCTTCTTTGCCAAAGAGATCATCCAGAAGAGGAGGGTATCTGATCCCAGTCACAGGAGGAGATCGGGGTAGTTGGTTCCAGATATCTTCCCTCTGAAATTAGAACCCCAGAGAATATCTTAGTATAAAATACTGAAAACAGGAATCATTACAAGCTGGTCAACATAAGATTGAATGAGCTGCTTCAATGCCACAGACAAATCTGTGAAAAATTTGGTCTTTATAAAGACATCTTCTTAAAAGATTACAACATGCACATTCTTGAATGTTACAAAATATTTTATTCAAAATATTTTCTATTACTAGCCCTTTTGCAGATTTTTTAAATTAAATTATGCTGTTTTCTTCATTAAAATGCTTATGCTTCAAATTCATTTTGGTGTCTCAACACCAAAAATTGCACAAAATAATGAGATAAAGAGAAGGAATAATAAAAAAAGCCAGCTAAACAAGCACAGCTCTGCCGCTGAAATTTATCTGTCAAATACAATAACTGTAGCCTCAAAATACTGCTATTCATTCATGGAAAGTCATGCACAGAATGACAACTGAATTTTAAAGCTGAACAAGATTTAAAACTTTTCCTGTCTCTGAGTTTTTTTCCATTTTGTAGTTACCTCTCTTAATATATTAAATATTAAATTATTGCTTAAGCAATAATTCTTCTGTAAAAACAAAGAATAAGCAAGAATTCTTCTTGCTTGCAAAAACAAAGAATACTCCCTCAACAAAGCCTAATCAACACCATGATTCTCAGGACTGCTGTATAAAACATGTGGGAGGGTTTTGATTTTATCTGTACGAGACAGAAAAATTCTTCACAAAGACAAAGCAAAAATAATCAACCATGCAGAACCACGCTCTCCAAAGCAGAGCAAACCAACAGCCCTGGGCCCTCTTTAGACACCACTAAGAGTCTGAGATGCTACAGAAGAAAGTCTTGGTAAGGCAGGCAGGAGTGAGGAGTCAGGAGCACAGTGCCTGGTTTAAACTATGCCATGAGTGAACTTGAATTTAAAGTTTCTAAATGGTCTGAACACAATCAAACATATTCTGTACAACACATTGGCCAGGCTAGAACAGCAAAATGATGTGTTGGCAGAAGTCTTTGGATTTATTTGTTACAAAGTATTTAAAATTCAGCATAATTGCCTTATGGACTTTCTATTTTAAAATGTTCCATTCAGCACAAGATGGCAAGATCAGATTAGTCTCTGCAGTTTGTTGATACTGCGTTTTTTCTTTACCCTAAGTAGCAGGCTGAAGACATACAAAGTTTATCCATCATCTCTTCTCTCTGTGCATGCCTACCAGAGATGTGGTGTGCTGTGTACAGGTTCCTGAGGAGTTATACAAAATGCAGAACTATTTTCTGCACATGTCTCAGTGGAGCATAAAGTATTTTCTGTCTACCTCAGCAACTGAACAGATCATTTGACATGTGACAATGATATTTGTGGGGGAAGCAGTACTCATGCCCATTGTCCATGGATAAGTACACCAGCTTCCCCTTCTCTTTTTTTCTTCTATAAAATGTCCCAGAGATGTGATACCTACCAGGCACCTCCTCATCCCTGTTTGACTTCTCTGCTTCACCCTAAACTCCCTATTAAATCTACTAAAAATAATTACTTAAAGAAAACAGGTACAAATACACAAACAGGAAAAAATACTGTAGTGTGTGTTGGCTAAGAAAGTCATGTTAAAGTTGGAGAAATTATATTGAGACACTTTTTTACCTTGGGTTGCTCCTTTTCCTCCACAAAAGCGCGGATTTGGTTCTCTCTCCAGTTCAGTGCATGAACAAACTTTTTATAGTCTACCTGCTTTTCGTTATCTTCAAACCTGAGCAGAATATCCATAAGATGACTCAAGGTTAAAGGGAATTTTTAACAAAGTTATGTCATGTTATCTACAGCGTTCTAATCATTGCCTTTGGGATAATATCTTTTATACTACTTTATTCCCAAACACTGGCAAGAGGGAAAAAAAAGTACAAAATGTCAGGAACAGCTATATTATACATTCTTTTCCATATTCTTACACCTTATTATTGTCTCTTATAACAGAATTCAACTTCTTAAAGTTTTACTTCATTTCAGCAATTTTCATTTTAGTTTTGAAGTACTGCCCAACCTTTTCCAGCACTGATCTCACAGCTTTTGACAGACAGAGTTGGGATGATCAGTGTGTAAGTTCTTAGTGTAGAAAAGAAGCAATTACACAGGAAACCTGTGCTGTAACACAACTGACCTGCTCTATTATAATTTCTACAACAACCTCCTGAAAATAAATAATCCTTCAAAAATGCTGTTTGCACACACCTTGGGATCAATTTACAATTGACAAACAGACAGCTCACTAATGTATCAAATAATAGTCAGATTTTGAAATCATTGGGTACCAGGTTTATGGCATTGTTCTTTATTTCTGTGAATAGGTAGATATATTTCTATCAGTTGTAGCTGTCTCCTAAATGCACATAGATGCTGCCAGCAGATATATATGCCAGAAGATATATGTGCTGCCAGCTAAGGTCTACAGGTCTAGAGGTACATGTGGAAAATGCTATTTCCCTCCGTCAGATTTCCAAAATCTTTACCCTGCACTAATAAGCCACATGAGAATAGATTTATAAGTCACTTCATCCTTCTGCCATTGATTTGGATGAAGCACCTTCAGGAATAAAAGTCCTAAGTTCAGCAGAACACTAAGGTGACTTTTGAGAACCACTGTTCTTCCAGTGTCACCAGGCAAATGTTGAAAGACACCTTTGGGCTGAAGCTTGAAAAGAGCAGCTGGAATGCTCTGCCATAAATCCAGCACCGGCAGCTTCTGAAGGACACCTGTCTCACCCAACACCTCCCACCTGCAAAAGGGACCCAGTTTGGGCACAAAAACATAGCCTGGAAGTGTCTGTGCTTCACTGGGGTCCCTGGAGAAACACAGACACCCAGCAAGGCTCAGAATCTCTTACCTGGTGGGAGACACCAGGTTAAACAATTCTGCCCTGCCATCTGGTGAGACAAAAACCACTGCACAGGAAACAAGTGTTGCAGAAAATCATTTTGCCTTGTCCTTAATGAAGTAGCAGTGCACAAAACACAGGCCTAAAAACCCTTCAATCACTACAGAGGGTTCTAACAAAAATTAAGCATGAAGGCACTTTAAGGGAGAATTTACAGCATAAACTTGGAAAACAATACTGGAGGAGAAATAGATCTGGTGACAAACTGCAACAAACTGCAACTCATCCTTTTCTTCTCCTCCCCCCCAAACCTTTCATTTAATAGTCAGCAGGAAAGATAATAATGAAATATACTGAAAGCCATAAACAGAGATGGCAGAGATAAACTGGAATGTTAAGTACAGTGAATTATGCTGAAGATGAAAGCAAAGTCAGAAAAGAATGCTACTGCTACTAGAATTAAATGAGTCTGAAACACTGCCATGAGAAACCCTCCCATGACAGCCTGCTTCTTCACCATAGTTCACATGCAAGCTAACATTTCCACAAAGCCTTACTTTTGGGGAATATATCCAATACACAGGGAAATTTCCATTCTCACTTCCCGTGGGTTCTTAGTTTCAGGTTTTGGGGTTTTTTTTTTGCAGGTGGCAATATGGAAGACAAACAAGTTTTGCATGAGATGTAATAAGACAATCAAAAAGCTTAAATAAAAAAGCTTTTTCTCTTGGAAAAATAATGGCAGACAGACTGGAATTTCAGAACAATCAGGACAAATGATTTTTCTTTCTACTATTATGTAGTTACCTTTTGCTCATTGTGAAAAGTCAAAAGATTAATTCCACCACCAAGAGGCTGAGCTGTATAAGCAGGATTTTTAAACAAAGCACAAGTGAAGGTGTGAAACTATTTAGACTTTCTATTGAGGAAAGCATTGCTTCTGTTTTTGACACACATTTACAAGGAGAAAAGTCCTTTGATGTGACAGCACTAGTGAGCTGAGATGACAATATGGGTTTGAAATTATCTATAACCAAGAATTTTACCATGGGCAGAGGAAATGGGATTCCTAAATCTCATAACTAAATAGCTACAAAAAGCATCTTAAAATACTACTATAGGATAACCCAGAAAGAAAATAAAAAAATCTACTCTTTAAATCTTTTTACAGCTGTGACTTATTGTATCAATCTACTAAAAGCACATACTAGAGATTTGGCACAGAGCACCCAGATGGACTGAGGAGATGTTATCAATTTGTGCATTATTAGGACAGAGATGTCATACATTTCAGAGGCTGGAGTTAATAATGCTGAGACAGTGCTCTTCAGAAAAGGAAATTAGATTTGTCTTATCAAGAAGATGTGCCTAAGATAGCTTTAAACCACCCTTCTCTTCAGTTTTCCCCTGTTACTTCACCAATGCATGGGATTTTAGACTATGAAAGTCACTGCTCCATCCCTATCACAGTTTACAGAGCTTTTTATTTTCTTTATCATTACAGAAATAATCACACATTTCTGCTTATAAAAATACATTCAAAATGAAATACTCCAGATAGGTGAAAAATCACATTATGGTCATTCCTGAGGATGCTTTGGTGAGTAAAGATTACTTACTGATAAGTTCTTCTTTCCCATCAAGAAATCTATAACCCAAAGATTTATGTGAAAGTTTAATGTATGTGCCGAGTTTTTTTAATTCCTTCATTTCAAACAACATTTATTAACAAGTTAATCTGATAATAACAGAGCAGAAGCATCTGCTGCTTTAACCTTAGAGAAAATATTGGGATTCTTCAGCCTTTTTCATACTCTCTGTGCAATACAGTTCTACAGGGACTGGATTGTCCCAGGTGTACAACTAAATTGTCATAAACTGCTCATAATTAAAGGACTTAAACCAGCAAGTCACTATTAAATAATAATGGCTATCATCTCCTTTTTTAAATATTTATTTATAATACATATACTCATGTCTTGAACAACCATGAATTGCACCATCAGCTTCTCAGCAAACTGAGTAACAGCAATAATTTGTCTTAAGAGATTAAAATATGAATTCTAGAGCCCCTTTTAATCACAAATGGCATAAGGAGTCTCAGGCACCAAAGGTAACAAGAAGGCAGCAGGAGAAAGATCTCATAATCATTTCCACTGCTGCTCCTGCTACTGGACACTTGCTGTAGCAGGAAAAGAGGGTTTGTTCCTGAAAGAAAAAGGTCAGCCCTAAAAAAAAAACATTACAGGCAGGAAACCAGGTAAAAAAAATGTTACCCAGCCACAATGCTGGGGAAAACTGAGCAGGCAGGAGTGGCCTGGCCTGGCCTGGAAGTGAATTGAGAGCTGGGATCACCATGTAAGAGCCCCTCTGTCATCAGGCACTGCTACCTGAGGGACTGGAGATTCTCCTTCTCAAAACAAAACCTTTCAAACAGACTCCCCCCAGCACTGTAGAGAGGTGAACAAAGACTCAGCTACTCTTAACAGAAGTTTAAAAACATAATGTAAAAAACTAGGGACCTACAATCAACAACTGAATTAATGCAGAATAATCAATGTGTAGTGCTTGTAAACTTGTCATCCATTCTTTCTCCTCTCAATTTTCCCCTTCCTTAGCTACCAGCTGTTTATAAATCCTCCAGGGAAACACTGCTTCTTTTTAAGTCCTTGTTAGCATCAATTTAGCATTGCAGAAAATAAAAATAACAGAAAACCCCCCTAAACTCATTACTTAAGCACTTTGCAAAATTTATTTATTAAACAAACTGTAATTGTTCATTATGCCTGCATAAATTTAAAGACATGTTTATAATGACTACTGTAGTTTTCTGGCAGAAACAACTGTGTACTGTCTGCATTTTTTAATACAATGTGATTAATTCTGTATTGTTCTGTGATTAAAAAAGTAAGAAAATGCTGATGGACAAAGCAAATACTTTTTAACATGCCAGATCAGGTAAATTGGAAGAGTGTTCACATTGTTGGGTACCTAAATCCTCCTATTTCAATATCCCACAATTAAAAATATAAATTTACACTAGATGGACAATATGAAAAGGTCTTATGAAATCCCAATTTTTGTGCTAAGTCTCCCTTCACTCCATGGCAACTGAGTGGTCTTTGGGTACAGTAAACAAAGTTCTGGGTCATTTGGAGGTGACCACAAAATTAGACAGCAATTTCTAGTCCCATCCCATGCTTGTAATAAGTGACAGATCATTGCAGTATAATTTCCAAATGTAAATAATAAATACTTTAAGAGTACTACCTTTCAAACTGGAAAAACAGAGTCATTAAGTCCTGGAGAAAGTCTTTGCCACCTAATCTCAGATAGCAAAGCTGAATAAACACAGAACTTCAGCCTTCAGCTATTATCTGATCACATTGTCCAGCATCATTTTATAGCTGAATGGGGTCCAGCTAGTGCATTAGCTATATATACTAGTTTTGTGGGAATCAGTCCAGCAGCTTTTATTGTTCCACTTTCTTCCTTCATAAATAAAGATTCACAGGGTAGGACCACCACCACCACTTGTTTTAGAAATATCAGTGAACACAAAACTACATAGTTCCTCATAAAAATAAAATTAAAAAAAACAGAAACAAGGAAAGAATGCTGGAATACTGTTGACAAACTTGGCCCACACTGAATTGCAAACTCCCCAGGAATGAGACTGCTTTTCATTAACAATAAACCTGCCTTTTCATGATTCTTCAGTGTTGAAGAAAACTACAGAAAGCAGAAAGAAAGGAAAAATTTAAATCTCATTAAGATGACTCACCTCTTCAATTTACAGACTATTGGAAATTAGGTCCTATTAAACAGAGTTCAAAAAAATATTTCCCTGGCTCTGCACCCTCATAAAACAAAAAACTTCCCAAGCAGTGCCAAGTGCACACATGATGAATGTGACAATTCCTCATTACCTGCAGTGCTGTGACACCACTTAAACTGCCACCTTTGAAGCAGCTGATACTTTAATTTAGAGGTGCCTTACACAAGGCTCTCTGTCAAATGAAGCACTTCCCACACTGATTTCTGAGGCCCAGCTTCACACCATTCTCATTTACCTTTCTCATACACAGGCTGTATGAGAAAGGTAAATCTGTAACACAGGCTGGCCTCAGCCCCTTTAGAAATTAAGGGAAAAGGATGGGAATTCAGAAATGCAGCTCTGATGCAGGCTGAGGAGATAACTCTCCCCTCCACCACCTACAGAAAGAACCTACAGGAGCTGAAACCTCATCCAGCTATCATGGGTACCTTGCTAAAGTTGGGTGAAATCCAGCCCTTGATCTCCTCCCTGTGTTCTAAGCTTATTTCTAATTTTTATTATAGAGTACTGGCTTTTTCTTTTTACCTGCCTACACTCACTCCTTAGGAAAGTAGAGGTTCAGGGCACAGAAGCTTTGCCTGGTATAAATTCACAAACAATAAACATGTCCCTAGAGCCCAGGATGTGTCAGGCTTGCCTGCTTGTTATCAGAACTGAGTTGGTACATAAAGGAAAACTTCCAGTACCTTGATGTGCATCTATTCAAGTTCAGCCCTTAAGAAATGGAATCTGTAAGAACCCCTTGTCTAACATGGGATGTCAATTGTCCTTCAACAATTGTGTTGGGCAGCTTGGTGGGAGTTCTAAAATGTTACTGTTAAAATTTAGACATTTTTGAAGACTAATGCTCATAACTCAGTGTCAGAAGTGATGAACAGCAGCACAAAGAAGCTTTATCAAAATGGATTCCACATTTCTGCCTGACAAGGGTCTTGTCATTATTTACTAAACCCAGGTGCTTAATTTGCAACTCCTCCTGAAATCAAGAAGTATATTTACCTGAAAGCATATAAACATGACAGAAGACAAGAACCTGCTCCTGTTTTTAACACACTATGAAAGCACAGACAAAACATGTGATTTAAGGACTTCCCTCAAGGGAAAGAAGAAACCAGCAAGTATGCATTTAAACCTATTACCAGAAAATCTGGCCAGGAAAACCAAATTCAACAAGACATGAGTGTACAGAACATCACAGCTTACTCTGAACTCTAATCTTTAATACAAGTAAACTAAATAGTAGTTCTTTTCACTTCTATTCCCATTAATACAGCTAGCAAAGCAATTTGTCTCAAAAAAGCTAAATGAGACATGGAAAAGTACCAAAGCCATGCCAACACTCCTTTTCCTTTTTAAAAATGGCAATAAAATATATTTCAGGTGAGATTAATAGGAGTAGCAAACCAATTTTTGTTTACTACTGATGCTGTCAACTTGATGAAGACACTTCATTTTATTCATGTTAATGTGTTCCTTGAAACTCACATGATGTGTTTTCATAAGATTATTGTGTTTACCTCACATCTATACACAGGAACAACTAAAGCAAAAAAAAGTCAATCTTATTGAAGATGATAAGTATCAGTAACTGACTCTGGAAAGATGAATTCCATAGATTTGTGCCAAACCCCAGATGATTTACTATGCCAGGCAAAATGAAGAGAAGTTGCTAAGATGGATGCATCTCAATTGATTATAAATATTCTATAAATAGGAAAGCCTGTGTGTGTAGGAACAAAATCTGCATCATGAAATGATTCATATTAGATAAATGACAAATTCTGAAGATTTGTGTCCACAGCAGATATTTAGCATTGATTTGCACCCATGCATGCAGGTCACCCTCTCTGCCCTTAAATTACCTGGCCAGTAAAGTTTCTAGAAGATCATCAGGAACTGGCAACTTAAAGGATTTGAAAATAGTCCTGCAGGTCTCACTGGGCAACAATCCACACCTGCACATAAGAAAGAGGGGTAGAAGTATACATTAGGTATTTTCCAGGTTTACTTCAAGTTAATGTTTCTGTGCATAGGAAAATGTGTGAGGAACATCAGGATAGAGAAAAAGACAGCAAAGTTTTATGAAATTTTGCTATTGCAAAGCTGAGAAACTTGAAGGCCAATTGTAGCCTTTCTCATACTGAGATCCTCAGTGATTCTCTGTGACTCTTTATGTGACATCAGAGAACAAAAAGGGCAAATAAGTCACTTAAAGATTCACTCTTTCCTTTTTTCCCCCCTTAAATCACTGTTTCTTCTCTTTGATTTAAAATCCTGTGTTTTGCCCATGAGCTGGTATCTGATGTCACAGAATTTTCAGTACAGCATCTACAATACATATACAAAAGTTAAAATAGACAAATAAGCTGTCCTCTTCTTGTCTATTGTCAAGTGCTGAGAGAAGCTTAACATTACACACAATATTTTTTGGCCATAATAAATCACTTGTTCAGCAACAAACAGAAAGTAGGAGGGTTTACAAGAAGAGCTCTCAAATAACAGTTTGGGATAAAGACAGGAAACTTACTTTTCTCGGTCATTGTACAAAAACACTGTAATCAGTTGTTCAAAATTTTCAAAGGCATTTTTCTTTATTTTTTCTTGAGCCATTGAAAGGAGGAGCAGCAGGTCTGTTTGACTGTTATCTCTGATGCCATAGTGACGCCCAAGAGTCATAATTTCATGTTCTGAAAATCCTCCACCAGCAACACTGACTATCCAATTTCTGTGCACAAAACCAACAGCTTACATTAGTTTTAAGTAAATAAGTTAAAACCAGTTAATAATCACTAATTTTGGATGAGGATGTCCAAATTTCCTCAGTAGCTGCCTATACATACAAAAATACATGAACCACAAACAGAAATACAAAATACAAAAATACAAAAACGACTGAAGTGTTTTACCAGAGATGCCATACAGAGAATTACACCAAATCAAAAGTTCTCCTAGCAAGAATACAGGACAGGAGGCAGCAGCAAGAGCAACTTACACTTGGATGCTGTAAGTAGAAAATGAGATCCTATGCAAAGAGTGGGCCTGGGATGTGCTCTCCCAAGCCTGTGTGAGCTGCTCAGACAAATCAGCCCAGCTGATTTGAAGAAAGAAAGAAGAAATTTTCCTGAGATCCATCTGATGGGACAGTGTCAGCTCCCTCAGTGTCAAATCTGGATTACTGTTATTACACTGGCTCTATGATCCCAAACATCTGCCTCTGGTGCACTCATATTCAACCAGGATTTTTAACAAGCACGCATCAGCAGAGGCCTATGTGTTTCAGTCAAAATTAGATTAATTATATATAATACTTCTGGATAAACTGCACTAAGAATAAACTTCACTGTAATTGCTGGTGCAATTAGTGCTGTACCTTGTGATACCCATGAGGACACTGAATCACTGTGATTAAACTCCAATCCTTGAAAACAAATGGAAGAAATTAGTAGTGATGCACAAAGTTCTGATACAAGAGCTAAATGGCTGCCTGGAGAATACTTGAATTGTTGAATTAATCTGATGAGGGATCTCTTTAACATCCACATGTGAACTGAAAGCACAGAAATTTAGGTCCCTTCCAAATTTGCAAACTTTTAACAAGAAACATAGTTCTTCACTTGCTTCCTCTCAGAGGCCTGTGTGGTCCTGTTCAAAGGAAAGGATCATTTCATATAATCAGATTGCACTTACACAGCTATTAAAGAAAGGTTAAATACTGTAGAGTGTCTACTTAGATTCAACAATTTCTTTATCCATATTAAATGAATCAGAATGATCTTTTATTTGCAGTGGCAGGAAATAAATACAAGGAAGTGACAAGCTGTTGACAGTAGCAAACTTTATTTGAGATTACACAAACTTAATGAGCAAGACCTGGTCCATCTCCATCTACTCATATTATCATTATCTTGTCAGTATTATTTTTCCACTTACTGGATATTATTATTTATATTGCAGCAGCATTCAGAGATCCAGCCTAAGCTGGAGCCTCCTTCCAGCAGCCTGCAATAAACACCATGGCACACACAGAGAAGACAATGCTGCTGATAAGCCTGGCACTCCAGTGCCTGGGCTGGCAGAGCTGGGGCTGCAGATAACATCAGCCATTTCCACTGACTGCATTTCCATACATGGCACAGATTTTTCCACTGTCAGGATTTTAAAAGTCTTTTATTTTCTCAATCCAGTCAGTGACAATCAAATCACTAAAAGCCACAGATAAAATTATTTCACTTGGGAATTAAGGAATATTTTTGGGATTGTGAGGGACTAATGAGTAAGACCCAAGACTCACAAACAGAATGACATCTAAACTCTCCCTGACCAAAAAAAAAAACAAGCTCCAATAATTGTTTCCACAGCTTAGCTATCTCTTGTTTTACTTCTTTTTTTTTTTTGTTCTAGAAGAATAGGACAGATTGCAATCTGAATTTATTACAGAAAGAAGTCATAATTAACTGCTCAAGAGAGCTGCTTCTCAAGATGAATTGAAGATAGGCATCTTTGTTAGACCCACATGGTCCTTTGTCTCTAACAGCAAAGAGTCTTGCCAGTAGCATGGGAGAAAAAACAGCCTGGATAGGGCTGGGTGGTGCACAGACATCTAAGTTTTACATATTTTTTAATTCTCTTTTTAACAAAGATTTCAATAGTTCTAATGATAGCTTAGGGGATAGCTTCAGTGTACATCACACATTGATTTCCTGGATGAAGTAGTGAAGATTTGGGTTCTGAAAGCAGTTAAAATAAATTGTATAATCACAATTCTCTTCACTACATCATACTTATAGATGTAGTTTTACATGCAGATTATGTAAAATTACCTAGGTAGAATGGAGGAAATCCGAACAGCCAAATTCAGAGCTGAGTAAAACCTCAGCTGTATTTAAGATAAGGAAAGAGGATTATCATTGAAGCTGTCACACAGATAATTGCCTGCACTAAAAATAATCATTTGTTGCTAGTTATAGTAATCAAATGTCATGGCAGATTGAAAATAAACAAAGATGTACACAATAAGAAACCAAAAGAAAAAAATATTCAATTCACATAGAAGTATCTTGGAATTTTCATAGATGTAAAGAAGTGCTCTTGTTTTTGTCATTAAAAATGCTTCTTTCTTTCTAAAATAAAATTCACAGATAATAATGAGAACCTTTAGATTACTGGATGTAATACAAACTAACAGAAACAAAACCTACTTTCACTGTAGAGCACAAATGTTCAAAGGAAAATTCTTAGAGGCCAATTCTTCCTCTGGCAGTGTGAGCATCCCCTGTTAGACCCCAGGCCTTCCCCCATAGGAGGGATGGGGACCCTTAAAGGGTGCTGAGACTGGCCCAGATCAGCACTGAGGCCCAGAAAACTCTGATTATTTGGGTTCCCCAGATTTCCTGCTCATGGAAAAGGCTCCTGCATTTTTGTGGCTGAAACCAAGTCCCTCCATTCCACGTGGTCAGACATATCTCTCTCCATGTCACAGAATAGCACCACCCTAAATTAAACTGTTGAGCTGTTCACAGCTGCACAGATTATGTCCATGATTAAATTTACACCCAACTGAGCCTCTTCTGGATAAAATAAAAACCTTTGTCTGCCATTTAAAAGCACAATCATCCCTTCTAAAAGTTTGCTCCCCTGATTCTATCATACAAATGTTCCAAACCTTTGAGTTGCTCTCAGTGCATGCACAAAGTTTTGCTGGTGATTATTTCATAATTTGAACTAAAACAGTATTTTCTTTATTTTTAAATAGTTACCATGAACATAAATTAAAAACCTTTTCCAGGTGCCAGGAACTTTCGCCCATTAAACATGAACTTGCAATTTTCTCTCTTCTTATTCAAGTAATAACATCTTCCCTCTTAATGCAATTAGCAATTCAAAATCTCACTTCTGCTGAGTAAAATATCTGAGTTCAGAAATATTTTGACCAGAAGCTGCCAAAAACTGTGGCCTCTTTTAGTTTAAATTCTACCTTTAAATCACTTATTTTTCACTTCTGAATACCAGCTTGTTTTAATTTCTCACTACTTTCACTTTGAATTGCTGAAAGAACCTTCTGTTGATCTATTTCTCTTCTGAGATATTTCAGAAGCAATTCCTGCCTTGGTTAGCATTCCTATGGAGATGACACTCCATGCAATATTCATCTACTTACATGCCTTAGTTATTATGACAGTTCCTAAATACAGTGTATTACTCCTGTAAAAACCAAATGCTTCTAAGCAAAGTTTTCTCCTCTGTTTCACATCATTAACCTTACCAGTACTGTGCCCACCACAGTTCATACACTCAAGTATTCTGGCTCTGGGATAAACTGAAATCAGTTTGTATTTGAACATGATTTTCTCTTTTAAGTATCTCTACATCTGCCCATTGCCATATCTGGATCATTGCCAGAATCCAGATTTTTCCTCCCTTTATCTATGCCTAAATTAATACCCATGTATTAATTATGGTTCTCACTACTGCTTTCCAGTCTTTTTGAAACATGCTTAGCACTGCCTTCTATAATTTCAATACACCTTAGTTTTGTAAAGACTGTCTCCTTTACCAATGGTTCAAAACCCAAACACCATTTTCAGGAGGCAATTTGAACTTTCCTACTTGAATTTCAAAACCACTGTTTGACTCTCAGGATGGACTTTTCTTTACCTTTCAGCATATATATTACTGCTGACTTGTGCCCTTCTTCACAACATTGTGTCAGCTCCATAAAAAGCAGACAGATTTCTCTTGTGCTTTTCAGCTTATTTGAAATTATCACTTTTTTTTTCCTGGAACATGGATTTACTTTCTTTTTCAAACATAATCTCCAAGTAAATGCAAAACAAATCTATGCCACTTGTCAGCTACTGGGCAAAAAGCATCAAAAGCCAGTCATGCTTTATACATTTTGGGGGAATGTGCCTTTATTAACTATTAAAACCCCAAACCCACTGTCTTACCTGAAAGTGTCATACCCAATCACATTGGTATGCTCAGAGTCAGTAACAGCAAATGCCTTTCTGATTTCTTTGCCACGAGATTCAGTCATGCTCTTCAGTTTGTTGAAGACAGCACAAATATCAGCCATGGGGAACTTAAAAAAAGAAAGTAAGACATGGATTATAAAGACCTGAAGGACAGGATGCCATCCAGAGGGACCTATCCAGGCTGGAGAAATGGGCCCATGGGAATCTCAGTAAGACTATAAAGAATATAAACAAACAAAAATCATCAGATCAGGCATTCTCAGAAAGTTTAGTGCAGCATCATAAAAGAACACCCACTTTTGTTTGAAACATTGCATTTCTAAAGCAGAAGTAGAAACATTTAAAGTACAGTTCTAATAACTTGGTCCTCATTTTATGTTGGTGCACCTCACTGAATTCTCAAGTCATAAATTTCACCATGGTAAAGCTAATTTTTCACCATTGACTCCAGAAAGGTTCCAACAAATATTCTCATTCATCTTTGGACTACATTGTCTTACATACTCAGAAATAGCACACTGGAAAATTTTTAGGAACCAATTTTACCTGTTGTGTATAAAAATGCTTACACATCTATTTCTTTCTAAATAGACCATTAAAATAACTATGAACTCAGATTAAACAGAACTCAAGCACTAAGGCTTTCAATCTATATTCAGATTGTGTTAGTGCTCTACAAAAGATTTATTTGCTATACCCATTTTTAATATAAAACATAGAAGTATTTAGCCATTAAATTGGGGGTGACTTCTACCATGTTCCTATATCTGTCATGCTCTATCTAGCTTCAAAAGCACAATGAACTGCCTGAAAACACTTTTCTCCCATTTCTTCCAACAGCAATTATTTGAAATTTGGTATGACTAATATTAAGGACCAGGACATAAAAATCAGGCCTCAGCCCCAAATGTGCTGAAGTGTGTCTACACTTTGTAACAGTTCAAAATGCTCTAGAAAAGGGTATTTAAAGTCCCTATGGCACTGCCAGAGCAGTACAAATCGATCCAAGTTTAATCACTACATCAGCTCTTGCAGGTTTTTCTCAGAATTGGAGAAGACAGTTTCTGCTTCTGCCAAAAGCCCAGGTGCAGCCCTGGCAGGCAATGCCCTGCAAGGCAGTGGCCTGGAGCAGCTGGACCAGCAATCAAAGAGTTTTAGAGGCAGCAGCTTTTCCAGGCCCCTCTCCAAGATGTTTCTGTTTGGGGCATGAGCACAGAGCCTTCTGCTGCTCAGGCAAGGAACAGGGAGAAAACACTGAGCAGAAGGGTTCAGAGCACAGAGTGTTTCAGGATGGACAAAGTGTTCTGAATAGTTAAGAGCCTATTTTCTCTACATTATCAAAACAGCTATTTTTACATCTTTTTTCCAAAACTACATATTCCAAACACCTACACAGGCATTGAGTGTCCAAGCAGCATGGCAATAATTTCACCAGCTTTCCCCCTTCTCATGTAACTCCTGACATGTTTCTAGTCACAGTCTAGTTTGGTTTGGCTGCCTTGCTTAACTCAGAGGTGATTATGCTGAATTCAATTGAAGTAAAATCCTTTTCTATGTTTGTGCTGCAGCACACAGCAAAGTTAGAACAATTGATACAGTTCAGAGATACTGAGTTCCCTTCCAGTGATGCCTTGTTTGAAAGAGTCCTCCCCAAAGCTGAATAACACCAGTAGGACTGTGCACAACACACCTGTTCTGTTTTGCAAGCAAATCTACACTTTCTAAATAATTTTTTTTTCCCTCAAATTGAAAAGTAAACCAGAAGTGCTGAAAAGTTTTAAACTAAGTCCTTGAAGTTACTTTCAGTAAAGGTGGCAATCAAAATGACAAGACTCTGTGATTTTTCTCTCCCTTTAACACACAAACAATACAATAAGTATAATTTTGAAAAAGAAAACTAAAACTTTCCACCTATCTTAGATGGTTTCAAACAAATTTTCAATATTCGCCTGCACTATGATTACCAATCAAAATTTCATCTAAATCAGCATATGCCTATAGAACTGTGGTCAACATTTCCATGAAAATTTCCATGAAAAAACATTACATACAGATTTCTTTTACCAGTTTTAGAAAACATACTGATGTGTTCTTTTGGAAGGAAATCTCTTGTCTATTCAGAAGGAATTTTTTTTTTTTTCTAATTTTAGAAACAACTAAAAAATAGCCATATTTATATTGTTTCCCCTTTTTCCAAACAATCTTCCAGCTCTGATCTTCTCTGGTAATTGCTGAAGTTGTTGTGATTTGAACATGTGATCCTCTAATGAACTGAGGCAAACTTCTGGAGCTTTAGTCAAAGGATGTGAGTGAAGCAGCTACCTCTGGGAGAATCAACCTTTTTTTCCTACCAGCCTCATTAAAACCTTAATTGTGCAAAGAACCTTTCAAAATTCACTTTAAGGACATATTTTCAGTGTTGCCTCTTCGCATTTTGCATATTTTATTTTGATATTATACAATCACTCATTCCGGAGAAATAAAGTCTCATCCATTTGATTCAGGACAATCAATGCAAACAACATTCCAAAGAACATTTACAATCTAAAGATGAGCTCTGAATTTTGGAGAAAAGGTTTGGTTTTGATTCTGCCAGGAGGAGAAACCATTCAGCAGGAAGGAAACACACTGGATTGCATTTTTGAGGTTTCAGCTTTGTATGTTACAGTTTAAGCTTTTAGCAGTCTTAGCATTTTACATCCACAAGAATTTTGCAGATCTTCCTCAATGTTCCAGGGAAGGCAGATGGTGCTAACCCACATTAATTTACAAATCTCCATTAATTTACAACAAATTTCACCATTCTATTAAAGTATAAAGCAGCAGAGGCACCCCAGTTCCCAATTTATTGCTCTCCCCTCTGAAGGCAACAAGAAAAGACAGTAAAACTCAATAAACACTGTGAGCTTCAATTCCTGACTGAGATACGAATTTTTAATATTACAAGGGAAATGTTTTAGTAGAAAAATGTGTATGAACCCAAAAAATCAAATTAGGACATAAAATAGCCTCATCAGTAAGACTAAATTGGATATGTCCACATCTTGAATACTGAACACTGTTCCAGTCTCCACATCTCACAGTTACTTTGCAAGGACAGACTAAAAAGGATGAGACTCTTACCTGCACAGGATTAGGCTGAGGGGGAAGAATGTCTTAGATTTACAAAATTATAAAGGTGGTGCAGAAGGTGAATGGGATCTTCCCCAAACCTCAGAACAGTATAACTGGCCTTGAAACTAGTGGGAGGCTGGTTTGAAACACATAAAAGATACTTCTTTTATCAGATATTTGTTTTTCATAGCAGGCAGTGAGCTTTTCAACCTATTGCCACAGAAAGTTGTGGAAGCTGACAGTATCTGTAGGTTCAGCAAGAGTTAGATCAGCTCAGGGACATGAGGTTCATGAAGAGCCTCAAGAAGGAATAGGCAGGGATATCCCTAATATAGACTGAGTGGATTCTGAGAAAGAAAAAGGGAATGGACAGTACAGAGTGGCCAAACTTGCATGCACTCCCAGCTGCCATCCCCTAAATCCACTGCTAGACAGAGAGCACTGGGCTGTGAGTCTTAGGGGAGGAAACAGGATAAATAATTCAGACAAATATATAGATAAACCACAGTCCTGAGAGATAACAGAAATTAACAAGAGCCTGCTTCACCTCATTTGCATTCTTCTCCATGTAGTTGAACGTGTATTCATCAGCATCCACCAAAAGAAAGTTGTGACCATGGAAACAAAGTCTGGCTCCAACAAACAGATCCTGAGCCTGGTAGTATTCAGATGGCTCACTCTTAAAGAGTTCCTGCCCAGGCTTCTTAATGCGACTTCTTTCCAGGAACTTCCCACCAGCTATCCCTATGGGAATAGAATTAAAAATAATTAATTATGGCTTTACTTGGGAAAAAATCCACACACACACAGAAAACCTGCAAGCCATCAGCAAAAAGACACCCCAAACTAGATTATTTGTATTTAAATACCACATTTTGTGCTCCAGTTTCCTGTGTCAGAACACTCTCTTCCCCTCCCTGTCACTGCTAAAAGGACTGTCTCTGCCAGTGTCCACAGCAACAGTGACATTGTGCATATTCTGTGACATGTCTCATTTGAATGCTTGCCAAACACCTTCCCTGCTTTGCTTTTCTTTAAAACAGGACAGAAATGTGCCTCTTCAAACTGTTCCCATAACCCTGTCACCAGCCTTGGAACTGGCCCTTGAGAAACCCAAGTTCCAAACACTAAGATGCAGGCAATTATCCTTAAACTGTTAAAAGCAGGAAAAGGAAAATAAAAATCACAACTTGAGAGAGCCCTGTCCTACAAAGATTGTGAATTCTGATGTACCTTAATTCTAACTTCCTTTAAAGGGCTTTTGAAATGTTTTAAAGATGTAGGAGTGACATGATACTGTCTTCCACACATTGTTCTGCCAATGCAATTTACCTGTGATAAGCTCTTTGCTTTGTGAGGTGGGAATGTCACATAGTTCCTTGTCGCAGTATAATGATTTTATTTGTGTCACTAGAAACTGCACAAGGTGCTCAAGGGTGGGTAAGATGCTGAAAGGAACATTTCTCTTTCCTGTATTAACTTCTGGTGTACCACAGGAACTGCATTGCATGTACTAAGCTTTCTGGAAAACCTTATGTCACATGTTTAGTTTCACTGGGATATGTGCCCTACAACAACTCTGGGGTTTGATTCCTGTTGATATTTCAGCTTCCAAAAGCCAAAACTCTTCCTTTAGTAACATTTAATGATACCTTAATACCAGGTACTGATGCAAGTCCAGTAAAAGGCTGATGAACAGTGTAATCAAATGCCTTTTATAGTCACAATTATAAATGAGTGTGAAACCCAAACTACTTATTAAACCAGAGTTTGGAGCAGATCTCTGTCTTAATTGCTTTATTAGCACCATAAAAGACAAAAAACCTCTCCACTGTGGTAATCATCAGATCTTGCTTGAATCAAAAAACAATTCAAATCATTAATGTGACTCTAATGTTAACACATTCCTTTTCACCCAGCTATAAAAACAAATAAGAAATTTTTAGGTTATATAATCCTGGCAACTGTTTTTAATATTTAATAGGTCTCTGTAAAATTGGAAATTCACTCTTGCCTCTCTATTTCCCTGCAATTGTGCACTTATATAGGAAACCCACTTCTGTCCCATAATGGTTTTTTAAATGCTACAGGTTAATACATTACAAGTGGTATAAAGAAAAATGACTGAAAATATCTCATTAAGTTAGAGATTTTACACTGAAACCTGATAAGGAGTTTTGATAGAAATCTACAAAAGCCAGGCTCAAAGCACAAAATAAACACCACCACGAAAGACCCTGTTCCATTAAGATCAGATCAGAGTTTGCAGGTGTTTGTACAGCTGTTGGCTGGGTCTTACACTGAGTAAAAAAGGGGTTGTGATCTTCTTCATGGGGAGCCAAAGCTCTCAGGCTTTGATCCCCATCTCAAGAAGTGCTTCAAGATGTCCAGCTCTGTGAATTTCATAGAGTTTCAGTGTTACTAATATTACAGTGAAGTACTTCTCTGAAACTTTCAGGCTGCTGAAACAAGAAAACTGAGAGCAACTTACTACTTCCCCTTTAGGATTGGGATTTGAACTATTGGGATTTGAAGCATTTCTTGCCAACTTGTACCAGTTAATGCAAATAAAAAGGTAAAATTTCAGCCCTCTGAACCTGTGCACAAAAGGGATGGCCAGGTTGTAATTTTGGATGCCTTACTCCTTTTCCTTAGCCACTATTACCTGACCTTTACAAAGCCTTATCATTCTTAACATTGAAGAAACTCATTCTCTTTTCCTTCAGCCATGGCTAAAATGAGGGAGGGATAGTGAGAGAAAAGAAGTAGAAAGAAAAGGAAGGTGGGAACAAACAAACTTGAGCAGATCCAGGCCTTTTTCCAGCTGCTGCTCTACCTCCTCCACCACATTCCTTGCCTCTTCAATGCTGTTCTCACTAAACTCTCCAGTGGCCAGCTCTCAGCCATATCCTTTCATTCCACCTTTCTGCCACCTCTAAAAGTCAGCTACTCCATCCATTTTAACAACCCAGGGAAGTTAAAAGTCCACTTACAGACACATGCCTTTCATATGTGCCTTGAAGCATTTGTTACTATTAGTGGGCAAATTTTCCCATTTATTGATTCATGTTTTATTTGACCAGCAGTGTTCAGTGGACTCCCAGATGAAATCCCAGCACATATTCTCATTCCAAACTAAAAGGAAGGCAGGCAGAAATCTCTGGCCTGGCACTTGTGCTGCTGATGGTTTGATCAGATGACCACAATTGCTCTGCAGTGTGTGGTTTGACTCTTCTCTGGGTGCTGCAGGATAAATCTGGAGTCACAGCTATTATTACTGTGTGTCCAAGGCTCTCTGGGGCCTGGTCTGGTAGAAATGGTGCAAAGGAGAACTAGAAGTGACTGAACAGGCAGTACACATGGTTGGGGTGCAAGATTCAAACTGTTCACTGGACTTCTTCAATTTAACAGTGCACCTGTACCTTTAGCACCTTTTATGCCTCTGGACATCAAAAATGCCAATCAGACGTCATTCAGTGGTGGAGAACTGAGCTGCTCTTGAGCCTCACAGCAGCATTACATATTAAATATATGTACAAAAGTGTGTGTGAATTTGGCTGCAACAGAAGAAGTTGCATAAGTTTTAGGCCACTGGATCCCAGAAGTGAGTAAAGTATTGATAAGAAGACACTGCTGCCATAAAAGTGCTAAATCTTGGTGCTGTAGTGGAGCAGGATTAACTGGGAATACTCATCAAAGTCCTAAGCAAGTACTCTACACCTTATCAAAACACTTCTCAGAGAATTGCTCATATTTTAGCTGGGGTTGAAGTCCCTATTTATGCACTCATAATATAGCTGTATACAAGCAGAGATGCCATCAGAGGTTCTCTGGGTTGGAAAGGCACTTGTGGAGGTTAACTGCTCTGAAAATGTTGCTGAAGATGTTTAGTGGGCTTCACAGAAATACACATCTCTCCAACAGGGTCATGCTCAGCCAAAGCTCCCCTATCTCTCTGAATTACAGAATGACTTCCTGACATCCTTCTCACTGCTGTGTCCTTCCATCCAGCCACCAGACACTTCAAGGAAATAAAAAGATGCTTGAAAATCACTAAACCCTTCATATCCTCAGCTGGAGGCAGCCTAAAACAGACAATAGAGGCCAAAAGAATTTAAACGTGACAACATTTGGTGACCATGCTCCAGCAATAGCATAAATGTGGTCAAGGAACCAAGAAGTAACAAAGCATTTATTTGCCACTTCAGTAGTGTCAGTTTGGCTCTTGGAATACAATTCAGCATTGTACACAAGCACACATCCAGACTCTAGCACAGGGCAATTTTCCCTCTTTAAATGCTCAGCACTCCATGATTAATGGTAAAATACATTAGAAAGTGTCACAGCTGTTTGGCTTTCATGAGCTGCTTCTATACAATGGATGCTATATAGGTTTCATAACACAGTTTTGCAAAACAAAGGATTTAATCTTTCATTCTTGATGTCTTGTATTTCCTGTCCCTATTTATCATCAGTTACAATACTATTCCTGCATGTTATCCACAACAAAAGCAAATGTTTAAAGGTCAGATTTTCAAATTAAAATGTAATAAAAGTTCTAAGGCATTACACTTGCAGTTCCCAAAGGATATTGTGAAGTACTGTTATGAAATGAACAATGTAATCCTCAGTGAAAAAGATCATGAATTACTATGACATCCAGCCAGGAAAGACAATAATGCAGCAGGCCTGCTGATGTGATTCCCACTGCACTTAAAAATCCATACCCCTGCTCCTGCTCCTGCTGAGTCTGGCCACGATGTTTACTGCTAAGTCCAACCAAATGAGCAGGGAAACTGGGGCTGGTTAGAGACACTGCCACCTCTTACCTGAGTTTCTCTCTGCATATTCAAAAACAGAAATGGTGTCATCACTCAGGAAGTAAGAAATAATGAATTTGCGGTCCTTGTCCACGGCGATGTCCGTGATGAGTTTGGCGGCGTAGCGCAGAATGAAGCTTTCCATGCCGTACCTAAACAAGCAAAGGAGCAGGTAAGGAATCAAAAACAGTGTGAGAAAAGTTTTCACCCCTAAGATGCCTTCTTCTGAGTTTTGTAACATGCATTAATTGTGTTATTACTGCACCAAGAAGGGAAATGGCATAAGATTCACTACTTTGTCAAAATCCATTTTCAGCTTAAATTAACAGAACCAGACAGAGTTGGTCAGACAGAAAGGAATCATTTTCTGGGGAAAATTACTTCTCTGCCACAGGTCTGGAATTAATTTTTATCCAAGCTGAGTTGCAAATCAATCCCAAAGTTACTTTCCAGAAAATTTGTAAAGGAAGAACACATTTAGGTATGTGTATTTTCAAAGCAAATTCTGAATAGCAATTCATACAAGGATTATCTCCCACAAATTCAGGTCCACCAGATGACCCTACAAGCTATATATTTATTAATATATAGCTAGTGTTTTAAATAACTTGCAGTGTTTGTATACACTCTATCAATACATTCCCATGCCTTTTCTGACTGCTTTCCTCTTTTACAAAGATTGTCCAGGTGAATCTGTAACAGGAGACTTTGTTTCTTTGCTTTGGCTTCAACAACTGCTGCCTAATAAATCATTTCATAATGGAAAGTAAAGTGTTAAAGCTTTAGTAGTGCTACAGTAAACTGCATGAAATTCAGCAGATAAAAAAAAATAAGTAGGTATCAGAAAGTCAAACAAAAACAAATCTGTGTTGGTCTGCTGGATCATCCAAAATTCCTGACTAATGCCTGGACTAAGATTTCTGTCAAACTCCCACTGAACACAGCAGAGGGAAGGAGGCAGAGGATGGAAGGGTCATAATATTTGCCTTCTCCAAAGAAAAATTTTACAGAGTTTGCAGAAAATTGGAGTACCATTTTCCAGGCCTCATGCACCTGTCCCTTAAAGTCTGATGAGCTGCATATTTTGCTGAAAAAAATTATATCCCCACATAACACTTATCTCCTTCACAAAAATACATAATTTAAAAAACTGAAATAGTTTTTCACACAAAATACCTGTCTTTCACCAGGAATTGCCTGTAATCCTTATGGGGAGTCTGGATGACCACACTCTTACAGGAGCACAAAGAATCTTCTTCAGAACCAAATCCATTATAAGGAGGAATAATTTTTTCTGGTTTTGGAGGTGGTGGAGTCTTATACTCAATTGGGGTGAAATCCACTGCAGCAAAGAGAGCAAGACTTATTTGTTACTGGTGTAATAAAGGCATTTTACCAAGCATTTAAACTTCCAATTTGAACAGTTATTGGCCTACTTCTGTAACAGCCCACAGATCAAAGTCAAACCAGGACCCCTCCTACTGTTACAGGGTAGAAAAAGACTCCACAGAGCCAACAGCAAAATTATTTCTTCAAGGATTTCAGGATTTCATCTATAATCTCAAAATGTTTGAAAAATATCATTAAGATACACAGGTAAAAGGAAAGACAAATATAGTTTCAAAATAGGATAGTAAATTAATATAGTAAATAAATAATATAATAATAAATAATAAATAACAAAGGAAATTTAAAATTCTAAATTAATTTTTCAGTTTCATCCTTTGAGACAACATGATTAAGTAAATAACTGTCCTATGAGTTTCCTGCCCTGTGCTTTTTGCTAGAAGAAAATAAATACATAAATAAATAAAATTTTATTCATTACTTAAAGCATACATATATTAAAAGTCTTTGATACATTAAAGTCACAGAATCACAGAAATTCTAGGTTGGAAGAGACCTTTAAGATCATCGAGTCCAACCCATGTTCTAACACCTCAACTAGATCATGGCACCAAGTGCCACATCCAGTCTTTTTTTAAACACATCGAGGGATGGTGACTCCACCACCTCCCTGAGTAGATGATTCCAGTATTTGACCACTCTTTCTGTGAAAAACTTCCTCCTTAATTCTAGCCTGTATCTCCCTTGGCACAGCTTGAGACTGCGTCCTCTTGTTCTGTCTGTTGTTGCCTGGAGAAAGAGACCGACCCCCAGCTCACCCCTGCACTGCCCTTCTGCTGCAGGACAGCTTCCAGTGTGCTCCCATAAAACTTCACAGAGGAGCTCAGTCTGCTGCTTAAATGAGGCTCATGGAAAATGGAAAAGGGAGAGGAAAATAAGGAACTTGCATATGAGAGAAAACAAATGGGGAGATATGAGGCAAAAGAAGAAAAGAGCCACAGGAATACAGGATAACTCAGGTTGGACAGGACCTTGGGAGGTCTGCTCAACACAGGGTCTGCCTCAGGTCAGAGGAATTAAGAGATTTGAGAACAGTGTATTTCATGGACCCCATGAAATAAAGGGTTTTTTCCTTTAAAACTTAACTTTTCTACCCAGAACTGAAGAGAGATGGATAACCTAAACTTATAGCATGGGTTTCAGTGCAAATAGAGGAGGGTGACAAAACTGCTGGCACTTTGAATACTGAACTGGTTTGTGATTAAGATGTTTTAGACATGGCTATATCAGGAGATCAAAGAACAACACTCCTAAAATCTGACTTGCCTAACAGCAGTGTGAGTTGAAAAATAAAGCAAGCATTTAGATGTCAGAGTTTTTCTTTAGCCTGGAAATAATGAGCTCTCCTTTAGCCTTTACCTCAGAAGAATATGGTCTGACTCAAAAAGCTGATACTTTCACCTGAATCAGTCAAAAAGGGTTTTGCAAAACCACACCAACATTCTTCCCCATAAAAACTTCATGTGCCCTTTCTGGGACACAGAAGCAAAAAGGCCAAGCCCAAAGAAAGACCATTCAGAGATCTTCAAAGTAATTTTCACCATGAAAGAATATGTGTGTACAAACATGCACCAAAATCACAGACTCATAGGATCATAGAACAGTTTGGTCTGGAAGGGGCCTCAAAAATCACCTCATTCCAACGCCCCTTTCATGGGCAGGTACACCTTCCATTAGACCAGGTTGCTCAGAGCTCCATCCAGCCTGGCCTTGAACAACTCCAGGAATCACAGAATCAATTAGATCATCTGAGATCATCAAGTCCAACCTATGACCAAACACCACCCTGAATGCCATGTTCTGTCTTTCCTTAAAATCCTGGTGATAACTCCACTGCCTCCCTGGGCAGCCTATTCCTATGTGTAATCCCCCTTTCTGAGAAGAATGTCTTCCTAATGTCCAACCGAAACCTCCCTTGGAGCAGCTTTAGACTATGTCCTCTCCTGTTGAGAGGAGAAGAGCCCAAGCCCCACCTGGCTCCATCCTTCTTTCAGGGAGTTGTAGGGAGTGATAAGGTCACACCCCCAGCTCCCTCAGTCACTCCTCACAGGACTTGTGCTCCAGACCCTTCCCCAGCTCTGTTGCCTTTCTCTGGATCTGCTCTGGATGAGGCATTTGAGATTTCTCAGGACAATGTTCCACTGCCTCACCACCCTCACAGCACAGAACTTCCTCTTAATATCTAATCTCAGCACACCCTCTTTCAGTGTGAAGCCATTCCCCCTTGTCCTGTCACTCCAGGCCCTTGTATAGTCTCCATTTTTCCTGTCTGTTCTCTTCAGGTACTGGAAGGCCACATTTAGGTCACCCCAAAGCCTTCTGAACTGCCCAGTTCTCCAAGCCATTGCCCATAGGAGAGGTGCTCCTTCTCTCTGATCAGCTTGGTGCCTCCTCTAGACTCTCCAGCAGGTCCATGTGCTGGGACCTCAGGGCTGGATGCAGCACTGCAGGTGGGGTCTCAGAAGGGTGGAGCAGAGAGGCAGCATCTTCCCCTCCCCTGCTGCCCACAGTGCTTTGGATACAGCCCAGCACAGCCCTGACCTCTGGGCTGAGAGGGCACAGAGCCAGGCCATGTCCAGCCCCTCATCCACCAGCGCCCCCAGGTCCTGGATCTGCCTGGATACTCTGGATCTGCCCATCCCTTAGCCTGGATTGATACTGGGATTGCCCCAGCCCAGGAGCAGCACCTTAAAATTTTTATTAAACCTCATGAGATTCCCATTAAACTGTATAAGCTCCCCTATTTTCTAAGCACTGTTTGTGACCAAAACACCACATTTTCACAGCCCCACAGCGTGTGCTTGACACAGGCAATTCCTGATAGCATAAACGGGGAGCCTGTAAATCAGCATAGGCAGAGCAGGAGGGTAAACCCCGATGCCTACAGGTGATGAGCACCGCAGGTAACACACAGGATCCGCCGGCGAGATTCCTGCTGGATTGTCCGCTGGATTCCTGCCTGGATTCCCACTAAATTCCCGGCTGGATTCCCGGCTAGATTCCCGCTGGATTCCCACTGAATTCCCGCTGGCTTTCCCGCTGGATTCCCACTGAATTCCCGCTGGCTTTCCCGCTGGATTCCCACTGAATTCCCGCTGGATTCCCACTGAATTCCCGGCTAGATTCCCGCTGAATTCCCCCTGAATTCCCGCTGGATTCCCACTGAATTCCCGGCTAGATTCCCGCTGAATTCCCCCTGAATTCCCGCTGTCTCTCCCGCTGGATTCCCGATTCCCGCGCCGGTAGCGGCGGCTCCGCGCTCCCACAGCGCCACCCGGTGGCGGCGCGGCGGAGGCGGCGCGGGGCTGATGCTGCTCATTAGCCCGAGCGCTCGTTTTTAATTAGGGATTATGGAACAGAGGATTTTGGCTGCCACAAGTCTCGCCTTTTGCTCAGGTGTCACAGGTCCTGCCAGAATCACGTACCAGGTACTCCTCCTCGGGGTACCAGGGCACCTGCACGGGATCCTGGCTGCAGAGGACAAGAGCTCCTGTGTTTACACGCTGGTCACAGTCTGCACATTCACACCCATGCATAAGGCATTCATTAAGAGTTGCTAAATCATTTCCCCTTTTGTAAACTTGAGCACATGTGGGTGAAAATTAAATTTATAAACTACATGGAAATTGTAAATTAAGAGGAATAATGTTTTGTCCCTGGGGGATGTGTTGAATGCCTCACAAGTGAAGCTTGGAGTAAGTGAAATTCAAAGGGAAGTTCAGCCCTTACAGCCCTTTGGTTCTCATCTCATCTCTGAACTAAAATGAACTTGTGTCATTCACAGAATCATAGAATTACTAATTTTAAAAAAGACCTCTGAGATCACCCAGCACTGGAAGGTCTAAAAACCATGTCCCTGAGTGCCACATCTACACATCTTTTGAACATTTCCAGAGATGGTGACTCCCCTCCACTACTTTCCTGGACAGTCTGCACTAGCTTGACAACCCTTTCAGTCAAGAAATGGTTCCTAATATCCAATATAAACCTCCTCTGAGGCTTTTTCATATTGTCCTGTCACTTATTACCTAAGAGACTGACCCTCACCTGTCTAGGTTCACTAAATAAAAAAACCACAAACATCCAGCCTTGTGTCACCTATATTTTCCAGGATTTAAAAGGATTATATATTCATATTCTCTCCTGTGAATGAGTATATTCAGAAAGAAATTGCCATGGAGAAATACAGGTTACAAAACTAGTCAAAAACTCATTTCTGGAACTTGTAAAGAGCCAGCTACCCGAGCTCAAAACTCATTTCATCTTTGCTCTGCCACACAGCATTAGAGCAGAATCAGACAGACAGCTGGCACTTACATACAAAATGCACTCTTCTCAGGGTGATCTCTGGTGTTTAAGAAAATTACCTCTGTCCAGTCTGGAAAAGGAATCAATTCTCACTTCTTCCAGGCTGTAACATTTTCAGTGTAAATTTACAGTGGGTAAAGAGTAAAGTGAAAGTCTGAGATTACAAATTTTACTTCCAGAAAGAATAGCACAGGTATTTTTGCCATGCATATTTTCATCCCTTGTTACTGCAGTAACCTGGGGGTTATTTCACCTTGTTTATCAAACATGGGCCACATACTTGTAGATTTCTCACGACTTCAAAACCTGAGTGAGATTGAAACAAGCACTGGGAACAGCAAGAAACAAAACAGCTCCAGCCACATCTTTAGCATATAAACAATTTGAAGAGAGCAAAGCCTTCTTAGTAAGAAAAACTAAATTCCTCACAAAGAATTTGTTGCCAGAGAGGCAGCATTAAACAAGCTTGAATGACCTTGTCAGCTTTCAATTTCAATATATATTCTGAGATTTTGGTATGGAGTGTGAGATTACCTTCTGCCCTCACTGAAGAACTGCAGGAAAACTCTCATGTGTTAGATAAGAACATATTTCAAGGCAGAGCCAAATGTTACATACTTTGGATTAGAACGATAACTACACTGAATATCAGGGTACAGAAGCAGGAAAGAAATTCTACCTTCAGAGGAAGAGGACAGGCACCTCTGAGCAATAAAGCCAGAAACAGGAAAGAGAAAAAAAGAGGTGGTGATAACCTGGGGAGATGGCAGTGAGCATAGTGTTCTTTATACATCAGAGGAGATGTATGACAAACAGATGAGACCTTCTAGTGATAGTCTGATTCTCAACTGAGGTAAGAAGTAAAATAAGAAGGCAAAAAAAACCCATGTCCACTAAAAAAAAAAACATGTCCACCTTTTACATGCAGGAATAAATAAAACCTAGTGCTCACAGAACTGTCCATGCAGCTGAAACATGACAGTGTTTATCCTGATTCAAAGAAAATCTCCATTTACAGTCTTACTTCTTAATGATTATTTCAGTTACTTGGGAAAAAAAAAAAAAAATTATATATGCACAAGTACGTATAGAAGATGCTGCTCAGTCTCCACCACGTGCAGTGGAGAAGTTAAACACCAGAGACACTGACCTCTGCCGAGCCTAGTGACAATTGGCAGCAGGCTGCAGTGCCCCGCGGAGGGAAAGCAGGGAGCCAGCTGCTGTCCCGATCTCCTGGAGCAGCTGCTGGCCAGCAGCACAGAGCCCTGCCCCGGCAGCGGGTCACGGCCGGAGCCTGAGAAATGAGGGGGTGGGAGGGGTGGAGAGCCCAGGAGAGGGATTGCAGGGTGCTCTGAAAAGCCTCAGCAGCCAGGCTTGGGAGGTGCTGGGACAGGGAAGAAAAAGCTGTAGGAAACCAGATTTTCCTGGTTTTGTTCCATCTTGAGTAATGTGTTATTTAAGAAAGAATAGTTTCTACTCTGTGCTAAGGTATTGTATTAAGTGAGAAGGACATGCACATCAGCCTATTTCCCATTTCAGCAGGGTGACCACAACACCCACGTGGCTACAGAGTCTTTTCCTCCTCTTCTGAGGCACCACTAGCAAGTCTGGACAGATAATTCACACATTAATGCATTTTCTGTTGCATTCATAGTATTCTAGGTGACAGCAATGTCATCAGCTTCCTACTGAAGAGCATTAGCTACATTCATCGATGGGCAAACTCCACTTCTCACAAACATATTAAAGTAGGGAAATCCCACATTAGAAATACATCACTTTCTTCAAGAAAAATCTAAACTACTCCTCATTCTCCTGAAAGGCAAATTCTGTGGGCAAGCAACTTGTGCTGAAACTGCAGACTCAAAAATAAATGTCAGCTTCTCTAATGGCTTTGGCAGAAGAGCATAAATTGAAGGGGAGTAATATAAAAACACAATAACAAAACAGCTGGATTGGTGCCATGAGGTGCTGGGTACTGTGCCTTGATGTAAGAACTAATTTATCCACTTGCTTACTCTTGCTCAAGTAAATGGTCTCCCTGGACTGGAACTGCAATTAAGTCAGTTCCAGTTTTAATTGGATGGGAGTGGAACTCTGAGCACTTTGTGGGACTGAGCCCACTGAGAGTACCTTGTACATCCACAGACACACACAAAATGTGTAAATCACTAAAAGGTGAACATTCTCTAGTTCTCTCTAAAAACCTGCTTTTAAGCCAAAACCTACCCTGATTCTACTCCTGATCCCTTCCAGTTAAAAAGTCACACCTACATTTTTTCAATCCTTGTGGGGAAAGCAGGAAAAGAATTTTACAGCCGAGGGTGTGAATCCCTTAGCTCTAAGAAAGTATTGTCTGTGAACAAGACAGGTTGCATCAAGATGGATGGTTTTCCATGTCAGCCAGAGTCTCTGCCATCATATATCCTTAAAGGTATGTGTAAAACACTTCCCTGTTTCCCAAAGGTCTCAGCTAGAGCACATCTTTGTGTGTTTGCTGTCAACAAGGCAGAGAAACTAGAGAGAGCACTGAGAAAAATTATCACAGATAGAAAAGAATGGACTATAAAGAAAGACTAAAATGTTTTCCCTTAGCAGCAAATGGCCTGGGATGGGGGCAGGGGAGTAAGGTTTTGTATTGGAATCTTGTACAGATATGTACAAGGTTATTAAAAGAGAGCACTGAGCAGTTGTTCCCCATGTCCAACAGAGATAAGAGAAAAAATTTACTCTCTCAGTTTACACAAACCAGCTTCAGAGTAGTTTTTAAGCAGCATTTTAAACTATGAGGTTAGGACAAGATACCTCAGGAGGCAAAGAAATCTCCTTTACTGCAGAACAGGAACAGACTAGACCACCTACAGTTTTCTAGAATTCTGCACATCAGCAACTTCTGCATTCCCCTAACTTGCAAACCACCTAACTTTCAACATCCAGAAACATAAGCAGTAATTACTGAGCCAGCATTAGGGAGGGGAAGGGCCTTTGCATTTGTGTGTCACTTGGTTGTTTGATCCAGGATGGTCAGCTGCATTTCATTTATTGCCTGCCCTGAGTAAGAAATCCCCATTCTCTGTTTGGGATAATTTGCTCAGACAGAGGATATTGCTGCCAAAAAGCAGCAGTGGTCTTGGCTGAAGAAATTCCCAGAGCAGAAACCCTTATTTTGCATCTCTAGAGTTAAATTTGCTATTATTACAGGTAATATCATGGTTATTGAATATGGCTTCCTCACACACTGGCAAGATCAGGATTACTTTGGTACAGACATGCCAGGGTATTATTGAAAAAGTCCTAATGAGAAATATTTTGCCAAATAATAAATCTAGTATTTGAATGGCAATGCTACACCATCTAATTCCCCCAGTGCAGCAGACAAGCTCTGATACACACACATCTATCTGACCACAAGGTAACAGAAATAGTCTGCTCAGGTGTTTTGTTTCACAGTGGCAGGGAAAGGCCATAGTAGGATTCTTCCAACCATCTCTGAATGCTCAGCTATATTTATTGAATGAATAAACTGCCAGAAAATAACTAAGGCATTTTTGCAGGAAGATGTCCATGATGGAACCATTAGCAAGTCTGACCGGAGACAGTCAAAGACAAATAAATGAAAGCCCCTATTGTTATTCATTTCCAAAATGCTTTTCCATAATGGACATAGTTGCTAAATGTTTCTAGAATTCAGTACTGAAATTTCACAAGATACACACTCTAATGGTCCAGAATACACAAAACTGCATTGTAAAAACCAATGATGTGATAGACTAAAACTGTCATGTCAGAAAATCTTATTATGTGAGGATTCTAACATCCATATAAAATGAAATATAAGGGGGAATAATTGAGCTCATTCTACTTACCCACTCACTACATGCTCTTTATTATTTTCTGACTGCAAACACAGCTATTGGAAGGGGAGGGGGAAGGAGAGAAGAAGAAATGCCAGTCTATTCATATGACTGTTTTGTCACTGTAGTTTTCAAACAGAGGCATTAGGAGCAGAAGACATACATTATATGCTAGTTTTCAAGGAAGCAATGTATAAGAAAGCCCTTCTGGATTACCTGCAAAATTACTGCTTTGCTGCTAACAGCCTACAACAGATTGTTATTGCTAAAGGTTTTAATGAACATGTTTTGTCAGTAATAAAATTTGAAGACAGCTCTGCTAAATTTGGAAGTATAAAAATGCTCATAGGGAAAGGATAATGATCACTACTTACCAATTCCATACTTTTTCCTGTAATGTTCTTTAGTGAATTCATCACAATCACAGAGTAATATTTGCCTTCCCCAAACATTAATTACTGCCCCTATTTTCAAGTCACTGTCTTTGTAAAATTCCTGATGCACTGCTCCTGTCTAATAAAAGAAAGAACATTTATACAGCAGTTCCATAAATCTCAGAATCACACAACCTTTATTAAAACTCAGGTCATTTAGAGTGTGTGATTTAACAACTTTTGAAGTCCATTGGTAAGTGTATTTCACCCCATGTTAAGCTCCTTCACTTGTACAAATGTGGGATTTGCATACAGTAAATCTCAGTAGCTCTCATTTGAGCCACTCTTCAGTGGCAACACAATTTCATAAATAACTTTGCTGCAGAGGATAACAACCATAGAAATGACAAAAACTACAATAAAGATATTCTACATCTGGAGGCACTCAATGATTTCTGACCTGCAGAACATCCCGGATGTAATAGCCTTTGTTTCTTCCTGGCTTTCCCAACACATTGAGCAGAGTGTAATTGGTGATGGTGCCTGGATGATATGGAGCAGTGGGAGCATTCTGCAAATAAAGAGACCAACTCTTCAGAAATATGGGTGACAGTGAAGACAGAGAACTCTGCTACCTTGGAACCAGCAGGTTGTTATACACTGGCTGTTATTGTAGTATTTTCTGGGAGAATTTTTAGTAAATTCTGAGATTCTAGTACTAAACCTAAAAGCCAAAAGTGTATATTCCAAAAGCCAGAATGTATATATGCCAGAAGCAACATTCAGAATCTTACTGTCTCTCCAAGGGTGAAGTCTCCTTTCTCTTGGAAGCAAACAGAAAGCAAAGGTCAGCATACCCAAAGTACCACACCATTGTCAACATCTGCTCTAAAGGATATTATTTTGATTGGTAATAATTATAAACACATGCAAAGAACCATCCAGGATTGGTCCTATCCACTACACAAACAGAGGAGATTCAAGTCAGCATGATTTTGTTGGCAAAGATGTGTTTTTGTTTCTATTGTTAGTTTTAAAATTACAGAAGTAATTTATCCCAATAATATCAAACTTAATATATATTTATGTCACATTTTTTAAATTATGAATAAACTGCTGATGCAGAGTAATCAAAATTAGTTACTTTGTCTTAACACCTCTCCTGACCCCTCAACTTTTGATTCCTCTGCTACCATTCTCAAAATTTTCAGAGGAAAAAGCCAGTCCTTAAAATTGCAACATGAACCTCTGTGGTTGAAGGGGTCTGATATCAGAGAGCCACTGCTAAATCAGCATCTTAGAACACAGGACTTACAAGGTGAGAAAAGTGTAACATTTTGCTGGTAGGTTTTTATTACAAAATCTCATGTACATCTATGGTATCACAAATAGATTATCAGTGTTAGAAGGAGAGGAGGAAAAGGCTCCCAGTATTTCATTCCATCTGTTGGCTGATGTTATTCTATCATCAGGATCTGTCAGGAGTGATACAGAAGTGTATCCAGATCAGTAATTTTATAATCATAACAGGTTACAGAGGATACAAACCCTTTGAAGATTTCTCTGAGTGAAGCCTTTCCCATGATTAATTCCCAAGAAAGTTTATTGATGGAATCCTATTGATTTTAATTGGTTTTGCTTAATGTGCCAAACCCAGAAACTCAATTTTAAGAAATCATACCAGATTTGCTAAGAAGAGATAATGTTATAGAATACTAAAACTGACTTTTCCAAAGGCTGCAAATGTAAGTCATAGATCAAATCTGAATTCACCTCAGTTTTACATAAGCTTATCAATATTAATTTTCTTGTCTTCCAATATTGCAGAGTTTTATTAATACAGTTACCTTAATACATTAATATAGGAGAAAGAAATTCATAAGACAGGTCTGTAACTAAATGCTCCTTTTAGTTTAAGCATGAAAAGCCTAAAGATATTTTTCAATCACTTATTAATTTACTACACAAGTATGTGTGCAAAACCTAAATCATGCAATTATGATTAATACTCTGAAAACACTTTCTAAATATCATTATAACCTTAATACAGGATTTTCAAAACAAGGCATTCAATTTTTCTTAATTAGTGGAAGAATTTGAAATTTTCATTGCTCACCTTTGGAAGCTTGTCTCTTTTGAGGAAAAATGGAACCACATCCCGGCCTGAGTTTGGGGGTAAAATTTCTCTTATATCAATGGTGTCATCAGACAAATAATAACGGAGAACAAGCTCCCGTTGGTCAGGAAGCTTCGACTCTGGGTCATTCCACACACAAGAAAACCCCAAAACTTGTCCATCAAACTCCAGGAATTGTTTCAAAGTGTCAAAACGCTCATAAGGGTGGAAAGGATTCGTGCTCTCCAGATATCTCTAGTAAAGGAGAAATTTAAAGAATTTTAATTAATGTATTTTTAATTATTTATTCCTAAAAACGGGATCACAACTGCATGGTGCTGTCTAACCTTAGAACATAGGTTTGGGATTTTCAAATGACAGCACACCATTACAATACATGAAATATGATTTATGTCATTTTCAGAGAAGTATTTACAGGGTTGCTGTGCCCTCAGAAAAAAACATGAATACCATTTTGGATTGGTTTTAATCCTTGTTTTTCTTGCAACAAGGTCCTCTAGATCAAAGAATTGTTAAATTATTTATAGTACAGCTCATATTTTCAAGAAACTGCCTGTGGTAATCAGATGACTAGAACACCAAATAGCATCACTCTTCCTGATTTACTCCCTTAAAAATGATTTCTTACAGATAATGTGGTGTAAAGAATCAATTTATTATTTTCCCTTTGGTATTTTCTGTTGTTCAACTTTAAAACAGACTTTAAACTTTTGATTCATGCTACACAGTTGGCAGGTACTGAGTATGTTTGTTCTCCTCTCAAAACACACCCATGGGTCTGAAAAGGAACAGCAAATGTTCAACTAAAGACATTTTCCAGCTCATGGCAAGGTGCTTCCTGCAAAACCAGCAGCACTGGGTTAAACTGGGTCCCAGGATGATGATCCAGTCCAAGAACTGCATTTCTATTCTGTTAGTTCACATCTATAAATGGTGACCTGAACAGAGAGTTTTTCAAAAGTCCAAATCCACATGACCAAAGTGCATTAAAAGGGATAAGATAATCCTTCTCATCTACAAAATTGCTTCCAAAGAAGACAATGATGACACAATGTGAGCTGAACTGTCTGAACAGAAAAGGTTGACTGTGGAAAATTTATATTGTTGTCTAAATTTCTCTTTATCCACTAACACACCTGCTGGCCTTAAAAATCCGTGAGGGAAAAGGCCCATTCTTTCAGAGCATCAAATCTTAAAATAAGGAGAGCAGAACCAAATTATTTACCTTCCCAGTGCTCTCTTTCCTCCTTCCTGACCCTTGAAGATGCAACAAAACACAGCCACACAACCAGGTAACATCATTGTCATCCATGGAATACCATCTCCAACAATACAGGAGGAATTTCTTCATGGAAAGGGTTCTTAAGCAGTGGAAGGGGATGCCCAGGGAAGTGGTGGAGGCCCCATCCCTGGAGATGTTCAAGGAACACATGGATGTGATATTCTGATCTGGGTGACAAGGTGGGGACTGGTCACAGGCTGGACTTGATGATCTCAGAGGCCTTTTCTAACCTAAATGGTTTTGTAATTCTGTGAAATATGAGTCTAAATGGTTTACTGCACTTTCCACTGGCCTCATTTTCTATCCCATCCCATTCCTTCCTTCATACCTTCATTTTCTGGCCATGTACTAGGAGTCCAGTGAAAACCAATTTATTTTGCTCAAAGTAGCCCAGAGCAATCAAAAAAAAAATTACCTTCCACAAATTAGGTGGTAATTTTTTCACAGAAAAGTGAAAGCATAAGGCAGCCAGAATCTGCTAAATAACTTTTCTGGAATTTCTCAACAACTGAGAACATGAAGACATAGATTTTTGTAATTTTTGGTCTTCTGAAGCTCTTATTTCTCAAACCTTTTTGCCCTCTCCATTCTCTTTAAGGATTTATATGCCCAATTCTTGAATGTTTTGCTTGTGTTTAAAAAAAATTAAAGCCTAAGTGGGTTATGCAGTATCATACAAAATGTTGACACAGTCTGACAGTATCAAGACAACTCAGCATGTGTTTATATACACAGCTGTTACCTACAGGGGCTGAGTAAGGGAAAAGAAACCCATGGCCAGGCTGAGTCACCACCACACAGAACCAGATGTGTTACAAATGTGCTTTTCACTGGGGGACTGCACAAGCCTGGCTGCATGAATGAAGAGAAACCAACTTGTCAGCCTGAGAGTGCCTCAGAGACAGGGAATTGTCCCACACATCTCAGTCACAGTCACCTTCCATTACTGCTGCTGAGGCCCACAGCAGTTTTCTCCCTGGGAGCACTGAGGATGCCACAGACACAGGGAGGATTTGCTGCTTCCAGAGGACCAGCTGGATCTGTCACAACAGGCTGCATATGGTGGGCCAACAGTCCTAAGAGTCAGGTCAAGTGCCATTTGCACTCATATTAATCAAGAAAAACAAAACTGAAGGAAGCTTGTCATTATTCACAACAGAAAACATCACTCCCATTACTATTCCCAGAGGGGAAAAAATAGAAATAAAACCAAACAAATCCTGCAAAGGCGAATCCACATAGAATCTAGGAGATGTGAGTGAGACTTCTGGAGGTGTGTGTTTGTGTATATGTGATCCCATACATTTACAATAGAGGGAGGCAAATAAAACCTCACAAGTCTTAAAACTGCAGAACACTGGGTTCTGTACGGTAAAAGAATTTACTTTACACATGTAAAGAGCTGTTAAAAACCTCTTGGAGTAGAGATGAAAGATAACATATGAATAGAAGAAAGGAGTCTGCAGGAAGCCATGGGTGGGTTGGAACCACAATTCCAATTAGATCTTCCTTTAAACACTTTAAAAGTGTTTATTATCATTAGATTAGCTCAAGCAAAATCATAAGTAGAATATGTAAATTACAGTAGAACATGTAATAGGTACATCTATTTTTCTTTTCAGTTTAATACTGAAAGGCTTATATTATTTTTCCTAATTCATTTTATTCTGTTTTAAAAGGTTTACAAACACATCAAGAGAAAAATATGTATATAGTACAATGAGGCATATACCACAATTTGTAAATCCAAGTTTTTTCTTAGGTTTTACTATGCTGAAATAGCTACTTTCTATTTGATATTAAAGAAATAATGTATGTAATGCACAGAAGTAATATGCATTGAAATCAAGTTTAATTGAAACCAAGTTTTCACCACTGCTGCCCCTCCTGACCTTTTGCCGCTCTGTGGTGTACGGGTCGTCTGGACGGCTGGCAGGAGGATTTAGCCTGATTCCTATCTTCCTCAGGAAATTTTTTGTGTACAGGTCACAATCTATAATCTTATATTTTCGGCCATAAAGGGTTATTTCTGTGTTGATATTGAAATCATACATAGTATAGAACTGATCCTCATTAGGAGGTGGGAGTGGAACCAGGCCCCGTCGTAAAAGAGTTCCTGGAAAACAGAGTAAATTCATGAGGTAAACAATATTTGCTCTAAGGATCCCAACAGAACTAGGCTTAGAGAACAAAAACCTGCCTTAGAAGGGAAAAAAGTTTGATTATCAAGGGATATTGAACTGATATTGAGCTGAGCTTCCTTAAGGAGCACATGGAAAGTAGAGACAAGAGAGGAGAGTTGGGCTGGTTGCTGGTCTGAAGCAGAGAATCCATCTCAAAAATAAAGAGCTACGACTTCACAACCAACAGTCTCACAGAAACAGCATCCAAAAGAGGAGGAGAGGGAGAGGGAGAGGGAGAGGGAGAGGGAGA